>CM035625.1:41444384-42662693 GCA_020496765.1 Gossypium stocksii
CTTAAATCTTATTAAATTAAGAGATTGTTTATCTTCTAGATAAACATTAAATTAAATTTAATATTAAGATAATTACTTTAATATTAAATTAATAAAATATTATTAAAATAAGTATTTAATTTAATTTAATATTAAATCTATTAAAATAATATTATTTTTGAAATAGTTAATTTGAAATTAAATTCTCTGTTAAAGTCCCAGTAAGAGTATACTCTTTCCACTGCTCAACCACTGACAACACACCACCGCCGACCATTTTAGGCCATCGAAATGCCACCGTCGTAGTCATCGGCACCCTAAGTTAGTTCAGTTACTTTCGTTTCAGTCTGGGTCAATGATGACCCGATCGGTCCAATCCAATCGTCGATTGGACCGTTGGCCCAATTTCACATACTAGGCCGAATTCGACTAGTTTTTGGGTCTTGGTCTTGGTCTTAGTTTCGGGCTCCCAAACTCAATTTATGATCTTATGTCAAAATTTTAAGTTCAATTACGCATTGTGTCAGTTATTTGACTTGAAAATTTATTTCTAAAATCAATTTAATTTTACTTGATCAAAAACAATTTTCCTAAAAATCACTTAGATTTTCCAAATTAGTTTTTCAAGAAAAGTCTTTAATCAAATTCTCTAGCTTAACAATTCTTTCCACTACCCAATTTAATTCCACATCAAATAAATCGACTGAATTAAATTATTTCCAAAGTCGTATAATTTCCTTCTGATTTAAATGCAGTCTGATCGAGCTTTTGTTGAGCTAGCAGAGGGACCAATCGGACACATTCAATTGGGCTCTAGTAATTTCAATTATATCTAGAAGCATCGTTCCAATAATTCGCAATTACTTAATCATAGAGTCAGTCCACAAGAAGTACCATGATTGAAAACTCCTTATTGTATACTCTTTACGAAAACAATTCATCCAACTACTTTATCCAATGACCTATCATGTGTGTGTTACCCTCATATGATATCCTTAATCCTTTGTGTTAAATCAATTCACTCAATACAATCCTATTTTATCTCATTGTCACCATTATGTCTTCTTAATTATTAATATAACCAATGTCAACAAATGAGTATGATAAATTGCTCGTTCGAGAATAAGCAACCCATGGCCACGTTACATATTTATCAATCCACACAATGTCAATGAGAGGATATCATTAACTTTTTAATTGAGCTATGAATTCCATTATTGCTAGTAAAACCATGTCATACACAAGTCATGTACCCAACATACTGGCTATGGGCTCGATTATCTTTAGAGCATAAGCCTCCACTTATATCAAAGCATATGAGTTACATACGCATGGTCAATGACTAACTCAGGATTTAGGTAAATCAAACCATGAACGTCAGAAGTGAATTAATTCACAAACGGATTCAGAATTAATTTATCTTAGGTCTAGTCCAATGTATCATTCTTCCAATAAATACATTTATGTCTCTACCTTTGAAGTCAACTACTGCGATAGCCGAGACTAGTCATCTCCTCAATTGGAATTGTAGATGACATAATAACCCTTCTAAGTATTTGAATCAAATACTCACTTTGATTCTTTTACGGGATTATGGACTCATTTAGATTATCTACTGAATTAAGTTATCTTTCTCTCAATATAAACGTTCTTACAATGCCACTGATCTTCAGGTTGAACCTAGAAAATCAAAAAGCCAATATTTGCTTATCACAATTTTGCTATGTATGTAAAATACGAAAGATAGAAATACAAAAGACATAATAGTGAAATGTAAAATTAACATTATCTATTTATTCATCATTCAAATAAATAGAAAATAATTACATGTTTACTACAATATGGGCACATTTCCCAACAAGGCATTGGTAAGTAGTTAAACGTATACCTAAGTATTTAAGGAGAACGAGGGATTATATGCTTGAGAATTCTGAAAGAGATACTACTCCTATCGGATCTAGTGATTCTGACTTCCAAACATGTCGACATTTGATGAAATTGACATCGGGTTATATTTTTATCATAGATGGTGGGGTCATATTGTGAATAAGTCTCAATCAAGGTTGCACTGCTAATTTCATTATGGAGGGCCGAATGTGAGCTATGGAAAAGCTATGGCACTATAACAATGCGAATATAGCTAAGCTACAAAAGGACAAAACAAATTGATACAAAGTATCATAAGGGAGACAGTAACATTTGGTAGAATAGTGGACGTAGTCAAAGATCGCATATGAGGACAAACCTGGAGATTTTGTTTTGCCAAGACTCTATTATCTAGAGAGTTCTTTGGAAAACATATGGAGGGGCACAAGAATGCAAAACATGACTCATCTTACTTCATTAGGGCAAGTGGGAGACTGTTGGATTTGGCGCACTAAGTGTGATATTAGCGTCTAAATACACTTATAATTTTTTGAAAAGATTGGTTAATAAAAATATTCATGAATTATATTAATACTTTGTATATTGTCCCCACATGGTTTTTTCATGCAAAACAAAATGGAAGCAAATGTTGCTTACTAGTTTTCTATTATTTAACTAATATTTAGCAGTATTACATGGTCGGATTGTAATAAAGAAAGACAACTTGTATTAGTAGATGAACCTAAACATGTCCTTAGTTTAATCAAAAATGAGAAAACCGATTAAAAGACTAATATGCCATCTATCGAGTCCAATTGAGAAGATGATTTGTCTTAGGCATCGAAGTGGATGACTCCCAAAAGATAGAGACATAGATGTGGCTGACTGGACTGATAGTATATCGAACTGGACTAAAGTAGAATAGATACTAAATCTATTTATGGATCTATTCACTTGTGACGTTTATAGTGTGACATACCTAATTCCTAAGTGGATGGTGGACTATGTATGTAACTAGTACACTTTGATTAAGTAAAAGTCTGAGTTCAAATAGACAAGAAACCGAAAGCTAGTGCATTGGATGTACTTGTTCTGCAATATGTAGCGTCATTCACTAGAGTGGAATTCATAGCTCAAGACATGGGTAAATGATATCTTTCCATAGGTATTACTTCGATCAGATCGAAGTGCCTTTCTAGGTAAACCTACTTGTTTCTCCACTTCTGCACGAAACTTTTTGAGTTTATCAAAGGTTTCACTCTTGCAGTGCATAAGGTATACATACTCATATGGAATAGTTATCAGTAAAGGTTACATAATACTTGTAACCACCTCTTGCACTAACACTCATGGGTTTACATACGTTAGTGTGCATAAGTTCTAGGAATTTTCCTGCCCTCATTCCTTTTCCATCAAAAGATCGGTTAGCCATCTTACCTTCAGAGCAAGATTCACATTATGGAAGATCAACTTCTTTAAGTGAACTTAAGATATTGTATTTCCCAAGTCTAATGATTCTTTCTCGGTTAATATGACCAAGTCTCAAATGTCAAAGTTATGTCTTATTAAAGTGAGAAGTTTTAAGTCTTTTATTTGATATTTTAGTCTCAAGCAGTGTGTATATCTTCTATTTGATAAAATAGAGATTATTTGACATCCATCTATTACAGATAAGATTGTGATTTCTAAATATTGCAATTCAATTAAAACTCACTGTCAAGCCGTCTTTATATAAACATTCAACGAAAATTAAGTTTCTTTTGAAACTTGGTACATAGAAAATGTCTTTTAAAATAATCTTCCTAAAATTATCAAAATAAAGATGTACATCTCTCACTGCTTCAGCTGCCACACTTGTCCCATTCTCGGTGTACAACGATAAGCTCTTATCCTTAAGATTTTTCATCTCCTCGAACCCCTATAGAGAAACACAAACATGATTAATGGCTCTCGAATCAAAGACCAAATGGTCTATTAGATCTTTCACTAAACAAGTTTCTATCATCAAAAGCTTCATACCTTTGCCTTTGGTAGCTAGGTATTCTTTCCACCCTTTATAGTTTTCCTTAAAATGTCATTTCTTGCTGCAGAAGAAGCATTTAGACTTAAATAAGTCTTTAGGCTTTTTGGTTCTCTTTCTTTCCACTTGTGGTGGCCCAAAGACCTTAGCATTGCCTTTCTTAATGCACTTTCCCTTCTCTTTTGAGGAAGAAGTGATGATTATATTTGCTTCTCCTCTTTAGACTAGCTAACCACCGTTCAACATCAACTCATAAGATTGTAACTCCTTTATGAATTGTATAAGCGTCAGGTTTTTGTTGCAAAGATTATATGCAGCCTAAAAACCAACAAAATTCTTTAACAAGCTTTTGAACACCATCTCAGTTTGAGTGTTCTAATCTAGATTGACCTCATTGTTCACGACCTCAGAAAAGTAGCCCATAAGAGTGATCATATGGTCTTTGATCGAAGTGTCGGGCTTTTTTTGGGCATTCATCAAGCTAGTTGTGGTAGACTATTGAACCAAGTTAGCTTGGCCTCCAAACTTGTCTTCTAGCTTATCTAGAATCCCTTTAGCAGTCTTACAACTATCTAGTTGCTTATACAGAGTGTTGGTCACACTTGCCAGCATATAGCAATGAGCTATCTCATTAGACTCTTCCTAGCATTTCTAGCCTCAACTTAAGTGGCTCGTGGGCACTTATTATCAAGAATTGTTTTAATTTTATCACAGCTCAAGCCAATTATCAAGTTCCTTTTTCATTCATTATAGTTATTTTTGCTCAATTTATTTTCAGTAAGTATGTTCAAATTAGGGAGTTGGTGTCATTTTCAAACTGAAAATAAAACATTCATATATTAATATCTTTGTATTAAACAAATGTTTGAAAATGTTTTGCAACACTACAATATACATTAAGGTGATGCATATGTCTTACATTAAAACTTGAAAACATTTGTAAGCCATTACAACGATAATTCCTACACCCATTGAATCAAGCCACCTTGGGTGATCATGCTCAACTAGTAAGAACATAGTTTTCCATCCAATTAGTACATGAACCTAATTCCTTAGGCATTCACACATACTAATAATCGTGTAATGTTTAACCATCATTCTAACTTAAGCATAGCTCCTTAGGGAGTTACTTTACTAGATGATCTTAAGTGTATAACCACCAACTCAACACCTATCGCATCATGCACCACAAATGAGTCATCTTTAGACAATCTCAACAAGTAGCATACTCTGACTAGTTGTCCTCTTTGAAGACATAATTTCTTGATGTATTGTATGATAAGACCTACCACAGATTTCAATGCAACTATTATACAATCATAAGAAAATTTTACTTACTTTCAAGAAATCTTATCAGTGAGATCTACATGACAACGTCTATCTTGGGGCAGGTCTGTTTCATGCCATCACAAAAAACCATTGATGGAGGCCATAGGTCTTATTTAGGGACCTTCTCCCACTCAATATTTTAAAAACATTCAAGGTTTTTAATTTTCGGTTTCAATCATGAATGATCAATATATGCATGACAAGTACATGTGGCATTCTTTCCTAATCTATATGGCATGCTTATCTCATATGTGTATGAATATACATTCGTAGTCATATAAATACCATCATGCTTATCTCATAAAATATAAAAGCATAAAATTTAAATGACTCTGACAAGCCAAAGTTTTCATGATTCCATCCTAAAAATAATAATAAAATTATAGAATTACAAAATTCATCCCAAAGCATACTTTGGGTCATCAATTTTGCCACCTCGATCTTTTTGTTGTCATTTTTGTGTCACCGCTACTACCAGCCACTTTCGACCACCATTGTTGGAACACTATGGTCTCAATTTCTCAGGTTTTGTCGATAAGAATTAGGTTACAAAATTCCTATGTCTGTTTTGGGCTCACATATTTTATTCTAAATGAATAAAATTAAAATCCTACGTGGAGATGATAGTCTACGATCTAAAATGTACGTGCTCGAAAAATAAATTAAATTAAAAATAAATTTCTAGGAATCACAACTTGGCAAAATTACTTTATCATTCATAATAATAAAATAATTATATACATTCATTCACAAACATTCCTCTAAACATGCAAATAATAAATATAATTATTTTATTATTATGAATGATAAAGTAATTTTACTAAAGTTGTTATTCCTAGAAATTTATTTGTAATTTAATTTATTTTTCGAGCATGTACATTTTATGATGGAGAGTGAGAGGGCAAAATTACTTTATCATTCACAAACATTCCTAATCCAACTACGAAAGGAGAGAGGCTAATAAGGTGCGATTCTCTTCATATGTATTATGATGGAGATTCGGGCCTCTCATTATATTGGGTCCAATTATAAATGCATTCTATAGTTTGAACTCATCATTTTATAATTTAATCTAACCTAATACATATTTTTTTATTTTCCAAAATAAACATTAATTTTCCAATTAAATAAATTTCTCAACCCAATTTTACCCCTAGTAAAAATTATGACGATTTTACCCCTAGTAAAATTTCCATGAAAATATATTCAATATTTCAAAACTCAACTTGTTCACTATAATGGAATGATTTATTTTCATTTTTGGGCTTCAAAACTACTAAAAAACATAAACTCATTCTTTCTATCCTTTTTGAGTAATCCATATATATTTTCAAATGAATCATTTCTCACCTTCATTTCCATTTTTTGAGAAACCCACATTCTTTTGTTAATGATTTCATTTCTCCATGTAAGAGAAAACCATAATCATTTCTGAATATTTTTTATTTATTTGTTTCTATTCATTTCGTTCATTTTGATTCAAACACGCAAATCATTTATGGTTTCAATGAGCTAGCGAAGAGACCGATTGGAAATATATAACTAGGGCTCAAGTGATTTATATTTAAGTTCTGACTTTTCACCTATTAATTATAAGCTCATTAGTCACGAAGTCATTCCACTATAGTATCGTGACTGAGCTCTCCCTAACGACATACCATTATGAAAGCAACTATTCGGTGCTCGTCCAATGACCTTTTCATAAGTGTGTTACCCTAATAGTGTATCATTGATCTCTTTGGAATAGTATTCATTCTCCCAATATGATCTTATTTTATCTCATGGTAACCATTACATCTTCCTTCATGAAAAGTCAATCACTATCAATTAATGATCAAGTCATCCAGCACAAAGACGAATGACCTGTGACCACGTTTATTTTTCATCAACCATGTAATGCCTATGAGAAGATATCATTTACCCATGTCTCAGGCTATGAATTCCACTATTGTGAATGACACTACATATTGCAAAAGTCGTACAACCAACATGTAACACCCTACGCCCCTGTCCGTCGCCGGATTAGGGTTTAGAGTATTACAAAATCAAAATACAACTACCGAGGTTCATAGATACAAAGCTAGACGTGAATTCATTGAGTTCAATAGTTGAATATAACACTTAGGTCGATTCGGTCAGGACATCGTATCTTATTAAATCGTTCTATAAGCATACTAACGAATTGGCTAAAACGAACAAATTCGATAACCAAACATCATATTAGAAAAATCATTGCATATTAAGAACTAACTAAATTCCATGCCACAACATCGAATAGTATGAGAATCACTCCAACCCATATAAGCAAACTCGAAGACTAAGCAAGCCATTTTCGCATGGCTAGAAATATTTACAACTCAAAATGAAGTTTGATTCAACCGAAGGAAAATAGCCTATACATGCCATTGACCCAAAAATAACCATCGAATGTACCAAAATAACAGCGATAGTGTAGGTGATTAAGGCTTCAATCCCCGAGTCCGTAGCTTCCAAAAAGAGATCTATAAAACAAAGGAAACAAGGGAAACGGAGTAAGCATTACAATGCTTAGTAAGTTTTAAGCAATGACATTAAATAGATCATCAAATTATAGCATAATTGATCATATCTTTGTTTCCCTCTCCTTTTTGGGTATGTCACCCTTTTTCCAAACATAGACATTCACATCACATACGAAAATGGATAGCTTCCACTCATAGTAAGTTCACATAACATATACATGTCACAAGAAGTCACATAACATTTCACATAGGCCAATTGTACTTTGATCATTTTAATAATCTCATTTCAAGTACACATATGAAATCACATAATGACTTTAGTATTCGGTCCAAAATCCATCTTGTATATAAGCCAAGGGTACATACCTGTATAGTTTAACACTTTCAGCGCAATTCATTAGCGATCGTTACCTTGAAGACCATTAGTCTTAGGCTTTATTCTCATCATCATTGAGGTCTTTAGCTCGGGTAAACTCTATACATAGCCATCGGGTCTATAGCCCGGACATAATCTCCGCATATAGCCTTCGGGTCTTAACCCGGACATCATCTCTGCATATAGCCTTCGGGTCTTAACCCGGACATAGTCTCCACATATAGTCAGCGGGACTTAAATCCCGGATTCGAATCACAAATTCTCATATATATATATATATATATATATATTCGCATGTAGTCAAGTTTCACATAGTAAGATTTCACTTACAATTCAATCAATTCATATGCATACAAACATATAACATGCTTCTCGACTTTATATCGTAACTGTACATATAATTCAAAATTCATACACGTATAATTTTCTTTCCTAGACTTTCGGCCAAATGATCAAACATGAATAAGGTGTCTTTCTCAATGGGACATCGTCCGAATATCAGCATGTATGTCATGGCATTTTAACTTAATTACCAATTTCGATTACTCAAAACTTACCTTGAACTTTCACGAGGAATTACGAGTTGGCTATTCGACCACTTTAGCCTTCCCTTTATCCGAACTCGTCCCTCTATGCTCTTGAGCTAAATAAAATATTTAATTCTATTAATTCTTATTCAAGCACCTCAATGAATCATTTTCAGTCATAGTCAAATCATACATGCATATTCTTCTCATTGCAAACACACATGCACATTGGAGCATTTCACATACATATCATAAGTCACAACAAGCTGATTTTCTGAGCAGCATTCAATAATTTACTCATAACTGGAGCTACGAAACTCCAAATGTAGTGCCGTAAATTTTGCATAAAAATAGACTCATTTATCTTTAATCCATAAAATTTTCATAAATTTTGGTTTGGTCAATCAATACCAGAATTTTCTTAAAGTTCCCCTAATTCACTGTTTGATTAAACCGACCACTCTATACTATGAACCGAATTTCTCCTTGCACAGAGTTCCAAATATGTCCTCACTTATTTCATTCGAAACTAGACTCATTAAGGAGTCTAAGCATATAAATGGGGTCTCATAAAAATTTTTATACAATTTATAGTGATTTTCCGAAAACAGAGCAGGGGACTTCGAAGTCAAACTGACACTGTCTCACTCTACTCTAAAAATCTATTTATCGGAAATCCCTTTGCTTGCAAGGTTTCTTTTATAAGAAACTAGACTCACTAAGCTTCAATTACACAATTTATTCAGCCTCTAATTCATCTCCCACAATTTATGGTGATTTTTCCAAGACACGTTACTGCTGCTGTACCAAGCAGATTTTTATACAAAATCCACTCTTTAATGTTCTTATTCACTTATTTAAAACATAGCATTTCCTAAGGCACCATTTAGAGTAGTCATCAATCTTAACATATATGTACATAATTCACATTCGTTTTAACCAAAGGATTCATACACATGACCGAATAGGTTATTTCTTTAACCAAGAAGCTCTCGCAAGCACAAATTGATCAATTAGTCTACTACCATTTCTAATGCACACACATTAAGGCCATTCGGCCAAAACAAGTTTATTCATTCATCAAAAACCCAATCACAACATCAAAGCATAGTTTCCCTTATCACATTACTAACTAGCCGAACCAACATGCTCCAAAATTTTCGATTTACAAGTAGGTTTAGGTCACACAAAAATTCAGTTTTCACGACTTAACTTACCCATTCAACTTCACATGCATATAGGCATCACACAATCCATTAAGCACCCCTAATTTCATTTAACTCAAATGGTCCAAATTTAACCATTCACTAATGACAAGTTCATTCGGCCATCCTAATTTCAATTCCACATCAAGGCATCATTTTCCAATGTATATCAACATTTTACAACTTAATTCCAATTTGCCGAATTCATGTATGTTTCATAATTCAAAATCTTTGGCCATGGGTTAACTTAGAAATGCATGAACCATGCTAAACTCACAAACAAATTGGACAAATTTCATACCACATACCTTCAACTCAAATTCGGCACCACACACACAAACAACAATATCCAAGCATGCTATTATATCATACCTACATTGCCTAAAGTTCACTCGGCCATCAAAGAAATTCTTAACACCTAAAGCATTCCAAAAATCTCATGAGTTTCTTCCATGGCCGAATGCTTCTTCCTTCACCAAGTCAAAAATTTTAACATGAACCAAGGAAAAGGCTTTCTAAACAACTCAAAGCATAGGATAGTTTCAATTGATGCATCAAACATACCTTAGATTAGCTTCACTCATGGCTCAACCCTTAAAAGAAATTTTTCTTCTTCTTTAACTAGCCACGGCAATGAAAGAGAAAGAATGAACAAAAACATTGTTTTTGTCACCCAATTTCCTTAATTTAATTAATTCTATTTTATCAATTTTATTCTACCAAATTACTAATTTCTTTTATTTCTATTATTATTATTATGACTAAATTACAAGTCACAAGATGCCAAAACTTCATCATTACCATCCACTATCACAAAGTGGGCAATTTGACATGCAAGTCCCTTATTTTGCATGCATGCATTTATTAGTCATCACACATCTAGCTAGTTTACTTTCAAAGTTCACAACTAAGTCCTTTTAAGTGAAATTCAAATTTATAACTCTAAATTGACACACCAAACATGTCACACATGAATTAACACATATAATAGGCATCAAAATGAACATTAAATATATTTCATGCCTCGGTTTGGTGGTCCCGAGACCACATTCCGACTAGGGTCGTTTTAAGGCTGTCACACAACACAATAGTTTTGAATTCTTTATTTATTTGAACTTAGACTTTTACTTACATAAAATTGTACAAGTCACACATACATAGTTTGCCATCCACTCGAGATTTAGATATGTCACTCTATGAACGTCACAAGAGAATAGATCCATAAGAGAATTCAGGATCTATTCTATTTGGGTCAAATCCGATGTACTGTCAGTACATTCAGTCACATCTATGTCTCTATCTTTTGGGAGTCATCCGCTCCAATGTCCAAGACAAAGCATCTCCCTAATTGGACTTTATAAACAACATATTAGTCTTTCAATCGTTTTGCTCATTTCTGGTTAGTCTAAGGACATGTTTAGGTTCACCTACTAATATAAGTTGTCTTTATATATTATGATCTGACCAAGTAATATTGCTAAATATTAGTTAAACAATAGAAAACTAGTGAGCAACATTTGCTTCCATTTTGCTTTACATGCAAAAACCATATGAGGACAATATACAAAATATTAATGTAATTCATGAATAGTTTTATTAACCAATCTGTTCAAAAAATTACAAGTGTACCTAGACGAAAATACTACACTTAGGCTACCAGATCCATCACCTTCTACTCTGGTAACAATATTGATGCCAACCACTGTCTTTAGGCAATTAGTATTAGGGCTATTGTTAGAAAAAAATTAAGTGTTCAAATTTAAAACATTGAAATGTACCAGTTAGTTATAACATGATATTTCATTAATAAAATGTATTAATTTTTAATGTATTACTTTTTAAAATTTTAACAAAATTTTTATATTTATTTTAAGCCCTTTAAATATTGTTATTTACTCATCAAAAGTTTCTAATTAGCTAATTAACGATAGGTTACATTATAATTAATTGACAATGTTATACATTGTTACTGTATTAGATAGTAATCCAAATTTTAATAATAATTAGGATTAAAATGAAAAAATGTTTCAAATGTTCAAGACTAAAAAAGCAAAAAAACGTATAAACATTTAGACTCAAAAGTATTTATACTCAAAAGTGTAGTTATCTCTTAAACTATTTTATGATTTGAACTTACATTAAACTAGAAAGGTTTTAATATTTTAGAGGAAAAATAATTTTCTTCTCAACAACATAAAACAAAGTACATAGATTGCTCTAAGGATGCATAATATATCAGGATAATGCATAATATACATTAATGGAAGCCCCTAAATCACACATGGCTTTCTTAATGCCTACATTGCCTATCTCACAGGAAATAGCAAACATACCTTGGTCCCTGTATTTGGGCGGAACTTTCTTTTGTAGTACTACGGAGACATTTTCTCCTACATTTACTCTTTCGTTACCTATTAACCTTCTCTTACTAGTACACAATTCCTTGAGGAATTTTGTATAATGAGGGATTTGTTTGATAGTGTTGAGTAAAGGGATATTTACCTCCACCTTCCTGAATGTCTTGAGGATTTCTTTTTCCTCCTTCTCTTTCTTATCCCTTACAAGCCTCCCTGGAAAAGGAGGTGGCATCACAATTGGTCTCTGAGTTTCTGATTCTGGACTGGCTGTTCGATTAAAGATCTACTTTTCACGTTCCTTGTCTTGCCCATGACTTTTGGCTAGAACTGTTTCTAGAACCTTTCCGCTACAAAGAGTTATTGCACTAGCATTCTGCCGAGGGTTCGGCTCTATCTGGGAAGGTAATTTACCTTGAGACTCCAAGCGATTAACTACCATCGAGAGTTTACTAACTTGATTAGTTAACTCTTGTATTGATGCGTCTGTCCTCTGTTGATATTTTGCAGCATGGCGGCAAGTCTTTCCACAATAGCTTCTAGAGATGTGCTCAGCTTGTGTTGTTGTTGTGGTGGTTGTAGAGGTCTCGGTTGGTATGGTGGATTATATCAGGGATTAGCTCCGTAATTCAGGTTGGGATGATCTTTCCACCCGGGATTGTAGTTGTTGGAGAAAGGATCATAGCGTCTTTGTGGAGGTCCTGGAAAACCTCCGATAGCATCAACATGTGCCGTTAGATTGTCGTTAAGGATTGGACACAAATCGTTGGGTGTTCAGACGTAGTACAAATTCCACATAGCGGGGTCAGACTCTTCTTTTCTGTAAGCAAAGATTGAACAACATTCGTAAGCTTATCCAATTTATATTCTAAAGTTGAAACGTTACCCCATTAACCCGTCTTGCCAGTTCTAAATTTGGCCGATACTGTTGAGAATTTGCCGCCATGGTGGATATTAGTTCTCTTACCCTTTGAGGGGTCATATTGACAAGCGCCCCTCCACTAGCAATGTCAATCATCTTCGTTTCCATAGGGAGCAAACCCTTGTAAAAATATTGAAGAAGTGATTGTTCGATCAACACATGTTGAGGACAACTTGCACACAGTTTTTTGTACCGCTCCCAATAGTCATAGAGCGACTCACTCTCCATTTGGCGAATTTCCACTATGTCCCTCCTAAGCTCAGCTGCTCGTGACGCTGGGAAGAATCTGTCAAGAAATACATGAGATAAGTCATCCCACGTTGTGATAGAACCGGGGGGTAAGTAAAATAACCATTCTTTTGCTGTATCAACTAAAGAAAAAGGAAAAGCTCGAAGTTTAATTTCATCTTCGGGTATTCCCTGGGGTTTCATGCTTGAGCAGACCATGTGGAATTCTCTCAAGTGAGTGTGTGGATTTTCGTTCTTCAAGCCTCGAAAAGTGGGCAAAAGGTGGATCAAGCCCGACTTTAATTCGAAAGGAGTTCCTCCTGTTGGATAGTTGATGCATAACTGTGTTTGCTCGTTGAGAGCAGCAGCTAGTTGACGAATGGTTCGGTTTGCCATCCTTTCTAGTTCACCGAGGTTGCCTTTTGTTTCAAAGAGTGGTTCGGTCTCAGGTTCAACCTCTTCGACTTGTTTCCCACGTCGAATTGCCTCTGTACAAATTACTTCGCTCAACTTTTCAACGTCAGATTCTAGGATTCCTTGTCCTAGCTCAATTCCTACTTTACGTGCATGTTTAAGAGCTTCTGTCTCTTTTCGTCGTGCTCACACTGATTTTTCAATCTCTGGGTCGTATTCGAGATCTCCGGATGAAGATCTAGTCATAAGGCAACAAACAAAAAAAATTGAAAAATACCTCCAATCCCCGGCAACGGTGCCAAAATTTGATGGGCGTCGAATCCACCAAAATTATTTCCTACTAAAATAACTCTAAATTATAGTAAAGAGTGGTAGTAGGGTCGAATCCACAGGGATTGGACATCGTACTTCAACTTCTATGTTAGCTTATGAACGGAGTATCTATCATGTCAAGAGTCGTGCCCATGACTCTAGACGTGCCTGCCAAAAATAAAGTAAACAAGTGAAGCAGGGGGTTTAAAAATATTTAGGAAAATAATCTAGAATGAACAATTAATTAATGTCAAAAATAAATGTAAATCAGAATTAAATTTAGAATTGTATAAACAGAAATAAATAGCCTCAGCCTTAGACTCGATAATTCTCGTGTCAAGAATCGATCCTTGAAAGTTGATTTTCTCCTCCAACGATAAGCTGGTTATAGTGATTAAGAATGTCCTAATCACCAGTTCTTCCTCTCGTAGTTGGTCCCGAAACGTCTTGCAAACCAACCCTTACCAATTATCTAATCGAGATACACGTGTTCCCGGTTGAAGACCCCGATAGCCTTGCGTTCTGAAGAACTCAACTTGAATTAACGACCTCAACCGCGTGGGTCGTTTAAACCCGATCACCTCTTCCTTGATTTGTTCTTGGAGAATCGAATACAGCACGGTCGATTCTTTCCTCCAACTGTCAGTAAACACACCCCCAACTCAACAAGCTCTTTTTGACTTGGAATCAAGTTAACCTTAAGGGATGAGTTGTCAATCCCGATACTTAGGAAAAAGATGAATACCGCTTAGAAAGATTTTTAGCTCGGTTACATATCTCACAATTTTTTGACCGAAAAGAACACCGGCCTAAGGCTAAAATAAAATTTAGTTAAGCATGAATTTATTCATGCTTAAAGGTTATAGGAGATGAAAATTGTATGAAAAGGTGATGGAAGTGGATAGGGAAAAATGTTTGAAAAGACAATTAGACAAATTTGTAAAAAGAAGACAAACTAATCCAATTCTCAATTGAATTAGGAAAAAGAAGACAAAGAGGATAATCGATTTCCAAAATGGAATAGGAAAGCTTAATTGATGGATGATGTTCAAAGAGGTAAACCCCCCTATTTATATACATAAATTTACTAAAAATAGCCTAACTAAAATAAAAATAAATTAAAATAATTAAAATTAAAATTAAAATTAAACTAAAATATCTTCCTATTTTTAGTCTTTTACAAAGTCAAAATTATGATTAGTCATTGGTTTGCTCTATCTTTTTGCTTTGGCCCCATTTCCATGATCTTCTTCCAATTTAGCCCTTTTCAGCTTGCTTTTGGTTAATTGCACCCCTGACAAGAATTAAATCATAAAAATACTAATTAAGTAGGGACTAATTTAGAAATAAACCGAATTAAACACAAGAAATTATGCAAAATAATCATGTTATCACAAGGAGCCCAAGAAGCTTGGTTCGAGTAAGGGAGAAGCCGAAGCCAAGAGGGCAAAGAGGAGCAAAAAGAAGCGAGTAAAGTGCTTCTTGTGTCGTGGTCAGCAGAAGTTGCAAAACTGTCCAAAGTAAGCCGTAGTTAAAGGAAAGACAACATCCGATTATGGTGAGTCGTCAGAGGGGCCTCCACCTAAGGAAGAGGTGAGTTTGTCATTGAACTTAGAGGAAAAAGTTGCGATGAAAACAGTGAGGTTAGGACCAAAGAGGCTCAAGTCGAGTGAAGCGTCGGAGTTGGCTGAATCATCAATAAGGCTTCTACCTGTGGGAGAGGTGGGTAATGCATTGGACTTCAAGGGAAAAGAAGTGATGCATAGGGGACAGTTGACCCGAGTAACTGCAAAGGTGCATTCCGGACACCTTGGTAATGTGTTGCATTCTAACTTGTTGACTTGACAAGAACGTAGGGGCCCTTTCAAAGTTCTTGAGCAACGAGGCCGAGAGACTGTGGGCAAAGCAAAGCCAAGTGTTGTGAATCAAGAGGATTCTATTCGAGAGAAGTTAGAATATGGGAAAGTGAATGACATAACTCCTTGTGTTGAGATGTACAAACGAGTAGGACGGCTCGAGTTAAAAAGAGACGAAAGCCGAGGCAAAAGTCCCAAAGGAAGGGAAAAGCTAAGGCGTCAAGACGAGATCGAGGTGAATTAAGTCAGTGCTATTCGGAAGTCGCAATGAGGGCATTATGAGAATGGGTGGGGGAGAATGTCACGGGCTACAGTTCAAAGCCCATGACCATCGCACCAAATGCATCCAATGGAGGTCTATTGTTGAGATGGGGATCATTTGGCCCACGAGAACTGGCCTGATTCAAGGAACTATTGGAGAAGCCTGGTTGGCTCGATGACAAGGATATGGCAACATAGGCTAATTTGGTAACTAATCTTAAAAGATAGAGGGAATCATATCTTGCAAAGATTAGATAGGATTTGATATGGCATATCTTGTAAATCCCTTAAATCAAGGGATATGGTTAATATCATCCGTTGATGTAAATGTATCTTGACCGTCGGTTTTGAGAGAGCTCAACTATAAATAGAGAGCCTCCCCCTCATCTGAACTCACTCCATCCATTGTCTTTGTGAATTCTTAAAAGTAATATAATTCTGAGAGCATTTACTCAAACACTTTGCGAGCGCTCTTTCTGTTGTTCTTTTGGTTGCTTCTTTTGGCATAAGTTTGCTTCTGCTTTATAATTGGTGCCTTGGAAGAGTTCTTAAGGAATCCTCACTTGAGTTAAGCCTGACATAGGTGAGTTTAAAAGAGCGGATCGCCTAAGGCCGCACGGATTGCGAGACGAAATGTCTAGCCCCGTGACACTAGATCCACCACCTTCTACTCTGGTAACAGTGTTGATGCCAACTGAAATCTTTAGGCAATTAATATTAGGACTATTGTTAGAAAAAAATTAAGTGTTCATATTTAAAACATTGATATGTACCAGTTAGTTATAACATGATATTTCATTAATGAAATGTATTAATTTTTAATGTATTAATTCTTAAAATTTTAACAAAATTATTATATTTATTTTAAGCCCTTTACATATTGTTATTTACTCATCAAAAGTTTCTAATTAGCTAATTAATGATAGGTTACATTATAATTAATTGACAATGTTATACATTGTTACTGTATTAGATAATAATCCAAATTTTAATAATAATTAAGATTAAAATAAAAAAAATGTTTCAAATGTTCAAGGCTAAAAAAGTAAAAAAAAAAAAAGGAACAAAAATTTAGACTCAAAAGTATTTATACTCAAAAGTGTAGTTATCTCTTAAACTATTTTATGATCTGAACTTCTATTAAACTAGAAAGTTTTTAATATTTTAGAGGAAAAATAATTTTCTTCTCAACAACATAAAAATAAGTACATAAATTGCTTTAAGGATGCATAATATATCAGGATAATGTTAAGAGGTAGAATCCACCGATGATCTTGAAGGAGAAGACATGTAAGGCTTAGGTGGAATTTGCAAAACTTCCAAGCTTCCTTCCAGCATCTCTATCACCTTGCTCATCGAAGGCCTGTCCAATGGGTTCATTTGTATGCACCACAATCCCACTAATATCATCTTCCTTGCAATTTTAGTTTCATCTCTAGTCCTGAGACCTAGCAATTGTGGTTCTATATTGTCTTGCACAACATACACATAGATCCAATGAGGAAAATATACCTCACTAGTTCGGCTTACTCCAACATCAATGTTCTTTCTTCCTCCAACCATCTCTAGAATCATCATTCCATAGCTATAGACATCGGATTTATGTGAAACACCTCCAACATTTCTGCAGAACACTTCTGGAGCTATGTAACCAATTGTCCCTCTAGCCTCCAACATTGATACAATACTATCCTTTGTGGTGCATAGTTTTGAAAGCCCAAAATCAGCTATTTTTGGGAGAAAATTTTCATCTAGAAGTATATTATGAGGTTTTATGTCAAAATGCAAAATCCTAGTGTTGCAGCCACGATGCAAGTATTCAAGCCCTCGAGCTATTCCAATTGCAATTTTGAACAATTCTTCTGATGACAAGTGTTGATGATCATTCATGATGTCCTTTTTGTGAATGAATCGTTCTAAAGACCCGTTGGGCATGAACTCATAAATAAGAGCTCTTTTTGACCCTCTGAACAAAATCCTAAGAGAGAGACAATGTTAACGTGAGAAGTTCGACTAATACTTGCAACCTCATTTATAAATTATTGACCGTTTCCTTTAGTTGTATTGAGAAGTTTAACAGCAACAAGATGGCCATCTAGTAGCTTTCCTTTGTACACAATTCCATAACCCCCTTTACCAAGTTTTTCTTTAAATGATTTTGTTATTTTCTTGATATCTGAGTAACTATATCTTTTGGGAGATAAAGTTCCATTATTTCTTATGAAAGCCTCTATATTTGTATCACTTTTTGTGAACTTCCAAAAAAATTCTCTTGGGATAATGAATGGGATCCTTCTTCTGAAATAAAATGCGATGATGCAGGTGACTAGTAAACTAATTGATCCGCCACCAAAACCTGTCATATAAGCAGAATCCCAAGGGAAAATCAAGGGTGATTAACGAAATGCGATTGAGAAATTTGTTATTTAACCATGGCATAACATAAAAGAGTTCATTTACAACTTCCCTACAAAGTGAATATAAGGTTATTGACGTGGCTTAAATAGTAACCTAATTAGACCAAAAGAAAGTTAATCATTTATAATTTTTTATGTAAGATTATTTTAACAAGTCTTGTTCAATTTAAGTTATTTTATTTTTAGTGAAGTTAACTATGCTTACTGATTATTATTTGTTATTGATCCGTCGTAATTTAATATGTCAAATTAGGTTCACTCAAATATTTGATGAGTTTATTTTCAAGTAATTTACTAGTCGTTTTAATTACTTTTTATTGATTCTTAGCTTTTAGTATTGATAATAGCTTTTCTTACATTGTACTTCTTTTTATAAGGTAAAATTGAATTGTGTTATCATCGTATAAAAGTAAAATGAATTATTACATTCGAAATTAAAATATTTATAGCATATAGAATGTAAAATTATTTGAATTTGTCAGATCTTGCCCGGGTCGATTTGAGCCCAAAAAATTCAAGTCTGAAAAGGTCTGAGCGCGAGAAAATCCAAACCCAAGAAATTCAAGCCTGAACTGATCCAAGCTCGAGAAAATTCGAATTCGAAGTAAACTCGATTCGAGCCGGCCCATTTGCTAGCTCTAATCACACCCACTTTGTAAGTGAAAAATAAACTTTTTAATAAATAAATTTAATCATAAAAAATTTTTGAATTGAACAATTATTTTTAATAAATAATAATTTTTAAAATTTTTAAATACTTGTAATGATATTATTTTTACATTTTTAACTTATTTTATTATCACATGCATCACTTTAAAAAAAATTGTTACATTATAATAACTTTAAAAAATTTTGAAACTTAACCAATATTAAAAACTTCTCACAAAAAAAAATGCCAAAAATAAAAAGCTGCTCACACCCATTATTAATAGCATAGATTTAATGATCATGGAAGCAACAAAAATAGGTTTTGAACCAATCAATATAGGTTTTGTTGTTGATTAGGTTTAAGTATTTTTATTATTTATAAACTTTATATTTAACTTACTATGTTTGTATTCATCAAAAATGTAAAAAAGAACAAAATATTTCTTTAATTTTAAATAGTACATTTTAGTTATTTATATAATAAGTAAGTTTATTTTTCATATAATTTTCTATAATACATTTATATAATCTAATATGTTTATATTTATATTAACTTTATTGACTATTAAAAAATTGAAAAGTGAGAAGTGAATAGTTTAATTTAAAATATGTTAATTTAACGCATTTTCTTTATTCCAAAAAAAATTAATAAATTTTCATGTCTTTTTTTAAAATAATTTTTTAAACATTTTGTCATATTTTTATAGGAGACTTATCAACCCCTGACCCTACTTGTATAGTTTAAAAACGACACTGGTAGTGTATCAAATATTTTTATATTTTTTAATAGTTTATACAATTGTTTTAATGATGATTAGGAATTTTTTTATTAGGACTATATTTGAATTATCAAAATAATTTTAATAAAGTTACTTTACATCAATTAAATAAAATAAAATTATATTTTTCATTGGTGCAAATGTTTTAATTATGATTTTGAAATTTTGTCATTATATTTCAATTCTTAAATAAGTTAATATATTTTAATTATGTTGGAAAATTTGAATATGAAATTAAAACACTAAGTAACAACTAATTGTAATATTATTTAAAAATAATTAAAAATAAATGCGTAAAATCATGTAAAAGACATATAACATTAAAAACTAATTAAAAGAATCAGGGGAGTATATTACCGATTGCAAGCTTTCTTCCCAAGTTAAAACCACTCCGGCCTGAAATAGAAAAAAATTGTCTTTTTTAGACAACTTAAATGAATATTATATGGCAAATGGGGATAAATAATAATAAATGTACGATGGGGAAGTTAGATTCGATTAGGTAAATTAGTCCAATTAAAAAATAAATTGATTATTTTGTTAAAAATTATATTTATTTTTATTGTTTAAAATTAATTTTTGTACATTAACATGAGCTACATGTGGCTAATTACGTGTTACTGTCTAGTTATTTTATCAACCACGTCAATTTTTAATAATACAAATAGATAAATTTTTAACAGAAAATATTGTTTTTTTTATTTAACGTAAATAGATTAATTTATCTAATTTTTAGTAAAAAGAGATAAAATACAATCTAACTAATGTTACTAAACCCTTGATTTTTTTACCCATGAAAAATCCATCAAACTCTTAACATTTCAAAAGACATGGAATACTAATTCCTCAATTACCAACTATCTATATCACATTTTATAGTCCCAATTTCAGCTATGAAACAAGAAACAGAAGCGAAACATGTAACAATCCAAAGAAAAGAAATTATTATTTTGTTCCCACACTTAAAAGTTGATTAATGGTATCCTAAACATGCCTATAATGTAATACTAGCCTACTTCATATCCAAACAGAACAATTTCAGATCATGTATCACGATATGGCTCGATAGGTGGGGTTATAGTGCGAGTTTGCAGACTAAGGTTGTCAAGAAGATGGCAATAATACAGAAAAGTGATATAATAGATTGGATAGTTAAGAACCGAAAGCTGGGGTTAATTCTGGATCATAAACAGAAGAAAAAGACGATTGGATATCAACTGGATTCCATGTTTCTGAACAATGATTCAGCGGAGTGTTTTAACGATTCAGGAAGAGTTAAAAGAAGCAGGTATACGGTATACCGCACCTTCTTGGCATTTAGTTGTCTAAGGATTGTCACGACAATATCAGGCAAATAGAGAGGTTTCAGTTTGGTTGGATCCACATCTTCTATCAGAATCCTCGCATTGTTTGCAATAAAGATCGAATGCAGAGTATCTAATATCGAAGGGTTCGACTATACTTTCATTCACAGTGCTGATTCCGCCAATCAGATCATCAAAGGCCTTTTTCCCAATAGGAATTTCAACTTGTTCACTATTTCCAATACATTCTTTTTCGTCCTCCTTAAAGAACATGAGGGAAGTTTCTTTTCCACCCTTTCTGCAACTAAAACGATGATTCGGACCCTTCCCTGTTTCGGCAGTCGTAGAACAAAGTAATGTTTTCAGCAGTTTCAGTATAATTAAAAGCATTGTTTATCATAATCTGCTGAGGATAAGTGTTGTTCAATTCCACTCGTTTGATTGTCAACAAACCATGAGACCGATTGAGATGCAGCACATAGAATTCTTGGGAACTTCAACTGAGCATCATAACAGGGGCCCGATTCTGCCTGCACTTCAGCTTATACGCTTTATTACCGTAACCGCAATATGAAGGTCGATTAGATTGATCGGTCCAGAAAAGATATGAAATACTAGAAAGGTTTCCACAATCAAATGGAGCGCATGAAGTAATGTGGAAATCATCTTGGGCGTAAGATAGTTGGAAAATAGTTAAAAGGAATAAGATAGAGAAGGAAGATGGTGAAACGAAGAAGGCATCCATGGAACAATTAGTGAATAGTTTGTTTAAAGTGAAAAAAGGGTTTATATATATACATATAAAACACAATGAGAAGGTAAGATAGAAAGGGAAGAATTGGGGAGAAAAAAATGGGGTTGGGTTGGAAATTTAACAGAACAGGAAGGAGACCTGTTAGAAATTTCCAAGAGATGGAAAGAAAGGAAGATACAAGGGTGCTGACCTTGATTTGTAGAATGATACTTTATATGTGGTTCCAGCGAAGTGACGGGTGATAAACGTAAAGCGAATTATTTTTAATGGACAAATTATTTCACTCGAATCTACATTCTCCTGTACTGGTAACTATTTATAATCTCTTTCTAACCATTAAATAAGAGGACAATGCATTTCAGCACACTCGAATCCACATCCTCCTATACTAGCAATAGTACCAAAGTCAATCGAGTTAAAACTCAATCAACTCAATTTCAATATTTTAAAATTAAATTAGTGTGACTTGTCTACAGTTTTTTCTTCTCCCTTTCTCATTGTTCTCAATATTTAAATAATTTTAAAATCGGATTAACCATTGAATTGGATTAACCGTTGAATCGGTCAAGTTATTAATTTTATATTAATTTAAAATAAATAAATTATTCAAAAGTTTAAAAATATTAAAAAATATAAAATTTGTTATGGTGTTTGTCATTATCGACCCGCTACCCGGTTACTTGACTGGGACCAACCCGATACAATAGTGATAGCCTGTATAGTTCACTGACATGAGCTCGCACGCGAAGGGTTCGCCTCATCATGCAAGCGAACCCACGCTTAGGAAACACGCATTGGCATGTGGAGGGCCTAATTAGTACGTCAGATCCAATAACCATATCATATAAATAGAGAAATTAGCCTCATTGAGGGACAAATACACAAAAACACTCAACAATTTGGTACGATGAACGTGGACAGACTTCCAACCATCAAAAAATCTAGATGACTCACCCTAACAAGAATTTCCCTAGCAACTTCCCATCGAACCAAGCTAGAGGTTCCGACACTGGTAACCAACCCTGAGAGATGGACCTTTTGTTGGTTGGTTTGCCGATCGACTGGAGGTAACTCAAGCCAAGGAGGTGCCTCTAATTCTTTTGATCTTAATGATATTTCTATCCAGGGGTCATCCTTTCCCTCTAATCAGTGAGTGCCTATGCAACAATTATTTGGTCTCAAGCCAAGGAGGTGCCTCTAATTCTTTTGATCTTAATGATCTTTCTATCCAAGGGTCATTCTTTTGACAAGAACAGCTAAGGTTGATGAATGAATAGATAACTCAACAAAGTACCAGATTCGAGCATCAACAGTTGTTTCACCAGTAGTTGTTAAGACAGAATGAGGAATTGAGAAGAAAAATGCAATATTACCATTTCGATCTTCAAGACAACATTGTGCCTCTCTAGGAAGAGGCTATTGGAGCACATGCAAAGCTTGTCAAAATGATATGGATGTTTTACGTAGGAACATTCAAGCATTACTCCCTGGTGTACAATGCTTGGATTGGTTGTTTTGTTCCAACAACCCTTTTGTCCCCAAAGGTTGCAGTGTGAGCTTGCATTCGGAGTTCAAAGTACCGAAAGAAATGTTCGAACGAAGAAGGGACCCAAGGGCACACCTCATTCAATACAATAATTATATGAATATGTTAGGAGCTTCCGACATGGTGAAGTGTAAGGCTTTCTCCAAGACTCTCAAGGGAAGCGCGAAATATTAGTATTTATCTTTGCTACAGGGTTCCATTCAAAGCTTCTAAAAGCTGGGTCAGATTTTTTTAGATAGATTCAATCTCATAGGATGATATATGAAATGAATAGATGGAGAATCTTTACAGGATTATATGAAACAATTTCATGTAGCCACGTTAAACATGAAGAATTTAGAGGATCGATGGGACATTGATACATTTACTATGGAAGTTCAAAATGAGCACGTTCAGTACTCATTGACTAATGATAGACCGCATAGTTTAGTAGACTTATATGAGAGGGCACATAAGCTTGCTAAGGTAGAGGAAATAAAAAAAAAACAACTCACAACACCTTTCAGAGGGATGATAGGCAGTTAGGGGTCATTAGAGTGCGTGTGGCCAACAAGGTCCATCTTATCAGAGTTTATGGGTCCAAGGTAGGGGGACAATAGAGGAATTATTCACAGAATGAATCACCAAGGGCGTTTCAGAGGCCTTAAGGAAAGCACAAGAGAAGGTATGTTCCCTATGGAAAATTTGAAGCTTACACTTCTTTAAATATTTCTCGTACCTATATGCTTAACCGAGTGAGAAGCTTAGGAATTTTATCGAGTCCACCACCTACGTGACCCAATCAATTGATATCCAACTCAAGAGACTGATGTAGTTTTCACAATGACAGGAGCACAAGACATGATTGTTTCTCTTTGAAATAAATTTTTGCAGAGTAACTGTTAAAATCAATTGGGTTTTTTTTTAAAGAAATTGTACCTTATGGAAACACACTAAGTTTTTCTGATAAAATCAGCAAATGTTTTAAAAAGATTGTTTTAAACTTCGATAGTTTTATTAGGCTGGGTTAGAAATGTTACATTTGGTGATATCAGAGTCAGGTTTCTAAAACTCGGACTGTGAATTTTTAAATAAGTCTGCATGCATGTCATAAAGAAAGGTATTTTGGGAAAAAAGTCATGCCACAAACTTTTAAAAATTTATTTTCTTCAAAAAGAAATTAAATATGAGACTCCGATGCCGATCCTAATTTATTTAATTGCTACTTTTGAAACTTTAGATAAATTGTAACCTTTTAATTGTAAACACTAAGGAAAAATAGTTTAAGCTTGAACTTTTTATTTGTAAAAACTGTAGATATAGTCTAAACCTTAGACTTTCAAATATCATTATAAACACCCAAGGTAGACGGGTAGGGGTAGACAGCTAGGGCTATACTTGTTGATATTGCATATATGTGAATTGTCATGTAGATGATACGTCAAAATTTAAATAATTTTTTAAATTTTAAAATATTCAAAAATAAGTATAAAAACTATTTTTAAAATTAAAAATAATTAAATTTATAAAAAATATAAAAAATATTTTTTAAAATTAAAAAATTAAATTAAATTTTTATATGTCATGTGCATAATACTTATGTATATGTTACGTCAATAAAGTTAAAAAACATTAATAAGAGAAAATGTAGGAATAAAATAATTTTTTTTATAAAATTAGAGCAATGGGACCATTGAGAAAAGATAGAATAGGAGAGTAATTTAATAGGTTGCTCTATATAAACAAAGATGTCGGTGGTTGAATTTAAAGGAGAGAAAAAGAAGCATTACTTTGGCCACACCTTTCCATTGCATTTGAAGGGGCGAAATGAAATTAAGAAGTAGAAGATGAGGTTTGGGCCAAACAAGTTGGGAAGAATAGTCCTTTAATGGGTGATGCTGTCTTGGACCGCTGACCAATTCAAAAGTTAGACCATGCATGGATCAATTTTAAAGGTCTAATCAATGAAGAAAAAGCTGAAAAGATCGGATAATTAAGAACCCAAAGCTGGGGTTAATTCTGGGTCATAAACAGCAGAAAAAGACGACTGGATATCAAATTCCATGTTTCTGAACAATGATTCAACGGAGTGTTTTAACGGTTCAGGAAGAGTTAAAAGAAGCAGGTATACCGTACCTTGGATGCATTGGAGTGTATGAGGATGATCACGACAATAGCAGGCAAATGTAGAGGTTTCATTTTGGTTGGATCCACATCTTCCGCCAGAATCCTTGCATTGTTTGCAATAGTCTTTGTATGCAAAGTATCTAATATCAAAGGGTTCGAGTAAACTTTCATTCACGGAGCTGATTCCCCCAATCAAATCATCAAAGGCCTTTTTCCCAATAGGAATTTCAACTTCTTCACTGTATTCAAAACATCCATTTTCATCCTCCTTAAAGGACATGAGGGAAGTTTCTTTTCCACCCTTTCTGCAACTGAAACTATGATTCGGACCTCCCCTGCTTCGGCAGTCGTAGAACAGAGTAATGTTGTCAGCAGTTTCAGTATAATTAAAAGCATTGTTTATCAAAATCGGCTGAGGACAAGTGTTGTTTAATTCCACTCGTTTGATTGTCAAAAAACCATGAGACCGATTGAGATGCAACACATAGAATTCTTGGGAACTGAGCGTCATAACAGGGGGCTGATCCTGCCTGCACTTCAGCTTATACCCTTCATTACCGTAACCGCAATATGAAGGTCGATTAGATTGATCGGTCCAGAAAGGATATGAAATATTAGAAAGGTTTCCACAATCAAATGGAGCGCATGAAGTAAAGTGGAAATCATCTTGGGCGTAAGACAGTTGGAAAATAGTTAAAAGGAATAAGATGGAGAAGGAAGATGGCGAAAGGAAGAAGGCATCCATGGAAGAATGAGTTAATAGTTTGTTTAAAGTGAAAAAGGGAAGTATTGGGGAGACAAAAATGGGGTTGGGTTGGAAATTTAACAGAAAAGGAAGGGGTGGAGTTAAAAATTTCCAAGAGATGGAAAGAAAGAAAGATACAAGGGTGCTGACCTTGACTAGTAGAATGATACTTTACATGTGGTTGGGTGTTAGTGGCTTATTTTTCATGTGGTTGGGAACTTCAACTGAGCATCATAACAGGGGCCTGATTCTGCCTGCACTTCAGCTTATACGCTTTATTACCGTAACTGCAATATGAAGGTCGATTATATTGATCGGTCCAGAAAGGATACGAAATACTAGAAAGGTTTCCACAATCAAATGGAGCGCATGAAGTAATGTGGAAATCATCTTGGGCGTAAGATAGTTAGAAAATAGTTAAAAGGAATAAGATGGAGAAGGAAGATGGTGAAACGAAGAAGGCATCCATGGAACAATTAGTGAATAGTCTGTTTAAAGTGAAAAAGGGTTTATATATACATATTGTCAAAATCATTTTTATTTTTGAAAAAAAAAATGGGAGTCAACTTTTAAAACGAAAATAGAGTGGTCACTAATCCATCGAATCACCGTATAAAATGTTTTATTTTATTAAAACATTAACTTTAGTCTACGAATTTCAAGAAAGTAGATTCGAGAGTTGACTACGTACGAGGAAGGGTTAGCACCCTCGTAACGCTCAAAATTGGTACGAGATCGATTAACCAATGTCTTAATGTCGAAAATTTGAAAAGTTTTTTTTTTTTTAAATACAATCCCTTTTAAAGAACGTGTGAACAACTCGAATTGGAATTTAAGATGCACTCGTTTCGAAAGAATAAAATATCACATTCAATACGTTAGGATATGACATTTTTAAACCCTCCAAACCGAGATCATCTCATGATTTCCAAAACATGCCATTAAAAGGATATTTGGTTATTTGGTCAAACAAAAAATCGAAACCCAGTACATTAGGGCACGATTTCCCAAATTTTCAAACACAAAACATTGCCTTGTTTTGAAAAGCTTCCAAATAAGCGATTATAAAACCGGCTCAAAATATATTTTATTTGGTTTGTTTGGGACAAAAAATGAAACGTCTAATATCAATTAAAACGTTGAAATTTGAACCACGATGCGATAATGTGAAAGGAAAAACAGTTACCAACATGGAACAATATACATGGCAATAATACTATACAAAGGAATAACAATAATATGTAAATAAAAAGGAATAAATTAAGATAATAGCAATAGTCTCACATCATACACTATGCAAATACTAACGTTAATATTCAAATACCAACAAATTAAAAGACAATTCTAAAATAAATGCCAAGCAAGTTAACACAAATCAAATGTAACAACTTTTAAACCATAAAAGAAATGAATAACATGAGGGAAAAGACAATTTGAAATCATCAATACACAGACGCTAAATTATATGTACAAAAGTTTTAAAACAAGTAATGTAAGTAAAAATTTGAAACAGATTAAAAACAAAGATAAAAATAACTAATACATGAAATAATAATATAAATGAATTTTAAAATAGATACTATATAAGAAGAAAATCAAAATAAGTAATATACAAAATAATATATATATCAATCGATATAAATAATATACATGAAATAAAAACTTAATATAAATAATTTATATATGAAAATAAATATATATAAAAGTATTTGAAATAAAAAAAATATATAATAAAATGGGGTCTTTATAGGAAATAAATTATATATATAAATATATTTAAAAGAAAAATATATATACATAAATAGATAAAATAATATGAAATCAATAATATATACATAGAATAAAAATAATTTTAATATAAATTATGTATGTATGTATAAATTAATAATATATAAGAGTATTTAAATTAAATATTATATAAATCTTTAATACAAAGAAATATATAAAAGAGAATTTAAAATAAATAAAATTAAAAACAGTTCAAAAATATGTAAAAGAAAGTAATCCAAAAACACAAAAACAAGGTGAAATTAAACAACTAGTTCAAAATAAAGTGTTAAAACAAATTTTTTAGAATGATAAATAATGAATAAATTATAAAGAATAAAAACATCAGCTGAAATTTTAAAAAATAGACTCAATTGAAATAAAAATAAAATCAAAAGGATGATTTATAAACAAATAAGGTTATTAACACAGAATTAAGGACCAAAATAAAAAGCACGAAAATGCATGAGGATTAAAAAAAATAAACCAAATCCCGAAACAAGGCATTTAACGCGGACTAAATCAAAACAGTACTCAAATTTTAGGGACAAATTTTAAAAAATAAGAAAATTGAGGCAGGGCCCAATTCTTGGACAACGCAAAAGAGAGGGACTAATTGCGCAAATATCCCCTTTAAGCAAAACGCACGGATCCTCATGGATATCGGATCGGGTTGAAACAGGTCGCCCTATACGACATCATTTTGAGGCCATTGAAATAGGCTTCAAACAATGTTGTTTCATGCTCTTATACAAACAGTATTTTCCCCAAAAAAATCAGAACAATCGGCCCTTTATGGAATCAAAACCCTAGCCTCTATCTTTACTTGACCGACCTTTAAAAGACCAATCTCTAACCGTTGGACTAACACCATAAACAGTGGCCGACGGTGAGTAAATTGCCCCTTTTTAACCCTATTTAGAGCCGTGTTTAGGGATCTAGCACCCTCAACTGCAAAAAATCAAAAGGAAAGTCTCAATCTCTATCAGATTTGGTTTTAACGAAGGACAAACTCCAACGTCATACCAACAACTCAAGTGAGCCTCTCTCTTATCCTTTTCTTTTATTTTTTTTCTTTTTGCAAACGGATTCAAAATAAATAAATAAAAACAAGAGAAGAACAACAAGGGAAAAAAGACCACGAAATGTTGTATCATCTCGAAAAGGGAAAAACAAATCACCTTTCAAAACTCTTCTCTATTTTTTGATTAATTGTGCGTAAAAAAACATTACATTGGGATTCTAGGGCTTTTTAAAGCCAATCTTACAACTGTTCTTTTGTTTTTACTCATTACTGTCATTCTGCTATTACGTGTTTGTTTTCGCAGGTACGAACGCAATACATTGGTGTATGGAGGTGGCACGCGTGGAGGCTGCGACGGCACACTCCTGGTTCTAGGGTTTTTGCATTTGCTGAGTATTAGTTTGCTTTTAGGCCAAAATTTGCGCTTAGGGTTTAATCTGATATTGGGTTTAGTTTGGGTTGCTGTAATGGGTCGTACTTTGGGCCTGTGTAAATGGACTATTTAAGAATTTGGACTTTTTATTTATTTTGGATTTTATTTTGTTTTACTTGGTTTGGGCCCGGGCAAAATTTGGGCCTTATACATATAAAACACAATGAGAAGGTAAGATAGAAAAGAGAAGTATTGGGAAGAAAAAAAAAGGGGGTTGGGTTGGAAATTTAACAGAACAGGAAGGAGACCTGTTAGAAATTTCCAAGAGATGGAAAGAAAGTAAGATACAAGAGTGTTGACCTTGATTTGTAGTATGAAACTTTATATGTGATTACATGCGAAGTGACAAGTGATAAATGTAATGCGGCTTATTTTTCATGGACAAATCATTTCACTCGAATCCACATTCCTGCACTGGTAATTATTTATAATCTCTTTCTAACCATTAAATAAGGGGATAATGCATTTCAGCGCACTCGAATCCACATCCTCTTGTACTAGCAATAATACCAAAGTCAATTAAGTTAAAACTCAATTGACTCAATTTCAATATTTTAAAATTAAATTAATATGACTTGTTCCACAGTTTTTTCTTCTCTCTTTCTCAATGTTCTCAATATTTCAATATTATTAAAATCAAATTAACTGTTGAATTGGATTAACCATTGAATCGGTCAAGTTATTAATTTTATATTAATTTAAAATAAATAAATTATTAAAAAGTTCAAAAATATTAAAAAATATAAAATCCATTATGGTGTTTGTCATTATCGACCTGCTACTTAGTTACTTGACTGGGACCGACTGTATCCAATAGTAATAGCTTGTATAGTTCACTGACATGAGATCGCACGCGAAAGGTTCACCTCATCATACAAGTGAACCACGCTTAGGAAACACGCGTTGGCATGTATAGGGGCCTAATTAGGACGTCAGATCCAAGAATTGTTTCATATAAATAGAGAAATTAACCTCCCTAAAGGACAAATACACAAAAACACTCAACAATTTGGTGTGATGAACTTGGAAAAACTTCCAACCATCAGAAAATCTAGATGACTCACCCTAACGAGAATTTCCCTAGCAATTTCCCACCGAACCAAGCTAGAGGTTCCGACACCACTAACTAACCCCGAGAGATGGGACCTTTTGCTGGTTGGTTTGCTGATCGACTGGAGGTAACTCAAGCCAAGGAGGTTCCTCTAATTCTTTTGATCTTAATGATCTTTCTATATAGGGGTCATCATTTCCCTCTAATCAGAGAGTATCACCACAACAATTATTTGGTTTATAAGAACAGCTAAGGTTGATGAAAGAATAGATAACTCAACAAAGTACCAGATTCGAGCATTAATAGTTGTTTCACCAAGAGTTGTTAAAACAGAACAAGGAATTGAGAAGAAAAATGCAATATTACCATTCCGATCATCAGAAAAACGTCATGCCTCTCTAGGAAGAGGCTATTGGAGCACATGCAAAGCCTGTCAAAATGATGTGGATCTTTTGTGTAAGAACGTTCAAGCATTACACCCTAGTGCACAATGCTTAGATTGGTTGTTTTGTTCCAACAACCCTTTTATCCCTAAAGGTTGTAGCTATGAACCTGCCTTCGGAGTTTAAAGTACCGAAAAAAATGTTTGAAGGAAGAAGGGACCTAAGGGCACATCTCATACAATACAATAATTACATGAATATGTTAGAAGCTTCCGACATGGTAAAGTGTAAGGCTTTCTCCGCGACTCTAGGGGGAAGTGCAAAATATTAGTATTTATCTTTGCCATGGGGTTCCATTCAAAGCTTCTCAAAGCTGGGTCAGATGTTTTTAGGTACATTGCATGCTCATAGGTTGATATATCAAACGAAGAGATGGAGAATCTTTACAGGATTATATGAAACAGTTTCATGTAGCCACGTTAAACATGAAGAATTTAGACGATCAATGGGACATTAATACCTTTACTATGGAAGTTCAAAATGAGCACGTTCAATACTCATTTACTAATAATAGACCACAGAGTTTGGTAGACTTATATGAGAGGGCACATAAGCTTACTAAGGGAAAGGAAATCAAAAGAGCAACTCATAACACCTTTTAGAGGGATGATAGGTAGTTAGAGGTCATCAGAGTGTGTGTAGCCAACAAAGTCCACCTTCTCAGAGTTTATGGGTCCAATATGGAGGACAATAGAGGAATTATTCACAGAATGAATCACGAAAGGTGTTTCAAAAGCCATAGGGAAAACAAAAGAGAAGGTATGTTCTCCATGGAAAATTTGAAGCTTACACTTCTTTAAATACTTCTCATACCTATATTCTTAAGCATGTGAGAAGCTAAGGAATTTTATCGAGTCCACCACCCATGAGACCCAATCAGTTGATGTCCAACTCAAGAGGCAAATGTAGTTTTCACAATGACGGGGGTACAAGACAGAGGATTGTTTCTCTTTGAAATATGCTATAGATGAGGCTATTAAAAATGGTGAACTAAAAGATTTTGTGGCATAAGAGGCTTCGTCGTCAAGGCAAATATCACGAGGTGTTGATAAAGATAAACAGAAAGTCAGAGACACGATACATGTCATAGTTGGCACAGATAAAGAATGGGTGACATCTAACACAAAAGGAAGGCTAATCTCAAAAGCGTAATGTCAGTTAGTTCGTCGAAGAGGTTACATCAGAAACAGAAATGAAATGTAGAATTTAATAAGGAATATAAGGATTCAGTCTATGACAAGGAAGGAAATGACCCTATGGTTGCGATAGCAACTATTGTTGGACTTGAAGTCAAAAGGATTCTAGTAGATAATGGAAGTACAATAGAAGTTTTGACTTGGGACGTATATTAGAAGATGGGATTGGAGGAATAGGATTTGAATAAGGCAAACACTTTATATGGCTTCACCAACCATTCTGTCGAGGTAAATATCACTCTACTTATTACCCTGGAGTTGGCGAGCACACTACTACAAAATACGTTCAATTTTTTGTGGTAGATCATCCTATAGCTTACAATGTTATTTTTAGGTGTCCTAGTATGAGAATGGCCAAAATGATGATTGTCACATTTTTCATGAAAATCAAATCCCCTACAAAACGGGGGTAGGATTCATGAAATTTGACCAGCAGTTATCCATACAATGTCATATGTCGTCAATTAAACAAACTTACGAGCAGTATTTTCAAGGTTAGAGTTCGTAGCAAGTGGAGATGGCTAGTCAAGTTTTAGATTTGGATAAGTTTGGATGTCAAAAGCGAGGAAAAAGTTTGTAAGCTAAAGGCAGCAGAGATCATAGAAACTCTGCAATTATTTTACAATGACACAATAGGGTTGGTAAGGATTTCATCAACATTAGTTAAAGAGGAAAATAGGGACTTAGTACAATGCTTGAGGTAGAATTCAGTTATTTAGCATGGCCAGCAATGGATATGCCTAGTGTGAACCCACAAGTAATTGTACATTGGTTGAATGTGTCTCCCGAAGCAAAGTCGATTAAATAAAAAATAAGGAAGTTCACTCCATAAGTTAAGACCATTAAGTAGGAAGTTGGCAAATTGCTTTCAACAGGATTTATTCATGAAGTGGCGTACCCTGACTGGGTATCAAACGTTATGGTAAAAAAAAGGCTAACGACAAATGAAAAATATGCATTGATTTTACTAGTCTCAACAAGACGTGCCCAAAGGATAGTTTTCCTTTGCCATCAATTGACAAATTAGTGGATGCTTCGGTGGGCCATAAGTTCATGAATTTCATGGATGCATTCTCAGGGTATAATCAAATTTCTATGGTTTAAGATGACTAGCATAAGACTAACTTTTTTACAAAAGAGTGTTTATTTTACTACTGGGTTATGCCTTTTGGGTTGAAGAATGCAGGAGCAACATATCAGAGACTGGTTAACTAGATTTTTAAGAAGTAGATTGGTCACAGTATCGAGGTTTGTGTAGATGATATGTTGGTGAAGAGTACTACTTTGAGGGGGCACATTGAGAATTTTTTTGAAGCTTTCACAATTTTACGAGTCTATAACATGAAGATAAATCCAAAGAAGTGTGCTTTTGGAGTAAGAGTAGGCAAATTTTTGGGCTTCATGATTTCATAAAAGAGGTATAGACACGAACTTTGAGAAGATTTGAGTTATTCTAGACATGACTCTCTCAAGAACTATCAAAGACATTCAACGTCTAATGGGGAAGGTGGTTGCACTAAACAGGCTCGTACCCAAAATAGAAGATAAATATTTACCTTTCTTTAAGGCTAAATAGAGGAATGTTAGGTTTCTTTTGAATTGCTTAAGTTGTATCTAACGTCTCCACCACTACTGATGTTACCACGAGTAGGGAAAACTCTTTCCTTTTATTTGGCAACATTTGAAGAAATAGTTGCAACATTTTGATTAGAACGGAAGGGGTGCACCAATTTTGTGTACTATGTTAGTAAGGTGTTAAAAAATAGCAAGCAAAGATATTCAAAGAAAAAGAAACTCATTTTCACTCTAGTGGTTGCAACTTGCAAATTATGACCATACTTTCAGGCTCATCCTGTAACAATTATGACAGACAACCCATTAAAAACATCTTGTCTAAGGTTGATACTTCAGGAAGGATAACCATGTGGGGAATCAAGCTCCTTCACTTTTCCTAATGAAATAAGCCCCGATTCATAAATAGCTCCATGTGGCCACGCAAACTCCACGGGTAAAACTTACACAGTGTCCACACGATTTTTGTTATCAACTAGCCTCCACCCATTAGGGCTCAGATCTATAAGGCAATGGTAAAACACATTTCCAATAGTTAGCACCTCCTTAAGCTCCAATGCGCGACCTCAATGAAGCTTGGCAAATTGAGCCCAACCTACTTCGAATGTGATACCTCACTTTTGCAAGAACACACTCTTGCTAGGTATCGACCACTTAGTTGGAAAATCAAAACCAACTCCAAACTTATTCTTCACTCGTGTGTATTTACCATAATTTAACTGAAAGTTGGAAAGCAAGTTTGAAATGATCAACCCGATTCCTTCATGAGGAGTAAAATAAAATAAACTTAAAAATCCTCCTCAGTTACAAGCCTTAAGTTGGTATAGATGCTGGAAAATAAAAATCAATGATGCCTCTTCTCGATGACTACATTCAATGAAATAGGTATCTGTGACCCACTAGAAGAAACCAGATAACTGCCCCAGAGTTATCCGATACTCATCAAGAAGATGGTAGAAGAAAGGATGGAGAGGAAAATAAAAACATTTCTCTAATACATGCAAAAGAAGTAGGAAACCCCCTTCAGTGTCAATCAATCACCTCAAACTTTCAATGATTAAGAAGTCATAGCAAAAATTAGGTAGTTGAATTCCTTGAACGACCAAATGACGACTCATTTCTTCATACTTAGTGGTGCAAGCATACACTTTTGCCTCCACGAGAAAGTTGCCTTCACGACGTCACGAGAGCTCACTCCCTAAACCATCCCGATTACCCTGACTGTTATGGCCACCTCCTTTCATTTTAACCATCATACCCAACTAAACCTAGAATGAATAGAAAGAATATTTGAAAATTTTAAGAAAGTTTACATCTAAATCAAGACTCTCCTTCTCAATAGCTTCTCTTCTTCAAGAATTTAAAATCCAAACAATTCAATACTTAGGGTTAAAAACCAAATCCTTTTAAAGAAATTCAAAACATGATGATTCGCATGTCCAAGAGTGAAGGCCCAATCAACTTTAGACAATTGTACATCTCTTTAACACATCATAAAGCGTATACAACAATTTTAAATGAAAGGTGAGTACAACAAGTTTCATTCTTAAAAACCCATTGCTCCGCATAGTTAAGTTATCAAAAGAGTCAGTTTATAACTCTTCTTCAAACTAGGTAAGGGAAAAATTGTTATGGTGTTCACCATTATCGACCCGCTACTCGGTTACTTGACTAAGACTGACTCGATCTAATAATGATAGCCTACATAGTTCGCTGTGTCACGCCCTGAATTTTAGGCCTAGAAGTTTTGGAGTTTTGAGCGTAGAGACAGTAAAGAGGTTGCACTTATGTGTTTAGTTGTGCATTCTAGTGACAAGAATGAGCTTGCTAGTCTGGTGATTTAGTGAGTGTTAATATACCTTTGGTTTCTGAGTTTGAGTCTTGTTTGTGTATTTTGAAGAGACTTTTTATTTTGTTTTATTATTAGTTAATATTGTTAATTTTTATTTATTTTTATCTTTATTAAATTTCTTTGATTTTGGAAGTGACGTTCTTTTTCTGGTAATTTTCTTTTTGGCTTTTCTTTTCATTTCTTTTCTTTTTCCTAAAAACTTTGAAAACGTGGAGTGTGATTTTGAGAAGAGGTGCTTTCTCGTTATGAAGTCAACGTCAACGTCGTAGATCACAAAATAGGTGTGGGGTTCAAACCTTAATTACTCTTTCTCCTATTTGTTTTGCTTACAATTGTTTTGACGTACTTGCGTGGGTGCTAATTCGTTGAATTTGGGTTTTAGACGCTAATAGTAAGGGGATTTCTCCCTTCTCTGCTATATTCTTGATAATTCTAAGGATGGAGACTGTTTCGGTGGCTTTAACAGCGGTTTTAGGAATGTTTTTGGGGTGGTTTCATGACCTCTTCGGCGGCCACATAGGCATGTGTCGAGTCACACGGCCTTGTAATATTGTGAATTAGGGTTTTTTGGAGCCAAATTGGGAGCCACACGGCCTTATGGCCAATTTGAGAATTTTATCGATATTCACACGGCCGTGTCCCCTAGTTACACGAGCGTGTGAGTTTGGGAATTAGAGATTTGGAGATTTGGTGTCACACGGTCGTGTAACTAATTTGAGAATCTAGGGATTCCACACGGGTATGTGTTTGAGACATACAGCCCTGTCTGGTGGCACACGGGCATGTGAGGGTGTCCTGCACTTGATTTTAATGAAATTGGGCAGTGAATTACACAACCTATTCATACGGCCGTGTCCTTGCATTACACGGGCGTGTTTCTTTGCCACACGGCCGTGTGCTACTCTTTTCACAGGCGTTTGGACCCCTACACGGCCTAGATTACTCCACACGGGCATGTGGCTCTATTTCACCAGTTTATGGTTTAGGACGAATTAAAGCCTAATTGTAACTTTGTGTGTTCCAACTCTTAGCTAGGCTTTAGTGAGGGTGACTAGACCTCTTTAACTATACCTATATGATCTGTGTGTACATGAACTGTGATTGGTTTGTGATTGATCGTGGGATATATGCAAATTATAATTGTGCGAGTAATTCTGTAACTGACCGACTGGATGTGAATGACTGTCTGTAAATTTCTATTCTAATACTGTTTGTTTGTCTGCATGCATATATATGCATAAAGTATTTTTTGGTGGGATTTTGAAGAGAAGGAAGACTGTGACTAAATTGATTGACAGTTTCACTGCAACTGGACTGTACAACGATTACCGCACTGTACCGTACAACATCCACGTTAGCTATGCTACGTACCATTAACTGATCTAGCAGCTCAGCTACAATTTACTGGTATAGCGATTTATTGCATTGCACTGTACCACATGTACGTTAGCTATGCTACGTACCCTTATCTAATCTGGTAGTGTAACTGCACGTCTGTACCACGGTTTACCGCATGGTAGTGTACAGTTTATACACTAGCTCTACTGCGTAGCATATGATTTGGCAGTTTATCTGCTTACTTTTAGCCCCAATACCTAGAGGGTTATGAGCCGTCTCAATACCCTGATGGTCGTGGACTTACTGATGGCCATCATTGTCAGGCAACCCGGGATAACATCACTAGAAGTGTAGGGCTAGGTGGGTGTTTTAAACCCCACAGAAAGTGTAGGGATAGACGATGAGGTGTGTTGGCTGGATGGGTGGGTTTTACAACTTGATTTCATCCATATGCATCTGTCTGTTCTGATTGACTGTATGAATTTTGTACTCTGGGTGTATCTGACTGACTGAACAGTTATTGAGGCTGTGTGACTAATTGTGAATTACTACTTTTGTAACTGAATGGTACTTGTTATTGAGACTGAATGACTGATTGAGAATGATTGTTACTGTCACCAAATGGTACTTACGACTGTGTGTCTGAGTGAGTGTTATTATACTCTAAGTACTGATATCTGCCGGTACGTCCATTTCGAATGTATCAACTAGTACTGTGCAACCCTTTAAGTATGTTATGTTTTCGAACTATTGTTTAGCATACTGTTTTTTTACCCTGTAGTTAATTGGTGTTGATCTCACACTGAGCTCGTATAGCTCACCCCCTCTTTTGTTTCCCTTTTCAGGTATCTTTCAGAATTCTGATACTGGACTCGATATGCGGAGGTCTTAGACAGTCTCGATAGAAATAATTTTTAAGTTTTTGTTTTCTGTTACTATTTGAAATTGTAAGTTTTATTAAACATGGTACTAGTTCCGTTTTAACCTTTAATCGGTAATTTATGCCTGATTTATGTTAAAGTTATCTATAACTTTTATGGACTGGAATTTTAGACGAATAAATGATTTTAGTTTGATTTGAGATAACCATTTTCGGAAATGGAATTTTGAACAACTAAATTTTGTAAAATTTTCTCACGATCACTTCGATGATCAATGTAGCGTCTTGAATTCGGTCTAAACTTCTAGGCCGAGTTTAGGGTGTTACACGCTGACATAAGCTCGCACTTGATAGGTTCGCATCATCATGCAAGTGAACCCACACTTAGGAAACACATATTAATCTTAGAATAGGATACATTTTGGCATGCATAGGGGCCTACCTAGGACTCACATCCAAGAATCATATCATATAAATAGAGAAATTAGCTTCCTTGAGGGACAGATACACAAAAACACTCAACAGAATCCCTTTCAATTAATTTTTTAGCTTAATTCAATCAATCCACATTAATCACGAGTTAACATTTTGTTATCATTTTTGAACTAATATTCCAACTAATTCCCTATCCAAACAATCTGACCAATTGGGCAAATCCAATCCAATTCAAACAACATAAATTTCAAGTGTTATATTGTTTTGCTCCAAACATTGCTTTTTTTTTTTAATTCCAATAAATTTTTTTGGCATAGGCATTGTTTCAATGCAGGAAGATGTGGGTTCGAATGCCCTAAACCATAATTTAATAGGACCATTGAGAAAAGATAAAATAGAAGAGTAATTTAATAGGTGGGGCACTTGCTTTATATAACCAAAGATTTCGGTGGTTGAATTTGAAGGAGGGAAAAAGAAACACCACTTTGGCCGCACCTTTTCATTGCATTTGAGAAGGGGGGGGGGGGGGGGGGGGTAGGGATGAAATTAAGAAGAGAAGTAGAAGATGAGGTTTGGGCCAAACAAGTTGGGAAGAATAGTCCTTTAATGGGTGCTGCTGTTTGGGACCGCTGACCAATTCCAAAGTTAGACTATGAATGGATTTCTTTTAAAGCTCTAATCAACAATAGCTATTTATTGCTTAATTAAAAATGTTTTTAATTATCTTTATTTTATTTTATTTTATTTATTATAATATTATATTATCTTATAAAGATTTTACATTTAAAATTTTATTTTTATATAGAATAAAGTGAAATATTTAAAAATAAAAATATAAAAAATAATTTTATATAATTTAAAATTTATATTTATCAAACAATTTAATTATATTTTACAATTAATTTTAAATAATATATCAAACAAAATTTATAATTTAAATTCCGTGCTACTTAAATTCCGTACTTCAATTTTCAATGTTTAATTTTTGGAAACGTGTGTGAGTTGCATGTGTAAAGATGATGAAGGGTGGAGTTTAAGGGAATGTAAGCGTACCAGGCTTGCAGGCTGGATATCGAGATGAATTCATCAAGTTGGAGCATTTCTCTACAAGGTTGTCGCATCTTTCGCAGAAAATTGCAGGAAAATCATACACCACATTAAATCCAAATCTCCACTCCTCAAGCATATATTGATTCCTTTCAGCCTGGAGTTCATCAAAACTGCTCTGATTAACCTGAACTTGAATATTCGTACCACAAGAGTTGCTAAAGTCTCTATAAGTATCCCTTTCACTTAAATCATTCGCATAAAAAGAAAGTAACTCTGGGGAGCACGGAAATATACTAGGACGTTGGGGTACGTTGGAGCAATTGTAAAACAAAGTAAGGTGTCGATTTGTTGGATGATAGGTTAAGAAAGAGTCATTTATGGTGATATTGATGGGATTTGGAAGACAACTCTGTTCCCATAAATCGTTTCTAACAATACTCATTGTAAAAGTGGAGTGATTTAAGTACATGAGTCGGTATTTGTTCCCACCAATATGTATGATAGGCTGGGGATCCTCACATTTGCTCAACACGAAGCCATCTTGGTGACAGAGTTGAGGCCTATCATCCTTGGAAAAAGGAAACATGAGATTGTGTATGTCTCCACAGCTAAAAGCATCAAAGCACTGGGCAAAGTTTTCATCATCTTGGCTATATGATAGTGGGATAAGGAAGAAGATGGTTAAGGAGGTGAAGATGGAAATGGCAAGAGTTGAAAGGCACAATTGAAAATGCATTCTTGAAGTTTTTGAAGAGAGATGAATTGGTATACGATATATATGTTTGTTGATTAAAGTAACAAAAGTAGACGACGTGTGATCTGTTTTTTTTTTTTATATTAATACGTAAATGTAGGACTTTTCCATGGAAGAGAAAGGAAGGCATAGAGATGGCTGTTGTTGACTTTGACCTAGGCTACGGTGGATTGATAAACGCGATGCAGTAATTCTAAGAAGAGAAATGTCATCCCTGAAGATTAGAAACCAACTGTATAATGGAGGCTTCCTATTATATCATCATATTACGTCTTACAATCAAACTAAAGACAAGAGTAGAGCTTTCGAATGGGGTTTATGCGAGTCTCCATTACAAGAAAAACATTACCTCAAGCAATACTAATAACCCATTGCAAGTGCAACCAAGATAGAAAATCATTATATCAAACAGTTAATGAACTTTGCTATGCTTCTCTAAATAGTAGAATAGATAAAAAGTTTAAGAAGAAGCAAACATACCAGAAACCACCCAGGATTTAGAGTAAGAGCAAGATAGTTGGAAAATAGTTAAAAAGGAATAAGATACAAAAGGAAAATGGTGAAACGGAGGAGAACGTATCCATGAAACAATTAATTCTTTAATGTTTAATTTTACTATTTAGGATGTATTTAAAATATATTTAAAATTTTAAATTAATTTATATTTTATCTATCATTATATTAAATTATTTAAATACTATTTACAAATATTATTATAGTAAATATTTAAATATCATTTATTGTTATATTTAATTTTTTAAAATATTTCATGTATCATTAAATTTATAAATAATTTATTGTCAATTTAAATAGTATTTAAAATGTATATTTCATAAAATATTTAAATTCATTTATTTTTTAAGTTCTAATATTATGTCTAAAACATATAATTTAACATTCAACTATAATTTTTTACACTAATATCACACACTTAAAATTAATAAATCAAAGTACTTTTCAAAAGTAATTTTTTCCTAATCAAGCTCTTCAAAAATATTTTTCAACCGCAGCCACAATATCAAAGTCAACTTATTCGGTGAAATTATAATGAAAATTTATTAAAAGAAAAGTGATTTAGGATAGGGATGAATTTTGTATTTAACCCTAGTTAAAAGGTTACCCTACTAATCTTGTAGCAGTAAGCGCGTGATAAAACATTGAGTATTGACCCGTTTCAGCGTAGCATTCACTCTATGGGAAGAAGAAAAGAGAAAGAAAGAAGATAAATGGCTATTGACCATGACATGCACAAAAAACATTTGAGCCAAGTGACCAGGTATTGATAGATAGTTACTTTGACAAAAATATCCTCTTAATATGAAATTTTTTACTTAAAATAAGTTAATGAACATGTAATTAATATACTAAATAAACAAATGAAGTTGGCATGTTAAATAATATATATTATTGTTTTTTTTTTTCCTTTTCTGATATTATCTAAATATTGTCTTATCTTCTATTGGTTTTTATTTGATCAAATATTAGGTACCAAAAAGAAAAACAAAAAGACAGGAACAACGCTGAGTAAAAGATTGAATGGAGTTTTTTCATGATGCTGAAAGAGTTAAAAAGAAGCAGGGCATACCATGAGCATGTTGGCATTTAAGTCGATGAGGACGATCACGACAATAGCAGAGTAATGCTGAGGGTAGACTTTCGTTAGATCCGCATCTTCCGCCAGAATGCCTGCATAGTTCGCAATATACTCCGTATGAAAAGTATCTCATGTCAAACGTTTCTATTAAACTTTTCAGTCACAGCGCTGGTTCCGCTCATCAGATCATCGAAAGCCTTTTTCCCAACGGGAATTTCAACTTTTTCACTGCTTCCATCGCAGTCATTTTCATCCTCCTTAAATAACACGGGGAACATTTCTCTTCCACCCTTTCTGCAACTGAAACTATGATTCGAGCCTCCCCTGCTTCGGCAGTCGTAGAACAGAGTAATGTTCTCAGCGGTTTCGGAATAATTAAAAAGATTAGTTATCAAAATCTGCTGAGGACAAGTACTGTTTAACTCCACTCGTTTGATTGTCAATAAATCACGAGACTGATTGAGATGCAACACTTGGAAGTCTTGGGAACCGAGGGTCATAACTGGGGGCTCATTCTGCATGCATTTTAGCTTATACCCTTCATCACCGTAACCGCAGTAGGAAGGTCGATTATACTGATCGGTCCAGAAAGGATATGAAATATTAGGAAGGTTTCCACAATCAAATGGAGCGCATGAAGTAAAGTGGATATCATCATCGTGGGCGTAAGATAGTTGGAAAATAGTTGAAAGGAATAAGATAGAAAAGGAAGAGAAGGCATCCATGCCTAGTGGAAGTTGATGAAAATATAGTAATGGAATAAATTAAAGTGGAAGGTTTGTAATTATATACCGTATTAAATAATTACAAAGCTAAGATACAAGGAAATTTAAGTAATTTGGAGACAAGATTGGATTTGGTTGCAGTTTGTAGGAAAGTTACATGACTCTGTATTTCTCATGAGATGGAAATAAATAAACAAAAACCTACGAGACTGCTGAGCTTTACTTTCTAAAAGATTTTTGTATTTGTGGTTGCCGTGGTACATCTTGATATTCGGTGTTGTGGTGGGGATGAAGCCAAAAATAAAAAAATAAAAATTAAATTATATTTTTTACAATAATAAAATTTAATTTTTTAAAGAATAATTTAAAATTTTATTATTTTAAGGGGTTAAAGTGTAATTTTATATTTACTAATTTAAAATTTTAAAATTTTTAAAATGTCAAAATGGAAAATTTTTCATTTTAGGGGAACCGAGGCCCCTTGTAACACCCCTAACCCATTATCGTTCTTAGAATAAGGTTACAGAACATTACCGTACGATTGAAAATATTTAAACTTCATATCATTCAATAATTTAATCACATGATAAACATTTCATACACATGCATACTGTCCCTAAATCGAGCCCTCGAGGCCCTAAAATATCTTAGAAGTAAATTGGGACCAATTTGAAACAATTTGGAAAGCTTAGGAAAAACATGAAAAATTTACAAAACAGGGGTCACACAGTTGAGACACACACCCGTGTCTCAGGCTGTGTATCCTTCGAACCAGGGACACACAGTAGTGTTCCAACTCATGTCCTCACCCGTGCAACTCTCTAAGTAGGGTCACACGCCCTTGTGTCAGGCAGTGAAACTCTCTGAGTTGCCTCACGCTCGTGTCTTAGGCCGTGTGGACCCAAATTTACCTAAAACTAAGTCATTTCAAATTCATTGCATGCATAACCATTCATCATATTTTAGAACATTTTAAAAGGGACCTAAAGAACATCCAAACACACACAAACATGCCATTTCAAAATCCTAAACCAACTAACCAATATGCCATTCAAAGGCACCACAACTATAACAACATAAAATTTACCAAAACAAGTGAACATTACCTAATTCTATGCGTAAAGACTTCATTCTATTATGTGCCTAAAACACATCATAATTGACCATTTCCAAGACAACATCTAATACCAAAATGTCATACACAACAATTCACAAAAGTGACCAAAATGACTTACCTAAATAAGCATTATAAGTCCATCAAGTATTACAACATACTAAAATACCATGTACATATTCACAAAATGCTACTACAAAACATCCTATACAAGTATCTATAAACAAAAGATTTTAATCAACTAATACCCCCAGGTACATGCCAAAAACACAAGAGAGAACATCACCGACATTGACTACGGGATTCTTGTAGGATGCTGAGTTCGAATCTACTATATACCTAACCTATAAATATGACAACCGGTCCATATTAATTTGATTTCACTTATTTGAATAACCACAAACATATCTAAAGCATTTGAACTTAATTCACGACTTAATAATCTATTTCAACTAATATAACATATCTTTCAATGCATATATATAATTCTTTCTTAGTAATATCTATAACCAACCTTTTTCAATGGTTCATGCAATCATGCTGAAAAGTCCAATTGACATATATATAATATAAACCGCAAAAGAGTTTGCGTCCAATGCTAGTCGGATGAACCAACAAATGTGTGCCCAGCATTAGTCAAATAAACTAATGGAAGTTGTGCCCAGCACTAGTTGGGTAAACCGACGAATAATTTGTGAGCCCAGCTCTAGTTGGATATACCAACGGTATTTGAGCCCAGTGTTGGTCGAATAAACTGACGAATAAATAGTGAGCCCAGCTCTAGTTAGATTTACAAATGATATTTGCGCTTAGCGCTAGTCAGGTAAACCAATGAATAAACAGTTATTTATTTTCACAATTTCCTCATTCATTGATTAACATCATCATTAAAATACCCACATAAGATTGTATATCAAATATTTAAGTAACATCTAATTACCTATTAAATAAATGAATAATAAAAAAATTAAGTTCGAGACCACGAACTTACCTTAACAAAACAGCCATAATAGTGAGGCCGATAACTACTATGTTACTTTCGTTTTTCCACGGTTCACGTCTGATTGATTCGTTCCTTGATCTATGTTTACAATTTTATTCAATTAATACTATTTCATCGCTTAAATAAATGCATTTATACAATTAAATTCTTCCACTATCTATTACAAAAGTTATTCCAAATTTTTATCCCTTGTGCAATCTAGGCACCAACACTAATATAAAATTTGACTACATTCAATCATTAACATTAAAATTTAACTTAATCACATCTTCATTACATTTCCATATCTAACCAATATACATATGGTTAATTAAAAAAATCCCTAAATTCTTGAAATTAATAAGTTAACACCATGCTAGTTAAATTTATAGCATTTAACTCCTTGAAAATTAATATTAACAAAAACCCATATAAAAAATATTTTTAATTACTCATTCAACTTAGTAACTCAACTCAAATTTCCAGCACAAAGAACAACCTCCAAAACAATCTCAAAACTTCACTTAAATAAACAATTTAACCCTCAATTCTACCAAACAATTTCAAAAACTCAACTATCACAGAGATGACATTTTCTACCATATTAAAAACTTCATAAAATTCAACATGGGCAATTTAGCTTATGATCTCAAGCCTCCAAAAATATAAAATTCATGGAAAATGAACTAAGTTTACTAACCAATTGGAACTTGAAAGATTAAAAAAAAAAAAAAAACAATGGTCGAATGAGGCTATCTTCCTTCTCACTTTCGGCATGCAAAGAGGATAAAGGTTATTTTTTTTTCTATCACTTTCCACTATCTTAATGTTTATTATTATTATTATTATTATTATTATTATTATTATTATTATTATTATTATTATTATTTCTTTTCTATTATCAAAACATGGTTTATTACTTGTTAAATATAATATATTTAATATATATAAACATTATATCAATAATAATCTTTTCACTATCAATAACTCATATAGCTAATGCTTTATTTATTTAAATAGTCCTTCACCCTAGTCTCACTTTATAATTTAGTGTAAATTCCTACCTTTATCATTTAATTTAATCTTTGTACTTAATCTAAACTTTAATTTTACAAAAATTACCTACCCAAATTTCGATAGATTACCAAAGTAATTCCGCAATTATCTAATAGAATTATTTATTAACCTAATTTATGGAAATAAAGTCCCGGAATTACGTTCCCGACACCCCTGACTTTCGAGTTGTTACAAATCTCCCTCCCTTAAAAGAATTTTGTCCTTGAAATTTACTTGAAAAGAGGTGGGGATATTGTGATTTCATTGTTTCCTCCGGTTCCCACATCACTTCATCAACGTTATGACTACGCCAAAGAACTTTCACTAGAGGGGACTCGCTTGTTACGCAACTCTTTCACCTCACGAGCTAAAATATCAACCGCTTCTTCTTCATATGTCAAATCAAGTTGAATTTCAATTTCTTTTGCCAATATGACATAAGGCGGATCCAACCGATATTTTCTGAGCATCGACACGTGGAAAACATTATGAATTTTCTATAACTCTACTGGTAATGCTAATTGATATACAACAGGTCTAACTCTTTTAGTGATCCCATATAGACCTATGAAACGAGGGTTCAATTTCTCTTTTCTTCGACACACAATACTTTCTTCCATATGGACACTCTTAAAAAGACCTTATCACCCACTTAGTATTCAATGTCTTGACGTTTCAAATCTGCACAGGATTTTTGTCTATCAAAAGCTACTTTTAATATGTCTCAAATTACTTTAACCATATTATACGTTTCTTGAATCAATTCTACCCCAACCACTTTCTTCTCACTCAATTCAAACCAACATACAGATGTTCTACATCTTAGACCGTATAAAGCTTCGTATGGAGTCATTTGAATGCTCAATTGGAAACTATTATTGTACATAAACTCGGCCAAGGGTAAATAATATTTCCAACCCAATTCAAAATCAATCACAGAAACATATCTTTCAGAAGCTAAATAACACGTTCAGATTGTCCATCTATTTGAGGGTGAAAAGCCGTGCTAAAATTTAGCCTCGCTAAAATTTAGCCTCGTACCAAATAACTTATGCAATTGTTTCCAAAACCTCGAAGTAAATCGGGGATCCCAGTCAGAGATAATTAACATAGGTACGCCGTGTAATTTGACGATTTCTCAAATATAAACTTTAGCTAGCTTTTGTAGTGACCAATCCATTCTGACTACAATAATATGAGCCATCTTTGTGAAACGATCGACTACCACCCAAACAACATTTTTCTTATTTGGAGATAATGGTAATCCAGTTACGAAATCCATCGTTATGCATTCCCATTTCCATTGAGGAATAGAAATACGTTGAAGCAATCCAGTGGGTACTTGATGCTCTGCTTTAACCCGTTGACAGGTTAGACATCTAACCATGAATTCAACTATTTCATTTTTCATACTAGGCCACCAATATGACTTTTGTAGGTTGCGATACATTTTTGTTCAACTAGGGTGCAAAAGAAAAATATTATTGTGAGCTTCGCGTAATATTAACTCTTTAATTCAACAACATTTGGAACACATATTTGATTATGAAATCTTAAACAATCCCGATCATCAATGCTAAAATTTTCAATTGAGCCATCTTGTACCATTTTTCTCTTCTCTGACAATTTAATGTCCGTAAACTATGCTTTTCTAATTTGATCAAATAATACGGGTTTGATTCTTAACTCGGCTAGTAAATTGCCATCACTATTAATACTAAATTGAGTGAACATTGCTCGTAACTCGGCTACAACTTTTCTACTCAATGCATCCGCGATGATATTAGCTTTACCAAGATGGCAATCTATAACAAAGTCATAATCTTTCAAAAGCTCGACCCAATGACATTGTCCTAAATTCAACTCCTTTTGAGTTAGGAGGTATTTAAGACTTTTATTATCAGTGAAAATATGACATTTTTCACCACACAAGTAGTGTCTCCAAATTTTTAGAGTAAAAACCACAATAGCTAGCTCTAAATCGTGCATTAGGTAATTTCGTTCGTAAGTTTTTAGCTTTTGAGACGCACACACAATCACTTTCCCTTCTTGCATTAGAATGCAGCCCAACCCACTTAAAGAGGCATCAATATAAACCACAAATTCCTTTCCTAACTTAGGTAGGGCTAAAATTGGTGCCCCTATCAACAACTGTTTCAACTTATCAAAACTCTCTTGACACTTCTCATTCCAAACAAATTGCATATTCTTTTGGAGAAGCTTCATCATTGGCATAGCTATTTTCGAGAATCCATTTACAAACCTTTGATAATAACTGGCTAAACTAATGAAACTACGAATTTCAGATACATTCTTCCACTGAATAATTGCCTCGATCTTTTTCAGAGCCACTCGTACACCGTTAGCTGATGTCACGTGTCCCAAGAATACCACTTTGGTTAACCAAAATTCACATTTGTAAAATTTCCTAAATAATTGCTTCTCTTGCAAAACTTATAATACCATTCTTAAGTGTTGTTCATGCTCAACTTCCGATTTTGAATAAATCAGAATGTCATTAATAAAAACAACCACAAACTGATTAATATATGATTAAAAACTACGGTTTATTAGATCCATAAATGCTACTGAAGCATTCGTCAATCCGAAAGGCATCATAAAAAATTCAGTGTCCATAGCGCGTTCAGAAAGCCATTTTCGGTACATGACTATCTTTTACTTTCAACTGATAGTATCTCAATCTTAGATCGATCTTGGAAAATATAGAAACTCCTTTAAGTTGATCAAACAAATCATCAATATATGGAAGGGGGTATCAATTCTTAATCGTCACCTTGTTTAATTGACAATAATCAATGCAGAGTCGCGTCAAACTATCTTTCTTTTTAACAAATAACACTGGAGCTCCCTAAGGTGATAAACTAAGGCGAATAAAATCACATTCCAACAAATCTTGTAGTTGAACTTTTAATTCTTTCAGCTCTACTAGCGCTATCTGATACGGAGCTATGGACACTGGAGTTGTACTAAGGAACACTTCAATTGTAAATTCAACTTCCTTATCCGGTGGTAATCCTGATAATTCTTTGAAAAATACGTCAAGGAATTCAAAAACAGTCCGAATGTTAAAAATTTCATTGTTTCTAGTTTCCGAGTTAATGATATAGGCTAAGAAAGCTTTGTAACCTTGCTTCAGTAACTTATCAACTTGCATTGAAGAGATAATCTGATTTGACCCACTTGCTTTAACACTATAACTTCTATGAATTTCTCATTCGAATCTTAAATCGAAAACTTTTTCTTACGACAATCCAGAACCACCCCGTATTCGGTCAACAAATCCATACCCAAGATTATATCAAAATCACCGAAGGGCATTGTAACACCCCTTATCGATATCCAATACCAGAACAGGGTATGAGGTGTTACCCTTCTAACACACATACAAATAATCAATCTCGAACATTCAAAAATACGTCCCAATTTTAAAAATTTTCAAACATTAATCTACGAACCTTCTTATGGCCTACAAGGCCTAAATCATGGATCGAAGATGTTCTGGAACCATTTCGTGCACTTGAGAAAATTTCTTCAAAGACTAGCATAAACAGGGCACACGCCCGTGTGGCCTATAGACATGGCCATGTTAATGGCACGTGCCCTTCACATGGCCCAAGCGACCTAGGGACACGCCCGTGTCCCTCGTCCATGCAGAATTAATTTCCTACATTAAACCGACAGGGGTTTTCAGTGCCTAGCTCGTGTCCCCTCAAACGACCATAACATACATGTGTTGCAGCCCATGTATAACAACCTTGACATTCTGTTTCTGACGTCAGCGGTCACACTGCCATTGCACACGCCCGTAGGCTCATCCCGTGTCTGTCACACGGCTAGGACACGCCTGTGTTTCAACACGTGTGAGAGAACCTGGGTATTCTATTTCTGACGTCAACAACCACACAACCATGCACAAGCCCGACAAATGACCTAGGCACACGCCTGTGTGCCTACCCGTGTGGGCAAAAATAAGCTACCTACCAAGCCTTTTTGCCACCCTGAAACAAAAGCAACATAAGTCCAATTATACTAGTACTACTATGCTCAGCCAATAGCCATAAAATGACATCCAAAAAATTTAGGGGTATCATCAACCTATCATTGAACTCATACTCATTTCATTAATAATAACTAAAACCATTTTAGCCAATTCCAATGGTCATTTACAAAATGATCTTAATGCCATAAATGGCCAACACAATTGGCTCACTAAAGTACCTTACAACAAAATGACCCTTTAACCTATACATGCCATTACTCAAAACATAAAATACGACCATACCAAGTATTTCAGTTGATAGTGTGTACACCACCTCCGACGTCCTCAGACCCTCGAATTAATTAGGCGGCTCAAAAAGAAAATGGAAAGCAGAGGGGTAAGCATGAAGCTTAGTAAGTCATAAGTAAATAAATAACAACAATGTACCAAGTCATGATAAGCTAGCATTTGTGTCACAACCATACATATATCAAGGAAAGTTAGAACATAACTTACTTGATTCCATCTTTTACTAATTATATAACATGTTAATGAGCTCATAATACATATAAATCATTTGGGCACCTGTACCACTCGTAAAACCATCATATCATCTATCAACTTAAAAATAACTGAAATTTTCCCGTTGAACTATTTAGAATACGAAAGGATATCCAATGGGCCTTTGCTTAGGGTATCAAGCCGATGCCATGTCCCAGATAGGTCTTACACTGACTTGAAACAAGCTGATGCCATGTCCCAGATAGGTCTTACACTAGCTTGTATAACTCGAGGCTGATGCATGTCCCAGACATGTCTTACACTAACACTCGTCTTAAGCCGATGCACGTCCCAGATGTGTCTTACACTAGCTTTTGAATCTTGAGGCCGACGCATGTCCCAGACATGTCTTACACTGGCTCTCGTAGTGTGGCTGATGCATGTTCTAGACATGTCTTACACTAGCACACTCGTCACCTAATGTCTCGGCATAAATATCCAATTCTATCCTAAGTGTTCAAATGAGCTCTATTACACAAGTTCTTAATACTTTATAAATACAAGTCATCAATTTCACAATTTATGCTCGATTATCTATTGTACCCTTAGCTCATATCACAACTCTAGATTTCACTACAATGTATTGATTTCAAGCATAAGGATTAGAAATATTGTATTATTTACCTACAACTTACCTTGGTATAAAAAATGAAGGTGACGATTCGATTTACTTGACTTGCTTGGCTTTCCCCTGACCTAAGATCAGATTTGGCAACTCTTGATCTACAACAATAACGAATTTGCCAATTTAGCCACTAATTTAATACAAACAAACTAAAATTCACAAAATTACAAAATGACCATTTTGCCCTAGACTATGGCAAATTGACCATTTTACCCCTAGGCCCGAAAATTAATTTTTATGGAATTTCCTCAACTCTTATGCCTAAACAACTCTTTTTTTTCCTATTACTACCCTAATTTCTCATTATTTCCAACACTTGCCTCTTTATTTTGCAACTTCTACAACTAAGTCCTCTCTAGGTGTTTTCATACAATTTCTTTCACCTAGTTGTTTATTTAACAACAATAGCTCATTTTCTTCCCAAAAATTCCAGCAAACATCATTTATACACTCATGGAAATTTTTTAAACTTTCAATCAATTTGCAAGATATGCCTCTCAATAAAAAGCTTATGCCATAAAGATCTCAAAAATGTAAAAATATGCAAGAAATGGCAAGAAAATCACTTACAAATGAATGATTAAAGTAGCTGAGAATTTGAAGCTCTAAAACCCCCTTTTTGAGCTGATAAAATCGGCAAGGAAGAAGAAATGAGGAAGAAAAAATGAAGGCTAGGCTAATAGGCATTATTTTATCAATTTTTTGCTACCTAAAATACCTAACCTTTGACTTTTCTTTCATTTTCTCCACCTTGGCTGGCCATGCTACTACTAGTGGGCTTATTTGCCCTTTTAAACCCTCAAATTTTTATCCTCTAGCTAAATAACTTAAATTACTAGAATTTCTCAACTTTTGCCCCTTATGCGATTTAGTCCTTTTTCGCGATTAAGCTTTCAATCGCGTAAATTTACTCACCAAAATTTTCATGCATACTTATAAAAATACTATAACACGTAATTTAACACTAGAATAATTTTATTAAACCTCGAGAAGTGATTTTGAAATCACTATTCTGACTAGGCCCGGTTTTAGGCCGTTACAATTCTCCCCCTTAGGGATTTTTGTCCCCGAAAATCTTACCATTGAAGAGGTTCGGGTACTGATCTCTCATTATCTCTTCTGGTTCCCACGTGGCTTCCTCGACTCCATGTTAATGCCATAATACTTTCATAAGCTCTATGCTTTTATTTCTCAACTTCTTGATCTCTCGATCCAAAATCTTAACCAGTTTCTCATTATAGGTCATATCCGAACTTATCTCAATCTCTGCCGGTGAAATTACGTGCGAAGGGTCAGAACGGTAACGACGTAACATCGACACATATAAGACGTCATGAATTTTCTCTAATTCTCGAGGCAACGCTAATGGTACACTACCAATCCAATCTTCTCAGTCACTTCATAGGGTCCTATGAACTGTGGACTTAACTTGTCTTTCTTACCAAACCGAAGGACTTTCTTCAACGGGGAAACTTTTATAAACACTCTGCCCCCTACCTGAAATTCAATCTCTTTTCGTTTCAGATCTGCGTAGGAATTTTGTCTATCCGAGGTGGCTTTCAAGCAATCCAGGATAACTTTAACTTTCTCTTCAGTCTCCTTGACTAAATCAACTGCGTGTATCTAATTCTCTTTAAGCTCTGACCAATATAAGGTTGTTCTGCACTTGCGCCTATACAAAGCCTCATAAGGCGCCATTCTCAAGCTCGCCTGATAACTATTGTTGTAGGAGAATTCGACTAATGGTAAGTATTTCTCCCAACTGCCCTGGAACTCGAGGACGCAACACCTTAACATGTCCTCAAGAATTTGAATAATTTTCTCTGACTAACTATCGATCTGCGGATGAAAAGATGTACTGAAATTCAACTTTGATCCCAATGCCTCTTGCAACTTTTTCCAAAACAGAGATGTAAATCTCAGATCTCTATCTGAAATTATCAATATGGGCACTCCGTGTAACCTCACTATCTCGGAAATGTATAACTTGGCTAGCTTTTCAAGTAAGAAGTCTGTATGCACTGGTCTGAAATGAGCCGACTTGGTGAGTCTATCCACGATTACCCATACTGCATCTCTCTTCTTTGGCGATAAAGGCAGCCCGGAAATAATGTCCATGGTAATGCGGTCCCATTTCCACTCGGGAACCATTATGGGCTAAAGTAGACCCGAAGGTACTTGGTGTTCAGCTTTTACTTGATGACAAATTAAGCACTTAGAGACGAATTCTGAAATCTCTCTTTTCATCCCCGATCACCAATACATTTTCTTCAAGTCATTATACATTTTCACGCTACCTGGGTGAATCAAAAAGTGACTACTATGCGCCTCTTGCAAAATCTTCTGAATCAGTTCAACATCCTTAGGTACACACATTTGGTCCTGATACAACAAACAGCCATTGGCACTAACTCTGAAGTTAGATTCTTTTCCCATCTCGCACTGAGCCATCTTAGCTTGTAAATCTTTGTCATTTTTCTGAGCTTCGACAATTTCTTGTAAAAACACCGGTTTAGCTCTCATTTCAGCTAAAATCGATCTGCCATCACCTAAAGCCAACTGAGCATTCATAGCCCTCAAGGCAAATAATGATTTTCTGCTCAATGCATCGGCGACAACATTCGTCTTTCCGGAGTGGTAGTCAATTACCAACTCGTAGTCTTTGAGTAGCAATAGCCATCTTCGTTGTCGTAAATTCAACTCTTTTTGCGCCATCAGGTACTTTAAGCTTTTGTGATTCGTGAATACCCGGTATCTCTCGCCATATAGGTAGTGTCTCCAAATCTTTAATGCGAATACGACAGCGGCCAACTCTAAATCGTGGGTCGGGTAATTTTTCTCGTGTGATTTTAACAGTCTCGAGGCATAGGCTATCACATTGCCTTCTTGCATGAGCACACACCCTAATCTATTTAGGGGAGCATTACTATACACCACGAATTCTTTTCCCGATTTTGGTTGTACCAACACTGGAGCTTCAGTCAACAAGGCCTTTAACTTATTAAAACTCTGCTAGCACTTTTCGTCTACTCGAACTTAACATCCCTTTGAAGTAGCCTCGTCATAGGAGTAGCGATTATTGAAAACCCCTTGAGAAACGTCTATAGTAGCCAGCTAGTCCCAAGAAACTCCTGATCTTCGTGACATTCCTTGATAGTTTCCACTTCATAATTGTTGATATCTTGTTCGGGTCAACTTTGATTCCATCTCCTGACACAATATATCCCAAGAATCCAACCTCTCGTAGCTAAAACTCACTCCTGTTGAATTTGGCGTACAACTATTTATCTCTCAAGGTCTGCAATATTATCCTCAAGTGTTCCACATGCTCTCTCTCATCAAGAGAATAAACGAGAATGTCATCGATAAAAGCCACGACAAATTTGTCCAAATAGGGTCGAAAAATACAGTTCATCAAATTCATGAATATCGCCGGGGCATTTGTCAAGCCAAAGGGCATGACTAGAAATTAATAGTGGTTGTACCTCGTCCGAAAGGCATTTTTCGACACATCTTGCTCCTTGACCCTCAACTAGTAATATCCCGACCTTAGATCGATTTTTGAAAACACGGTTGCTCCTCTCAACTGATCAAACAAATCGTCGATCATCGGCAATGGGTACTTATTCTTCATTGTGACCTTATTGAGCTGACGGTAATCTATGCATAATCTCATCGAACCATCATTTTACTTAATGAACAAAACCAGCGTTCCCCACGGAGAAAAGCTCGGTCTAGCGAATCCCTTATCCGTTAAATCTTGCAACTGGGTCTTTAATTCCTTAAGTTTCATCAGAGCCATCTTATAAGAAGCGATCGAGATAGGTGTCGTGTTTGGAACTAACTTGATACCAAACTCTACTTCTCTCTCTGAAGGTAATTCAGGTAACTCCTCCGAAAACACATCCGGGTACTCGCATACCACTAGTACTGAATCGATTTTTGCCTCTGACACTTGAGTGTTCAACACAAAAGCAAGGTACGATTCGTACCCCTTTCTCAAATATCTCTAATCCGTTAGAGAAAATACCATTATAGGTGGACCATCTGATTCACCCCGATTCAATCCGAAGAACATCCCCACTTTTACACCTTAGCTCAATAAATTTCTTTCCGCAATTTACAACTACACCATGGGCAGTCAACCAGTCCATGCCCAAGATTACATACAGCAATAACATTAGGTTAGCCGAGAAGCAATGACCTCTAACTGTCAAAGGACAATCCCGACACACTTGGTCAACTAGCACATGCTTACCTAGTAGATTTGACACTTTCACCACAAACTCGGTCGACTCAATTAGCAACTTCATTCTAGACGCTAATTTCATACAGATATAAGAATGGGTAAAACCCAGATGAATTAAAGCTACCACAGATATGTCATAAATAGAGAAGGTATCCGTAATCATGTCAGGGACGAAGCCTCTTCATAGGCACGAATAGCATAAGTCCTTGCAGGTGCTCTACCCTCGGACCTCACCGCAGTATCTTTAGGTGCATCTCAACTACTAGTCCCACTGCCCGGGTTCTTCTATGGTCGATCCTTCGTAGGAGTACTACTCACACTCACTTCTTGCTTTTTAATACTCTCATCCATCTCAGGACAGTCTCGGATGAAGTGATCAAGTGAGCCACATCGGAAACAACCTCTTTCGTTCCCATAGCACTCACCAAAATGTCGTCTACCATGCTGTGAGCATCGGGGTCTATCTAGTCTGGTGCTACCTACATTTGCCACTGATACAGTCTAAGCCTTGGATGTAGCATGTTGCTTGCTCTTGTTCTTACCCGAGAATCCTACTGAAGCATTGGATCGGGTAGTAAACTCTCTTGATCTCTTAGACGAGAATTGATGCGATTTCCCCATCTGTCTCATTCTCAAGTCCCAAGACTCCATATCAGCTCTCTTCTTTTCCTTGGCTAACTCTTCGGCCTTACACGCCCTTTTAACTAGCACAAAAAATTTTTGAATCTCTAGAATTCCCATCAATAGTCTGATGTCCTCATTCAAACTGTCTTTAAACCATTTACACATAATAGCTTCAGAAGACACACACTCTCGAGCATACTTACTAAGCCTCACGAACTCTCATTCGTACTCAATGACCGTCATGCGACCTTGCTTCAGTTCAATAAACTCTTTTCTCCTTTGGTCAACGAACCTCTGATTAATGTACTTTTTCTGGAATTCCTCTTAAACGAACTTCCAGGTTACTCTTTCTCTCGGTATCATTGACACGAGAGTGTTCCACCACTGGTAGGCTGCGTCTCGCAAGAGTGATACTACACACTTCATGCACTCTTCAGGGGTGCATGACATCTTATCGAATACCCTGATGGTATTCTCCAACCAGAATTCTGCTCTCTCCAGGTCATCATCTCAAGCTAATGCACGTCCCAGACGTGTTTTACACTAGCTTTTAAAACTCGAGGCCGATGCATGTCCCAGACATGTCTTACTCTGGCTTTCGTAGTATGGCTGATGCATGTCCCAGACATGTCTTACACTAGCACACTCGTCACCTAATTCAATTATATCCTAAGTGTTCAAAAGGGCTCTATTACACAAGTTCTCAATACTTTATAAATACAAGTCATCCATTTCACAATTTATGCTCGATTATCTATTGTACCCTTGGCTCATATCACAACTCTAGATTTCACTACAATGTATTGATTTCAAGCATAAGGATTAGAAATATTGTATTATTTACCTACAACTTACCTCAGTATAAAAAATGAAGGTGACGATTCGATTTACTCGACTTGTTTGGCTTTCCCCCAGTCTAGGATCGGATTTGGCAACTCTTGATCTATAACAATAACGAATTTTCCAATTTAGCCACTAATTTAATACAAACAAACTAAAATTCAAAAATTTGCAAAATGACCATTTTTCCCTTAGACTATGGCAAATTAACCATTTTACCCCTAGGCCCAGAAATTGATTTTTATCGAATTTCCTCAACTTTCATGCGTAAACAACTCTTTTTATTCTCATTACTACCCCAATTTCTCATTATTTCCAACACTTACCTCTTTATTTTGCAACTTCTACAACTAAGTCCTTCCTAGGTGTTTTCATACAATTTACTTCACCTAGTTGTTTATTTAACAACGATAGCTCATTTTCTTTCCAAAAATTCCAGCAAACATCATTTATACACTCATGGCAAATTTTTAAACTTTCAAACCAAATTGCAAGATATGCCTCTTAATAGAAAGCTTATGCCATGAAGATCTCAAAAATGTAAAAATATGCAAGAAATGGCAAGAAAATCACTTACAAATGAATGATTAAAGTAGCTGAGAATTTGAAGCTCTAAAACCCCCTCTTTGAGCTGATAAAATCGGCAAGGAAGAAGAAATGAAGGCTAGGCTAATAGGCATTATTTTATCAATTTTTGGCTACCTAAAATACCTAACCTTTGACTTTTCTTTCCTTTTCTCCACCTTGGTTGGCCATGCTAGTACTAGTGGGCTTATTTACCCTTTTAAACCCTCAAATTTTTATCCTCTAGCTAAATAACTCTAATTACTAAAAATTCTCAACTTTTGCCCCTTATGCGATTTAGTCCTTTTTCGCGATTAAGCCTTCAATCGCGTAAATTTACTCACCAAAATTTTCATGCATACTTATAAAAATACTATAACACATAATTTAACACTAGAATAATTTTTTTAAACCTCGGGAAGTAATTTTGAAATCACTATTCTGACTAGGCCTAGTTTTGGGCCGTTACAGGCATAACCAATAAGTCTACAAGAAACATTAAATTTTGAATTTCTAGAGGAAAACGTTTACAATTTAGTGTAAATTCCTACCTTTATCATTTAATTTAATCTTTTCACTTAATCTAAACTTTAATTTTACAAAAATTACCTACCTAAATTTTGATTTATTACTAAAGTAATTCCGTAATTATCTAATGGAATTATTTATTAACCCAATTTACGAAAACAAAGTCTTAGAATTATGCTCCCGACACTCTTGACTTTCTGGTCATTATGCTCCTACCAGCCTCTAAATTTCCCCCTGGCTAATAAATCAATCATTATATATATATATATATATATATATATTGTTTTAATGGAAAAATGCGAGGTTTAAACTCAAAATATCATTTTCATTTTAGAATTATTCATAATTTTTTCTCTACCCTTAAATAAGAGAATAAATGCACTTCAACATGTTCGAATTCACGTATTACATATTTAACTTTATTATTTCAATAAAAATCTTATTTATTTTTAACATTAATTTTACAAATATATTTATAACAAAAATTTTTCACCCACCTTATAATTTAGTCTATTTAAGAGAAATACCCACTTATTTGGCAAAATAATGAAAGTACCTAATTAAAAGAAAAGTGATTTAGGATAGGGATTAATTTTGTATTTAACCCTAGTTACAACGTTACCCTACCAGTCTTGTAGCGGTAAGCGCGTGATAACAAAGACAATTATTCTTGATATCCCCTATTGAACTTTTCAGCGTAGCATTTACTCTAACTTTCCACCATGACATAAGAAAGATAAAAAAAACTGATAGATGACTATTGACTATGACTTGCACAAAAAAACATTTGAGCCAAGTGACCAAGCTTGGGTTTTTTACTAAATTAATGCAAAAAATAAAATAAAATACGAAAATAGGGTGTCAGATATATTATTTACCGAAATGGGTTATTTTTTTGGGTCGAGCCTACCTGACAGGCGCGACCCATTTTTTTAATAATATAATTTTTTTAAAATATTATTATTTTAATATTTTTTAAGTTTTTTTTTAATTTTAAAATCAAACCGGGCCAAACTGGGTCGAGCCTGACCCGGAGGCGCGACCGTTCGCGCCTACTGCAGGGGCGCGACCTCCACGTGTCAGCTCCCCAACCAACCCGTTACAATATTTTTATTTAGTTAAAATTATTATAATTTTTTAATAATTTCAAAATTAAGTTTAATAATTATTAATATTAATATTTTAATAATGTTATTAAGTTATTATTTTTATGCTTAAATTTTTAAATAAATTTGAAATAAAGTTTAATAATTTGATAATATTATTATTCAAGAATAAAGTTTAAATTATAGGAATAAAAAATTGATGAGATTTGAGAAAAAAATAGTAAGAGAATTTGTTTTTAAGTCTCAATTAATGTGTCAGAGATAGGAAATTAGTCTCACTTTTATTACGTTAATAATTCTGATAATTTATTATTTTTTAATATTACTATTTTAACAATTTTGATAAGTTATTATTTTTTGTGCTTAAATTTTTTAATAATTTTGAAATTAAGTATAATAATTATTTATTTTTTTTATTTTTTTAATAATTTTGATAATTTATTATTTTTTGTGCTTAAATTTTTAATAATTTTGAAATTAAGTATAATAATTTTTTAAGATTATTATTTTAATAATTTTTATTGGTAATAAAAATACGAGTTGCGAATGAGCCTATCTGACAGGCGCGACATGTACAGTGGGGCCCACATGTTAAATTTTCCCTATATATACCCCGTAAACTATTAGCAAAATGCAAAAGTTTTATAGAAAAAAAATTTAAAGGTTAGCAGCAGAAGAAGAAGAGGGAAAAGGAAGAAAAAAGAAGGAGGAGGAAAGGAAGAAAAAGAAGAAAGAGGAGGAAAAGAAGAAAAAGAAGAAGAAGAAGGTAATTTAGTTTATTTTTTTAAATAGAATGTAGAATTTTGTTAGAAATATTATTATTTAAAGTTATTTTGTTAGATTAATAATTTTTTTGTTAGCTTCTAAATGAAAAATTTTGTATAAAAATTTTTGAAAATTTTGATAAGTTGGAAATTTTTTTAACAGATCTAGTATTGAAGATGGAGAATAAATTTTTCATATGCATTTATTTTGATGGTGAAATTTTGACAACAAGCGTCGGATGTATATTTGAATGCCGCAAACAAGTTGTAATGAGATTTAATATAAATATCTCGTTTGATGATATGAAGGAAAAAATTAGTGAAAAAATTTATAGACGGTGTGGGAGAAGGATCTCGAAACTTTTTTACAAGTTTCCAGTTTCGATGGATCCCATAAAATTCACCGAAATGGAACTTGTAGACGATGAAGACGTGGAGACAATGGTCGCTCTTTACTGTCAAAGCAACCAAAATGAACCGATTCATTTATTTGCTGAGTTAGCTGTTATGGAGTCAACGGAAGATCCAACTCCATTAGGTGAAGAAGAGCTGTGTGTGGTGGTTCCTATTTCATACGTTGGTAGTCAATCAACTACACATGGGATTGACATTGATATTAATGTTGCACCCGAGACTGATACGGTCGGTAATGACTTATACCAAAGGAGTGATCCTTCGGATTATGAAGTCGATATTGATAGTGATCCCGACATGGATGATGTCCCGAATGATATTGATGATGAAGGAGTGAACGAGTATGAAAACATTAATGCGTCTTCAGTCGGGAACCAAATCCGTCGTATTGTGATACATAATAATCCTGGGGCACACATGTCTCGGATAGACCCTGATGCGGCGCATGCAGCCGAGTTCCCAGAGTACCCTGAGATAGTACCTGCTCACCAGATGGCCGTATTTTTTGATCCTGAAGAGTTGTTCGTGGGCCAAAGATTCGAAAGTAAGGAAGAGTGCATATTTTCCATTAAGCGGTATAGTATGAATATATCAGTAGACTACAAAGTCGTCGAGTCTAAACCGACATTATATATTGGAGAGTGTTGAAAGTTGGCGAAAGGCTGCAATTGGCAGATACGAGCTGCATTTATCCAGAAGTCTCAAATGTGGGAGATACAAAAATTTGTAGAACCTCACACATGTACTTCAACACGAATGACTGAAGATCATCGAAAACTTGATTCAAAAACTATCTGTACATGCATCATGCCAATGGTTGAAGACATGCCGACCATTAAAGTTTCAGTACTAATTGCCGAAATGCAGGCACGATTCCAGTATCGAGTATCATGCCGAAAGGCATGGATAGCTAAATAGATGGCAATGGAGCAATTGTACGGAAATTTCGATGCATCGTAAAATGAGTTGCAGGGATGGATTGTAGCAATAAGGGAGTACATACTAGGGACTGTCATTGAGTTGTAGACACGACCTTCTTACGGCCCGGATGAGCAACGACAACCGGGTAAAAGAATTTTTTATCAAATGTTCTGGATATTTGATCCATGTATACGTGCATTTCCCCACTGCAAGCCGTTTGTCCAAGTAGTTGGGACATGGCTATACGGTAAATATACACAAATCTTACTTATTGCCATTGCTCAAGATGGGAACAGGAATGTGCTCCTGATTGCGTTTGCGATCGTAGATAAGGAGAACATGGAGTCGTGGGAATTCTTTCTCACAAATTTGCGGAGGTATGTAATTAGTAATGATAATATTTGCATCATCTCCGATAGAGGGAAAGGATTAATTGCCGCCATTAGGCGTTCTAGTGTGCCATGGAGATCCGTTTACTGCATACGACACATCGCGGCTAACTTCCATCGAGATTATAAGAATGCAGAATGGAAAAGACAAGTTGTGAAAATGGGTAAAGAATAACCTTATCATTTCAATAAATAACCTAATTTTTTTTGGCGAGACTGTAACTTATATTTTTTTAATGCATACACAGCGTACGAGCTAGAACCACACATTTTTCGGCAGAGGATGACTCGGCTTGAGAATGACATGAAAGGTCAGACAAACACATCTTTCCAACAATGGTTGGGTAGCATTCGTGGCAATGGGCTCAAAGTTTTGACGAGGGCTTTCGTTACGGTCAAATGACCACAAACTTGGTGGAGGGGATCAACGCTGTATTGTTAAAAATGCGACATCTTCCTATTTCATCTGTCTTCTCAGCTACATTCTACTGGTTGGCTACCTTGATGCCAAGAATGGGTCAGCAACAAGTCAACCAGATGGAAGCAGGACACGTATTTGTCGAACATGTCAGGGATGCAATGGTTGTAAATCGTCAGATGGTGAGGTCGATAAATGTAGAAGTATATTCACGACATAATGAAACGTTTCGCGTTACAGAGACCATCAGTCGTGGACCCGGTATACCACCTAGGTCATACGGAGTTGATCTCCGAAATAGACGGTGCAATTGTAGAAGGTTTCAAACACTTCATTATCCTTGTGCACATGTTGTGGCAGCTTGTACTAAAGTTTCGCTCAATATAGATCAATTTATCGATGAAGTGTATACCCTTGAACGCACGTTACGTGTATGGGAGAATGAGTTTCCCGTGCTTCCTGACCTATCTACTTGGGAGGTTCCTCGGATGATGTTTGAGCTTATCCCAGACAAAGGATTGCGTAGGAACCCGAGAGGTCGTCCGCAATCATCAAGAATTCGTAACGAAATGGACATTAGAGAGAAATCCGACGGGAAACTGTGTGGGGTATGCAGATTAGCTGGTCACAATCAGAGTAAATGCCCACTCCGAAACTACCAAACTGGACAATCGTCGCGATCGGATAGAAATTAAGATGTTGTTTATTACATGTTGTTTATTGGATATTGAAAGAAAAAGTTTAATCTCTCTTATATTTCATATTTAGTCATTTTTCTTCTTTAATTATTAAAATCGTGCCAATATGAAATTTTGATTAGATTATCTTCATATTATAGATAGAAAATAAATTTTAATAGAAATTATTATTGACTATAATAATTTAAATTGAAAAAATAAAAAAATAATTTCTTAATAAAGACTAATGATAATACAAAAAAATTTCTTTACATAAAAATAAAGTGATTTATATTACAAAACCCCTTAAAATTGATGATTTGATGGTGTGGTTCTAAGGTATATATTTGTGGAGCTCGACGTTCACGTTGTGGACGACTACGACGATCAACATTTTCTTCGTCCATATATAGGGGTGTAGAGAATGTCTTAAATGCCACTGATGAACTCGAGCCGGGGGGAGTAGAGAATGGCGCTGGATATGGGCCGGGGGGAGTAGAGAATGGAGCTGGATATAGGCCGAGGGGAGTAGAGAACGTCGATGGATACGGCTCTAGAGGAGCAGAGTACAGTGGTGGATATGAGCCGAAAGGAGTAGAGTACTGATGAGGCACTGGGCTAAAGATATCAAAATCTGAATAATATCCGTGGGCTGAAGAGCTCGGGAAATAGTTATCGGCCCCTAAATATGGATGATAAGAACTACTCCCTGAGTGTAGGTCCGGCTATGGCTCCGGCTCTGGCTCCGGCTCCGGCTCTGGCTCCGGAGCTGGTGCATGATGCGGATCTGGAAAATGTTGCCCAATCCATGTCGTATGAGGGGGGACTACCATCGACCACCCACCAAATAAAAATGGTTTCCCCTTCTCATAGTACCACTGTAGGTACAGTGGCGAGGGTCGCAGATCCAAACAACGATCCATCGGAGGTATCCTACCAAATCGATTGTTCCACTTCGTAACATACTCTTCATGCACATCTCCCCAGTCTGCCCAATGCATCCCCCTCCTAGTCATGCCATGGAGCTTTGTAGGCAATCGTACATGCTCTGTCGGGATATATTATACACAGCCAAACTGCCGGAGTACTCGATCACCATGATACCACTCCACCGTCTGAAAATTGATAAGGGGTGCGCTCATGCACCATAACTGGGAGTGGACGTAGGCATGCGAGGGAATAACAGCCATAATTTCAAGAGCAGAATACGGCATCCAAATGAAATGCACAGTTAATAACATTTTTATATTAACGCGAGTCGAGTGAGATAAAAATAATAAAATTAAATTCATATTTGAAAAACTTACCCCTTCCCCAGAATGATTCTCGATCATCAGACGGTATATCAGAAGCGTGTATGACCTCCCGATACCCGGAGTCGTGTTTCATCTACGAAAAAAATTGTTAGAACAATATAACCCCAAAAAAATTCAGTTAATTGCTATAACGCGTAAAGATTCATCACCTATTAACAAGTGGAAATATATATGGCTGGTAGCTAATGGATGCCAAGAATGGCATCCGATACAGTGCCTAGGACTGCAGCAGTATGAGGCATCCGCCTATGTCCATCATAGCAGGATCTGTCGTCCAACAAAGTTCGCGGTACAACGTGGCTAACACAGCGGACCCCCAACTGTACGAACGTGTTTTATGTAAATTAGACAGTAGCGGTAAGTACATCAAACTAACCTCACTGCTGTATGAATCCGGCATGAGTACACCTCCTATAAGGTGCATAATGTAACCTCGAGCGGCTTGCATAACCTTCAATTCACTGGCAGTACTCGGCAAATGCTCAAAATTGGCCTTTAGCCATGAAAGCCGCAATGTCGCAAATCTCCCCTCACTTGGGGAGCGTCCAAGTAACTAAGCAAAGGCGAGCTGGCCTCGAGATCGAACTTAGGCCCGTGACCACGTTCCCATCTATGGGGAGCCCCAGCTGCAGTGCAACGTCCTCTAAAGTGATGGTGCACTCCCTGCATGGCAAATGAAATGTGTGCATCTCCGGACGCCATCGCTCGACTAATGCGGAAATTAAGTCATATCGTAGATCAAAAGTCCGAATCAATGCTGCTGATCCGAACCCCGCTAACTCTAAGAACGGTATTATGCGTTCATCCGGCTGAAACCCTACACTATAAATACAACCCCTCAATACGCGGTACTCGACCTGGTATTGTTATATTTACGAAATAGTTAATACAATATAATTTCATAATAAAGAAATAATGTGACAATCAAATAAAAATTTCATTACCATCTCATTAATGTGTTTCGATATGTGATCGTTATTTTCATTATCAATCAACGAACCCATTTTCTGCAAATCTGCAATTATAATTATCAAATAATTAAAAATTATAAAATTACATTATATCATAAAAATTATAAAAATTATAAAATTACATTATATCACAAAACACTAAACTATAAACACTAACAATTTATAATCATAAATTACTAATACAAAAATAACTATAAAATTATTTTCTTAAAAAAATTACATTTCGGATAGAAATTAAAATGTTAGTAATTTAAGAGTATATTAAAACAAATTGCTAGATTACAAGCTTAATTATGAGATATGTTATATACAAACAATCTCTTTAAAATTTCTTACTCTCTTTTTTATTTTTAACAAAATAATTCTATTTCTTTATCAAAAGAAATAAAAGAGTGTAATGAGTGTGTATATAGCCATCTACTCCTATATTTTATGCAGTAAATAATTTATTTAATTTATCATAAAATTTTAAATTTTTAAAACAAACAAATTTAACTTTGGAAAATGAAAATAACTTAATTCGCTATAAAAGTAATTTTTTAAACACAATCATAAAAATATTTGTATTTTATTACATTTAAAAATGTTCCTTTCCAAATGTATTTTCCAAAAGTTCCTTTCCAAACAAATTTAAAAATATTAGTAATTTAAAAATTAAAAAATGTTCCTTTCGAAACCTATTTCCCAAAAGTCTTTCATTTAATAAATCAACTTCATCTTTCATTTAATAATATAATGTATATCAATATACATAAAGCAACTAATTCATGCTACTACATTACTTCCAATCATAAAGCCAAATGCATTTTAACATATCATTTATATATAAATATATACCCATCATAGATTCAAGCACAAAGTCATTAAAATTAAACTACTAATATATATACTTACTAAGATTTTGCTTGTCATTCATAAACATTTTTTCTCATAAAATTAAACATTTGTTTTAATATACTAACATTAATGGTTTTTACAAATATAATCTTGCTTTAATTTTAAACTAATTACAAACACAAAAATTTATCATATAACACTAGATTACTAACATTTTAATTTCAAAATAATTATAAAAAATTTACAAACTTTTTTTTTCCTTCCTTCTTCTTCTTCTTTTCTTTTTCTTCTTCTTTCTTCTTCTTCTTCTTCTTCTTCTCCCTTTCTCTCTTTGCTGCTCATTCTCACAAAATTGGGGGGAACCGATGCTTATATGGTCCCCCAATTAAATTTTTTTTTTTTTTTACTAAATTCCCTCCCCAAATTATTTGATATGACAATAGGGGAGGGCATGCCTTCACAGGAGGGGGAGAGGGGACGCTTCACGGGAGGGGGGGAAGGGACAAGTCACATCTGCAGGTCGCGCCCCTGCAGTAGGCGGGAACGGTCGCGCCTCCGGGTCAGGCTGGACCCGATTTGGCCCGGTTTGATTTTAAAATTAAAAAAACTTAAAAAATATTAAAATAATAATATTTAAAAAAATTATATTATTAAAAAAATGGGTCGCGCCTATCAGGTAGGCTCGACCCAAAAAAACAACCTATTTCGGTAAATAATGTATCTGACACCCTATTTTCGTTTTTTTTTTTTGCATTAATTTAGTAAAAAACCCGACCAAGCTTTGATAATGATAGGTAGTTAATTTGACCAAAATATCCTTTTAATATGAAATTTTTACTTAATCTATATATTATATAAAATTAGTCCCTTTGAGAGCCATTAAAAGTTAATAGAGGTAGTAGTCATTTTAGTTGCTAGTTTTTTGTTGTTAAGTTTTTGTATGGTTAAATAGTAATTTGCCTACACATATTTAATCAATTGACTCTTTCATTTTTTTTTTCTCAAAGTTAAAAGAATATATATATTCTATGAAGTGAAACACATTTAATTAAGCAATTACAAGTAAATTTGATACATTTTAAATAAAATTAATTTTTATAAAGAGCTCTTAATACATTTTAAATTAGGGGTGAGCGTTAGATCTAATCGAATTAAATCGAATAAAAAATTTTTGAGGTAATCAAGTTGACTAATTCTATTTTATTATTCTACCTCGATTTAAAATTTTCTCGAATCGAGTCAAGTGAGATAGAATTCAAATTTAATCGAATATATTTGTTCGAGTTAAATTAAAAAAAATTGGTCCTTGTAATCACTATCACCCACCGTAATCAAATTTGTTATTAACTTTCTTCCCCTTATAATTTATTTATTAATCTTTTATATACAGGTTAGCTTCTTTGCTTACTTAGTTGCTTCAATTATCTTCTGATTATTGTCATTATGTATTTTGAAATTAAAAAATATATAAAATGTGATTTTTTAAATAAAAGTTATCTTAAAGATAAAATGTGAAATTGATACCAATATAAAATTTTAACATGAATATTTTATGGCATCATCACTAATTCAATTTTAACAAAAAATTTATAAAGATTCAATATGATTAAACAATTCAGTAATATAAATAGTACAAAATGTGAAATTTAATTTAATAATATAAATAGTAAATATAAATAAAATTATTACTATTTATGTTTAGAGATTTTTTTTTATTTGGGGGTAAAATGTGAGAAGTAAAAGTTTAGGGGAAAACAAAAAGTTTTGGGATTGAGTAAAATTTTTAAGGGAGTAAAATTTTTGAGGGAAAATATTTAAAAAATTGGGAGGGGGGGGGGGAAGGGGGATGGGTTTGGGGTAAGATTGTAGGAAGGGGGTGAGATGAGAAGGGAGTAAAAGATTTAGAGAAGGTAAAGAGGTTTGAGAGTTTAGGGTAAAAATGTAAAATATTATAGTTTGATATTCGGTTTATTCAAATTATTCAAGTTATTCGAATTCGAAAACTAAACCCGATTCGAGCTCGAAATTTGAAAAAAAAAATTTGAGTTGACTTAAATAATTCAATTAATTTGAAGAACTCGATTCGTTAACTTGAAATTCGATTTTTTTTTATTTTTTGAGTTGAATCGAGTTTTGTTCACCCCTACTTTAAATAATCAATTTTTTTTATAAAGAAAAGAATTTTTTTTTTTATAAACAACTCTTCATTTTAAATAAGTTTGTTTTTTTATAAATGAAAATTTTTTCTTTCTCATCTCTCCGAAATGCTTATTTCAATGTTTAGAAATTGGATTAAAAAAATTAAATAAATTGACTTGGTTTACGACTAGTTAATATAAATTGTTGTAACAAAATACAAATGAAGTATTTGTAACACAATTTGTGCAAGAAATATATGATATTTCTAAAATAACATATATTAAAAAATCTTTAAAATAAATACAAAGAGTTAATTGCACTAAACACTTCAAACTATGACTATCTTTCTAAATTAATTTTCAAACTTTAGACAATGTTAAATCAACTAGGCCCTTCCATTATTGAAACTATTAATTTTACCATTAAAATGACATGTAAAATCTTATGTGACATAATTTCAAATAAAAATTTTTAAAAAGTAAAATGTTGATTAAAATATAAAAATAAAGTAAAACCGAAAAATAGAGAGAGTGAAGAATAGTTTCTGTAAAAATTACGGAAACCTCAAAAACAAGATCCAATGTCTCATTTAATAGTTAAATTAATAATTTTAGTAATGGAAATACCTTATCAATATAACATTGATAGTTTGAAGATATAATAAAAATATTTTAAAATTTAAGAAACAATTTAAAATGAAAATATTTGATGCAATTAACTCTAAATACAAATAACTAAACTTTTAACATATTACATTACTAACTAACTATGGGTAGATAAATTTATACACAAAAAGTGTATTAAATATAAATCCTATTAAAATATGAAAGCAGTCTTTTATTTCCTTCAAGTAGGTTATTGGAAGATTCTTCCAATAATTTAAATAATTAACACTGTATGTTCAATCTGAATTGTAGTTTTTATTTTTGATATATAAATATCCACTTAACTCATTTGTGAGTTTTTATTTTTCATTGATAGTGCACATTATAACTAATAATTTTTAAATTTATCTTCTTAAAAAAATAATTTTGATGATTATATACCATGAACCACTATACCAATTAAAGATATTATAGCTACTCAATAGATTTGGATTAGAGAAGTTTTTTTTTTTTTTTTTTGGAATTATGGGAATTCATTAAGCAATTTTTTGAAACTTTTTCCTAAGCTGGGATTGAGTATTATTCTTTAAAAATTTTGAGTGGCTTATATTTTTAGTAGGTTTCATGTTATTGATGGTTCATATTTTAAATAGTTACTTTTGCCTTATCCAACCTGAAAGTGGATCTCAACCTATAATTGCTACTCCAAACAAAATAATAATTATTCAACTTTTTAAACTTGAAAACTATAAATTATTATGACTTTTGACTATGCCTTTGTTAATTACATCAAGTTTAAATAATATATGTTTTATTTTTTTAATATATTTTATTAAGTTTTAATTGAAATAGTAATATGATTTTTTTTCAGATTTTTTTATACTTAAATTAGATCTAATATTTGTGGATTGAAACATGTCTAATTCAAAATAATTGGATAATACTCGAAATGAAATGAAACATGTCCAACTCAAACTTGAATTGAATTGAAACCTAACTAACCTAAAATCAAAACCGGCCAATACTATAAATAACTCGAATTAAAATGATTCAAACAAATAACCTTAAATAGCTTAAACTTGAAGCGACCATAACAAAAATTATCTGAACTCATAATGGCTCAATCCAAAAATCCTAACCTCAAACCTAAATGACTTGAAATCGAAGTAATACAAATTAGAAATTAACCTAAATTTAAAATGATATAAATCTAAAATTATCTCAAACTAAAATGAACTAAAAATTTTAAAATATGAATTAACACATCTAGACCCTCTTAGTTCACAAGTATAATTTCTATAAATTTTTTATGTTTGAAATAATATAATTATCTGGTTCTTTAGATAAGTACTAAATAATAAAAAAAAGAATTATTTAAAAATTATGAAAAATTATTAAAATTTTAATATATATTTGTTTTATATTAAACAACTATTAAAATTATTAAAAATTTAAATTTAAATAATTACTAAAAATAAAAAAAATTAAAGTTATACAACATTATTAAAAATTAATCATATATTTAATATCGATACTATTATTTAAATCCCTAATTAAATTGGTATCATAGGTCAATCAGTCGACAACACAATAAAAAAAATTATGAAAGTACATTTTCATGTATAAATTAATCATACCATTACAATGGTATGTTTGTCTTTTTATTCTTTTAATAAAAACCAGTAAAAAAAATTAAGCATCTATAAAATCTTTTCTTTATCACTTTAATTGAAGCTTTGTTTTTATTTTTTTATACATTTTAACTTTATTATATAAATTGTTTCACCCCATTCTTTGTATATTAGAAAAATTATATTTTATGGTAACTTTAAGGCATATTCTCAATAGGTAAAGGTGGAGAGTTAAATCATATTTTCATGGTTTTATATTTTACTTCATGAGACCTTCACAACAGTATATCATATGCTCAAAATGGTTGAGTGATGAATGAGAAATTGATACTCAAAATAAGCTACTTGGAAATATTATTAAGGAAAAATAAAAGGCTTAGATCCCACATTGTTTAAATACCAAGTGTGAAATGTGTTTATATATGTGAGCTCTCTTAATAAGTAATTAAATGATTAAGCTTCTAACCTAGATAGATTTGCACTTGCATAATGTGGGTGATGCAAAATGTTCAAACTAATTGAGCCTTAATGGACTTACAAATATTTAGATCTATATATAGAAACATTTCTTATTGATTTGATTCCAATAAATCTAGTTAAATTTTTTATTTTTATTTTTTTGAAAGAAGTTAAATTTTTTATTTAATGGCAGATTTTGGGGACATTTTTTTTCCAAAATTCCAACACTTTTTATGCCTATAAAAGGCCATGATTCTGAAGGTTTTTTGTACACTTTCATACTCTCTTAGAATTTCTCCTGCCGAAATTATGTTGCTTTCAAAAATCTTTTTTTCCATCCTTCGTGTTTTTTAAATATTTATGGTGATAGAAAAAGGCATTGTTCGTTCAATTGATCGTAATAGAGGTGCTACTACTTCGATCACTGTTGTTGTTCTATCCTAGAAGACTTTCGACCAATGTTACTTCAAGTACAGTAGAAGCGGCAGAATTTGTCTTAAGAAAATCGTGTTTCACAGGCCTCAACGTTTCGTAAAATCTCGATTCTCCTTTGTTTCAACTGTTTATTATGGTTTTATTTTATTTTCATATTTGATAAATTAACTATAAATAATTCTATTCATATTTTATTTTATATGTGTTTATTTAAAATTAATTATTTTTGTTCGTTAACGTGTTTTGTCTAACAATATATATACTTTTAAAAAAATCATTAAAAAAATACATATTACGATATTTGAACCCACGCCATCGGCATTTATAAAATTTTTTCTTTACCACATGAACTAAAACTTTATTTTAATATTTTTTATACATTTCAATATTATTACACAAATTGTTTCACCCACATTATTTGTATAGATTGATAATGCCGTTGATCGAGTTGGTTTCACAAGTCAGGGCTTGCATATAATTTTATGTGTTTATTATTTAACCAAAATTTTAAAATATTGTATTTTTAGTTGCAATAATTAACATAAAATAATATTTCTTACTTGAATTATTAAATATAATTAAAATATATTAACTTAACAATTCAAATATTATAATAGAAAATTTGTAAATTATAATTAAAATATGTTTAACATATTCAACATACAATATAGTTTTACTTTATATTATTAATGCAAAGTAACATTATTCAAAATTATAACTAATTATTAATTAAGTGATAATTAAGATGCTTAGAATACTATTCAAGTAATAACTCTATTTTACGTAAATAAATTTAGCATAAAATTTTCAAAATAAAATTAGCACAACTTCTTTTTCACATAAAAAGATTTTAGATAATAATTGTAATTTAAATTATAACGCTATTTCAAAATTAGCACAACTTTTTTAACTAATAATTGTAAATTAAATTATAATTATTTTTAAATATGTAATTATAACAATTTATATTAAATTATAAATATTTGCAAATGTATAATTATCACAACTTCTAATTTACTTCAACTTTTATACTTTTAAACTGATTTTAATTATATGAAAGAAAGTAAAAGATATTCTCATCAATTCAAAAGTCTTTTTATATATATTATATTAAATTCTTATGTATTTATATATTTTTAAATTTATATCTATTTATTTTTATGTATTCATATTTTTTAAAATTTATATATATATATATATATATCATATTATATATTTATAGTTTTCTATACTTTTTTAATTTTTTAAAAGAATTTTAGTTTATGTAATTTTCATATAGAATTAAGGTCAAATTAATAGAAATTATAAAATTTAAAGACTAAATTTATTATTATACCAATTAAAAATGTGTTATATTATTCTTCTTGTCACTTATGGTTGAGTGATCAAAAAACAATCTCAAATACATAATGACCAAAATTTAAACTTTTAATTTGAATAACTAAAGCAAAAAAATTATGCATAATTGGGTGATAATTTTTTAAGTTTGAAACCTTTTTGTATTTGAATCCTAATTAAAATCAGCCAACTAATTAGAGAATGCTCTACCAAACCTTTTTTTTTTTTTTAATCTACCAGACTCAAATTCAAGACCTGTCGAACATCGAATTTTTTATCACCAAACTCATCTTTATTGGATTTAAAACATTAAGCGAGTCTTGGAAAGGCTGGAATTGGATTTAAAACATAGACACATTCAGGTCTACAAAAATATATATAGAGACACAAATGGGCTTGTTGATACAGATTGGCAGGCAGCCTACAAGTTTAGGTAATTAGAGCCTTGAAAATAAGGAAATATAAACTTGGAGCAGCACGTTGTGTATTCAAACAAAGGCCCAGCAAAAAAGAAATTGAGAAACTTGGAAAAGCTTCGCTATGCCTATTCGGCTCTAAACACCCCCTTCTGATTATTTATTTACAACAAGTCACTTAGAAACATAAAACTTGCAAATACAAGCAGGGGAAGGCAAATTAGAGTTGGGGTAAATCCTTAAATAGTCGCCCCTTGAAGATGATCATCTCATTGATGGACTTCTTTAATTCACTACTTCACCATTAACCTCCCGAGATAAAGGATTTTGGGGACGTCAAATCATCATCCGAATTCGACTCCAACAGATTTAACCGAATCCCATTCTCATTCGGGGTATTGAAATAATTTTGGCTTATTTGCCAATTACTGCAATCGCCTTGCATTTCATTTGGGACATATCCCTCAAACGAACCATGAGTCAAATATGCATTTTGTTGAAGTGATCTCATCGTGGCATTTTGTTGATTAGGATATTGATCCAACATGTCATCACCTGTACAAATTGTTCATGTAAAATATTACTACTATGCCACAAAAATGGGTCTCTTTTACGTTAGTTGTTAGAAAAGGAATTACCTTGTGTGAGCAAGCCAATCTCATTAGAAATTCCTTCTATTTCTACCAAGGAAGACCAATTTACATAAGCTTGCCTGACCAAATCTTCAACATATGACTGAAATTGAAATTGCCATGCACAAAAAAAATCATTATTAGACACTTGCAACAAAAAATATATATATTTGAACTTAGAATAAAACTTACTCTGTTGATACTACTTAGGGTTTGTATAGGATATGTAGTCCCATTTATCTCTGCTTTCACAAGTTGACAAATGGGGTTTAAGAAGATTCTGTAATTAGTGCCTTGAAAAACATAGTATTTATTGCCCATAACACAAGTTTTGGCATGCTTGATTGTGACATCCCACATTCTCTCAGACATTCCAGGCCCTAAAATCTGTTTAACATCATTAAAAAAACCAGTTAACATTTAATGATTTTTATCGTCAGATAGATCCATCCACTTCAAACAAGATTCATCATATCAAATGTAAATTGTTACCTTTCTAAGCTTGGTTGGATCAACTACCGACATTTTCAAGAAATCTTGGACAGTGTTAACCCCCTCATATGCTAGCTTTTTATGGAATGCTCCATCCTTACCAATCTTTTCTAGCCGCCAAACTTCATCTCCCAACATTGGTGGGTGATGTTTCTTGTACACTTCAATTAACATTGAATTCGTGTTAGATTATTACAAGTAAATCAAATTGATTAAAGGTAAAACAATAAAAACAAAATATTTTATATCCGAGGTAAAAGTATTATGAGGCTCTTGTACTATAGCATTTTATCTTATTTGCTAAAAAAAAAGAATAAATTAATTTTTATATATCAAATCAAAGAGTAAATCAATTCTTTTGGTAATAATTCCTATCTATTTTATACATGTTAATATGAATGTGCACATGACATATCACATATAATTATTTGATTATTTTGTTAATCATGCTAGTTTTAAACAATAAAAATAGAAAGAAAATTTTTGATCTTTAATTCAATTTACAAAATTAATTATTTGTTTTTTAAATAAAAACAAAATATAATTTAATTTCTAGGACCGTTATTCCTTTTACCAAACTTAAAAAAGCAAAGGTAGTGCAGCCCTTTTTGACTGAAAATGATTTGTGTGGTTCTAAATCACGAAAAGGAAATACCTTTATCCAAATGGATTGATACCCAAAAAAAAAAAAAGTGAATTATTTTGCAATAATATATAGCTTGTTTTTTTTTTTTTTTTTTAATTCTATTAAATTGACAAAGCCGGCCAGATAAAGGCATAAGTTCCCAAATCCTATATAGATGTTTTAAACATGAGAAAAGTAATTAGAAATATGAATTAATATTTATAATTAATTAAGTTCAATGATTCAAAAAAAGAAAAAAAAGAAAGGGTTGGTCTAACAGTGTAGTTTGGTTAAGGCAAGGATTGACTAGTTCAATATTTTTAAGGTATATAGGTTGATATATTATATAACCAAATGTATTAAAGAAAGAGAGCAAAAAAGATTTTAAATCAACAAATTGATAATATATTATAGTTGATGTTAATCTTAGCTAAGGTCAGATGCAAAGTACAAGTGCTAGGAGGGAAATATAAAACGAAGCATTTATATGGAAAAATAAAATATATGATTAATCAAGATATTAAGCTACTTGACTTTAAAATATTAGCATCATTAAGAAAGCATACTTACATTCGCCGCGATGGTCTTTAACAACAAAAGCTTCAGTCATGGCTTCACGAATGCGAACACCTTGGAAACTCCCTTGTGCCACTTTTGCCCCGATTCGGAATTTCCGACTCCGAATCCAGCTCGAGTTGTCCGTAAATTCGATATCTCCGATCGAAGCTACCCCGTCTCTCACTGTGACAGATAACTCTCCGGTGAGCAAGGGTCGTTTCCCAGTCCTCTCCCGCACGATGTTTCTATCGAATTCTTCACTACTAAAGTTGTCACGGTCCCCCGACGGAAAGTCGCCGTCCAGAACCACGATATCGACCTTAATAGGGTTCGGGAGAAGCACCGGAGCCCTTTGGTCACCCCTTGTATCCACCAAAGCGACTTGAAGTTGGTTGCTTTCTTCATCAATGATCTTGCTTCCGGTAAAGATGGGCACGGTAAGGGCTTTAGGGAAAATCAGTTTAAGGGTTGATGGTTCGGGTTCCGCCGCTTGGATTCGTAGCGACGGAGATCGGGTGAAGGATCGGAGCCGGTCTCCAATACTGCGCTCCACTTCTTCATTCACCTGAAAAATCCGTACCGGTAAGGGTAATCTAGTTTTATGAGGAAATGTTTATGCATGAGTGTGAAAATACAGAGAGTAAAATGGATGAAGATATGGTTATTAAAAGAAACCATACCACTCTTCTAAGGACAGGTTCCAAGGCAGTATACAAGCAATTCACCATAACCGCTTGCCCAATCACTCTGTTAAAAAGCAAAAGGAAATTAGCTTTGATGAAACAAGAGGTGTGTACATTAATTGCAGAAGCTTGAGCATAGAAAATAAACAACAAAAGTGGTAATAAAAACAAATAGAGCATTTATTGAAGGTTTGAAAACATTACGAAGCAAAAGAAGGTTTAGGTCTCATCCGTTTCTCCTTTGGCTCATCTGTGTCGGAACAAGATTCATTAAGAAGCCGTTTGCCCGCCATTTTCAAAGATTCAAGGACAAGAACACACACACACACACACACAAAAAAAAAAAAAACCCTAACAGATCATAGCTAAAGAAAAGGATAGGGATTTTGAGAATATGTCATGGTCTTAAAACGATGTTGTGAGGGGGGGAGTTTAAATGCATGTCAATAATAATAAAAAGAAGGTTCTTGGAATGTTGGTGGAAACAACTGAGTAACAGCCACGGAGCAACCAAGGTATTTGTCTCATGTTATGACTTTTGGACATCTAACTCTGCTTTTAAGTCAACTATTTCTATTTATTATTACATTGACATATAAAAATGAGTTAAAACGACATCTCCAATCATATCTATGCCCTTAGATATTGATCCAACGGTTAATACAAGTAAAACTTGGATTATGTTGATAAAAAGAAAAAAAAAACAAAAGTTTGTGACAAATGAATAGAGATATATAAAATAATATTTTATATTTAGACTACTTTTAAGAGGGAAAAAAGTTTGGGAAAAGATCACGAAGTCCACAAATGCCTCATTTCTTAGAAGTGTCTGCTTTTGTGTAGGCCCTTGCCATAGTCATCAAATCTTTTCTTTTCTCCTTTTTGATAATTCAAAGGTTTTCTTTTTTGCATTATTTTAGTTATTTTATTTGTGTCATTCTTCAAGTAAAACTGTCCTGCTTGCAATTAGATTATAATTTTTTGATTAACCTTTTTTGCCTGGGATCACGGTACATTTCTACGTGACCGGGCCGAGTTCCGGTTTTAAAAATTTTTCAAGTACATGTTTATTGTTGGGTTGTATCAATTGACTAGATAGATTGTCCGACAAACGAAGGCATTATTAACGGATTCAAACCATTTAACTTTAACTTAAAAATTTGGGAAAAAAAAAACAATTATGAAGATTTTCCTTAGCGTAAAAATTATTTTTCTTCTTTCATTAGATAATGCATCTTTAGAGAAAATAATAGAAGTTATAAAAGAAAAATCTATTTTTAACTATTGCCTAGTTTCTGCATTTATATTAAAATCATAAAATTTATGGTTAGCAATTCAAGAGGGTTCAACGTACACCTTCAAAGAAGGAACAAATCTCTTTTAAGATAAAACGATACAAACGACGTAGTTAATTGCAAAGGTTAATTACAAAACATATGTATACGCCATCCGTCACATAGCCATGCATGATACAAAAATAGACAAATGGCTCACTCGCAGACGAACTTCTGGTGTAGTCCCCTTCTAGTGATATTTTTCTAGAACAAAATGCCTGAGAAAGAAAAGTAATGAAGTAAGTTCATTTGAACTTAATAAGTTCCAAATAGCCACAAAACGAATATAAGATCACCGATAATCCACAAGTAACAGTACTCATGAGAATTACAGATAATTTCGTAAGACTTAGTCTTACATGTACAATACGTCGATTCATCAACCACGATTTCCAACGACAACACTTCACCATTTTAAACATAACACCTATAGTACCCAGGCAAACACATACCACCAACTTATACTTACCTCTCACAACCATGTTGGTTTACTTGTGACCCATCCTTGTGCTAGCCTTGAACCTACATTTCAAAATCAAAATCTCATATCCATCGTTTTCGTATTTGTATTCATCATAATGTCATTGTTAAATGAACAAGTGTTCTCCCGAAAGGTCGAGTTGTGATCTTCAAGTTTAGTTTCCAATATAGCTGTAATGCCCTCCACCCGACTCGAGTCATCGAATCCAAGTAGTGGGTGTTACTTCCTAAGTCGGACGCGACCTAGATTTTCCTACTCGCTTAAGTACTAGACGATCGATGACTTAATAAAATTTTCTAAGTTTTCTTTCTAGCTGAATTACCTCATGTATTATTATCTTATAACTTCTTGTACAGTGTAATGTTTAATCTTATAAATTCTTGTACAGTGTAATGTTTACGTTTACAATCATGAATAAAATCCATTGTTCTCTCCTTACTTATATCAGGCTACAATCAGAGTTTATATTATGCCAAGACTTAACTTTGCCCTAAGGCTTTTCTTAGACTTATACATTATGGCAAATAACATTCATAAAGGTCTTTCAGCCTTCCCATCAGCATAGACTTCACTTCTGTCACAATCTTTCCTTTAGTCTTCTCTGTATACATATCAGCATATATCGTCGCTTCCATGGCGTAGCCTTGGCATCATCTCTCACCTCCCTTCTTATAACAAATCCTACAATTAGAGGCATCCATAATAAGTTCACAAGAACTTAGTGAGGAGTCATCCTACACACATTCATCAATATATACATATAATAAGCATACAATATCATGACACTCATTCATACACACCATCACGATATATCATATCACACTTAATAGAATTAGACACGCACTTATCAAATTCAACTCAGTACAAGTATTATGTTTTTACTTACATGATACTCTTTCATATTCAATAATCATTCTTACCTCAGTTGGCGTCATTCAACTTACTTACAGGTTTGTTCAAATAACTCACACTTTCCTTCAAAGTCCTTCATTTTGGTGTTACCATTACATCTTTGTCCCAAGATCAAACCACAAACTGCGCCATTAAGGCATACACTTCACTTCAGATATCTTGTCTCTGGAAGTTGCAAACACACATTCGATCAACATATAGCCACAAGGGCATCTATAAATTATTAGATAACCATTAAAACACCCGTCTGCATTCAAACAATCTTTACCACAAGGGTGTACATGTAACAGGAACAACCATTAAGACACCTACTTGCATTTAAACAATGTTCGCCAAATCGGCTCACATATCAAAGATTCAGCCACAAAGGCTCACATATCATAAGTTCCCACCACTAGGGGTTGTACATAATATATTAGCCACCAAAGCTCACATATACCAAGTTACGCCACAAAGGCTCACATATTAGCTAACAACTACAAAAGCTTATAGAACAGCTACAAAGGCTTCTTTAAAATAGGCACAAAGGCTTCCACATATCAGTAACTTGATGTTTTTGAAGATAGGGATTCGCCTACACTTATCGTCATGAGGCTTGCCCTTCACTGCTTGATACTCACCTAACCATCCACCACATGACATACTCAAATGTGGTCTTCATTTGCCATATGATGCCCTAGCAATGTGTCTAGGCTTATACTATATGGAATTCAAATACTCTATATGATTCCATAGTTCTAGACTAGGTCTTACACTATATGGTATTTACATGCCCCATAAGATGCCATAGTCTCAGACTAGGTTTTACATGATATGGTTTTTGTTTTCCATGGCCATGGTCTTTCATATATCAAAATTCATGTTTATTGTCCTGATAGACCCACACATGCAAACAGATTCGATATGCAAACTTATGCATAACTGACTCTTTACACAGACTTCGACATGTAAATGCATTTTTCTCTTTTATTCATGTGACACGTTTCTTTTACACTCATGCATAACTCTTAATGTATAGGCTCGTAACATATACATTACTATATGGATGTACCTAGATCTTATGATAGAAGTATCATACGTCGAGCTGTCACAAGAAAAGGAAAATACGATAGTTATTGACCAGTGACGAAAGAATCTTATTTGTATTTTTATGATTCAAGATCTTTCCATTTATATAAATACATATACATGTTTTTTTAATATCAACTATTGAGTTAAGACTATTACTTGTCTTTCAATTTAATTATGTGACAGTATTGAATGCCGAAATTGTGAATTGATCTGCGTATAGTAGAAACAAGTATGACATGAATTGTTATATGATATGTTATATGTGACACATGATACGAATAGTATGGATATATGTTATATAAAAAGGTATATGATTTGAAATTGAAACACTGATTACTTTATTAGTTTTTCGGGTAGAATCATATATGGTTGAAATGCCATAGGGTCAAGTAATTGATTAGAAACCATCATTTTCAGATAACTCAGGGTGGTAGAATGTACATATTTCAGCATTCATCATTGCCAGGAAATCTGAGATGATAGAATAAACATATTGTGAAAGCCATCATTGTCAGGAAACATGGGATGGTAGTATTGTACATGTTCTAATAGTTATCATTATCGGGTAACCCAAGATGATAAAGTAATATATCTGTGTATATGTCTTAAGTCTGTGTTAGGTTAATAGGGTTAATAAAACATGAATTTTTGATATGATTTTGATATGAAATGTGATTGATTTTGGTATACTTTGTATATATATAAAATGTGGACAATGACAACATATGAAAGATCATGCGAACCGTTTATACAAGCCTTGAGGGCTGATTTGGAAATTAGACAAATCAATAGATTCAAAAATGAAATGAGATAACAAAACTTAAAGAAGGTGAATTAAAATGGTTGTGACTAAATCATGTATTGATTAAATTAATTCATGTTAATGTTGTTGTTATTTGAATTGAATAATGAAAGTATCACTGAGCTTTATCACTTAACTTGTTTATACCCTACGCTAAAGTTAATAGATCTCGAAGACTTGAGCAGTAATCCAACTTTCGATCCGTAACTCTCGACTTAGTATTTTTGTAGTATTTTTGTATAGTTCTTTTATGTTATGATATATAGCATGTACCTAAGGATTGAGTCAATTTTGTAATACAATGATCATTTTCAAATCTTGAATTCGTAATGTTAGTTTGAGTCTAATGTGCATGAATTGGTAAATGCATACATGGAGTTAGTATAAGTAGTTGAAATGAATAAAATGTGTAAATGGTAATATATGTTTAATTAGATTTTAAGTTTAAATTTTCAATTAAGAAATTTGGATAGAAGTGTTCTTTCAGTGGTAGTTTATGAAGTGGTTGATGTATGTATTATGCTTAAATAGTTTAGATATGCAATTAATTATTTTATTAGGCTGATATGAATTGGTACAATATGCTTAAATAGTAAGTGACATCGCGACCTCAGGTTCCTAACGTCGTGATGGCACTCACTGTGTGTTCGATTTTGCGACGTGACATCTCTGACATCACAATGCCAAATCAATAATTTTGAAAATATTACATTTTAGTCCTTAAATGACCTTGCATTATTAATAAGCTTTCGTAAGCTCATTTAAACCCCATAAATTATATATAACATGTCATGATTACATATTGAAAATAATAGCATGTATAAATTATTGAATGGAATGGAACTGATATCATAGTTACTCCAACAATAAATGTAGCATCCTATAGCTTAGACTTGACGATCGAGTTAGGCGTGGGGTGTTACAGCTTAGGATCCTTTCACCAGGAATGAAGGGGATAAAAGTTGAGTTAATATAAATTGATGGCATGTTATAGGATATAGAGATTTGGTACAAGGGATGATGGTTCCACATGATGCTAAAAGAATCTTTAAAATGTCTATTAGTATTCATAAGCTTGATAATTAATTAATTTGGCATTTTACAAAGTAAGGATCTTATACTGTCAAGTTAGTTTATATTGCTACTCTCATCTTATACATTAGCATTCTTGACCATGTCGACACTGGCCATTGGCAACAATTTTAGAATTCAAACTTTCTCCCTAAATTAAAAAACTTTCTTTGGTATTTCTTGCATTGTTTCATTCCTTGTTGTTCCCTATTACTGGAAAGGGGCTATAACATTAATCTGAGTTGTAAATGTTGTGATTTGCTGGAAGATATGGACCACATGTTCTTGTGTTGCACAAAGAAAAAAGAGGTTTGGTAGCTAGCAGGCTATCTATTTTTATGTTCATCTATTTATGGGGTATTTATGCATGTTTTACACAATGTTGTATCTAGTTTGAAGGAAAGAATACTCACCATTATTTTTAGTATATGGTTTTTTTGTAACATTTTCTATTGGCAAAACAAAGATATACCAGTATTGTGAATTGTTGCTTTTTTATGAGTTTTTAACATGCCTAGAGAACTTCTAAAGCTACATTCATCAGTTTGTAGAATGGCCCGATACATAATAGTTCAGTTGCACTAAGTACTAGACAAGATCGAGAGCTAGGTAGGTTAAATACAATGTGGACACTACAATATTAAAAAAGTCTAATGCTACAACTTTTTCTACTACACTCAGGGACAAGAATGGTTCTTTTCTAAAGGGTATCACGAGGCATACTCAAGTCCTACTAAAGCCACATGTAGCTGAAGCAATCTCAATGTGTGAGATACTTTCTTAACTAAGCCATTTCCTATAACCAAGTTTGAGCTTTGCTTAGACTTGGTTGGTGTTCATTGTTGAAGAACACCCCTTAAGGGGGTTTCTTGAAAGAGGTGGAGAACTTGTTCATTGAGAGTTCGTGGTGAAGAACTTGTTCATTGAGAATTCATGTCAAGGTGGAGATTATTAGAGTTGAGTGACTCGAATCCTTGTTAAAATAAAATACAGTGGTAAAATAAAATAAAAATAAAATCCATATAGAATTATACTTATTTTATATTACATTGATTAGAATAAGGTTTTTCAAACTTAGTACACTTCATCTATTTGACATTAATTAGAATAATGTTTTTCAACTTATAAATAGATGTAGTCTATACTCCTATTGTATTATTCGAATTTGACATTAGTGCATTTTCTTCTCCTCTACCTGTGGTTTTTCCCAAAAGGATTTTCATATACAACAAAATTATATTACTTAATACAAAATATTAATTCAAAGATTTTCTCAAGCAACAAGTACACTAACTGAACTAAAAGGAAAAGTGAAACCACCAAGAAGTAGCTACAGCTTGTGCAATGTAATTTCTAGGAATGTAAAGTGAATTGGGATGATATTCAAGTATTATATTGCTGCTTGTTGTATAATGGAAGTTAGAAGGAGGTTTCCCACTCTCACTACCATGGGCTGCTACTGAAAATTCTATATGTAGATATTATGTGGCCTAACCAAGAATTCCCTCAACTCAAAAATTTTGGATTGATTTAAATTTGAAAAATATAAGTAAAAAAAATTAAACCAGTTTAAAATATGATATAAGCCCGAACTTTAATATTCAAAAATATAAGACTAATCTAACCCATTTTTAAATTTATATATATAGTTTTTTATATCATGAAATTTATATCATATGAAGGTTAAATATTTTAAACTTAAAACTATATAAAGTTGTTTGTGTTTAGAATTTAATGAAAAATATATAATGATGGTAAAATATATAATTATTAAATATTAAATAAAAATAATTATTTTAAAAAATAATATGGGTAAATTTAAATGGATTTAGATAATCATTTAAGAATATGGCATGTTTGAGATAAATTTTGAAGCCCATATTTTACAATAGGGTCAAACTTTAATAATTATGTATAATATTAGTTCTATGCATGAACATAGCCCAAACTTAATCCTACCAAACCTATGAACACTTTTAATAAAAATCAGGGGTGGAGTCAAGGAAGCTTTGACAGTTAATCCCTTTATAATTTATAAAATTTTTAAATTAGTATATTGTAAGATAACACTTTGGCCTCTCAAAAAATAAAAAATTTTGATTTAATCTTTTAAAAATATAAAAAATAGGCTATTAAAATAATAAACTTACATTTTTACTATCATAAAAATATATAATTTAATTCGATCCCTAAAAATTTTTGCTTCCCTGCTGCCAAACAAAATACAATTACAAGATCATATAATTAAAATGTTCAAAGCACTAAAGAGTCATTTGAATTCACTTTTCAGTGGCAATTACCAACTAGAGGAGAGAGGGTCCAAATGTAATTTGGACCTCCAGTAGTCGTGAAAATGACTATTTTAGCCTCTCTTTTATTTCAGCTTTTATGGGTAAAAGAATCCTTAAAATAAAAAATAAAAAAAATAAGTGAGCCCTTAAAAAATTACATCCTATTGAGCTCTTCATGATAAAAAAAATCAATTAATAAGTCATTTCGTTAACCATTAATTGATTAGTTTGTTTGCTAATGACGATGACAAGATTGACGGTAACCAGAAAGAAATGACATTTGACATACCATGTGCAACAATACTAACGTGAAAATTTTTAAAAAATAGTTTTTTTTAATTAATAAAAAAAACATGTCGAATGAACGTGGATAAATGATTGTTTAAGTTTATTTAAATTTGGAAAATGTGAAAAATATAAAATTTTAAAAAATAAAATAAAAATTTAAAAATACTAATAATTTATAAAAATTATAAAATTAATAAAAATACACATTTGGAATGAAGTTAGACAAGTAGTTGTTCAAATTCATTTGAATCTAGGTAGCTATTTGACCCAATTCATTTTGAATGAGTGCAAAATTTTAGAATTTATAAAAATTATTAATAATTCTAAAAAAATCATAAAAAAATATAAACTCATTTCTCTATTAAATATATTAAAACTTGAATTATACATTTATTTCAATATTATCAACTTGCATGTGTGAAATTGTAACTATTTAAAAATATTTTTTTATACTTTGATTTTTATAATATTAATATTTATTTTATATTTTAAAATAAATATTAATATTTTTGTAATTTTTAATTTTTTTTTTATAGTTTTGCATTTATCTAAAATGAATCTAAACAACTACAACGACACGATTTTCAATAGTACCAGATAATGTTGTTTTAGAATATCATTTTCCTAAACTGAGTCCATAAATATTAAATATTAATATTTATGCGTCTAATATATTGTTACATCAAAGTTTGGTCAAGAAATTTCATCGAATTAATATTTAATTAAGGCTTGAGGATTAAATTGTATCGCTGTAACTTTTTAATTGAACAAAGTCTTAGGGACTTAAATAGAAATTAACCAAATGTATAAAATAGTAAATAAACCATTTTTCAATATGATGGATGATGATGACATTTTCCACTAATTAAGCTTGGTGATTAGCTTAAGTTAATTAATTTATGTTTAAGTTAATTAAAACAATTTAATTACATACTAATCCAACAATATAAGTCAAATAAGTGGATCAGAAAGCCATCTTTTTCATCTACTCTCCATTGTCAGCCAAAAAGGGAGAAGAAAACCTAAGAAATTCTAAAACATTTGACCATTGATTGGTAAGCAAATTCAAGTCATTTTCTTGTAACTTTTATGAATTTGAGATAATGGGAACTTGATTTAGCTAACCTATGTACCGATTTGTTGTAACATCCCAGACCTAACCTAGGAGTCTAGACCGAATCCGGAATGCTACATTGATCACCAAGGTGATCGTAGGAAAAATTTACAACATTTTATCTTAGTGAAACAAAAAGTATTTGAAGACGTTTAATAACCAACCAGTAAAGATTCACAATAAAACTCATTTGAAATACTTGAATAAAAACATAAAACGAAAACTGTACCACAGCAGTATAAAACTTTACAGTTCATCTTAAACTGATTAACAAATAAAAAAAACTGATATAAAACTTATAGTTCAGTTCCTCCAAGCCTGTGCTTGACGTCCACGTACTGAGTCCAGCATCCAGAAACTAGAACTATACTTGAAAGGGGAAACAAAAGAGGGGGTGAGCTACTCGAGCTCAGTGTGAGATCAAAACAGATATTCTACATAAGGGAAGCCTGAAAACTAAAAGCAGTTTGAAAATAGAACATACTTATAGACCGACTAAAACAAATACAGACCATATGTAACTTTACAGTCATATGGCTCTGTCAGTCACAGTAACGGTAATTCTCACTAGTCACAAATTGGGCCTAAGCCCTTTTTCAGAATCAGTATCAGTTTCAATTGGGGCCTTAGCCCCTCTCAATAACTATCTAGTCAGACAGTAACAATCATATCAATAGAACCTCTTAGGCACAAGTGCCCTTTCAGTCAATCTGTTGTTTTCAAACAGCCAATCAGACATATCAGACAACAATACAATCAATTCAGTCACGGTAACTCACAAAATGTGTTAAAAATACTTTTTTTTACTAACTTTTAATACTAAGTACTAAATACCGAAAATGTAATATAAAATACCAAATTGGCTAGAAAACAAACTCATTAAGTGCGAAAATAGATCGAAATAACTACTATATCAATTGTCTAAAGCAATAGGGAAGAAATTTAGATTAGTTAGTTTAATTGATAATTTAAATTTAGTTTATAAACAATTTCTTTTGGAATTTGCACTAATAATTTTTGAATTGATTAATTTAGTAATTGTTTAACTTGTAATTAGCTTGATAAACACATTTACCGACAATCCTTTGGATTCAATCCATGGGATACTCGAGTGTTCCATTGACACTAAAAATATTACAACTGACATTGTATGCTTGTAGTTAAAACAACACTTTTAAATCGTTTTATAAAATTGCTTGTTTTCTGCACATGCAAGCTTGCGGTTAATTATTTCATTAAAGTATCAATATTATTATGACTTGGGAATATGACTAACACATTTAGTTGGTAATGTTGTTATATGTTTAGTTATACCATCATGTGCCAAAGGATAGCTATGTTGAATGTCAAATTGATTAGTTTTGATTATGCTTGTAATTCTCAAGGTAAGTTTAGTGAATCCATTTGAACTTACTAAGCATTCTTACTCTGGTTGTTTTTCCTTCCTTGTAGATTTTCACCTTGCGGAACTATCGAGCCGAATCAATGGACGAGCACACACTATCCTGAGATGGTATTTATAAATCCAATTTGGGTCTAGACTATGACTTCTAAAAGAATTTTGATATAAACGTTTAGAAAATTCGTTCAAGTGATCATTTGAAAAAAGCTAGTATTCAAGATTGAATATGTAGAATATGAGTTGTGTGTATTATAGATATGTATACTCTTTTTCCTTCACTAAAATTTTTATCTTAGTAAGGTTTTAACGAGGCACGTTATTTATCAATGAACATCCAATGGGAATTTTATAAATATTTTATTATTATAAAGTGGATGTCCATTAAGACAAGAAATTTGATATATATTAGGACTCTAATGTTCATTACGAGTAGAATTTTATATAATTTATACTTCATATGTTTATAAATACATATTTTGAAAATGTATTGTAAATATCTTTATTGATCAATAAAATGTGTACTCATTTATTCTCCTATTTCTCTTGTTTTATACCCCTCTTTATTCTTTATTTCATAACAATATATTAATTTTGAAATAAATTTATTTATTTTTAAATTTAAAAATTTTAAATTAATATTATTTAAAAATAAATATATTAAATTACTTATTCGTTAACAAATAACAATTTTTTATTAATAAAAAATCACTAAAAATATTAAAATTAATATATTTTATATTTCATTTTGTCTAAGTAATTTCAGAATTTCCTCAAAAAAAAAAAGTAATGAATCATACCCTATTGAAATCTTAACACGAAAGTATCAAATGTTACTTTAATTTTTTATTTTTTATTTAATCGTTATTCCTCCAACATATAAAAAGGTACAACAAAAACATTAAAAAAAAGTTTCTTTTTTAAATAAAACATTTCTTATATTGTATCCAAAAGTTTTAATTTAAATGTGCAAATGGTGAACAAAGACTTCAAACTTACAAAGTAAAAAAAAAAAAAAAAACACACTAAAAGTTCATGACAATTGGAGCAAATCTCAACAACTTGTCTAAAGAATTTGGTGAAAACTTCCTAGCAAATAAGTAGCAAACATTGACTATTCTTTCATTATAATAGCACTGTGAGGAAGTTCTTAGTTTCTTCAAGAACTCTTCGGTCACTTCTTCTCTACGAAACCTATTGGGATGAGGTCCTCCCTTCGACCAATCCACGTATGTCAATGTTTTATACGCATTCCTCGTCGGGAAATTCATGTCTACAAATGTCGGCAAGTAATGCTCGTCGCCATAGCAATCGTCTTTGCAATATTGCCAAAAAACCGGATAATATGTTTGGTCAGTGATTACCTCGATGGCTAGGAAACGATCGATCTCGAACCACTGAGAGCCCTTTCGCCATTGTTCGAGAGTAATCAGAGGGGACATCATTTTACTGTATCTACCGCGGCCAACGGGACCCGATAAATCATACGACTCCACAAAGACTTTGGTGGAGTTGATAAGATAGTCATAAACGGTTGAGAAATTGAAGAGAGGAATGCATGATTCCGAGAGAAGAACGAAACGTTCGTTGGATATATCCATCAATGCGTTTGCTAATAAACGTCGTTCTGCTTCCACCATATTCATTTCTCCCCATCTCGCTATCTACATTATTTCATGTTCATAAAAACGATGTTATTATAAAATTATTTAACAAATATATTTATAAAGAATTTGTATAAATAAACAAATGCCGCAAATTACTACTAGGGATTATTTTACATTTTGCTCTCTTTACTAAAAAAAAAAGCAAATTAATCTACATACATTAAATCAAAGAGCAAATTGATCTTTTTGTCAAAAATTTGATCTATTTCTATTGTTAAAAATTGTTCTTTGTACGTTAAAATAAGGTATATATGGCATGCCACATGTAACTATCTAGTTATTCCATCAACCATGCTAGTTTTTAATAATGGAAATAGATGAAATTTTTAATAAAATTAACATATAGAGACTAATTTGCCTATTTTTAAGTAAATGAGACAAAATGCAGTCCAATTCCCAATACATAGGGCTCTATGATACTTATACTGAATTTGGTTAAATGATAAAATATAAATATAAAAAATTAAATAAGTATGGGTTCAAATTATATTATGCGTATATTTTTATTTTTATATAAATAATATAAAAAAGTAAAAATACGTTCAAATAATATAATTTATTTTAAAACTAAAAATAATTTTATTTTTTCTAATCAAATTAATATCTAATTCACCAGTAACATTATCTCAATCAATAGCTTTATAATAAATAAATATAGATGTTGCTAATAATACACTGCAAAATATATATATATAAAAAAAAAAAAAAAAAAAAAAAAAAAGGAAGAACGGAGGTAGAATGAAAGATTCTATGGACGTCTATATATATGTATATATTAAGAAAAAAGTAAAGTAGTTACTCATTTAACTGGAAAAGGTGTAGAATAAAAGCAATGCATGAATATTCGTTTCATTTTCTTTATGCAAACGTATATTTATGTAAATCTGCTTAAAAAATATGTTGCGAATGTATTAAATTTCCACCCATAAAATTAATGAGTAATTATTTGATATATTATGAATATAATTTTTTAGATTTCGTAAATAAATTAAAAGTATGACAAGTATCACATTTATTTATGTAATTTATTTATTTATTTATTATATTTTATAATACATTTATTAAACTTTTAACGAATCTAAAAAGTTCATAGAATATAAAATAATTTTTCAAAAGTTTAACTTTATCTTGTTTATATCAATAAATATATGGATGAATTTTTAAGTATCTTTATATAATTCAAATTAACTGGGGGCCTTAAATACATAAATAGCCAGAAAGCTTAACCTACCATAACGGACGATAAAGCATAAATAATATGCTCTTAATAATCTGAGCTGTTTTTTTTTTTCTCTTGAAATATTAATTTAGTATGTTTCTTGTTTTGCCCAAAATTAGGATCCAAATTATATATATTTTTCGGTTAATGATTCAAATTATAATATTTGTTAAATTTTTATTAGATGTTGTATGCTTTTCAGATAAAATGAGAGTTTAGGTATATTTTTTTTTATAAAAAGAAAATTAAATATCTAAATATAGTATAGTTTAAGGGTGAATTTTAAAATCAAGAGAAAAACAAAGCAACACAGAATTGAAAATGGAATGTATGGTAATAAACAAAGGGCAAAAAAGAGGGAAAAGTTGGATGAACAGACCTTACTAGGAATCCAGCGATCGTAAAAAACCGAAGACTTGGGCATAGTTTGAACGAAAGAAGGATCAGAATGAACGTAAATGGAGTAAAAGCCTTCATGTCCACGAAAGAATTTCTCCCAAAGTGGAGCTAATAACACTTTTCCTCTCGTCAAGAACATGAATGCAATTTTGGGTGTTCGTTGGATTGGGTATTTTGGGATTTTAGGAACCAATGATGCCCTCCAAAACAACTCCTCATCCGTCATATTATGCCTAGTGGCCGGCGGTTCAAAAAATTCTTTTATATAATCCCTCTTCTCTTTTCGAGTTTCTTTGATGAGTGGTGATGATGCAGGAACCGGGGAAGGCAGTTCAATAACACCACCCGATGGAAGTGGTGGGGACGGGGGTGGGGGTGGCGGTGGCGGTGGTGGCGACGGAGGAATGTCGGATGCACGGAAAACGGATAGTTGGTTGAGTTGGAAATCCATGGAACCATCTTTGAGATAGAAGAAACTGAGAGTGATCCCTAACCCCAACCCTAAACCAAAGAGAATGAAATAGAAAACAATATCATTGAATTGAATGAGGGAATTGGGAAGCTTGGTGGTGGTGGTGGTGGTGGTGGTGGATATTTGAGGACGGTGTTGTTGTTTCTCCACCACGTTCTTCTTCATTGCGGAGGAGGAAGAGGCAGCGCCGTCGCGGGTGGTGGTGGATTGAGAGCTGCTCCTGTCTTTTATTTGTTATTAAATAGAGGAAGCGTTGTAAGAGAAAAGAGATGTCATGAGAGAGGAGGATATTGATGTTATGGTGTCGTCGGGTGTGTGTAAAATTGAAGCTATTGTTCGTTCCTTTTGCTTTTAATATGTGAGATAGAGAGAGAAACAGGGACGTACATTTTCTTTTGAGTTACATTACATGTCTCAAATTCTGCTTCGCCCATCTCCTTCTTTTATTTTTATTTTTTATTTTTTTATTTTATATTAATGGCTAAAATAGCAAACCTATTACTAGGTTAAATTTGCTATTAATCCCTATGCTTTTAAAAATTTATGGATTTAGTCCCTATACTTTAATTTGATTCATTTTAATTTATGTACTTTTCGAATTAGTCAATTTTAGTCCCGTTATCTGGTTAAATTTAATTACCAACTATGTACTAAGCATACAGTTGTAGATTTAATCTATACTCTACAAGTGGGTCATTCAAAAGTCACTATACTTTTTTGAATTTTGAAATTTTAGTCTTAACGAATGAGAGTCGTTAATCCATTAATTGGATCTTTAATGAGCAATATGTGGAAATAACAAGCTGACATAGCATTGCAACTATGGTAATATGTTTGCCGCATCAAAATTTAAAAATAATAAAACTTGACTGAATGAATTTAACAATTATCGTTTGGTAATTATTGGAATTTAAAATTTGATATAAATAATTAAATTAAAATACAGTGATTGAATCCATAACTTTTACAAAATATAAAGATTGATAGTAGAATTTCACCTTAATTTTATTTATTTTACGTACCCGTATAAATCTTACTCCTGCATTTTAACATATTTAAAAAAAATTTTAAAGCATTTAATATGAGTAAAAAAAAAGCTTTCTGTTTCATGTGTATATCTAAATAAACCTTAACATAAATTAATGCTTAATTTGAAACAAATAATTGTTTAAATGTAAATCAAAGAATAAGATAGATGTAGTTGTACCAAAATAATAATATAATTCAAGAGTCATATAAACGTATTATGAAATAAATATGTACATTTTGTTGGTTGTTTAGAGAATCGGATTCAAATCGTATAAAAATTCTAAAATGAAACCCATATTTATACTTAAAAATTCCATTCTATTATCTTTCGAAGCGAGGAATAATATATTGGTTATCACCACTCATAACGCATAATTTATGCTTTTATCATCATACCCAAAATTTTGGAACATTATGTTCATCTTTTCCCCCCTAACTATCAATTTCTCAATGCATCATTTTGATAGAAACAATTTACGATTCACCTAAACGCAATGAAATCTATAAATTACATGCTAAAACATTTACTAAAAATAATGCCACAAATTTTGAATAAAGTATTTATAAAAATTATATAAATTAATGCATAATATTAACTCACATAGTTAAATGTAAGACTTTTATAAAATTATTAAAATAATAACTAAAAGAAAGGGTACATCAAATAAATTTAAATAACACGTTGCTTTTCCGCAATTGTCCACCAAGCTTTCTCATGTGTTGAAACTATTGAATTATCTTTTCTTCTTTCTCGACATATGAAATCAAACAATCATTCATCTATTGATCTCCAATTCGATTCCTTAAATGATTTTTCACAATTTTCATTACGAAAAAAAAGACTTTTTCCACACTTACTGTAGCAATTAGCTAAATAAACGCTAACTTAACCATGTAATATACTAATGGATAAACAATGTTCTTTTTTGTATCAGCCTTCTTCTTTGAAAGATCTTGAGTTCCTTTCAAGTTTGAGAGCTCTCAATTTGATCGCATGTCGATAATTTTATGTCTCCAATTGGTTATCAAGTGCAAAAACTTCAACCGGAGAAAAAAAAACGAATAAATTTGATTAAGACGAATCAATTATGTTTGCCAAAAGTTGCAAAATCCTCATTAGGACATAAGAAAGATACACATAATAGTAGCTTTGTATTTACTTCATTGAAACAATTGTTAAGTTCTTGGAGTTGTGTATCTATAACATAAAATAACTCCACAATATAATGATCCATATTAGTTACCCTAAGAGCCTTCCTATGTGACCTTCCTTTGGCAACAAAGTCATCATCCTTATTAAGAACATCAATATCATGCTTTTGACAAAAGGATGATACTTCTGAAAACTTCTTAAAGTAGAGAAGTTCATCTATCTTCTCGGACATTTTGTAATCGTTCTTTTGAAATCATTACCAATAAGATGACATTATCAATTTCTTAATTTTTTTTTATTTTTTGATCCCAACACATGTCTCAATTTTTGAAAAAATCAAGTTTGAAAACGATTTTCTGTCATAATGAAAAATTAAAATTTTGAAAATCAAGTTGGTTTGTGATATTTATACTAATAATTTTTTTCTCAAAAAATGCCAGTGTTTTGTGCGAGACGAATCCTAGACATTCTCAGCTTTCAACCAAATGAACTTCTTCGTTATTCTCGTATCAAAAATTGCTTCAAGTGTGGGTTCAATTGGACAATCATGAACCCAAACACAGAACTAGAAACGATTTATTACTTTCAGTGGGAAAGTAATTCTCTCTCAATAGAAACTGATAGAATTGTAATTTTTCCAAAAAATAGAATTTATTCTAAGAAAATAAGTTCTCACTACTTTCTGGCAAAATAATAATATTTGAAACTTGTGTTAAAAGTTATGTAAATAGTTCTACCAATGTCATCTATTTATAGGGAGATATGAGAAGAATCATGGTTGAATTAGTTAAACATAAATAATATTTATTTAATAGAAAACAATATTCTACTCTAAGTAGAATGGGGTGAGCGCCACACCGTACTAAATAATCCTAGGGATGTTGTCCCTCTCTCTTATGATGAGAGGATTTGGCTCTCTCTTGTATTGGGTTCAATTATATATGTTTTCTGGATTTTTAACCTAGTATTTTATAATTTAACCCAACTCAACACATGTTTTCTATTTTCCAAAATAAATATTAATTAATTAATTTAATGACATAAATTAATTTTCTAACTAAATAACTTTTTCAATCCAATTCTAATTCCATTAAAGCCATGGCAACTTTATCGCAAAAAAACTCTATAAGGAGATATATTTAATTTTCATATTCAATGGATTCACTATAACTAATTAATTTAATTCTATTTTAGAACTTCAATTATTTAATTAATTAAATAATAATTTAAAAAATTTAAATCAATTCTCAATTCAGTTTTATACTCTATGAGAAAAAAATTCATTTGTGAATGTGACTCATTGCTCTATCTTCATCATTTCCATCCATTTCCCTTCATTCGGTTTCAACAAGTTAACGGAGGGACCGATTGGACATTTGAAATTAGGGATCAAATAATTTATAATTAAATTTCAACTTTTTACCTATTAATTATAAACTTATTTAGTTACAAATTCATTCCACTATAGTATCATGACTCAGCTCTCCCTAGTTACTTACCATTATGAAAGTTACTGAATCAGTGCTTGTCCAATGATCTTGTCATCAATGTATTACCCGCATAGGATATCCTTAATCTCTTTGGGATAAATCTATTATCCCAATATGATCCGATTTTATCTCATGGTAACCATTACATATTTCTTTATAAAAAGTCAATTACTATCAAATAGTAATTAGGTCATTTATCACAAAGACAAATGACCAGTGGTCACGATTACTTTTCATCTATCATGTAATACCAAGGAAAGGATATCATTTACCCATTAATTAGGCTATGAATTCTATTATTTTGAATGATGCTAAATATTGTAGAAGTCGTATACCCAATGTACCGGCTTTCGGTTCCTTATCTATTTGAACTCAAGCTTTTACTTACTTCAAAGTATACGAGTCACGCATACATAGCCCATCATCTACTCAGGATTAATGTATGTCACACTATGAACATCATAAGTGAATCATTCCAACAACAGATCTAAAATTTATTCTACTTGTATCCTGTCCAATGCACTGCCAGTCCAATCAATCATATCTATGTATCTATCTTCTGGGAGCCATCTACTCCAACGCTCAAGACAAAACATCTTTCCAATTGGACTTGATAAACAACATATTAGTCTTTCAATTTTTTTGCTCATTTCCTATTAGACTACGGACATGTTTAGGTTTATCTACTAATACAAGTTGTATTTTTGTATTATGATCCAACCACGTAATATCGCTTAGTATTAGTTAAACACTAGATAACCAGTGAGTCAATATTTTCTTCCATTTTTCTTTCATGCAAAAATATTGAAGACAATATACAAATGGTGTTAATGTAATTTATGGATATTATTAAACCAATTTATTCTAAAAATAAAAGTATACAAAATAAATATACTACACCTAGGGCACCAGATCCAACATTATTAATTTAAAGGAATAAAAAAATTCAAATGATTTCATCAAACCTAACAATGTATTAGCTTCTGTCTTTTTATCAGATGTTAATCCATCATCTATTATAATTTCAAGTAGATCAACTATCAAGCTGAACATGAAGATTATGCTTAAAAGCATACCATAATGTGAGCCCCAATGAGTATCACTTGGTTGAATAAGGGTTTTCTCTTGATTTAATCCTCGCACAGAATAAATTTCAAAATTGGACAAGGACTTGTAAACTTTAGAAAAATGCAATTCACAAAGCATTTCATGGTGTTTGCAAGAACCTTCTACAACATTTATTAAGGAAATAATCAAACTGAAAAGAGATGCAATCTGAATATGATTTTTTTGGTTGCTAAAACTAGTGCTAATTTAAGTTGGTGCGTGAAACAATGAATGTAAAGAAATAATAAATTTTCTCTTAAAATCAAACTTGTCAAACCATTAAACTCCCCTTGCATGTTACTAGCACCATCATAACCTTGTCCCCTAATTCTTGACGTGCTTAATCCAAATTTAGCCAAGAAAGCATCAATTGTTGCTTTAAGTGATAATAGAGTAGTATCCTTAACATGGACAATTCTTAAAAATATTTTCAAGAACATTCCTTTCTATTGACATATCATAGCATAGTTCCCATTTGTTCTTTATTTGATACTTCACGAGACTCCTCTACCAACAAAGAAAATAACTCATCTTAAAGATCTTCAATTATGGTATTTGTGGTCTTTATTGTAGCAGTTTATGCAATGCCTTTTTGAACATCATGAGAAGTTAAACGATTATTCTGGAGCATTTTCCATAATAATTTTTTTCACCACATCATTATATCTCCAATTAACTTAAGAAGTTCAAGAAAGTTACCTTGATTGATTGAACCAACAGACTCATCATGCTCTCGAAATGTTGAACCTTGTTCAAGAAGAAACTGAACACAATCGACTGAAACAATTACTCTTATTCTATAAATTGCTTAAAATAGTAAATTTTCCACTATATATATGTTAGTAGACAGTGGAAAATACAATTGAAATGAAAAAAAAAGAACTGATGATGTATTTTATACAAAAAAAAAAACATTTTATTCAATTTTACAGGTCCAAAAAAATGAAAACTAGCGACATTGATATCTCAATGTATCCATCATTATGAAACATGTTACCTTCGTATACCTTGGGTTTCTACAGTACCCGCATAACCTCTATTGATTGTCCCTCCCCCAAATATCCTTGACATGTCAACAGGAAAGCTCACCTCAGCTGGCCACGCTTTCTGACCTCTACTCTTCAAACCCTACAGCAAGTGCTCTGATTTCAAGAATCTCAGTGGCACTTCTTTCACCCATTTCAGGGATTTCATAAAAACGTAACCCGTTTTCAAGCAGGAATCATGTTATTTTCAGTCCTACCCTCCCCCGCGTCGACAAAAAGGAGACTCTCCCTCCATTCTCAATCATCCTTAAACACTTTTCTCTCCTTAACATTATCACTCCACTCTACAGTATTTATCTCTTTCAGTTTTCTTCCCCGTTTCAATGTTAAAAATTTTCATCGATAATATTTATTCTTATTTGAGGTATTCTTGAGTCTTCGGTGATGCGATAACGCTTCAAGACACACACATTTCATATATCATGCTGAGATAAGACCATTACCTTAGAAACCTATCCCATGAAAGTCGGGTTTCAGGATAACGTTGTTTTATACAGTTACGAGTGAAAGTCTACATGGAGGTCTCCATTGACAGCTATTATGAGGTCATGGATTAGAGTATAATTGGGGAGCTAATCCATAGTCGTCATACAAGAACGAGCTCAAACTTTTTGGATACCTAGAGATGTTGCCTTATAAATACCATACAAAATTTTGAAGGCATAATCATAGGGTAAAACTATGGGGCTTCCCGTTATAATCGAAATAATTTTTTTCTCCATTTATATGCAATCGATGGCTTTAACATTCCTTATTATTCAAAGGTCAGCACCACCGTGGACACAAGAGGACTCTCAGGCAAGAAGCGGTTGTTTCGGTGGATTAAAGGTGATGCTTATTTCTAGGTGACCACCAGTGAAACATCCACTCTCCTTCTGAGAGTCCTCTTGTGTCCACCTCGATGTCAACCTTCGGATAAGAATGAAAGGTTAAAGATACTAACTACTTGAAAATAGATAAAACAATTACATTGGTTACACCAGAAAGCCCTTCATTTTACCCTATTATTATGACATTAATCTTATGTATGGTGTAAATAAGACATCATTTGCAGGTATCCAAAAAGCTTGAACTCATGGCAGCATAATGACCATTGAATGGCCCTCAATTATACTTGAACTGATGACTGTAACAAGCACTGTCACCCCGAAACCCGACTTCTATGAGATGGTATTATGAGGTTATGTTCCTATCTCAGCATGATATATGAAATTTATGTGTTCTGAGATGCATTATTGCATCCCCAACTCCTTAAATCAACCTATAAACTTTAACGGTTTCACCTCTAAAACCCTAAACAACAAAAACCCTAATTCCTAAAAAAACTAAAATAAAAATTCAGGAGAGAGTGTGTGAAAGCGCGCCCAACCAAAAAATAGCTATTTCCCTAAATTTTGAAAAGAAAAACCTAAAAGGCTAATTAAAATAAATCAGCATACGCTCACAATTTAGCCTTTTGATTTGCGATATTTTTTTTTTGGTTTTGTGTTCTAATGGATTGATTAGCTTTTGTGATTTTTCTTGCTTTCATTTCATAAGTTTAATTATATTGGAATTGAAGGTTCTCGATGGCTAAAGAAATTGGTTTTGAGACTTTCGAGGTAATAACACTAGGCAATGTTTTTAGAGGGTAGAAATGTTCTTAAATTTCTTTTCAAAACAATCCAAAAATGTTGAATGAACCCAACTCAAAAATGAAATTTAAATTGATTCATTGCAAAAAGGTTGTTTATTACCAAGAAATGCTAAAAAAATTGACAAAATTAAAACTTAGATTAGATTAAAAGAACGTGAAAGATGAATTTGAAGAAATTTAAAAGAGAAAAAGAATTAATATACTTTAAGTGGAAGCAAAAAAACACTTTGGTCTGGTTTCTCCAAGTAAAAAATTTCTATTTTTTAATTTATTATAGTTAAAAATAACAAGTTTTAAAGATTAAAAAAAACTTTTTGGTTATTTGATTTTAGGTCCCTGGTACATTATTTTAATTAAAAATTCTAACACAAAGTGACATGGGGCATCCTATGTTTGGGCATGTATCTTGATAAATCTAAATTAATATCGTAAGTCAAAGGTACCACTTTGCTGAACGACGTTAAACTTTAGATAACAAAATTGATTTCTTGAAGTTAAGATACCACACTAGAAGATATGTCAAAGTTTAGATACTAAATATGTCATTATCTCTTTAAACAAGAATAATATAATATATATAGCATTTATGAATCACCTGATTTAAATCAAAATAATCACCGAAAATAAATTAAATATATTTTGTAAATATTTTAAAATTTTCATTTTTCAAATTATATTTTATAATTGATTGAATTTTAGCTCATTGGCGTCATTGTACTGAGTGTGAACATAGTTGAGTGCACATTATCTTCAACTTATGAGCGAGAGAAATTATGGGTAGAATATTATTCAACATCTAGCATAATATTATTTATATATTCTATAGCTAGAAGATAGAAAGTTTGAACTATAAATCACTTCTCTTATTGACAAGTAGTATTATTGGTTGTTCGACACATCTTATATTACATTTATATTCCCAATGTATCAAATCTATTGATAAATCTTTACTAACAATCTTTTTCTCTACATTACATTTTCCTCTATTACTTCAGACTTATGAAAAACATACCCGATGAAGGTAAGTATTGATCCAATATTACCATATTATTATTAATTAATTCTTTATATTCATTTTAATAGTAACATTAAATGGCTAATTTATAGAAATATGCTTAAAATAAAAAATTAAGAAATTATGTCTTTTTTTTTAATTGATCGATTTACACCGTGAAAACGTACCTTATAGGGCGCGTTTTTCTTTCAACGATAACTTTTCTAATGACTACAAGGGGTCCAATAACCATAATTTTCCCTATATAATCCCCTCTAAACTTCATTCTTTTTAACTTAATACTCAATCGTCAATCTCAAATTCTTAATCTTAAATTCTCAATTCTTAATTCTCAATCCTCAACCCTCAACCCTCAACCCTCAACCCTCAATTCCCAATTCTCAATTATTTTTTTTAAATCTTTCTCTGAATCTTATTATCTTTGAATTTATTTTAATCCTTATAATTTGTAAAATAGAAAATCATCTTATTCATTTGGATGTCAAGCATATCTTCAACGTTCAATTACAAATGGTAAGGAAATATTATTATATTATTTAATTTTAAATAGTTAATTAATGCTGTTAATATTATTAATTTTTTATGTTTATATACTTAGGCCAAAGATTAAAATTTGGAGACGTACATAAACAATTTAAGCGAATGTGCATTGGATGTCATTTATGGACACTTGCGAGATATAGAATTTGTATCATGGCTAGCATGCTCGAGGGATTAAATTGGATCCCCCACTTATCAGTGCTTTGGTTGAAAGATGGAGGCTGGAGACACACACATTCCATCTTTCCTACGGTAAGTGTATAATTACACTCGAAGATGTTAGTTTACAACTCAGTTTACCGGTCGATGGGGAAGTTATTACTAGGCCAGCGCCTTGTGCCAATTGGAGTGCAACAAGTGAGTAAATACTAGGGAAGGTGCCGAACAAGTTTTGGGGCAGCCAAATCGAGATGAGATGGTAGAGGACAACTTTAAAACTATCGAGGCTTCCACGAATGACGTTGAAAAAGAACAATTTGCATGCGCATTCATCTTAAGGTTGATCAAAGGTTTGTTCATGCTAAATAAATCTTAAAATCTGGTACATTTAAGGTGGCTACTACTGCTAGCTGTCTTGAAAAAAGCGGGATGAGATCTCCCACAATTTGTGCAAGGCTATGGTCTAACAATAATAACAGTAACTGCTCGAACTCGCCCATCAAATCTGGCCTTCTTTATAGGCCTTCCAGAAGAACCTGAGTGCCCTGAATCCCTCTTGTATCTGCCCTTCTCTTTCTCGCGATTCTGGTGCTCAGAGTACTTCACATCCTTAGCAGTTTTCGCCTTTTCTACAAGGGCAGCAAAGTCTTGCTCCCTCTACAGAGCTATCAATATTCGCAACTCATCCTGGAGGCCGTCCTCGAAATACACACAACATTCATAATCAGTCACTACTATCCCACGACTAGAACGACTTATCCTTAAAAACTCTTCCTCGAAATACGCTCATTTTAACTTTTGTTCCATAGTACAGTCGAGGTCATCCATTATTCGTTCGGTGGCCTCTAACCAATATTTCGCCACATTTGGGGCTACACCATAAACGCCCCTGAAGATTTTTGCTCTATTAGACCGGAGTCGCTCTGAAATTGACCCTCGGCCCTGCTATTCCAGTACTAGCTCCAACAACCCTCTCCAGAACTCGGAGCATCGCTTAGGATAGAGCATCATCCCCACCTGCTTGGTCATGAGACCCCGTCTCAGTCACTGGTGAAGCTGGTGCCTCCCTAACAAGCATATGGCCCGATGCCAAAGACCCAGCTCTAGCACTTCGCAGCCTCTACCGTGGCCTCGTGTATCCCTTCCGCGAGTACCTCTAGCGCTCATTTTGATTTACGCTTAATCTGTTTTAGAAGTTTTATGAATCAGTTCATAATTCCTATAATTATTAACAAATATTTTATGAAGAAGCAGTAGTTAAGTATTGTTTTCGCATATCGAAATCTCACTACAGTTTTCAGTTTTCTACAGTCTCAGTTTACTCTAACTAAAGAGTTTTAATATTGTCCTACTACTATAGTAGTTTTATTATATAATAGTTAATAGTATAAAAGAACTTATAGATTAGGCACCGGAGACTTGGGGTGCCCCACTTGTGAACCATCCAAAACATTTCCACTTATTTAAATCAATTTTCAGAAAAACTTTTCAAAACCCATTCCACAGCCAAGTTTTGGAACCTGGCACTGATACCACTAAATGTAACACCCTAAACCCGGCCCAGGCGTTATGGCTGAATCTTATACGTGACATGAAAGTGTTGTTCACAAACCGGATTTGTTGATAACTATTCATTTCCATGTTTAAATCTTTTTGTGTTTGTGTTTAGCAAATCATCTCGTCAAAAGCTTTCCAAAATTTGGTCTTGTTGGTAAAAATCCGTTTTTAAGTTAAAAACCGATTTAGTTTTTATTGCTTGAGAAAATTTGACAAATCACGTTATTATAATTTAAAAACAACTTATCAAAACGATTGCCATTTTTGTTATTGTTGATCTTTTAAACTGAATAAAACCGTGGAAGCTTTTCTAATTGAAAACCTTGAAGTTTAAATTGCGTGTTTTTCTTTGAAAATAGTTATTACTTTGAAAACTCATTTTTCCTACTCTAGCAGTTTTAAAATAAGAAAAATCAAAGCCCAATTTAAAAATTAAAACCAAATGGCCTTATTACATAACCAAAAGCCCAATATGAAATTTAAATAAAAAAGTCTAAAGCAGAACGTTAGCGGTCATATGGCCACCTCCGAGTCCCTCACAGCTCCAAATTGCCTAAGGCTGGGGATTAGCTATACAGTTAAAAGAAAGGGTGAATTTATGAAAACTTAGTGTGTAATCCCCTATCAGTCAAACAGAAAACAGTGCATACAAAATAGTCTGGGTCAGAGCCCTATTCAGTAACAGTGCAGTCTGGGCTTTAGCCTTATATAGTAACAGAGTGGGCCTAATCTCAATACAGTGTCAATATAGTGTAAATATGCAACCCAATTCGTACCGACCAACACACCACCCGTACCAACCAACACACCATGTGGGGATAAAATCGACCCATCTAACCAATACAACAATATTGTAGCGAAGCTGCTAGTAGTAGTAACGCAGCAAAGCTACTAATAACAGTAAGTGTGGCTAAGCCACCGATATCAGAATATGTGGCAAAGCCACCAGAAAATAGTAAATACGTGGCAGAGCCACTAGTACTTCCTCCGAAACAGTATCCCAATCCCATGCAGTATGATGTGTCATAAATATTACGTGTATGCAGTATGTCACACTCAGTATCAGTCATATAAATATCATACACACATCAATTAACCTACCACTTGGGGTGTAACTGTCATTTCGTCAGTTAGCGGTAAAATAGTAATTTTACCTTTTAGGGGTATTGTGGTCATTTTACTAACTTTGGGGTCTCGGTACAGATGACGACCCTTCAGAAGGTCTACAGTCGTTTTGAACGACTCAGATGACCTAAGTGGTCATAATAGTCTAAATCGGCCCAAGGCCCATTACTCGCCCAAGTGGGCCCACACGCTCATGTGGTCCATTTGGCCCAAATTTGGTCACGACTATGTGATCTACAAAGCCCAGTCCAATAACAGTCACTTACCGTGGATTTAATCTATGTGGGGCCCACGAGCCCATTGGGCCCACATGGCCCATTTCGACCAAATGAGGCTCATAATGACTCGAGTCCACGAGAATGCTTGTGGCTACCTCTATAGCCTATCGCTCATGTTTTGTGGGCTCGATTCACCACACGAGCGTTTGCACGCTCGTGAGGCCTCGAATGCCGAAGTTTCAGCTTTTCGGGTTTTTGGCTTTAGCCAACTTACAGTAAAGAGGGGTGTGAGTACACACCTTTTTCAGCTTTACGATAGTAATGATTTACGGTTTACGGATACACACCTAATTGTGAAAATGAACTGCGCCTCAAATATCCTTGCACCTAGATTAAACTATCATGACGATTAGTTATCTAACTTTTGTTACCAAAAGGATCTGACGGAAACTAAATCAATCGCAGAGTCCTTACCAAACAATAGAAGTAATCACTCCCCCCAATCTCAAACAATTGCCAGATTACCTACAGCCACAACCTATACAAACATCCCTTCTTTATTAGATCCTGTCAAGCTATACAATATTACAACAATAACCCAGTGCCGATCAAGGCCTTACCCTTAACTACTTACCAACCTACAAACTCGATTACTATGTACAAGAATAGTGCACTAGTGTTGGGTATCGTGCTAAATCTGTGAGAGAAGATCAAAAAAAGACCATCGGCATAGGAAAATAACAAAAACGATAACCAACGGAAAACAAACCGAAAAGAAAATAAAAAGATCAAGGAACACCAATACTTACCCAACAATATTCGACTAAGGAGGTAATTGAAGAAGAAGACAATGATGTGCAGAAAATTAGGTAACCAATACTCAGTCGATTGTCAAGGACTAGTGTCAAAATAGAGTTGACATAAAAAGATAAGACTCGATTATTTAAAAGAACAAGGAACAAAAGAGGGGAAAGAGGAGGTGTTATATTCGACTTACCAAAGTATTATGAACAAAGGAGAAAGTACTGAGAGGAATCAAGGTATTCGGCAGAGGAAACTATGGTGATGAGAAAAGAAAAGCTTAGAGATAAATAGCCAAAATTCGGCACTAGATGCTTAGGAGTTTCGGCAATATGAACCACAAATACACCTGAAGTACATTGTCAAAAGAGGAAGGAGAAAACTCGAATGGTTAGAATGCAATTTCGATACCAAAGATGCATGAAACCGAAGAGAGAAAAGAAGACAAGAAGCAGAAGAGAAAAACTACCAAAAGCAAAATGAAAGAAAATAGCTACAAAGCACTATAACAATTCGGCTTCAAAAGGCAAATGCCGACTTCACTTCTACCAAAACTGAAATTCCCTAAGTCTGAAGACCAATTTTCGGTACACACTTCTTCCACATTCACAATCCTTGATTTTCCTAATATCTCTCCTTGATACTCTTCATATTTTGCTCCATAATCTATTCCTTCAACCACTCCATGGTCTCTTCCATCAGAATTCTACTGCAACACAACCACTAACCATCCCCACTGCAAAATAAATACTTCACCTTAAGCTGTGCCAAAACTCGAACCTTGGACCTCAAACACACCACACACGCCACTTGCCACCAATACACAAGGCTTTTTGTGACAAAAACCATGCGCAATAATTTATAAGGCTTACGTGCCACTGTTCCAATTCTTCTAAGAGAAAAACTAAAAATTCTGGAAAAGCCCAGACTTGAACCCAAGCTTCTCTAACACTCCCAAACACACCCAAATCATCTAGACAAGACACCAAACATGCAATTTGTGTCAATTCATGCAAAAGCAAAGCCCCTATATATTAGGCCGTTACAGCTACATTGTACAAGGCCATGAGAGGTGACTCATATTGGCTATGAATATGTAAAGCTATTTATGCATACATGTGATAAGATATTGGGTGATGTGATCATGTTTGTTTTTCATGAATGGTTAACGATATATTATAGGTGTTTGATGATTAAAATAAGAATAATTGAGGGTATGATATGTGTCTATGAAATGTATAAGAGAGTAAATAATTAAGAGTAACAAAAAGGGCTTGGAAAATAGCCTAAGTGTTGGCCACACGAGCAGAGACACGGCCTTGTGTCTCAGCCGTGTGGAGGACACAGCCCAACACACGGGCGTGTGACACTGTTTTGATGAAATTTTTTTATAAGTGTTACAAAGATCTCGGTTTAGTCCTGAATCATTCTTAAAGTATACTTTGGGCCTCATAGGCCTGTAATAGGGACAAAAAGGTGTTTAAATGGAAATTTTTAAATTTGAACGCAATTTCATGACCCAGTTTTATACGATTGCGTGTGTTTAAGTCCAGTAACACCTCGAACCCTGTCCCGACATTGGATACGGGTAAGGGGTGTTACATGGCTACTTGAGTATATTGCATTTGGTGAATTTGGAATAGTGTAAGTGTATGTGTGAACAAGGGTGGCAAAGGGCTTGATAAATAGCCTTTATCTTGTCTACACGGGTGGACACACGGGCGTGTGGATGGGTCGTGTATCCCCTGCACCTAAATTGAGTGCACGGGCAGAGACACGGACGTGTGTCTCAACCGTGTGGCCAACACGGCCTTGAACACGAGCATGTGCCCAGGGTGTGCGAAGTCTACACCTATTTTATGAAAAATTATGAAAATTAAATTGACCACACGACCTAAGCACACAGGATTATGACTTGGCCGTGTGACCTTCAAATGATGGTAACATCATAAATAGAGAGTTATATAGGTTAGGGACATGGGCGTGTGTGGCCACACAGCCTGCCCACACGGGCTTGTCCCATAACCACACGGGCATGTGACCCCTGTGTAGTGGAAATTTTCTAAGTTTTTGAAAAATTTTCTAAGATTCTTGGTTTAGTCCTGAACCGCTCTCGATGTATGATTTGTGACCCATAAGCTCATTTTTGGGACTTTATAATGGCATATGAATGGTTTTAATTTGGATGCAAATTCATGTACTGTAATTGTATGTTTTTTGTGTGGTAAGTCTGATAATGCCTCGTACCCTATTTTAGCGTTGGATACGGGTAAGGGGTGTTACATAGAATCTTCTTTACTGGCACAATATGTGATGAATCTGAACAATACTTCCCCAACATAGACATATGGAAAGCATCATGAATCCGCTCAAGCTTTGGTGGCAATTTGAGGTGATAAGCTACCGAACCAATCGTCTTAACAACTTTATAAGATCCAACACAACTTGGACTCTATTTACCCTTCCTTCCAAACCACAAAACCTTCTTCCAAGGTAAAACTTTCAAGAATTGCTTATCGCCAAGTTGAAACTCGATATCTCGATGTTTCAAATCCACATAAGATTTCTGCCTATCAAACGCTCTCAAACGATCATAAATCAATTTTACCTTCTCTTCAGTCTAACGAACTAAATCTGGTCCAACAACATACTTCTCATCCAATTTTGTCCAACTGATAAACGCTAAATTATACATATTTTACCTCATATTTAGCCTATATTTTGGATGAATTATTATCAATTTAGTGATAATTGATGCTCTTAATCTTTCTTTTTCATATCTTATACTCAGGAGAGCATAGGGAAGAGAAAAGAACGGAAAACGGACCAAAAACCGGAGAAAATGGTCCAAAATGTGAAAACGCACGGCCCAAGAAGTCACCACATGGCCGTGGCATACGGCCGTGCCACGCGAAGACCACACGGTCCAGCCCTCGACAAGCACGGCCAGGGTACACACCCGTGCCACCTCAATAGTCCAGAACACGGCCTCTTGTTGAAATTACATGGGCGTGGCACACGGGAGTGTTCTAGTCGTGAGGAAGAGGAATTTCACTTGGATTTGGATGTTTAGGGGCTAAGAAAGCCATTCTAAACTCTATATAAAGACCCTAGGAGGCAACTCTAAAGATATACTCTTTTCTCTCGAGAAAGAGCACCATATTCTGCCAACACAAGGAGTGAAAGTAAGGAATTACTCCAAGGGAAGCCGATTGATTCATCTTAGAAGCCAGAATTCTACATCAAGACAGAGGATCTCCCTAAATTCCTTTAGGGGTTTTTGGGTTCTTTATGTTTTGTTATCTTAATTCTTCTGAGATGTTTTCTATCTTTATTATGAACTAAACCCCTCAAATACTTAAGGGGGATGAAACCTAAGACGAATCTTGTTATTATTTATTCTTGAATTATATGATAAATACTTGAGTTGTTCTTAATTATGTGTGCTTAATTCTTGTGTTAATAAGCCTAGGTATTAAATCAAGAAACGGATGTGCTTAAAGCAGAGGAGCAAAAGTCCCTGTGATAAGAATAGATCTACCATAATTAAGCGGAGTTGCATGTAACCCTAGAAATAGGGCGACATAAATCTGCCGGATTAGGGTCAAACCTAATATAGGGAACCATAGATCGAATTAATGCAACCTAAGGTGTTAGTTAATAAAGGAACTTTAGTTAACAACCTAGGCCTAGTTGCTCTTCGCCTCGACAGAGGGTTAGCATAAATTAGGGATCTCTACGGATCAAGTCAAGTGAATAAATCGTCTAGCTCAAGAACCAATAACAAGTGAAATCTAGGTGGATTCTCCCTTAAGTATTGCCTATATCAATAAGCTTTTCCCTAAAGTTTTTCCCCAATTTACTTTTTGTGCACTTTTAGTTAGTTTTAGAATTAGTTTCAATCAATCCTCTTTTATTTTTAGGCTAGATAATAGAAAGGAAGTTAGTATTAGTACTTTTGGTTCCCTTGGGTATGATAACTCGGTCTTGCCACTAAACTATACTACTGTTCGATAGGTGCGCTTGCCTTAATATCGTGATATTAGTTAGTTTTGTTGTGATCAGTTTTTATTAATTTTATTACTTAATATCGCGAGAATATCAAGTTTTTGGCGCCGTTGTCGGGGAACTGAAATATTAAGAAAACTCGATTTCTATTACTTTAGCCATTACTATATTTATCTATTTTTAGTTTTTATTTTATTTTATTGTTTTTCTTTTCTTTTATTCTATTCTATTTTTCTTTGTTTTTATTCTTCTAGGTATTTCTAGTTTATGACTAGAAACAACCCAACAGGACCATTACTTTTTGACGAAGATTTAGAGGCAATAGTTCGCAGAAATCGTAGAGAAATCAGACGAAGCCTACAGTATCCAGAACAAGATCAAGAACAAAGGCCAAAACCTATGGAAGAGATGGAAGCAAATCAAAACGTTCCACCACCTCCCGTAATAGTCGCACCACCAGCAAATCAGGAAGAAGCCCCTCGCACTATGTATGATTATGCTAAACCTAGTTTGGTTGGTACCCAAACTAGCATTCTTTGACCTACTATTGCTGCTAATAATTTTGAATTAAAGCCTAGCACTATTCAAATGATACAGCAATTGGTGCAGTTTGATGGTTTACAAGATGAAGATCCAAATTCACACATAGCCAATTTTTTGGAACTTTGTGATACCTTCAAAATTAATGGCGTTTCTGATGATGCCATTCATCTAAGGCTATTTCCATTCTCTTTAAGAAACAAAGCCAAACAGTGGTTAAACTCTTTACCACGAGGCTCAATCACCACATGGGAACAGATGACCAAAAAATTTTTACTTAAATATTTTCCTCCAGCTAAAACAGCTAAATTACAAAACGATATCTCTTCTTTTGTGCAGATGGATTTAGAAACACTATACGATGCCTGGGAGAGATACAAAGATCTTTAGAGAAGATGCCCTCATCATGGCCTACCTTTATGGCTACAAGTTCAAACCTTTCACAACGGTTTGAATCTTTCAACAAGGCAAATGATCGATGCTGTCGCAGGAGGAACAATCAATAACAAAACACCAGAAGCAGCTTATGAATTTATTAAAGAGATGTTGCTGAATAACTATCAGTGGCAAGCCATAAGGACAAAGCCGACAAAAGCTGCAGGAGTTTATAATATTGATGTTGTCGCTATGCTTACAAATCAGGTAGAACTTTTAAATAAAAAGTTTGATCATTTTCTTGGTTCTACGCAGGCACAAGCAGTAATGCAGTGTGACATGACTCAGGCAAATATGTTCACTCTAGACTACTCACCTTCATCCAATGGCGCAGAAACCGAGCAGGCCAATTATATGGGTAACAATTTTAGATCTCAAAATAATCCATATAGTAACACATATAATACAGGTTGGCGAAACCAACCCAGTTTTTCTTGGAGAGGACAAGGGAATCAAAGACAACAACCTCCTCAGAGATTTCAGCAGCCACCGCCGCAACAGGAGAAAACACCCAACCTTGAAGAGATGTTTACCAAATTCATGGCCGTGTCCGAAACTCGATTCCAGAACACTGAAACAGCATTAAAGAACCAGCAAGCATCAATCAAAGGCCTTGAGAATCAAATTGGTCAACTCGCCAAGTTAATATTAGAAAGACCACAAGGTGGACTTCCAAGTAACACTGAGACCAATCCTAAAGAGCAAGTTCATGCCATAAATACAACAGATGAGGAGGTGAACACTGGCAAATTCACCTACAGGAGATGAACCAGAAAAGCGAATGCTCCAGATCAAGGAATTAGATGAGTGGCTGAACTTTCATGAAAAGCCCAAAATATGCCACACCAAAATGGAGCATCACCAAGACGACCCTCAAGGACAAACATATCAACTCAAAGTAGGAGATAAGGTAATTTTAGTTGAAGACGATCCACGAAGCTCAAATTCAAAAGAACATATGAGTGATACACCCTACTTCACGGTAATGAAAGTCTTTCCATACGGCACAATTAAGGTAACTCACCCAACCCACTTTACTTTAAAGGTAAACGGCCATAGGCTTAAACACTACAGAGGTGAGAATTTTAAAGATAACAGGGAGGAGCTTCAGCTCCATGAAATCCCTTCGTGATACATCTAAACAGAGTTGAGCTTAGACTCTAAATAAGCGCTTCTCGGGAGGCAACCCGAGCACTAACTTAGTAATTTGTTTCGTCTATTTTGATTTTAGTATTTTTCATGCATCAACTAACCCTTTTTAATGCAGAGATTTAGGACCACATGGCCAGTCCCACGGGCGTGCCCCAGGCCGTGTGAATACTTTAAATAGAGACACGGTCGTGTACCAAGGCCGTGTATAAATAAAGCACAACTTTTCCCAAAACATGGGCCATCGATAAATTGCCACGACTGTGCGACATGGCCGTGGCGACCCTGTAGCATCAACACGGGCTTGCACAAATCTCCACGCCTGTGTCCTCAGCACGTGGAAGACACTGTCAAATTTCACACGACCGTGGAACATATCACACGACCGTGTGACACACGAAAACGATCGCATATGGCCATGTATACCATCACACGACCGTGTGAATGACAAAGAAATGATCTCCCATGGCTGTGTAAAACATCCCCACGGGCGTGTACTTCGAACCAGGCGCGCCAAAACCGTCGGATTTCGAAAGACACAGGCAAAACACGACTCACACTGGCGTGTGACATGCCCGTGTGACCCAAAAACTATAAATAGAGGCCACTATTCATTTCCTTCCTCACTCAAAACCCTCACATCCTCCTCCCCCAACTACCATAAGCGCTGCCACAACCCTCAAAACACCACCACCCTCGAAATCAGTTGACCCACGCCCGTGCAACTCGTTCCCACAACTGTTTGGCCTTAACCCACGACCGTGCAACATTATTTTTGGTTCTATTCTGTCATTTTTCTCATTTACTTATTTTTATTTCCTTCTTTATTATCTATTTAGTCAATTCCACTTTATTTTAATTCAAGCATGGAACTAGGAAAATTAGGATAAATAATCTAGGCTGGTATAGAATATAGTAGGATTGCATGCCATTTAAATTCATTTTTTGTTTGCCACTTAAATTCACAATTGCTTGTCATTTATCTCATAAAATTAGTATATATACATACCCATATTTCCTAGTTTTGTTACAAGTTTCAAAATGATTAATTTTTACTATTCAGGTTAATCCCCATTTTATGTTTTATTAGGAACATTGTCATCGTAATTTTAATTACTACCTATCTATATTTAGGACTAATGTTTGTTATTTTATTTCAGACACTATGTCGTCATCACACGGTCGGAAAACTGCCGTCCCCGTCTCCAAGAAACGTAAGGGGCCAGGGAGTTCATCTGCGAGACCCACCTCCGAGGCTTGACACCTATTCATCACATTTTCTCAAGCCTCGCAGGAGGAACATTATCAACTACTTCGAGCCCGCCCTATATCCATGGGCCGCTGGATAAATTGGGGCGACCTTGAGCAAATCCATTTGGTGGATGACGTCCGGGCCTTACTGATGACAGAGCCATGGGAGCAGTTCTTCCAGATTATAGAGCCGACATACTTAGAACTCACCCTCGAGTTCTGCTCCAAATTCCACCTACAGATGGTGATGACTAGATTTGACGATCCAGGGACGGTCCAATTCCGGTTGGAAGGCCTCGTGCGATGTCTCAGCGTACCAGAATTTGGCATAGCACTTGGGCTCTACACCGAGCAGTTCATGGCGGACGAGGACTTCCCCAACATTTCTCGTCGCATCCACGTCCGGGCCATTGACTGCTGGCACGAGATCGCCCCTGGACGGCAAGTATATAACCCCAGCATCAGTAAGGCAACCGCCCTCGTCCCCTCTCTGAGGTATATCCATGCTCTTCTTGCTCACACTCTTACAGGTCGACGAGAGAGCACAGGCGTCGTTAACACTCACGACGTCTACTTCCTGTGGTGTATGGCGAATGGACATGTCATTGACCTTGCATACTTCATCGCACATGCCATGTAGCACCAGACGGAGAGGCACCGCAGAGGCGTTCTATCCATGGGGCCCTATATCACGCGTCTAGCTCGTCACTTCGGGCTCCTCAACACCGCAGCCCAGACATCCTCCTACACTTTGATTGGTCAGATGTCTCCCCAAGGCATCGCGACGATGTTACACATGAGGATGATTGAGCGGAGGCCAGGAAGGACCCCCTTCAGTTCCGACTCGTCCAGGTGAGAGAGGACCTAGAGGACATTACTGATGATGTCCCACTAGTGGAGGAGGATCCACCCACCGAGCCACCACCCCCTCGCCGCCCATCTCATGTAGCAGCAGCCTACGCTGACTTATCTGAGCACTTCTCACACTTTGAGCAGTAATGCTTTCGGCGCCTCTATTATATCGATGCCACCTTAGAGCAGATATGCCAGCACCTCAGCATCACTCCACCACCGCGTGATCCATCTGAGGATTAGATTTATCTATTCCTCGTAACTTTATATTTTTTATTTTCTTTATTCTAACTTTTGAACACTGATCTTTATTTTCACATTTTCTTCTAACTTTATTTTCCTTTTTACGTTTTATTTTATTTTCTTTCAGTTTATCTTTTTCATTATTTGAATTTTAATATTTTTTGTATTTTATTTTATTTTATTTTATTTCTTTTCCTAACGGCCAACCCCTAACAAGTAATTTCCATTGCTCCAAATTCCCCACGACTAATAAATACTTGCGCAGTTTCAAAAGAGCTTCACAGCTCAAATCTCTATGAAAAAGGGAACACCTCACCACAACTGCCAACTCTTCCAATCTTCGTCTCACTAATCCATCCAAAGTAGGGAGTTTCATACCTCCCCCTATCTTATGATCTTATGCTTTTATTGCTACTAATGCTATCTTTGTACATTGAGGGCAATGTACATCTTAAGTGTGGGAGGGAATCTATTTTCAGTCTTTATACTCTCTTTGAAATCCCTAAACTTTTTCTAACATTTTGCATTGTTCTCAAAACTGCATTATCTTCAGTCTCCTATTAGGGATATATTCTGATTGATTTATGATTTTTGTTGATATGTGAGAATTAAGACATAGGTGCTTGTACTTTGATTATTCAAACTTTAAAACACTAAGGAATCAAACATGATAAGTTGAAATTTTAGAGAACCCCAAATTTTTGCATAAGTTATTTCTTTAATTCTAAGTGTTATCTTGAGATTTGAAATTTACAGGATTGACATCAAAAGCCATAATTCTGGTGAGATTTTTGAGCCTTTTGAGCATGCATTCTTTCGTGCTCACTTTTATTATTGCTTCGAGTGAGTCAGCACTGATTTGTTATTCTAGAACTTGCTTTGATTATACATGTCGAGACCACATCATTGATTTGATATACCGAGATGATAAAGGCACCTAGGATTTAACCTACTTACTCCACAAAAGCCTACCTCCATAATATTAACCCCTAGTGAACCCCATTGAACCTAACAACCTATTCTTGATGTACCTTTAATATTAACCCATAACCCATTTTTGTTGAATTCCATTTAATTATTTTGATCCCTATTATTGTCGAGATTTGAATTGAACTTATTATCTAGCTTTATTCTCTTTTCCATATTGTAAAGTTATAAAATTTCAATGTATTATTCTTGAATTGTTCTTAAAAAAAAATGTATGTTCAATTGTAATTTGTAATAATTCAAATAGTTTTTGCATATTTCTATTTTAAGGCTACCAAGACAGAAACGATGTTATTATAAGAATTAGCTCTAAAAATATGTTCTAGTGATAGAGATTTTTCTAGCTAGATAATTTTTCAATTCAATCTCGATTCTAACCCTCTTTTGCAGCCTGTGACAACACCCCTAACCAAGCCCATTACAACCATTGAAAGGCCTTTTGATCGATGTATCATATCAATCTACAGTGGTGGAGATCTAATTTTCTAGCAAGCCTATGGTAATAACTTTTCAGGTTGACTAGAGAGTACTTAATTTTTGCACCCTAAACACTTCGAGTGGATAGAGTGAATCTTTAGTGAGGATGTCAACTTCTATTAATCAAGATTAAGAGATAATTACTTAGGAGAAGGGAGAAAACTTATTTTTCAATGATAAAATTCTCAGCTTAGAATGATTGAATCTTTAATATTCTTCTGATTGAATTATCATTGTATGAATACCTGTGGATTAGCTTGAAACATTATTGATAAAGATTGTAAATTGAGAGGAATGTTTCTTAATTAGGGATTGAGATTTTGCTTGAGGACAAGCAAAGGCTTAAGTGTGGGGGTATTTAATAAACGCTAAATTATACATATTTTTACCTCATATTTAGCATATATTTTGGATGGATTATTATCAATTTAGTGAGAATTGGTGCTCTTAATCTTTCTTTTTCATATCTTACACTCAAGAGAGCATAGGGAATAGAAAAGAACTAAAAATGGACCAAAAACTGGAGAAAATGGGCCAAAATGTGAAAACGCACGGCCCAAGAAGTCACCACACGGCCGTGGCATACAGCCGTGCCATACAAAGACCACATGGTCCAGCCTCCGATAAGCACGGCCAGGGCACACGGTCGTGCCACCTCAACAGTCCAGAATAACAGCCTCTTGTCGAAATCACACGGGCGTGGCACACGAGCGTGTTCTAGTCGTGAGGAAGAGGAATTTCACTTGGATTTGGATGTTTAGGGGCTAAGAGAGCCATTCTAAACTCTATATAAAGACCCCAGGAGGCAACTCTAAAGATATACTCTTTTCTGTCAAGAAAGAGCACTATATTTTTGCCAACACAAGGAGTGAAAGTAAGAAATTACTCCGAGGGAAGCCGATTGATTCATCTTAGAAGCCAGAATTCTACATCAAGACAGAGGATCTCCCTAAATTCCTTTAGGGGTTTTCGGGTTCTTTATGTTTTGTTATCTTAATTCTTCTGAGATGTTTTCTATCTTTATTATGAACTAAACCCCTCAAATACTTGAGAGGGATGAAACCTAAGATGAATCTTGTTATTATTTATTCTTGAGTTATATGATAAATACTTGAGTTGTTCTTAATTATGTGTGCTTAATTCTTGTGTTAATAAGCCTAGGTATTAATTCAAGAAACGGATGTGCTTAAAGCAGAGGAGCAAAAGTCCTTGTGATAAGAATAGATCTACCATAATTAAGCGGAGTTGCATGCAACCCTAGAAATAGGGCGACATAAATCTGCCGGATTAGGGTCAAACCTAATATGGGGAACCATAGATCGAATTAATGCAACCTAGGGTGTTAGTTAATAAAGGAACTTTAGTTAACAACCTAGGCCTAGTTGCTCTTCGCCTCAACAGAGGGTTTAGCATAAATTAGGGATCTCTACGAATCAAGTCAAGTGAATAAATCGTCTAGCTCAAGAACCAATAACAAGTGAAGTCTAGGTGGATTCTCCCTTAAGTATTGCCTATATCAATAAGCTTTTCCCTAAAGTTTTTCCCCAATTTACTTTTTGTGCACTTTTAGTTAGTTTTAGAATTAGTTTCAATCAATCCTCTTTTATTTTTAGGCTAGATAATAGAAAGGAAGTAAGAATTAGTACTTTTGGTTCCCTTGGGTACGATAACTCGGTCTTGCCACTAAACTATACTACTGTTCGATAGGTGCACTTCTCTTTAATATCATGATATTAGTTAGTTTTGGTGTGATCAGTTTTATAAATTTTATTACTTAATATCGCGAGCATATCACCAACACAAAGGATTTCTACACTTCTTTCTATACAATCTTTCAAACAGTGCCATATGAATACTCGCTTGAAAACTATTGTTGTAAGCAAACTCCACTAACAAAAAAATCACTCCCAACTACCGTTGAACTCAATCACACAGCTTCATGACATATCCTCTAAAACTTGAATTACTCTCTCTATCTGACCATTAGTTTGGAGGTGATAAGCTGAACTAAAACTAAGCTTTTACCCCAAAGCCTCTTGCAAACTCTTCCAAAATATCAATGTAAAACGCGGATCTCCATTTAAGATAATCAAAATTGTAACCCCATGAAGACGTACAATGTCAACAATGTACAACTTTGCCAACTTCTACAAAGAATAATTGAGACACACAGCCAATAAATGCACATTCTTCGAGATTCGATCAACAATTACCCACACTGAGTCTTTCTTTGACTGAGTCAAAAGCAAACCTGAAATAAAGACCATGGGGATCATTTCCTACTTCCATTCAGGAATCACAATCAATTGCAACAAACCTGAAAAAAACTGATGCTCTGCCTTTACCCTCTAACAAACCAAACATCGAGACACAAAATCCATGACATCACACTTCAAGACAGGCCACCAATAAATCTCTCAAAGATCACGATACATCTTACCACTACCAGGATGGATAGTGTAAGTGCTACTATGGAACTTAGTAAGGATCGCTTGCCTCAAATCTACATCATGCGGCACACACAACCTACCTCGAAAGTTCAATATACCATCACCATCAACCTCAAAATCTCCCTCAATACCTTACTCAATCTGTCGAATTCTCTTTAATAATTCTCCATCTAATGGTTGGTTCTCTTTAATCTTTTGCGATAAAGTTAGCCTCACTTGAAGTTCAACTAACAAAAACCACCATTACTAGCCAAACTCAAGTGCGCAAATATAGCTCTCAACTCCACCATCGACTTTCTACTTAAAGCATCAGCAACAACATTCTCCTTGCCAGGATGATACTTTATCACACAATCATAATCCTTTAAAAGTTCAATCAAATGCCTTTGCCTTAAATTCAACTTCTTTTCGGGTGAGGAGGTACTTAAGGCTCTTATGGTCCGTGTAAATAACACATTTCTCATCGTACAAGTAATGGCACCAAATTTTAAGATTGAATACCACAACAATTAACTCCAAATCATGAGTAGATAATTACGTTCATGAGTCTTCAACTATCTCAAAGCATAAGCCACAACCATACCGTCTTGCATCAACACACAACCAAGTCCCAAATACGAAGCATCACTATAAGCCACAAAATTTTTTTCAGGCTCTGGTTGAATCAATACTAGTGCCTTAGTCAAAATTGCTTTAAGTCATTCAAAACCTTTCTGCATTTCATCTGTCTATTCAAACACCACATCTTTCTATAGTAGTTCCATTGAGGGTGCAGCAAGAAGGGAAAACCCTTCAACTAATTTGCGATAATAGTAAGCCAAACCTAAGAAACTCCGAACTTTAGTAACAGTCCTAGGCGGCTTTCACTCTAAGATCGCCTCAATCTCCTTTGGATCCACTCAAATCCCTTTTACTGACATAACACGACCTAAAACTACTATAACACCCCCTACCCGAGTTCAACATCAGAATAGGGTACGAGGCATTAGTGTACTTAACTTACTCAAGCTTACAAGATCGAGCCTTAATTCTCGTTCCAATTTAAAACTTTTACAAACATACTTTTAATAACATTATTATGGACCTACGAGGCCCAAAACATACACCGGAAGTGGTTTGGAACAAAACTGGGAACTTTCGAGCTCTTCGAAAAATTTTGCTTGAAATAGGGCCACACTCCCGTGTGAGGTGGGATACGCCCTTGTGGGCTAGCCGTGTGGTCACACATGCCCATGTCTCTAGCTCGTGCTGAAATTTATTTTTCATTTCAAACTTACAGGTTTTAACACGATTTGGGCACACGACCGTGTCTGTGGCCCGTGTCCCTCACACGGCCTAGACATGCCCATGTCAAAAACCTTTGGAGCACTCTGATATTGAGCATTATAACATCAGGGGTTCACATGGCTAAGGCACACACCCGTGTGCTTAGCCCGTGCGCAATACTGACTTAACTACTTAAGATGCAGGGGGTACACGATCGAGTTACACGCCCTTGATGTGGAGCGTGTGTCACACACGGCCTAGACACACACCCATGTGCCTAACCGTGTGGACAAATATAGGCTATTTTCCAAGCCTTTTTGCCACCCTGAAACACAACCAAACACATACCAACATCAATCTCACAACTCAAGGCATAATATACTTTCCAAACATTCACAACTGAGGCATCCACATGCCACCTTGCATGTCATTCTCATCCATCATTACTCTACTTCAACATGCAAACTTGCACACTCAAGAATTTCATTCACATTGTATAAAATATAACTTAAACAATATTAGCCAATTCCAAAGGCCATTACAACATGACTTAAGTAATATCAATAGCCAACACATTTGGCCACACAAAATAACACTTATCAAAATGATTAAACTTCTATACATGCAATACATCAAAATAACTAACTATATTATACCAAAATAAAGGGCTTGATAGTGTGGCTTCGAGCTCCGACTTTGATCGATCCTCGAGCTAATTTGGCAAATCTATAAGGGAAGGGAAAGTGAAAGAGTAAGCATAAAATGTTTAGTAAGTTGCATGAAATAAATTAGCAACGTAAGTCATAAAACATCATACAAATTAAGTATCATAAAATGTCGTATAATTGCTTACTCATTCACATAACTTACTCATTCACACGACTTACTCTTTCTCATGACTTGTTCATTTTCATGACTTACTCATTTGCATGTCTTGCTCATTCTCATGCCTTACATTTTCATTTTTCTCATGACTTACTCAAGTGTACCTGTAACACTCATCATGAAACCTTAGTCTTTCTCATTAGCTAATCAACTTGAATACCTTCTCTATAAACGTGCTTTGATTATCGAAGGATAACCGTATTGTCATTCTCATAGTAAGATGCCAAAGCCATATAATAGATATGGTCTTACATGGGATCTCAAGCTGATGCCGAAGCCATACCCCAGATATGGTCTTACATGAGATCGTAGGGTGATGCCGATGCCATGTCCCAGACATGGTCTTATACGGGATCTCTCTTAGATGCCCATGCCATGTCCCAAACATGGTCTTACAGGGGATCTATGTCTCATCTTGATGCCAAAGCCATGTCCCAGACATGGTCTTATATGAGACCTCATGTCAATGCCAATGCCATATCCCAGACATGGTCTTACATGGGACCCACAATTCTCATAACTACAGTATCCTTCGAATTCTTAAACATATACATGGAATTTCTCTTTTACTTCATCATCATTTTTTGTGATAATTCATGTCAAATTTTCATAGAAGTAACATAAAATGCATGAGAAATCATCATAATAATTTTCATAAAACATAAAGCTAAATTATCGCATATAACTTACCTCGGATACAAAATGAGAGTGGACGCTCGATTTAGTCCACCACCTTACTTTTTACCCAATTTTCGTCCAGGCCTCGTGTTTTGTGATCTAAAAAGACAAATTAAGCTAATTTAATACACACATTGGCTAAATAGCCCATAATTAACTCTTTGGCAAAATTTATAATTTTGCCCCTAAACTTTTGTATATTTGCAAAATGGTCCCTAGGCTCGTAAAATGAAATACACTTAATTTCTTGATTACCCAAGCCTAGCCGAACCTTTCATATTCTCATAACAACCCCTATTTTTCATAAATTCTCACTTTTACTGCACATTTTAACATATTTGCAATTTGGTCCCTATTAAGGTTTATTTCATGAAAATCACATAGGAAAAGATGTTTACAACACCTTAAACTTCCATTTTCTACCACTAGGCATCAATTTACTAGCATGTCATGCATGGGTACATTTTTTTAACATAAACCCTAGCTCAAATTAGTGGTAGAAATAGCTAGATTAAGCTACAAGGATTTCAAAAATACGAAGAGAATTAAAAACGTGGCTAAATTGCACTTACTTGTAAGCTTGAAAATGTTAAAACCCTAGCTATAGAGTCCCTTAGAATTTAAGCACACTTGGGGAAGAAGATGATAACATTTTTTATTCTTTTTCCCTTTTTATTACTTAATTTTACCAAATGACCAAAATGCCATTGCACCATTTCTTTGAAAATTTTCGCTTCCTTAGGCATTTTTGTCCATCCTACTAATAATTGGTCTAATTCTAAATAAGGACCTGTAATAATTTTTCTAATGATATTTCATACTTAAACCTTCTAGAAACTCATATTTTGCAACTTTTGCAATGTAGTCCTAAAGGACAATTTAATCATTATTTCATAAAAATTCCTTCATGGAATTTTATCACTATCATGCAATCATGTCATAAACTTAAAATAATTATAAAATATACTTTTCTACTTTGGATTTGTGGTCTCGAAACCACTATTCTGACTAAGCCCTAATTCGGGCTATTACAAATACAACTTTCTTAGGCCTAAATTCATACTTACTCAACTTTGCATACAACTGCTTATCTCGTAGAATCTACAACAAAACCCTTAATTGCAAATCGTGTTCCTCCTCTGAATGAGAATACAAAAAGATATCATTTATGAAAACAACCACAAACTGATACAAGTACGAATGGAATACTCGATTCATCAAATCTATGAATATAGCAGGGGCATTAGTTAAACCAAATGGCATTACCAAAAACCCATAAAGCCCATACCGAGTCTGAAAAGAAGTTTTCAACACATCAAAATCCTTCACCTTTAACTAATAATACTTAGATCTTAAGTCAATCTTTGAAAACAGTGTTGCTCCTCAAAACTGGTCAAACAAATCATCAATTCGAGGCAAATGATACTTATTCTTGAAGGTCAACTTATTTGACTACCTATAATCAATGCACATCCTCATCGTACCATACTTCTACTTTACAAACAAAACTGGTGCACCCTACGGAGATACACTTGGTCGAATGAACCCTTTGTCAAGCAACTCTTGCAACTAAATCTTTAACTCTTTGAACTCTTATGGTGTCATGCGATAGCACGCTATATACACTAGCACAATACCAAGATAGAGCTCAATACCAAAATCCACTTCACATTCCTGTGGCAAACTAGACGACTCTTCAGGAAACATGTTAGGAAAATCCTTAACAGTGTAAATATCCTGAACTCTTAGCTCCTTACTAACTGAATTCATCACATAGGCTAAGTAAGCTTCATAACCTATTCCCATCATCTTCTCAGCCTTCATAGTCAAAACCACATTAGACATAAATCTCAATCTTTAAATGAAAACAACAATTTCCAACCCATCACTATTCCTCTAAGTAATTCATTTCGTCTTAAATTCTACCTTAGCCTTATGTTTAGTCAACCAGTCCATACCAAGAATAACATCAAACTCATAGAAAGACAATTTCATAAGATCAACAGGGAAAACATGCCCTTGTATCATAATGGCACCCTACAGAGATACACTTGGTCGAATGAACCATCTATCAAGCAACTTTTACAACTAAATCTATAACTCTTTAAACTATTTTAGTGCCATGTGATAGGGCGCTATAGACACTTGTGCAATACCAGGATAGAGCTCAATACCAAAATCCACTTCACATTCTGGTGGCAAACTAGACAACTCTTTAGGAAACACATTAGGAAAATCCTTAACAGTGTGAATATCCTGAACTATCAGCTCCTTACCAACTGAATTCATTACAGAGGCTAAGTAAGCTTCACAACCTCTTCCCATCATCTTTTCAGCCTTCATAGTTGAAACCACGTTAGACAAAAAATCTCGATCTTTCAATGACAACAACAATTTCCAACCCACCACTATTCCTCTAGGTTTCCAACCTATCACTATTCCTCTAAATAATTCGTTTCGTCTTAAATTCTACCTTAGCCTTATGTTTAGTCAACCAGTTCATACCAAGAATAACATCAAACCCATAGAAAGGCAATTCTTTAATATCAATAGGGAAAACATGCCCTTGTATCGTAATGGGGTATATACGATAAACTTTATTCACTATCACACTATATCCAAAGAGACTAATTACAATCATACCCAAATCAATAGTCTCTACAGGGATCTCTAACTTAGAAGCCAATTCACTCAAGATATATGAATATGTAAAACCAGAATCAAGCAAAGAAAATAATAAAGTAGATTGCAAAGTGAAAGTACTTGTGATAACATTAGTCGGATCCTGATCCTTTGGTTCCCTAACAACATAAACTCGAGCTGGACCTCTAAGCTCAACCTGTGAAGCAACAGTATGAGGAACAATCCACTACCCAACCGGTCTCTTATTACCTCTACCATAACCACGACCTCTAGTAGGCGTAAAAATAGGTGTCGAACTCTGAGTCTGCGAAACCTCTACACTATTCGGGCAATCCCTCAAAAAATGTTCATTCGATCCACACTTAAAATAACCACCTATCAACTTATGACAGTCACCTGAATACCTACGCTCACAATGTACACAAAGAGGCCATGTAGAACCAACTGTCAAGCCCCCAATACTAACTACAACACTACTCTACTACCTAGACTGACTCGGTCGAGACCCACGTCTCGTACCCTACCGGAACTATGATTATCACGCCCTCTCTTAGGTTGTTGATCAGATGCACCATCACAAGTCCTCTTAATAGATTTAGTAACCACAGAATGAGGTGGCTCAACTAAAGTCTCATCAACTACTTTAGCACTCTCAACTAACTCATCAAACATATCCATGTTTTGAGCTACCAAGTAAACTTGAACCTCACGATCCCAAATTGAAACCTCTTATAATGGTCCTTCTCAGAAAGAATCATCTCAGGAGTGTACTGACTAAGTCACACAAGCTCTACCTCGTAGTCAGCCATTGATAAATCTCCCTAATCCAAATAAAAAAACTCTCGTTTACGAGCCTCTATATATTACTCACCTATAAACTTCCTCTTAAAAACCTCAAGAAAATGCCCCCAAGTCAACCAATCAATGGTAGTAACTCCCTAATCGTATTCCACCAACGATGAGCCTCAATGTCGAATAAAGACACAACACAACTCAAGTTCTCATCAGAACAGGACACTTGCTAAAGGATTGCAACTCCTTCTATCCAGGACTCAGCTACAGTTAGATCGGTACATTTCACTCCAGAAAACATTTTACCACCCAACACCCAAAGACGTTCAAGCGGCAACCCTCGATTAATAGGTGCAAGATTGGCAGGTGCAGGAGCAGGGTTAGCACCAATAATCTATTGAAACACTCCAATCATAGCTTCCATCAGAGGGCCAATACACGGTAGCACAAGAGGTGCAAAGGATGTACAATCCTATTGAGCACTAACTCTCACATTAACACATCTATGAGGCATATCGTATCTACTAGCCTAACACACAAACAAACAAACAAACAAACAAACAAATATAGGTGTGAGTGGCGAGAAAATGATGCAAGCTACATTTCTGCAAACAAACTTTGGAATTAAAGACAATATGTTCTCATTCCTACCCCACATGTAATCAAATCAGAAATATTTCAAACAATTTAGGCAATCAAAGTAACTTAAACACTTGGGTTTCTAAATCCATGGGTTGTGAACAACAATCACTTAAGTTTTATTTTTTATGAACCTAGGCTCTGATACCACTGAATGTAACACTTTATACCCATCTCGGGGGTCAAGCCTGAATATTAGGATGTCGCACCACCGTCTCACAATATACATAGTACAAATGAGCTCATTATTAAAGAAATGTCTTACATTTTAACATATGCACAAGTTATGAGTCAAACTTACTCTGATAATCCTTAATACATACTAAACACACATCAAAAGTCTTACAAATATAATTGAACATGTATAGGATTCATTTAGCAAAATTTCAAAATTGATTATGTAGGTATCGATACTAAAAGAAAATTATCAATATTTTCTTTAAATGGTATCGATACTAATAAAAAACTGGTACCAAAATAACATTTTGCTTCTCGCCAAAAAACCAAATCCCAGAAAATACTAATACATTCATTAGAGTAACGATTATTTTACATCTGGTATCGATACTTGTGATAAAGTAACAATAACAAATTATAATACTAACTTCTTGCACAACAAAATAACACAGATGTATGATTTTTAAAACCCAAATATCGATACCTTTACTCTAGACAACAAAAATACAGCATAATAAGGTAAATAATCCATCATAAACTATTCAACATGTAACTAATACCTCGTCAAATAACCATCAAAATAACCAGAATAACAGTTCAATCATCAAAAACATGTACGAGTAACCAAGCAATAAAATAAGAACAGTGTCTATAAATCCTAAGAATTAATAAGCTACAAAAATAACCAAAATGTCATGGCAACATTTATGCAATAGTTCTACCACATTGTCTTTATTTCCCAAATCATAAACGGATAGTAAATCACCTATGAAGTGTTACTAGAGACTTGCTTGGATCAATCCCTTAGAACCACACACTTACACTGGAACGCTACAAATTTGCAATGGATTAAAAGGAGTGGGTGAGCTTAACAAGCTTAGTGAATGTCTAGAACAACTACCATAGAAACAGTTCATCATGCATTAACAAACATCTGCTTAGCATAATTACAACTTTTCAACCTTATTTTCATATTACTAATTCATGCATCTTTCAATGATTCATTTAAATATAATCACATATCATTTAAGCATACACCATAATACTCATAAACATATTCATTGATAATTTGACACTTGAGCTATAAAACGTAAAAGTGGGCTCTATCACCACTCATCGAATACACGGATCTCCAACACACCAAAAGACTCATAGAGTCAAACATATCCCAAAAAGTGAAGCATATAGCGAACACTCTCCATCACACCAAACATGTCCTGTTGAATGAAGCTTAGCTCACATTCCCTTATCTATCTAACATGTCTTAGGGCCTCAACCCCCAAATCACATAACACATATAGGTGAGTACTCACAATCCTATGGCATGCTAACTATATCCAATGTTCTCAAGGTTCACAAGGATAAAATATTCATTATTAACACACACATTTACTTACTGTTCATTGCAATTTATCTCTATATAATCACATTATAAGCACAACATATTCACTATCAACACGTATATCATGCCCATAATTAACTTTTTTTTACAATAGCCATCATAAGTTTATTACACATATTACAATGTCACATTATAATCCACAAATTCACAACAGATTTCCACATATAAATTCATGAGTATGAGAAAACTTACACTTGGAAATTAGAGTAGGGGTTTAGGTTACTTCTAAATTCCCAATTAATGCATCGAGTCGTGTCCACAAATATTTATTCCAAACACTCACCAATTACACTTTTGTCGACAGCTCAAACTGTGACAGCCCAAAATATGGCCTAACCGGAACAGTGGTTTTGTAACCACAAATCTGAATTAAAATAGATAAATTCTAAAAATTTTATGCTTTTCCGATTTATTAAATATGCTCTGTGTGAAAATCATTTAGAAAATTTATTGATTTGTTGGCTAATTGAAATTTGGGACTAAATTGCAAGATGCGACAAATGTGTGTGAAATCGTTGAAATAAGAACTTAATTGAAATGTGATATGAAATTAGGAGTGTTTTTGTTGTTATTAAACCATGAGTTAGTGGTATGGACACAAGGGCATTTCTAGAAATGTTCATGAGTAATGTTATTAAGGGCATTTTTGTCCAAATTACTCAAAGACAAATAAAAAGATGAAAATGGGTGTAAAAGTGTTCATCTTCTTCTTCTATGGCTGCCAAAATTTCCTTTCTCCATAGCCAAGGGTTTTGAGATTTTTCAAGCAAATTGTAAGTGCATTTTAGCCCCGTTTTTGATTATTTTGATATTTTTGAGTTTCTCTAAGCTTAAATTTCATGATTTTACCATTTGTTTGGGGAGATATTGAGTTTTAAAAATCTACCCATTCTTAGAAAATTTGTGAATTGATGAGAAATGGTAGAAAATGAATTCTTGAAATCTTATTTACGGGTTTTTCTGAATAGTTTTCGGTAAAAACATCCTTAAGGGACTAAAATGAGAAAAATGGAAATTTGTTCATAAGTATATGAAAATGTGTGATTCTTGGCTTGTTATTATGAAAAAGGATTTAGCTAAGTCTAAAATGCAAGAAAATATAATGAAATTGAGTTTACGAGACTAGGGGTAAAATGGTCATTTTGCCAAAAGTCAGAATTGTGAACGAATTTGAGTAAGAAGTTGATAAAATGTGTTAAATGTGTCTATTTAGATCAAGAAAGAAGAGAAAGAGATCGAGTGCGTAAAAGAAAAGGTAGTCGACTAATTCGAGGTTTAGTCGTTTTGTTATCGAGGTAAGTCATGAGTAAATTATAGCACATTTACATCATTGTTAATTATTTGATGATTTCTAAGTGAAAATATGTGAATATGAATTACGAATTATGAAATTGTATGATGGTGTGTATTTTGATAAATCTCGTTTGAACTGTAAGAATGACTCCGGATATGGGTGACATGTCACTTGAGGGTCTTTGATTCTGTCTGATTCTGTATCCCGGGTACTGGGTGTACTTGCATGTGTTGCAGTCACCTGTCAGCTTGTGTGAGTAGGCCCGTGGATTACATCTGTATTCTGTGATCTAAAGTAGCTTTGGCTACATATTCTGGTAGCTTTGGCTACGTATTCTGATGGCTTTTGCCATTCTGTACTGGCTCCGGTTACATTTCTGTAAGGCACTTTTGTGCTAACCTCTGTGTATTCGTTTCTGTTCTAAATGTTCAACGGCATTAATGTTATTATGTGAAGCAATTGTGCAGGTTAAGTAACTGAAAACGCACTAATTATGATATGTGTATGGATGTCTATATTTGGACAATTTTGGTAAGGAGGTGAATGAGTAAGTAATGTGATTGTTGCAGATGTGCTATGTGGAAAGTAAACGGCTTAATTAGTTATTGTGTAGATGCTATTAATTTACTTGTGACTTACTAAGCTATTTGTAGCTTACTCCCCTTCTTTTTCCCTTTCCTCATAGATTATTGAGCATAAAGTATACTTGGATTGGTGATCAAAGGAGGCTCGTCTCACACTATCAAGCTATTTGTGTTTGTGTATATGTATACATGGTTTTTGATATTTTGATCTTGGCATGTATAGGTGGCTAGTCATTGTATAACTATTGTTTTCTAAGTCAAATAGTATAGGTTTATATGTGATACTCATTTTGTAAATGGTATTCATATATGTAGTCACTTTGAGTATATGTTATTGGAATGGGCTGAGATGAATGGTATGTGAATCTATTTGTATTTTAGGGAGGCCAAGGCTTGGTAAATAGCCTGGCACGGCAGGGCACACGGGTGTGTGCCATGGTCGTGTGTGATTTGGCAGATTGCTCTACGGTCGGGTGACACGGGCGTGCCTAAGCCTAGACGACACACTACCTGTCCCTACGGGCATGCGCTCAGACCGTGCCTCTCCTGCACCTGAAAGTTTATTTAGAGTACCACACGGGCAGGAGACACGACCGTGTGTCTCAACTGTGTGGGATACATGGCCCCGAAACGGTTGTGTGGTGTGACCGTGGCCAATTGGACAGTTTCGACCACGGTTGCCTAACACAGGTGTGTGAAGATCACACGGTCTAATGACACAGCTGTGCTAAAAGTAACACGAGCGTGTGACGTTGTTTTAAAAGTGAAAATTTTTTCAAGTTTCTGATATGATAGGATTCGAATTCTAATCATTTGAAAGGCCTGTATTGTGTTAGAAAACCCTCGATAAGGGTAATTATAAATTGAATCGTAAGCAAACATAAGTCTGTACTCTGGTAAGTTCGGTAACGCTCATTACTCGATTCTGGTGACGGTTTTTGGGTAAGGGGTGTTACACAAACTAGTATTTCCTGACTCATAGATGTTCCTAGCGAATCTGAAGCTTCAACACAACAATACAATCAATAATCAATTAAGGACTCACTTGAAGCAATCAAAATACAAGCCCAAGCCAATTTCTCAAGTAACCAAAACCTTTGACATAGCAAACTCAAATTCCAATTGTCTCTGTCTACACTTAATCATTTTTCCTAAAATGATTTCCATTAATCTAGTTCATCTATGACTAATTCTCAACCTTTAAGCTATGCAAAACTAATCAATTCATAATATTAAAATTTTTTACATATTTATAGCAGTTTTCACGAAATTTTATTAAATCCTTAGAAATACTTAATTGAGCTTCAAATTAAGTCTAGAAACCATCTAATGACATCAAAACTAAGGAAGATAACACTTTGACTATCACAAAATACTGTACTAATTTGAAGGTCTTCATTGAGTTCACTAAAGAGTCCTTTCAACCACATGGCTTCTATACAAGCCTCAGTAATCGCCATGTCCTCAGCTTCGATGGTAGACAAAGCGAATGTAGTTTGCAAAGTGGCTTTCCAATTGATTGCACAACCTCTGATTGTAAAGACATAACATGTGAGAGATCTTCTTTTGTCAAGGCCTCCAGCAAAATCAACATCAACATACCTAATGACTCTATCTCTAGTTCTTCTAAACTGTAAGTAAACATCAGTAGTACCTCATAAGTATATTAAGATCCACTGAACTGCTTTCCAAAGTTCTTTTTGGGATTCACCATGTATATGCTAACTGCACTAACTACATATGATAAATCTGGATGTGAACAAACCATAGCATATATGAGATATCCCACTACATTAGAATATGGATCATGTGACATGTACTCAACCTCATCATCTGATTATAGAGACAAAGCTGATGAAAGTCTGAAATGGGCTGCTAAAGGAGTACTAACAGGCTTGGCACTTTGTATACTAAACCTGCAAAAACATTCTCAATGTACCCCTTCTGACTTAAGTACAATTTACTTTTTTTTTTCTATCTCTAAGAATCTCCATACCAAGTTTTTTTTTATGGTCCCAAATCTTTTATCTCAAACTCTTCACTAAGTTGGCTTTGACATTTCTTATCTCGCCTTTATCTTTTGCTACTATCAACATGTCATTAACATAGAGGAGTAGGTACACAAAAGAATTATCATTGTTTTTCTTAATGTAAATACAACTATGAAATCTACTTCTTTGGAAATCATGAGAAGTCATAAAGGAATCAAACCTTTTGTACCACTGTCTTGGTGACTGTTTCAAACAATAAATGGGCTTTTTAGCAAGAAGACATAGTCCTGTTGTTTTCAGACTGTAAAACCCTTATAATAGGCCCAATCTGCCCGGGCCCATTAAAATCCAAAAAAGCCAAAAAAATAAAACAAAACCAAGGGCCAAAATTTGCCCAAGCCCATTAAATTTATTTATTACAAAAACAAAAACCCAAAAATTAAACTTATTGGTTCATAAATAAATAAAAACCAAGAAAGCCAAATGCCCAAATTTCAATCCAAATTTTACAGTCCAATAAATATTAGCCCAAAACTACAAAATAACCCGAATTTAGAGTGGCCCAAATTCAGAGCTTAAACCCAAACCCACTTAGACTTAAACAGAAACCTAATAATCCAAATACATGGCCCGAATGGCCCAACAAAGGGTGCAGTCTAGGAAACCCTAGAATCTTTCAAAATTTCCTAGAGCCTCTGCTCACACGAGTGGCTCTTCCGTGCGGCCTCGTCCCTACCCACGAGTGATTTCCCCACGCTGCACACACTTACGAAATAGGCAATAACAGAATAGCATAGAATATTGTAAAAGAAAAAAAACATGTATTTCATTTCTAATTTTTCATTTGGCTATAAAAGGCCGATTCTCATCTGTAGATTTTTACTTACGCACACTTGAGATTAATAGCAAAAACAGAGAAATCAAGATATTCAAAGGTGATTTTCAGTCTTGGTTTTCCTAGTTTTTTTTCCCGATTGCTTTCCTTTTCTTCGTTTTATTACTTATACACAAAGAAATAAAAAGGGATAAGGGACTTATCTGTTTCACAGTGCCTTTGAAACCCTATTTGCTTTGTAATCGTTAAAGCTAAACGGGAGCAGGTTAGAAGCTTTTGATGCTTTCAGATGAGTTCCGATGGGCATTTGTGCGACACCATTCACCGTTCACAGTGGCGAATTGGTGGTCGGTTTCATCCATTCGGCTGAATATGGAGAGGGGCGCTCAGGTTTTTTTTTCTATTTTGTTTTATAATGGTAAAATGTTTTGATTAGGGTTTTGTTTAGCTAATATAAAGAGCAAGAAATGGCACCGTTTAGGGTCTGTTTCAATGGCTCCAAAATGGTGCCGTATAGGGTGACCTAATGACCCGATCCGAACACTGTTAGATCCACGTGTTTCGGTATCTGAGGGAATAATTGATCCCTTTATTTCGTGCTGCCCTCCGATCAAGCCCTATTTCTATTTCTTTATTATTTTAAACTTCGCCTTGGAATTTGTACGCTATTTTAAATTTGTCCAGTTTAAAATGTCGCGTTTTGAGAGTGAAATCATTTGCATTTTTAGTCTTTATGCGTTTGCACTCATTTTATTTTGGTCCTTAATTATGTTTTAATAACTTTGTTTGTTTGTAAATCACTCGTTTGATTTTGTTTTTACTTCAATTGAGTCCATTTTTGTAAATTTCAGTTTATGTATCTTTATTCCCTATAATTTAATAATTATTTATTTAATTTTCAAATAAAAATTGATTTAATATATTAATTTAAACTATTTATTTGATCTCATATTGATTTAGTTGTTTTAGTTTTCTTTTATATGTGCATAATTCGGTTATTCTTTTTAGATTTATGTATTATTTATTGTTTTTTAAGAAATGTATCTTAATATAATATTTTGAATTAGTTTATTTGTGTTGAATTGTTGTATTATTTTTGTTGTATATATTTTTTTCAAATTATGTAGTTTTTTTTTTTTTTTTTTTACTTTAAAATTCATTTTTCTATCATTTTGTTCAAAGGACTTGTATAATATGTAATTTAAATTCTCCTACATACCATTATTTTACACATGCACGTATAATTTACGTAAAGAATTTATTTTCATTTTTATATTATTGATTCCAAATAAATTTATTTATATATTTTCTCTTTATAGATTATTTATATATATAGTTTCTTTTAAATATATTTATTTATATATGTATTTCCTTTTAAGTTTATTATTCATAATTTATTTCTTTAAAAGATCATATTTATCATATATTTTCGTTATTTCAAATATTTTTATGTGCATTATTACCTATTTGTATTTTTAGTTCATATATTATTATTTTAAATTATTTCAAATATTTCATATATTTTAATTTATTTTGTATGTTATTAATTTTATATCATATAGATTTTGTTATTCACATATATATATATATATATATATATTGGTATAATCTTTATATCATTTTTTATATGTATATATATTTATGCATTCTTTTGTATATTGTAATTTAAGTTACTTATATTCTTTTAGATGACTAACATGTTATTATAGATATATGTTGTTTGTTTTAGAATTTGATATGGTTTTAAACACCTTGCATGCATTATTATGAACATAATTTTTATTAGATTTTTAATGTTTATAAATGTCATTCAAATTATATCATAAAACACCATTTTTTACGTATAATATTTATTTCAAAATACATATATATATTGCTATTTAATATAATATTTTTATGTTAAATTTTATACTTTGACTTTAATTGTTTTTTACATAGCTTATTAATTATATATTTACGGTTTCAAATTCTTTTCTTTTTTTCATTTGTTTTAAAACTTGTTATTTCTTTTGGTGGAATTTTTGGTTTAATATTTCTTCAGAATTAGCTTTTAATTTGTTATTTTGCAAATGTTAATTTTCATGTGGTGTGATTACTATTCTTTTTTGTAGAAGTGATATTTTCGTGTTTACTGTTACACCCTTATTCCATGTATTGCATCATGATTTCAAATTCAACTTTCGCCCATTTTAATTATTCTTTAGAGCAAACCAAATAAGCATATTTCGAGCCGAATTTAAATGTCTATTTGAAAACCTTTTAAATAAGGCAATATTTAGTGTTTGGAAATATGGGAAATTTTGCCCTAACGTGCTAGGTTGCATTTTTCCATTTAACCAAACCACTAAGTGTCCTTTCAATTGCATATTTTGAAAATCAAAAGATGACATCGGTATTAAAGGTTTAAGATAACATATCCTAACGTGTTGGATGTGGTGTCTTGTTCCTTTAAAACGAGTGAACCTTAAAACTCAATTCAAACCAAACGTTCTTTAAAAAATCACATTTCAAACCATTTCAAGATTTCAACATTAGGACAATTATTGATCATAATGGTACCAGTTGTGGGCATGCGAGGGTGCTAATCCTTCCTCGTACGTAACTGACTCCCAAACCTACTTTTCTATTTCATAGACACAAATTATTTTTTAAAAAAAGGTGATTCAATCACACCAAAACAAAAAAGGGTTGGTGGCGACTCCACGTTTTTTTAAGTCGATCCTCGTTTTTCAAAATTTAAAAATAGTTTCGACAGCTTGGCGACTCCTCTGGGGACCGGTTGAGAGTCAGGCCATAGGTTGATTAATTTTTGTCCTTTTAATTGAAATTTTGAAAAATTGTTTTGTAAAATCATGTTTCGTTTGTTGCATTTGTGTGTTATAGTGTTGAATTTTTTCGAATACTTTCGCATTGCATTGCATGACCATTGTGGTCGTACCTTTAATGTGGGAGTGAGAAGCTATGCCTTTGTGAGGTTTTCACCTCTGCATGGGCTAGTGGATTGCTTTCGGAATACATTCGTACCTATGTGCTTCGTAAGGTTTTCATCTCCGCATGGCCACAGGGAAATGCGTTCCTCTGAACTGAACTTGATCCATATGAACCTATAATGGGTGAGGATTGAGGAATCCGCTGGTTCAAGTACCCTTCTGTTTAGAACTAAACCATATATAGTGAACCTTAGAAGCTTACCCTAGGTAGAGCTATGTCGAATTTTAGTGGTTACCTAGATAGGTGTTTTGATAATTTTTTATTTACTTTAAATCTTATTATGTGATGCTGACTTATTGTGTTTTGATTTGTTCTTGATTGCATGTCATCTCATATTAAAAGGTGTCAATTTCCATTTGGTTACTAAATTAGAAAGCTTGTTATGGAAAGCGAATTCCTTAATAAAGTGGAGGACAATGCGGCTGTTCGTACATGGTCAGAGAAGTTGTAATTGGAAAAGGGAGATAGTCTAGCTGAAGGACATGCATCAGAGCTATGGAACTTTACACGTGTTAGTGTGACATAAAAAGAGCTTCAAGAATTAGGGATATATGGGCCCATTGGGAGAATGAGACTAAGCAGTTGTTCTACAATAATTATGTGACATACCTTACTTGCTTGATGTCAAAGTGGACAAGCATCTGTTTCGGGCTATGGCTCAGTTTTGGAATCTTGCTTATAGTTGTTTTACTTTCAGCAAGGTGGACTTGGTACCAACAGTGGAGGAATATACGACTCTGCTTCACTATCCAAAGATCCAGGTTGATAAAGTCTACTCTAGAACCGCTAATGTCCTAACGTTTGTGAAGAAGTTGATGAACATCGCTGGAATGAGTGAGCAGTGGGTTAAGGCTCGAATGCAGCAAAAGGGTGATGGGAAGTGCATTCTTTGGGCAAATTTTAGAGACTTGGTTTTGGCACATCCTGATGTAAAGAAGAGAGTAGATGTTTTTGCCTTGGGTATCTATGGACTAGTTATTTTTCCTAAGGCTCTAAGGCATATAGATGAAGCTGTCACGGATTTATTTGATCGATTGGATAAACAAGTCACACTTGTTCCTACAATCCTAGCTGAGACATTCAGGTCTTTAAGCACATGCTGTAGGGCCAGTGAAGGTAGATTTATTGGTTGCACACAGTTGTTGTTGGTATGGTTTCATGGCCATTTTTGGAAGGTGGATAAGGTTTCTTACCGTATTTTTTCTGAAAATTATTCATCGCTAAAAAAGAATCAGCTATGAGAAGAAGAGATGATATATCAGAAGAGTAGTGGATGGCGATGCTTCAAATTCTTCAAGAGGATGATGTCGAATGGATGGCTCCATGGATGGTTCCCTACGAGATCCTCTATAAATGTGAGAGTTTTGATTGAGTTCCTTTACTTGGAATTTGGGGAGCTGTTGGATATGCTCCTTTGCTTGTGTCAAGGCAGTATAAGTCAAGGCAATTTGTACCAGCGACGCACGGGTTGGCTCAATCTGAGTTCTCGTATAAAGGGGAAAATTGTAAGAAGAAGGCTCGAGAAATTTCTAATGCTTGGAAGTAAACTCGTCAGATGAAGAGAGTGATTATAGGTGCAATGTCGACTCCAAAATATAATGGATGGATGAGTAAAAGAGTTAATGATAATATCCCTAGGTCGAATATAGAAGGTGCTCAATCAGTGGAGGAATATTTGCAAGTAGTCCTGTCGAAATTAGAAATTATAAAATAGGACTTTGAAAAGCGAAATTCAAAATTGGGGAAGAAAATAGAGCAGTTGGAGGAAGAGAAAATGCACTTGAGATTGGATGTAGACATTCAAAAGTCAGAGGCTAAAAAGTTAAAAAAAATGGGAAGAATAAGGCTGAGGAAGATTTGGAGAGTTTAAAGTCAGATTACAAGAGGCTGCGTCTGTCAATGAGAACTGTCGGTTTAGGGAAAACTTCAGATTAGTGGTGGCAAGAGGTTCAGGAAGAAAGGATTAAAGCTGAGCATTGGGAGAGGAAATTCAAAGAGGTGCAAGTGCGAAATGAACTTTTAGAAAGGAGTATGTTAGAAAGCCAAAAGCGAAGGGATGAATTAAAGGCTAGGATGGTTGAGTTGGAAAAATCTCTTCGTCAGTATCAAAATCGTAATTCTGTAATGGAGCTACGGGCAAGTCTAAACGAAATTGAAGAAATGAAGGGGAAAATTGAAGAGTTAGAGACAGCATTATAGAATTGTCAAATCCGTATTGAGTTTTTGGAAGTGAATGAGAGTTGGAAAGAAGAGCTTCATCATTCTCAGAGTCAGGTCAAAAGTAGAGATTATAGTATGGGAGAAGCTATGGCACAAATTCGAGAGGCGGCCGATCACTTGCAGACTTTGGCGGTGCAGGCTGATGTACTAAGAGTGAGGTACGAGCTGGAAGCAGACCGAGGGCAGGAGTTAGCTTCTTTGCTAAGGAAGATTAAGGCTCTGGGCATTAGGGCAAAGTCATGTTTGTAATCTGTTTTATGTAAAGAGTTTTGCTTTCTAATAAAGTTTTTTATATGGAATTGAATTAGAATCGACGCCTTTTTGCATTCATGCATTTCATGCATTTGTATCACATTGCATTATATGCATTAAAAATCATAGAAAGACCCTAATAAATTAAAATTATTTCAGAGAGAGCTAATATGGAAACCATCAAAAAACCAATCAAGCAAACACTGTTACGGTACTCGCACTAAGTCAAGAAATATGGATCAGAGGATGGAAAGGTTGGAACAACTCCAGAAGGAAATGCAAAATCAAATGCAAGAGCAGTTGGCAAAGATTCAGTAGGATATGATGGACCAAATATTGGAATCACAGAGGAACATGATGAATCTGTTGAATCGGTTGTTGGCTGGGGGATTGGATAAAGGAAAGAGTCATGTGCTCAATACTGAAGAAAATGAGGATCCTCTTTATCCTTCGAGTTTCACTCCAACCAATGCACAGACACAGTATGAGGCATACCCGCGAAGACCATTTGTTACAATTAGGCCGCAACAATTGCAAACTGGTGCTTCAATGCCAATGAATCACCAAACTGGTTCAGGTGCAGGAGATAACCCAATCAATCATACTGTCCCTGATTTGGATGAAGTAGCTGAAAGAGAAAAGACAAAGACTAAATTACCAAAGCAACTGGAAGATAGATGTAAATGGTTGGAGGAGAATTTTAAGGCGATAGAAACTGCTGATAGCTGTTATAGAATTGATGCCAAGGATTTGAGCTTGGTTCCAGACTTGGTGCTTTCGTACAAGTTTAAAATGCCTGAATTTGAGAAATATAATGGGACAAGTTGCCCTGAAGCTCATATTACTATGTTCTATAGAAGGATGACTGGATACATTAATAATGATCAACTGTTAGTCCATTTCTTCCAAGATAGCTTGGTGGGAGCAGCAGCCAAGTGGTATAACCAGTTGAGTCATGCCAGTATTGGTTCATGGATAGATTTAGCTCAAGCATTCATGAAACAATATAGTCATGTGACAGACATGACTCCTGATAGAATTACCCTACAAAATATGGAGAAAAAGCCGAACAAAAATTTTAGGCAATATGCACAGAGGTGGAGAGAAGTTGCCATTCAAGTTTAGCACCGCTTTTAGAAAAGGAAACCACAATGCTCTTTATTAATACTTTAAGGCTCCATTTATCATGCATATGTTGGGAAGTGCTACAAAAAGCTTTTCAGACATAGTAATGACTGGAGAAATGATTGAAAATGCAATAAGGAGCGGAAGGATAGATGCAGAAGAGAGTAACAAGAGAGTGGCCTCGAGGAAGAAAGAAAATGAGGTGAAAAATACGTGCACTTATAACAAATGTTACTCCAAATCAGTTACTATAAGTCAACCAAAGGCAGTGGCTACTAGTTAGGCCTCGTGAATTTGGCACTAAGCAAAATGAGAAACTCCAATTTACGCCAATCCCAATGTCGTATAGGGAGTTATATCAGAGTTTATTCGATGCACATATGGTGGCCCCTTTTTACTTAAAGCCGTTGCAGCCCCCGTACCCTAAATGGTATGATACAAATGCTCAATGTGAGTACCATGCAGGGATTAGGGGACATTCGATCGAAAATTGCACTACCTTTAAGAAGTTAGTTGAAAGGTTCATACAAATGGGCATTGTGAAGTTTGATGATGCGCCGAGTGTAGAAAATCCATTACCCAATCATATCGACAATGGGATAAATGCAATAAGTGAAAATTTAGAGAGAAGAATTAAAGCAAATATTACAGAAGTAAAGACTCCTTTAAGATGGGTCTGGGGAAAAATGGTCAAAAAGGGGACTAATTATTTCAGAAGAAAGTAGTGGAAAGATGATGAATTATTGCGAGCATCACCACGAAATAGGGCATGAGATTTAGGACTACACAGAATTCAGAACCTTGGTGCAAGGTTTTATGGACAATAAAAAAATAGAGTTCTGCAAGAAGGTACAGAAGAGAAAAGCATATGCACGTCAGAGGTCCCAAAGGTCAATTATCCAGTGGTTATTATTTCACGTCCCAAAAGCAATGAGGAGGGGGTACAGATGACGCTGAAGATAATCATTCAAAAACCTACAGTTTTCCTTATAAGGATAATAAAAAGGACCCTTAGAACTATGACTGTAATGTGACAATCCAGAGAAAGGAGAGTTGATAAATGCTCGTAGTGGAAGACGGTATGATTTGATAAATGCTCGAACAAAACCAGTAAAAGGGAAGGCTCCAGTAGTAGAGCAAAAGAAAGGAAAGGGGGTTGAACCTAAGCCATCTATTAATGAGCCAGTAAAGGAAGAAGAAGCTAAGGAGTTTTTGAAGTTTTTAAAGCACAGTGAGTACAACATTCTGGAACAGTTGCACAAACAGCCAGCTCATATATTTGTGTTGGCCTTGCTTCTGAGTTCGGAGGTACACCGAAGTATGCTGATGAAGGTTTTGAATGAGACATATGTGGTAAATGATATCTCGGTCAATAAACTGAACCGGTTGGTTAACAATATAAGTGTTGATAACTTTATTTCCTTCAATGGTGATAAATTTCCACCAGGAGGTATAGGATCCACTAAAGCTTTACACATCATAACTAGATGTAAAGGGTACACATTGCCAAGGGTCTTAATAGACAATGGATCGGCATTAAACGTGTTACCCTTATCCACATTGAACAGATTACCTGTGGATAGTTCACACATGAAAGAATGGCAAAACATAGTGAGGACATTTGATGGCACGCAAAGAAGAGTCATGGGGAGAATTGAGATACCTTTGTTGATTGGCCCAACTACTTATGAGGTAGATTTCCTGGTCATGGTTATCAAGCCTTTCTACAACTGCCTATTAGGGAGACCTTGGATGCATTCAGCAGGGGCGGTGCCTTCGTCCTTACATCAGAAGTTGAAGCTGGTATCATAGCATCGGCTAGTAACAATAAATGCTAAAGAGGACATTATTGCGGTTGTAACTAGTGATGCACCGTACTTGGAAACAAATGGCGAGGCAATTGAGTGTTCTTTCCAGTTTTTGGAGTTTGTGAATGCAACTTTCATCATTAAAGGGAACAGAATTCTGGTGCCAAAAATATCTAAAACGACAAGAATGGGATTGCAGATGATGGTAGGAAAGAGAGCTGTTTCGAGAAAAGGGCTTGGAAGACATCTCCAGGGTAGAGTTGTGGCCCCAGTGTTGAAGGACAAACAGGATCACTTTTGCTTAGGGTTCAAGATATGAAACAGAGAAAGAAGGAGTTGGAAAAAAGGCAGGAAAGAAGAAGGGCGCATTTGAGTGGCGAAAAAATTAAGTGGGAACCCGTGATAATTCCCCACATATCGAAAACCTTCGTATATTATTCATGCTGAGCAAAAGGTGCCAAAGAAAGAATGCATTGAGGAAATGTTGAGAAATGTATATCAATGCCATTTATGAGGAAACAACTGAAGAAGGGACCTTATTAGATATCCGTCGTTACGAACCTAGGAGTGTTTTAAGTAGTTGGACTACAGAAGAAATTCCTGTAGTATTTAGACCTTACTTAGAGTAATGTTCGAAACACACTTGTTGCTTTAAGCCTAGAGGCAATAAGATTTCTTTTGCGAAATAGGCTCATGTTCAAACATCATTATTTTAATGAAGTACATTTTTTGCTAACATTTGGAGTATATATTCTTTCATCCTTTCGATATTGTTCTGAATTCTTTCCTTCTTTTTATCATTTTGGGATTCTTTCATTCTTTGGACACTTTTTCAAATCATTCTTTCATTTCATTCATAATCATACCGCACAAATAATTATTCTTGAATTCATTCATTCTTTGTATATTCTTTTGAACCTACAATAGGTTCCTAGATATCAACGACATGAGTGACGCTGATATTGGCTCAGAATAGCCTTTTGAGCAAGACATGTGTTTAGAGGGGTCCCAGGACTTTGAAGATGACAGAGACTATGGCTTATCTCTAGACTTGTTAAGGATGGTGGAACAAGAAGAGAAACAAATTCTACCTCACAAGGAGTCAGTGGACATTGTGACCTTGGAAGAAGGAAAGGTAGTGAAAATTGGAATGTGCATGACCGAAGAAACGAAGCGAGACCTGGTTGAGCTACTTCAAGAGTTCAAAGATGTCTTTGCATGGTCATACCAAGATATGTTTGGGTTAAGTACTGACATTGTAATACACCGTCTCCCTATTAAAGAGGATTGCAAGCCAGTTCAGCAAAAGCTTTGAAGGATGAGGCCTGATATTGTGCTAAAGATAAAGGAAGAGGTCAAGAAGCAGTTTGATGATGGATTTCTATGGGTGGTCAAGTACTCGGAATGGGTAGCCAACGTTGTGCCAGTTCCTAAGAAAGATGTAAAAGTGCAGATGTGTGTGGATTACAAAGATTTAAATAAGGCCAACCTAAAAGATAATTTCCCATTGCCCCATATTGATACTCTAGCGGATAACACAGCTGGCTATTCGTTTTTTTCTTTCACGGATGGTTTTTCGGGGTACAATCAGATAAAGATGCATCCCGATGATATGGAAAAGACTACTTTCATAACCTTGTTCCACGATATGATTCATAAAGAAATTGAAGTTTATGTTGATGATATGATTGCAAAATCTCAAACAGAAAAAGAGTACATCTAAGTTTTGAGGAAGTTGTTCCTAAGATCGAGAAAATTCCAATTAAAGCTTAATCTAACGAAATGTACTTTTGGAGCTAGATTTGGAAAATTGTTGGGCTTCGTAGTCAATGAAAGGGGAATTCAGGTTGACTCAGATAAGGTCAAGGCTATATAAAAATTGCCTCTACCATGCACTCAAAAAGAAGTCCGAGGGTTCCTTAGAAGGCTAAATTATATTGCCCAGTTCATTTCACTATTAACTGAGAAATGTGACCCCATATTTTGTCTTCTTAAGAAACGCAATCCAGGCATGTGGGATGAGGAATGCCAAAATGTTTTTTATAAAGTTAAATAGTACTTGTCAAGTCCCCCGATATTGTCACCTCCATGTCCGGATAGGCCATTAATACTATATTTGTCAGTATTCAATAACTCCATAGGATGTGTGCTTGGTCAACATGATGAGTCAGGACAAAGAGAAAAGGCGATATATTACCTCAGCAAGAAATTCACTGATTGCAAAATTAGATATTCACTAATTGAGAAATTGTGTTGCGCCTTGATTTGGACAACTCAGAGATTGCGGCAATACATGTTGTACCACACAACTTGGCTAATTTCAAAGTTGGATCCTCTAAAATATATAATGGAGTCAGCTACTTTGAACAAAAGGATGGTTAGATGGCAGATCCTATTCTCTAAATTTGACATAGTTTATGCGAGCCAAAAAGCTTTGAAGGGAAGTACAGTAGCAGATTTTCCGGCTAGCCAAGCTCTTGAAGATTATGAACCTCTGAACTTTAATTTTCCTAATGAAGAATTAATGTATGTGGCAGTTACTGAAAAAGACGCTACAAAAGATTGCCTTTGGAAATTGATCTTTGATGGAGCTTCAAATGCTATGGGTAATGGAATTGGGGAAATTTTGATATCCCCGAGTGGAGATCATTATCCATTCACATGCAAATTGGATTTTGACTGCATAAATAATATGGAAGAATATGAAGCATGTATCATGGGACTTTGAGCAGCCATAGAACGTAAAATCAGGGTGCTAAAAGTATATGGAGATTCTGCATTAGTGATCTACCAACTTAAAGGTGAATGGGAGACAAGAGATCCCAAATTGATATCGAAGAATAGTTTTGGGGTTAATTAAGGAGTTTGATGATATCACTTTCAATTATCTTCCTAGAGATGAAAATCAAATGGCAGATGCTTTGGCTAGTTTGGCTTCCATGATCAAAGTGAGCAAACAAGAGGATGTTAAGCCCATTCAGATGAGTATTTATGAAGCCCCCAGTTCATTGTTACAATATGAAGGGAGATGAAAGAGATAACCGCCCTTGATATCACGACATATTGCGATATGTGAGAAGTCGTGAATATCCTAATCAAGCAACGGAGAATGACAAAAGGACATTAAAAAGACTAGCTTGTGATTTTGTCCTAGATGGGGAGATCTTGTATAAAATAAGAAAGGATTAGGTACTTTTGAGATGTGTGGATGCTGCTGAAGCTAAGAAAATTCTAGAAGAAGTCCATGAGGGCGTTTGTGGAACCCATGCCAATGGCTTTACAATGGCCAGGCAAATTATGAGATTCGAATACTATTGGTCCATTATGGAAGAGACTGTATCAATTATGCCAAGAGATGTCACAAGTGCCAGATTCCTTCACCTTTACATGTTATGACTTCCCCGTGGCCTTTCTCAATGTGGGGCATAGATGTCATTGGGCCAATTTTGCCAAAAGCTTTAAATGGACATCGATTTATCTTTGTGGTTATTGACTACTTTACCAAATGGGTAGAAGCTACTTCATATGCCAGTGTTACTAACTCGGGAGTCAGCAAATTCTTGAAAAAGGAAATCATATGTCAGTATGCAATGCTTGAAAGAATCATATCAAACAATGCGTTAAATTTGAACAACAGCACGATAGCAGAGGTTTGCAGTCAATTCAAGATCAGACACCACAATTCGTCACCATATCGCCCAAAAATGAATGGTGCAGTGGAGGCAGCCAATAAAAACATTAAAAAGATTGTGGGAAAAATGACTGAAACTTATAGAGATTGGCACGAGAAGTTGCGGTTTGCTCTTTATGCTTATCGGACATCTGTCAGAACTTCTACTGGGACAACACTTTTCTCGTTGATTTATGGAATGGAGGCAGTTCTACCCATTAAAGTAAAGATACCTTCTCTTTAGGTTTTGTCAGAGATAAAATTAGATGAAGCAGAATGGATCCAATCTCGATATGATCAGTTGAATTTGATTAAGGAAAAGAGGCTAAGGGTTATCGAGCATGGTCAAATGTACCAAAAAAGAATGATGCGAGCTTATGACAAAAAGGTTCGGCTAAGGGAATTTCATGAAGAGGACCTGGTATTGAAAAGATCCTCCCCATACAAAAAGATTTCAGAGGAAAATGGATGCCAAATTGGGAGGGGCCTTATGTTGTGAAGAAGGCTTTCTCCGGAGGAGCACTGATCCTAGCCGAAATGGAAAACCAATCCTGTAAATTCAGATTCATCAAAAAGTGTTATGCTTAAAAGAGAAAAGAAGCCAAAGTGAAAACCTGCAAAGGGCGCTTTGAGACCATAAAAAATAAAAAGATAAAATGAGAGGCCAAGGTGAAACCCACAAAGGACGCCTTGCGACCAAAGGGGATTTAAGTTGAAAACCCAAAAAGGGCGGCTCAAATGTTGACCAAGGGGGGCATACAACGATCTTGCTACGCTTGAATTAACAAGGAAAGAGTATGACGCATCTGGGGCATTGACAAAGTACTTGAGATCTTATAAACACATGTTGAGCTCAAAACGGTCTTCAAAAAGTTTGTACAGAGAAGCTCGGGCTGTGATATCTGGGATACATAGCCTGCATTTTATTCATAATGAATTTGCTATCTTTGAATACTTTGTTCCTTTTAAGATAAGCATTTTCATTCAATTGTTGTTTGTTTTTACTATCTTTGGTAAATTATTCATTTCGAGCTTTGCTCCAAATCAATTCTACTCTTATCCATTGTTCTGATCTTTGGGCAAACACATTGCATTGAAATAATGATTACATGAACTAGTAATACTTTCGTAGAAGAAGTTTTGCATATTGCTCTAGAGGTTTCTAAATAATACAAGAACCTGAAACAAGACTATTGTTTAGAACTTACTAGACTTAAGGTTTGGAATATCTGAGAAGGTAGAGTCTAAATTGAGACTATCCTTCAGATTTTGTTAACAAAGTCTTGTTTGAATAAAATGACAATATATTGTGGCAGATGTTCACCAGGCATTATGAAGAGGCTATTTTTGGAAAAGAAAGTATATTCATCTGGTCATGATACCTAAGAGATGGGGATTGACAAAATTTGATTCAATACCTTTGAGTTGCGGTGGGATGGATTGATAATTATACAAGTACTCTACCTTTGGATGGCAATAGGATGGATTGAAGAGGGAATAAATCCTATATTTTTGAGTTGCTATGGGGTGAATTAGAAAAGATTCGAATCCTATACCCCTAAGCCACAATAAGATAATTTGAATTTTATGTCTCGAATGAACCCTGAAGTTACAATGGGGCAAACCTGTAGAGCAAGATATAATTGTTTCTTCGGGCTCCGATGAAAATAATAGTTGAACAAAATGGTGGTATAATACATCAGTGATAAAGCCCTAATGAACAATGAGTGATGGCACCTTAAACACTGGAAAGGGAATCATTCTCACGACATTTCTGCATTTATATCATTCATAATACATGTAGTTAGGAGCATTTGAGTTATTCTGATCATAGCATCCTAATGATTTGCATAAGCATAAGCATATAAAACCAATTCTACAGGACAGGTTCCCAAGTGGACAGTGTAGTAATATCAAAGATTTCAGATTTTGTCCTCTCGAGATGGTAGTGGAGCAGATCGAAGATTATAGTCTTATCTTCCTGAGATAGCAAGGAAGCAAACTCAAGATTGTAGATTTTGTCCCCTCGATATGGTAGTGGGGCAGATCGAAGATTATAGTCTTATCTTCCTGAGATAGCAAGGAAGCAGATTGAAGATTTCAGATTTTGTCCCCTTGAGATGGTAGTGGGCAGATCGAAGATTATAGTCTTATCTTCTTGAGATAGCAAGGAAGCAAACTGAAGACTTTAGATTTTGTCCCCTCGAGATGGTTGTGGGGCAGATCAAAGATTATAGTCTTATCTTCCTGAGATAGCAAGGAAGCAGATTGAAGACTTCAGATTTTGTCCCCGCGAGATGGTAGTGGGGCAGATCGAAGATTGTAGTCTTGTTTTCCTGAGATAGTAAGGAAGTAGACTGAAGATTTTAGATTTTGTCCCCTCAAGATGGTAGTGGGGCAGATCAAAGATTATAGTTTTATCTTCCTGAGGTAGCAAGGAAGCAGACTGAAGACTTTAGATTTTGTCTCCTCGAGATAGCAGTGAGGCAGATCGAAAATGGCAAATCTTATCTTCCCGAGCTAGCAGGGAAGTAGATTTTAGCCACCAACCTTATCTTCCTGAGGTAGCAAGGGAGCAGGTTGAAGATTGTAGTCTTATCTTCCTGTGATAGTAAGGAAGCAGACTGAAGATTATAGATTTTGTCCCCTCAAGATAGTAGTGGGGTAGATCAAAAATGGTGAGTCTTATATTCCCGAAGTAGCAAGAGAGCAGATTTTAGCCACCAACCTTATCTCCCTGAAGTTGTAGTGGGAGCAGTGGATAGAAGCACTATTTCCTATACCCCTAAAGATGCAGTGGGATGGAATGAGTATACTTAAAGGAAAGAAGTATCCAGAAGTCAAGATTCAGCAAGACCAGCCAAAGTTGGTCCTTTTAAAGTCTTTGCTTCATTCTCGTTACACGACAATGAGTAAAGAGGGGCAGCTATAATAGGCCCAATCTGCCTGGGCCCATTAAAATCCAAAAAAGCCAAAAAAATAAAATGAAACCAAGGCCCAATTTGCCCGAGCCCATTAAATTTATTTATTACAAAAACAAAAACCCAAAAATTAAACTTAATGGTTCATAAATAAATAAAAACCAATAAAGCCAAATGCCCAAATTTCAGCCCAAATTTTATAGTCCAATAAATATTGGCCCAAAACTACAAAATAACCCGAATTTACAGTGGCCCAAATTCAGAGCCTAAACCCAAACCCAACAAATGGTGCAGTCTAGAAAACCCTAGAATCTTCTAGAATTTCCTGGCACCTCTGCTCGCACAGGTGGCTCCTCCATGCGACCTCGTCTCTACCCACGATTGATTTCCCCACGCTGCACACACCTACAAAATAGGCAATAACAGAATAGCATAGAATATTGTAGAAGAAAAACAAAAACGTGTATTTCGTTTCTAATTTTTCCATTTGGCTATAAAAGGCCGATTCCCATATATAAATTTTTACTTACTCACACTTGAAATTAATAGCAAAAACAAAGAAATCAAGATATTCAAAGGTGATTTTTAGTCTCGGTTTTCCTAGTTTTTTTCCCGATTGCTTTCCTTTTCTTCGTTTTTTTATTGATGCACAAAGAAACAAAGAGGGATAAAGGGCTTATCTGTTTAGCGGTGCGTTTGAATCCCTATTTTGCTTTGTAATCATTAGAGTTAAATGGGGATTAGGAGGTTTGAAGCCTTTGTATGCTTCCAGATGAATTCTGATGGGCATTCGTGCGACACCATCCGCCGTTCATAGTGGCGAAATTGTGGTCGGTTTCATCCATTCGGTCGAATATGAAGAGAGGCGCTTAGGGGTTTTTTTCTATTTTGTTTTAAAATGGTAAAATGTTTTTATTAGGGTTTTGTTTAGCTTATATAAAGGGCAAGAAACGGCACCGTTTAGGGCCTGTTTCAATGGCTCCAAAATGGTGCCGTATAGGGTGACCCGATGACCCAATCCGAACACTGCTAGATCCGCGTGTTTCAGTATCTGAGGGAATAATTGCGCAATTGATTCCTTTATTTCATGTTGCCCTTCGATCAAGCCCTATTTCTATTTCTTTATTATTTTAAACTTCGCCTTGGAATTTGTACGCTATTTTAAATTAGTCCAGTTTAAAACGTCGCGTTTTGAGTGTGAAATCATTTGCATTTTTAGTCCTTATGCGTTTGCACTCATTTTATTTTGGTCCTTAATTATGTTTTAATAACTTTGTTTGTTTGTAAATCACTCGTTTGATTTTGTGTTTACTTCAATTGAGTCCATTTTTGTAAATTTCAGTTTATGTATCTTTATTCCCTATAATTTAATCATTATTTATTTAATTTTCAAATAAAAATTGATTTAATATATTAATTTAAACTATTTATTTGATCTCATATTGATTTAGTTGTTTTAGTTTTCTTTTATATGTGTATAATTCGGTTATTCTTTTTAGATTTATGTATTATTTATTGTTTTTTAAGAAATGCATCTTAATATAATATTTTGAATTAGTTTATTGTTGAATTGTTGTATTATTTTTGTTGTATATATTTTTTTCAAATTGTGTAGTTTTTTTTTTACTTTAAAATTCATTTTTCTATCATTTTGTTCAAATGACTTGTATAATATGTAATTTAAATTTTACACATACCATTATTTTACACAGGCACGTATAATTTACGTAAAGAATTTATTTTCATTTTTATATTATTGATTCCAAATAAATTTATTTATATATTTTCTCTTTATAGATTATTTATATATATAGTTTCTTTTAAATATATTTATTTATATATGTATTTCCTTTTAAGTTTATTATTCATAATTTATTTCTTTAAAAGATCATATTTATCATATATTTTCGCTATTTCAAATATTTTTATGTGCATTATTATCTATTTGTATTTTTATTTCATATATTATTATCTTCAAACCAATATATTATATTTTAAATTATTTTGTATGTTATTAATTTTATATCATATAGATTTTGTTATTCATATATATATATATATATATTGGTATAATCTTTAAATCATTTTTTATATGTATATATATTTATGCATTCTTTTGTATGTTGTAATTTAAGTTACTTATATTCTTTTAGATGACTAACATGTTATTATAAATATGTATTGTTTGTTTTAGAATTTGATACGGTTTTAAACACCTTGCATGTATTATTATGAACATAATTTTTATTAGATTTTTATTGTTTATAAATGTCGTTTCAAATTGTATCATATAACACAATTTTTTATGTATAATCTTTATTTCAAAATACATATATATATTGCTATTTAATATAATATTTTTTATGTTAAATTTTATACTTTGCCTTTAATTGTTTTTTACATAGCTTATTGATTATATATTTACGGTTTCAAATCCTTTTCTTTTTTTCATTTGTTTTAAAACTTGTTATTTCTTTTGGTGGAATTTTTGGTTTAGCATTTCTTCAAAATTAGCTTTTACTTTGTTACCTTGCAAATGTTAATATTCATATGGTGTGATTACTATTCTTTTTTGTAGAAGTGATATTTTCGTGTTTACTGTTATACCCTTATTCCATGTATTGCATCATGATTTCAGATTCAACTTTCACCCATTTTAATTATTCTTTAGAGCAAACCAAATAAGCATATTTCGAGCCAATTTTAAACGTCTATTTGAAAACCTTTAAATAAGGCAATATTCAGTGTTTGGAAATTCAGAAAATTGTGCCCTAACATGCTGGGTTGCATTTTTCCGTTTAACCAAACCATTAAGTGTCCTTTCAATTGCATATTTTGAAAATCAAAAGATGACATCGTATTAAAGGTTTAAGATGACATATCCTAATGTGCTGGATGTGGTGTCTTGTTCCTTTAAAACGAGTGAATCTTAAAACTCAATTCAAACCAAACGTTCTTTAAAAAATCACATTTCAAACTTTTTCAAGATTTAAACATTAGGACAATTATTGATCACAATGGTACCAGTTGTTGGCGTGCGAAGGTGCTAATCCTTCTTCGTACGTAACCGACTCCCGAACCTACTTTTCTATTTCGTAGACCAAAATTATTTTTTAAAAAAAGGTGATCCAATCACACCTAAAAAAAAAGAGTTGGTGGCGACTCCATGTTTTTTTTTAAGTCGATCCCTGTTTTCCAAAATTTAAAAATGGTTTCGACAGCCCTCTAGTTGTTGCATGTAAATATCCTCCTCAAGAGTTCCGTGCAAAAATGCAGTTTTTACATCTAACTGCTCAAGCTCCAAATCATGCATAGACACAATACCAAGAGAAGCTGGAACAGAACTATGCTTCACAACTAAGAAGAACACATCTGTGAAGTCCAAACTCCTGTAATTTGACTATAACCCTTTGCAACAAGCCTTACTTTATATTTGGGTTCTTCAATTCCTAGAGTCCCTTAAATTCTTTTTAAACACCCATTTACAATGAACAACCTTTTTTCCTTTAGGAAGTTTCACAAGATCCTATGTTTTATTTTTGTGGAGAGATTCCGTGTCCTCTTGCATAGCAAACATCTGCTTTGCTGAGTCTTCACAGGTAATCGCCTGAGAATAATTAGATGGCTCTTGGATTACATCTATATCTTTAGCAACATTTAAAGATTAAGCAGCAAGATTAGCCTCGGCATACTTCTTTGGAGGTTTAATCTCTCTTCTATTTCTATTTTTGGCGATAGAGTATTGTGGTGAAAAAGCAACTCTAGTCTTAAATTTCTATAGATTCTGAATTAACCTGATGCTCTACCTAATTTTGTTGTTCTTTATTGGAAGAGTCTTTAACAGGTAAGTTAGGTAGCATAACAGTTTCATCAAAAACAACAACTCTACTAATTACAACTTTTCTATATTCAAGACACCATAAATTATACCCATTTACACTAGCTTTTTAACCAAGAAAAACACATTTAATGGATCTCGGTTCCAATTTTCCATTATCAACATGAGCATACGCAAGACACCTACAGATCTTTAGAATAATCAATAGGATTACTAGACCATACCTCTTGTGGAGTCTTTTCCTCAATGTAAACAGATGGAGATCGATTGATCAAAAAAATGCAGTAGAGGTTGCTTCGGCCCAAAATGACTTTGGTAAGTTGGAATTCAACAACATACATCGAACCTTCTCCATGATCATTTTGTACATTCATTCTGCAATGTCATTTTGCTGTGGAGTATGACAAACTATCAAGTGTCTCACGATCCCTTCTGACTTACACAGTTTATTAAACTCATCAGTATAGAACTCTAAGCCACTTTCTATGCGGGGGTGTTTTATTTGTTTTCCCCTTCTTTTTTCAATCATAGTTTTCCAATACTTAAATGCAGAAAACACATCATTTTTCTGCTTCAAGAAAAATGCCCAAACTTTTCTGGAAAAAATCATCAATAAGTATTAGTATATAATTAGCTCCATCTCTCAAAAGCACTCTGATGGCCCCCACAGATTAGAATGAATATTCTCCAATGTTCCCTTCATGTTATGGATTCTTCTGGTGAATTAAACTCTCTTTTGCTTTCCAAAAACACAGTGCTCGTACAACTTCAATTTGCAAATTCCTTGCCCATTAAGAAGTCCTCTTTTTCCCAATTCTGCCATGCCATTCTCACTCATATGCCCTAGGCATATATGCCAAAGTTTTGTAGCATCATCATCTAATAAGGAAGAGGAAGTGATAACTGCATCACCAGTAACTGTAGAACCCTGTAAAACATATAACTTGGCAGTCTTTTTCTACCTTTTCATCACAACAAAGGAACCTTTGGAAATATTCAAAACCCCACTTTCAGATGTATATTAGTACCTTTTTTAATAAAAAAAACCTCAACTAAATAAAACTTCTCTTCAATTCTAAAACATGTCTCATGTCACTAAATGTTTTAACAACTTTGTTAAACATCTTAACTTTAATCGTTCTAACACCTACGGTTTTACATGAAACATTATTTCCCATCAAAATAACACCTTTCACCACTGTTTGATAAGTTGTAAACCAATCTCGATTGGGACTCATATGAAAGGTGCCGTCTGAACCAAGGATCCACTCCTCACTCACTTTAGAATTGTTGACAGAAGCGACTAGAAGTTCACCATCACTATAGTCTTCTACAACATTAGCTTCCCCAGATTTTTCCAGTTGTTTTCCTTTTTGATTCGCAGCTTCCTTTTTAATTTTGTTCTACAGCTTATAGCACTCAGATTTATTGTGCCCTTTCTTCTTATAGAAGTTACAAATTTTACCTATGTTTGAAGACTTCAGTCTAACTTAAGATTTACAGAAAGGATTTCATTCTTGTGTCCTTCCATGATCATCATCAGTATTGTGATCTTGTCTTTTGCGAACAATGAGACCCTCTCCCTGAGAGTCAGGTTTAACCACAAGATGCTTCATCTTATCATACAAGGTTAAAGAATCATAAACCTCATCAACTGTGAGAGACTCGCGGCTATATAAAATCGTGTCTCTAAAGGTTGAATAAGATAGGGGCAAATGACAAGGTAGAATCAACCCTAAATCTTTCTTATCATACTAAACCTCCATGGCCTCAATCTTAAGATAATTTCTTTAAACACTGTTAAGTGTTCGTGCAAAGACGCACCTTCCTCCAAACGATGAGCATAAAGATGTTGCTTTATATGTAGCCTGCTGATTAGAGTTTTCGACATAAATATTTGTTGCAACCTCTTCTATAATGCAGTGGCAGTCGTATCCTTCATCACATCCTACAAAATTTTGTTAGAAAAATATAAATATAACTGTGTTAATGCCTTTCGATCCTTACGCCTCTTCTCTTCCTCCGTCAATGTGAAAGGAATCTTATCTATCCCTAGCAAGGCATCCTCTAAGTCCATATGCACAAGAATTGTTTGCATCTTTATCTACCACAACGTGAATCTAGTGTTGCAATCTGACAGTGAAATGTCATAATTTAAAGACGTCATTACCGTGATTGAGATAAACAACCTAAAAGTTTGATACCAATTTGTGAAAAAATAGAATGTCGACAATGACAATGTATCGCAAAAAAAAGTGAAAGAAAAATCAATAGCACACAGATTTTTACGTGGAAACCCTTTCAGGAAAAAAATCACGGGCAGAGGAGAAGATAATTCACTATGTCTAATTTGAATGATTACAAGAGGAGTGGACTATGTCTATTTATAGGCTTGTAAAACCATATTCTAATAGAATGAGTGTAGTAAGGTTGAAACACCTTATTCCAATCAATATAAAATAGATGAAGTGTAATAAGGTTGAAAAACCTTATTCTAAAATAAAATAAAAGAAATGTAGTTCTATATGGATTTTTTTTTTATTTTACCATTGTATTTTATTTTAACAAGGATCCAGGTCACTCAATTCTAACAAAAAGTATAGTGCATAATAAAATAAAATAATAAAAAGAACAAGAACAAGAACAAAACAAAAACTAAATAAAAATAAAAATAAATAAAATCACCTAGGGTAAGAAGGAAACAAAAGAGAGAAAAAAACAAAAGAGAAAAAAAAAACTAGCTTTAAAAAGGGAAAAAAAAGTATATGGCCATGTGCCAAGCCATGTGAGCCACACGACTATATGGCCAGGTCGTGTATGCCACACAGCTGTGTTGTTGGGCTATTGTGCCACACGACCGTGTGGTCGGGCCGTATGCTCCACACGGCCTTGTGGTCAAGCTGTGTGAAATCTCCCAAACTGTGTGTGATAAAAATTAGGTAAAAATAAGCCCAACAACCACACGGCCATGTAACTCTCAATACCTGTGTGGGTCAAATTAAAATTGAAAAAATTAGCTCCAGTATGCACACAGTTTGGGACATGCCTGTGTGTCCAGGCTGTGTGGAACACAACCGTGTGCCCAAGATGTGTGGATCAAGCCAGACTATGTGGACCACTTTTTCTTTTCTAAAAAAAGTTATATTCTTTGAATTTTTGTTTCAAAACTTTTTTATTTTTTTTATCAATTCTTTTGTTTCAATTTTTTTCCTTTTTCTCTCATTTTTTAAGGTAATAAAAATAAATGTACTAATTTTTTTTCAAATTTTTTTATTTTTTTAAAAATAACATGTAACACCCCTTAATCCGTATCCATCGCTAGATTAGGGTTACGGAGCATTACTGTACAATCAAGAACAATTAAACTTAAAATCATTCCATAACAAAGTCAATCATAAACTAATTGAAATACATACATATTGTCCCTAAATCGAGCCCTCGATGTGACAGCCTTAAAACGACCCTAGTCGGAATGTGGTTTCGGGACCACAAAACCAAGGCATAAAATATATTCAATATTCATTTTGATGCCTATGATATGTGTTAATTCATGTGTGACATGTTTGATGGGTTGATTTAGAGTTATAAAATTTAATTTCACTAAAAGGGACTTAGTAGTGAACTTTGAAAATGTGCTAGACAAATGTGTGATGACCTATTAATGCATGCATGAGAAAAGAAGGAGTTGCATGTCAAATTGCCCAATTTTACTCTAGTGGACGGCAATGATGGCTAATTTGGCATGTTGTGTGTTGTATTTTAGCTTAATAAATAAACTTAATATTTATTTTAAGCTATAATGTGATTATATTATTATTATTATTATGAAATGGGAGGAAAAACCAAAGCTAGTCCCTTTCTTCTTCTCTTTGCCGTGAGTTGAAGAAGAAAATAAGAATTTTTGAGCTTGAGGCATTCGGCTAGGGGGAAGCTGAAAATTAAGGTAAGATTGTTAGGTATTTTTCTTTAGATTCCATGAAATTTAAATGATAGTGAGACTCTTTTCTTTACCATGTTCAAATTCTTTGAGTCTTGGGTGTTAAAAGCTTTCGGTCCTGGTTAAATTGGTTAAAAATGAAAGCTTTGAAGCCTTGAAATTTAGGAGAGTAATGAAGTGCCAAGTGCCTTTGTAAATGAGGTCATTTGTATTTGGAAATAAGAGAAAGTGTAACTAAGGTATTCGGCCATGACCTTGATGAGCTTAGGTTGTTGTTAATTGATGTTGTGTACCAAGGGATGAAAATATGTGAATCTAGATTAGTTAAAAATTTTGTTATGAGTGACTATCTTGAGCAAATTGCATTCGGTTAATGTGGTAAAGTATGAAATTTTGTTTAATTTTGGGATCCTATAATTAAATTATTCATATATGATTTTGTATTAGTTGAATGTGAAATTTGAATGAATTGGGTAGTAAGTGTGCTAATTCTTTGTTAGTTGGTGTTGTGTAAAGAGGGATGGATATGGGTAATTATAAACTAGCTAATTGTTATAATTGGTGAATAGATGTTAATTTCGATATGGAGGGCCTCTTAAATTGTTGACCGAAACTTACTTGTAGGTTGAAATTGGTGAATCATGTTAATTTCGGTTAAGTAGTAATATGACAAGGGAATTTATGTTTTGATATTGAAATTGAGTGTATGATTGCCGAGTGTGCTTGGAGTTAGTATAATAGTGCTAATGCTATGTGAAACTAGAAATTTGATAATTGATTAATGTGGTTCAAATTCTAAAGTGAACTTGATTAAATTGTATTTTGGCGGTGAGTAAGGCCGAATGGAGCTTTGTAGTAATGGGAAACTTCTTGAATGTTTTATTTGTTAGAAAGGGGGACATTCGGCTATGCCCTATTTGCAAGAATGAAATTGTGCTTGTGTATGTGTTAGCTAGTTAATTGGTGTATTCGGCCATTTGCGTAATGTGGCCATGGTTATATGTTGTAGCTTGAATGGATGTGAATTGTGTATGTACATTGTGTTAAGAGCAATGACTACTCTAAATGGTGCCTTAGGAAATGCTATGTTTTAAGTATGTGCATAAGAATATTAAAGAGTGAATTTCGTATAAAAATCTGCTTGGTACAGCAGCAGTAATGTGTTTTGGAAAAATCACCATAAATTGTGTGAGTTGAATTAGAGGCTGAATAAATTGTGTAATTGAAGCTTAATGAGTCTAGTTTCTTATGAAAGAAACCTTGCAAGCAAAGGAATTTCCGACAAATAGATTTTTAGAGTAGAGTGAGACAGTGTCAGATTGACTTCGAAGTCCCCTGCTCTGTCTTTAGAAAATCACTATAAATTGTATAAAAATTTTTATGAGACAAAATTTATATGCTTAGACTCCTTAATGAGTCTAGTTTCGAATAAAATAGGTGAGGACATATTTGGAATTCTGTACAAGGAGAAATTCGGTTCGTAGTATAGAGTGGTCAGTCTAATCAAGCAGTGAAATAGGGAAACTTTAAGAAAATTCTGGTATTGATTTACCAAACCAAAAATTATGAAAATTTTATGGATTAAATATAAATGAGTCTATTTTCATGCAAAATTTGTAGCACTACATTTGGAGTTTCGTAGCTCCAGTTATGAGTAAATTATTGAATGCTGCTCAGAAAATCAGCTTGTTGTGACTTATGATATGTATGTGAAATGCTCCAATGTGCATGTGTGTTCACAATGAGAAGAATATGCATGTATGATTTGACTATGACTGAAAATGATTCATTGAGGTGCTTGAATAAGGATTAATAGAATTAAATGTTTTATTTAGCTCAAGAGCATAGAGGGACGAGTTCGGATAAAGGCAAGGCTAAAGTGGTCGAATAGCCAACTCGTAATTCCTCGTGAAAGTTCAAGGTAAGTTTTGAGTAATCGAATTTGGTATTTAAGTTAAAATGCCATGACATACATGCTGATATTTGAACGATGTCCCATTGAGAAAGACACCTTATTTATGTTTGCTATATAGCCGAATGGCTCCTAGAGAAAAAGGACCGAAATGAGATTTGAAATGCATTGCTCATGTATGTTTGATCTTTGGGCCGAAAGTCTAGAAAAGAAGAGTATAAGTGTATAAGTTCTGAATTATATGTACATTTATGATATAAAGTCGAGAAGCATGTTATATGTTTGTGTGCACATGAATTGATTGAATTGCAAGTGAAATCTTGCTATGTGAAACTTGGCTACATGCAAATATATATATATGTATGAGAATTTGTGATGTGAATCCGGGATTTAAGTCCCGCTGACTATATGTGGAGACTATGTCCGGGTTAAGACCCGAAGGCTATATGCAGAGATGATGTCCGGGTTAAGACCCGAAGGCTATATGCGGAGATTATGTCCAGGGTAGAGACCCGATGGCTATGTATAGAGTTTATCCGAGCTAAAGATCTCGATGATGATGAGAATAAAGCCTAAGACTAATGGTCTTCAAGGTAACGATCGCTAATGAATTGCGCTGAAAGTGTTAAGCTATACAGGTATGTACCCTTGGCTTATATGCAAGCTGGATTTTGGACCGAATACTAAGGTCATTATGTGATTTCATATGTGTTCATGAAATGAGATTATTAATATGATCGAAGTACAATTGGCCTATGTGAAATGTTATGTGAATTTTTGTGACATGTATATGTTATGTGAACTTACTATGAGTGGAAGCCATCCATTTTCGTATGTGATGTGAATGTCTATGTTTGGAAAAAGGGTGACTTACCCAAATAGGAGAGGGAAACAAGGATATGATCAACTATGTTAGAATTTAATGCTTTATCTGTGACATTGCTTAAAACTTACTAAGCATTGTAATGCTTACTCTGTTTCCCTTGTTTCCTCTGTTTTATAGATCTCATTTTGGAAGCTACGGACTCGGGGATTGAGGCCTTAATCACCTACACTATCGCTGTTATTTTTGGTACATTTGATGGTTAATTTGGGTCAATGGCATGTATAGGCTATGTTCCTTCGGTTGAATCAAACTTCATTTTGAGTTGTAAATATTTCTAGCCATGCGAAAATGGCTTGCTTAGTCTTCGAGTTTGATTATATGTGTTGGAGTGATTCTCATACTATTCGATGTTGTGGCATGATATTTAGTTAGTACCTAATATGCAATGACTTTTCTAATATGATGTTTGGTTATTGAATTTGTTCGATTTAGCCAATTTGTTAGTAGTCACAAGGTAGAGATTTGCTAGTATACTTATAGAATGATTTTAATGAGATACGATGTTCTGACCGAACCGACCTAAGTGTTATATTCAACTATTGAACTCAATGAATTCACGTCCAGCTTTGTATCTATGAACCTCAGTAGTTTGTATTTTGATTTGTAATACCTTAAACCCTAATCCGGCGATGGACAGGGGCGTAGGGTGTTACACTCGAGGCCCTAAAAATACCTTAGAAATGATTCATGACCAAATTGAAAGCATTTGGAAAGTTCAATAAAAAGTCACAAAAATTTGGTAATAGGGGTCACATGGCCATGTGCCTTACATGGTTGAGACACACGCCTGTGTCTCAGGCCCTGTAACCTTCAAACTAGGGACACATGGTAGTGTCTCAGCCCGTGTCCTCACCCGTGTAACTTTCTGAGTAGGGTCTCACGGCCATGTCACACGTCCGTATGCCAGGCCGTGTTCTAGGCCATGTAACTCACTGACTTGAATACAAAGGAACCAACTAGGAACATACGGCTGTGTCTCCAGGCCATATGCCACACACGATTGAGACATACGCCCGAGTTTCAGGCCATTTGGATTAAAATTTACCTAAAATCAAACTATTTCAAATCCATTACATGCATAATCCTTCAACCTATTTAAGCACACTTTAAAGGGACCTTAACCAACATCAAAACACAATTAAACATGCTAAAAAACATACCAAAACAAACATCTTAAGTGTCCAACCAATGTGCCCTCATTGACACGACATTTAATTCATCCATCATCAACTAATATACAATTCATAGGTACCTTAAATAAAGCTCAAACATTCAAATAATCGAATATGGTAAATGCATAATTTATACTAATCATTCCCAACAAATTAGCAACCAAAAAAGCTCAATGAATAAACTTTCTTCATATTCTAAACAAGCACTTCAAGTATCACACCAAAATGACCAAATCATTAAGGCTAACACTGAGTGGAAGCATTTACATAACAAACCCAAACATTTATTTATAATCATTTAGAACTTATAAGACTACATTCTCTAGGATTTACTAAAACAAATTACATTAACTTAATATTGACATCCTAGGTACACGTTAAGACTCAAAAAGAAATACATCACCAACTTTGAGTATGGTATTTGTCGTGGATGCTGAGACGTAGAACAACCGTAATACCTAACCTACAATCAAGTAAAAATTCAAGTAGTAAGCAACTCATGATCTCAATGGATCCCACTTTCAAATATCAACCAAACATTTACATATCACAACATATAAATCATCTCATAAACTATTATACCTTACCAAAATATAGAATCCAACAAATGGCACCCTGTGCCTAACTGTGAGACCGTGAATAAGGTTTTGTGTCCAACGCTAGTCATTCAACTTGACAAAATCATTGGTGTGTCCAGTACAAGTTGAACGAGTCAACAAATTATTGCACCCAGCTAGTCGGATAACCAACGATAGTTGTGGCCAGCGCTAGCCAGATAAACTAATAGAAGATTTGTGCCCAGCACTAGTCGAATAACCGACTACAGTTGTGCCCAGCACTAGTCAGAGAAACTGCTAGAAGATTTGCGCATAGCGCTAATCAGATAATTGATGACAGTTACTCAACCGAAATTCCATAATATTACTTTCATCACTCGATATCACATTTTATATAAATACATATACTTCCATTCACTTGAATTAGCAATTATATTAGGGATATAATAAACATCAAGTAGTAACTAGATTAATTAAATCAATTTATAGAGTTTAAGTTCAGGGAATATTAACTTACCAAAAAACGACGAATGCTACAAATCAAAGACCTCTACTCAGGGATCTTTTCCTTCCCACGGTTGATACCCAATCTATTCTTATCTTCATCTAAGTTTAAAAATCAGTTCAATTACTTAATTTGAATACCATACTTGTTTTTAATTAAATCAATTAACCTTAGATCATAATTTATACTTTTACCAAATAACAATTGACATTTACTCAACTCAATCATTAACATCAAAATTAAGTTTATCACTGTTTCTTCTAATTTCCATAACTAACCAAATATACAAATAATTTATTAACAATCCCTAAATTCTTGAATTTTATAATTTAACACCATTCTAGTTTAATTTATAGTATTTAGCTCCTTGAATGTGAATACTAACAAAACTCATAGCACAAAATATTTTACTTACTCAAAGAACTTATTAATTCAACCCAAATTTCCAGCACAAAGAACATCCACCAAAAACAATCCATATACTTCACAAAATTAAGAATTTTACTCCGACATTTCAAAGTTTTCTACAATTTAAAATTTCAATGCACAAATTCATGAATTAGCTTACAATTCTTCCCACTTCTATTTCAACTTCAAAAATTTACCCCAATAACATTAAGAACTTAGATGTTTCTACCATCCTAACTTATTTTAACATCAACAACTGTAAAATTTCAACATGGGTAATTTAACTCATGATCTTAGTATTCCAAAAATACAAAATCCATGAACAAAGAACCAAAAATTACTAACCAAATTGAGCTCTTAGGCATGAAACAAAGTGACCGAATGTTCTTCTCCCCTTTTCGGCATGCAAGGAGAAAATGAAACTTCCAATTTTTTTCTTCTTTCTCCCCCCACTAATCTATTTGTTTCCTTATTAAAAAATTTCTTTTCATTTTATATTTTATTTATTCTAAGCAATTTACTAATTGTCTCCGTATACAATATATATTTATATATTTAATATGTACATAAAATCAACATAAACATTCACTATCAAAGGTCTATATAAGTAACAGTCTATTCATTGAATAAGTCCTTAATCTAACCCACTTTGCAATTAAATATCAATACAAATTTTATCACCTATTTAATTTAATCCTTGTACTTAATTTTTATAAAACCCCAAACCCGATCTGGACGTTATGGCTGAATCTAGCAATGTCACATGATAGGGCTTTTGAAAACATTCTATCTTAGGAAAGCCGTTATTAATTCCAAAAACCTTACTTTCAGGAAAAATCGTTCATTTTAGTGAAAACCTAGTTTTGGTTGTGCTTATTGAAAATAAATCATCAACAGTATAAAACCAAATTAAAAACCAGAAAGGTCAAAGTCCAAAAATTACAGCAAAATTTTTGAAAATAATAACTAAGGCGGTATAAGCATTAAAACTGTAAAACCGAAGTGTATGTGGCAATGATCACCATTGAGTCCTCCGCTGCATTGACCCGCCTACTACTGGGGATTAGCTGAATAGATTAAACAGAAAAAAGTTGAGTTTTCACAAACTCAATGTGTAATCCCCACAGAAAATATGCATATAGCACACTATCAGAAATCAGTCATATATATACGCTTATAGTTCGGGTCTGAGCCCTTTTCAGAATCGATGTAGACCTTAGCCCACTCAGACACAGAATTAGATATAACTTAGGGCCTTAGCCCATTTCAGATACAGAATATAGAACAGGACAGATTAACAGATCCCAACACACCAGCCTTGGACACCAACTCCGTCCAACCCTACACACCATGTGGGGATAAAATTAACCCACCCATCCCAACACACCATGCAGTACCAAAATATGGCACATAATCAAATAATTGCAGCTATGCTGCTAGATATCAGGCTTAAGAGCCTTCTAGGATACTTCCTCCATATACATTAACCTAACCCCGATGCAATGCAACATAAAAATATGACATGCTATAATGCAATTTAACAGATTATACAGTCAATTCAGATATACATGCTAAGTGTAACATGCTTAATTTATACATCACATAATCAGATCACGTAATTAGGGGTCTAAGTAATGTTTACCGACCCTACGACAAGTCACAGTCGACTTGGGTGACCCATGCAACCTTATAGAACTTTCTAGAAAAATGGGCTCACATGCTCATGTAGCCTGCCTGTGTGGGCCCAAACGCCCGTGTGGCCCACAAAGCCCAAATTGGCCTTGGCCATGTGGATCACACAACCTGGCCTAGAATCCCACACCCCCGTGTGGTTCACCCGTGTGGCCCACACGGTCCAATTGGTCGAGCCCGTGTCTCGCACACGGCCTCTCCAGCCATCGCACGGCTGTGTCACGCGCGCATAGCCTAGTTCATCGTTCACACGGTCGTTTACTACCACACGGCCTACCACACGGGTGACCACAGTCAAGGGGGAAAATTCGGTAGAAGAGGGATAACAAGGGTAGAATATCAGAAATTAGAAAACTGATATTTTGAAAAAACAAAAAAAAAAATTAAATCTCATTCTGATAATTCCCCTACCCAACTCTTCTTAATTATCTCCATCAGCCTCTCCACTAAATCCACTACTTAGAATCCCATTCCACTCAAACTCTTACACGGCTCAAACATTAAAATAAACTCCCCGTTTGCACAGAGATTCGAACTTTAGACCTCCAGGCACTTAACAAACCATTTAACCACCTAACCAGTAGGCCGATTCTTATAAGCTCTTACAAATAATTACTTATAAGCCTATTAACCAAAGGTAAGGCTTTATTCAATAAAAAGCCAAAAATTACCCAAATGTGGCTTAAACTTGGGACCTCACACACATAACCAGAACACTTAACCACTGAAGCAGATAGACATTTGTGTCAAATAATTACGGAGACATATTCATAAATTTGGGGCGTCATAATTTTAAACACTAATAATTAAAATAGTCTAACTATCATTTAATTCACTTCTAAGGTAACTCTAAAAATATTATAAATAAATATTTATAAGCCCAATTCACAAAGGAAGGGTCTCGGATGTAACAACCCTAACCTATATCCATTACCAAAATAGGGTTTCAAAGCATTCTGAGTAATCATAATCTAATCATTCGTTTTAAACATTTCAAAAATTATTAAATGATTCAGGTTAGATTCCAATCAAACTCATACATACTGTCCCTCATTTGAGCCCTCGAGGCCCAAAATACGAATTAGAAACAAGTCAGGACTAATTCAAAAACTAAGAAAAATTTTTGGAATACAATAAAAATTTTCAAAGCTGTAGGGGTCACACGGTAGTGTGACTCACATAGCCAATAGACACGCCTGTGTCTTAGGCCGTGTGGGCATTCGATATAAGGACACACGACAGTGTCTAAGCCTATGTTTGTGCATGTATAACTCTCCCCCGTGTAACCCTCTGACTTGGGTCACACAGCCAAGCCACATGCCCGTGTGTCAGGCCATGTACCCTTTCAAAATGGCCTCGCAGACTGGTGTTGTAACACCCCTAACCTGAATTCATCGCTAGAGCAGGATTACGAAGCATTACCGGAGTTTACAAATTAATTATCAAACATTTCATTTCATCTAGCATTCTTATTAAAAACCAATAAAAATCATACATATTGTTCCTTAAACGAGCCCTCGAGACCTAAATTACGTATTAGAAACAAATAGGGACTAAGTCAAAGACTCAGAAAACTTTTCAAAAATATTTAAAATTTTCTACACTGTAGGGGTCACACGGCCGTGTGGCCAGACCATGTAACACACACAGTTTGGAGACATGCCCATGTCTCAAGCCGTGTGGGCATTCTATTTTGCCCAAATTAAAAATACAGGGGATACACGACTGTGTCACCTAGCCGTACATTACACACGGTTGAGACACATGCCCGTGTCTCTGCCCATGTGATAAAAATAGGCCATTTTACAAGCCATATTTTTCACCCAATTCTATATCAATCTATACATGCCATTATAACCAAAATCAAAACATTCAAAAGTGCCAATAGAGCCGATGGATAGTGTGATACAACTCCGACAAGCTTCCAACCCAATCGAGCTTCTGATAACCTAGAAAATAAAGGAAAACCAATACATAAGCAATGAATGCTTAGTAAGCTTGTATGAACTTTAATCATAATACTTCTTTTGAAATATGAAATTTAAACATATCTAGAATAATCCAATATTGATACCACAATATTTATGAAGTTATATTTAACAACTCACTAAGTAAATAATTCTACAGTATCACTTATACATATTATTCCTAGCATAGTAAGATTTTAACACAGCTTTAATTCTTCCAAATTTCTTTATTTTCATTTACGTTTCTTTACTTTCCACATTTATTCCGTAGGCATAACACATCAGTCATAAGCATATCATTCCATCATAGTTACAAGCTAGTGCACTTAAACAAAGACCTTTTTCGAATTAATCATACGATAAATCATTTCATAAGAAATTGCATAACTTAAACCTTACCATTCTTTCATAAGCACAAGCATATTTTCATTTAAACACTTACCATTTCAATGCATCATATAATTAAACATACTACCATTCAACCAAATATTTGGCACTTGCTTAAGCATTAAACAAAAACACTTGTTAGCATACTTGAACATATTTCTTATAATTTCAACATCAATAACCTTATTATCTCAACTGGCCACTCTTGAATTTATTGCTTGCTTCAACTTACATAATTTTCATGTTTCAACATATCAAGATATTAATATAAATATGTATATTCATTTCATGATACATATCATCTTTTACTATTTCTTCGTATACATATATCGTTCAAGACAATTCCTAATAAGTTACCATTCGAGGAACAACTTACGGATATGAGTACATCGTTTTCTTTGTGCCATAGTCTAACTATGATCTTACACATGCAATGTCATGGCCCTGCCATGGTCTTACATTCGTAGTGCCATAACCTAGTTATGGTTTTATTATCAGAATGTCATAGCCCAGCTATGGTCTTACACACATATATATACTGCCATGGTCTAACCATGGTCTTATGTTCAAAGTGTCATAACCCAGTTATGATCTTTTCATTAAAATGCCATAACCCAGCTATGGTCTTACATATAAACACTGCCATGGTCCAACCATGATCTTATTTTCATACTATCATAACCCAGTTATGGTTTTATCCGTTAATTCATCCTTTATAACAGAACGATTGTACTCAATCTCGCGTTCCACTCGTTTTGAACATTTAATTTAATTTCTTAATTTAACAATAATTTTATTTTCAGTAATAGATATGAATGAATTCATAATACATTCATCAATTTAATAAATAAACATTATAGTTTAACCATACGAACTTACCTGAATTGAATTGTAATAATTGAAAGAGTTCAGGGACTATTTCAATATTTTTCTTTTTTCACAAGTATCTACGGAATCTTGATCTAAAATATAAAATTAATTATTCATTAGCATATATTTCAGTTTAAATTTATTTCACAATTTATACGCTTCAATTTTTCTAATTTAAACAATTACCCAACTTTTCCAACTTTTACAATTTAGTCCTTTAACTAGTTAATCTATCAAATCAACTAATTTTTCTCAATTAATAATTTATCTAAATATTCTAGGCTATCATAAAACCCTTAATAAATAGAAATTTAATACCAAACTCTAATATTTTAACCATTTTCACAATTTGATCCTAACATCAATATTTAACAAAATCACTTTATAATATCATCATACGTCAAATTAAAGCTCTAAACCTACTTGATATTAATAATTTCTTTCAATATATTACTTTAGACAATAAAATAATTCATTTCATGTAATTTGGTCTTTTTTACTATTTACAAAATTACCCATAAAATTTTAATTTTATTCAATTTAATCCCTGAGCCTAAAACACGCAAATTAGTCATTTTCAATGTAAACCCATGCTAGCTGAATATTCATATATATTTTCCTCCTCCTCTCCATTCCATATCCTTAATGTATATAAGATGCTTATATGTAGCATTATCTATAATTATTTATAACTTGAGCTAAAGAATTCTAAATTAAGATCCGCTTGATGTTTTTGAAACTAGACTCAAATATCTTTCTACCATTAGAATTTATAGTTTAGCCAATAAGTATAGTAAAATCTTCAAATTTATCCATGTTTTTTTGTTTGATAGTTTCGACATTTCTTTACTAAAAATTAATTATCTTCAAATTTATCCATGTTTTGCTGTTTGATAGTTTCGACATTTCTTTACTAAAAATTAATTATCTCTTAGTATAGGGTTTGGATGATGTTTCCATTTGTTTTTCTTGAAAATATACTCATTAATAATTTACACATATAAATTTAAACCCTTAAGTATTTTTTTTTACAATTTTTAATGATTTTCAAAAGTCAGAATAGGGGAACCCAAAATCATTCTAACTTTGTCTCACAAAATTTATTATATCTTATAATTTACAATTCCATGGCTTATATTGTTTCTTATATGAAAAACTAGACTCAATAAAATTTAATTTCATATTTTATTCAACCTATGATTTGATTTCCAAAATTTTTGATGATTTTTCAAATTTAGACTACTGTTGCTGTCCAAAATTGTTTTAGTGCAAAATGTTGATTACCGTTTATAACACCCTTATTTCCTTTCTCTACAATATTTCCATTCACTTCCTCTTATTTCCCTTCACAACATATCTAGAACTTTATACAAGAAAATTCTACTTTAACATCATTTTCATGCTTTTTAAATAATATCAAACTTAAAAATATATTAAAATCTTGATGATCTTAGCTTGTTATATTAGATTCAATCTTTAACTTGATTTTCTCTCTCCTCCAGCTTTTATTTCTTGAATCTAACTTGATATTCTAGCTCCCTATAGTCTCCTTATTATTTTTCTCTCTTAGTAGCTATGGAAATTCTTTTGATTTCTAAGTAAAAATGGTGAATTTTTGGTGAAATGACCAAATTGTAAAGAAAAGAAAATTTCTTTCTTTTCTTTTCTCTACTCACGTTGGTTGCATGAATTCTTCATCTTTCTCTCCTTATATACAAAATAAAATAATAAAATAATAATAAAATATCTCATTAAAATATTAATAAACTAATATTTAATTATTTATTTAATCTAAAATATCACCAACATCATCATTGCCTTCTAGATTTCTGTCTCTTTCTAATTGACCATTTTGCCCTTCATGATCTTATAAATTCCATCATTGAATCATCACTTATTTTGGTAAAATTATAATTTAGTCCCTCATAATTCTTCACCTGTTCAATTTGGTCCTAATTCATCCATTTTCCTTAGTTTGTAGATCATTCCACCCTTAAAATATTTGCACTATTGGTCCCTCAACTTTTTCATATTTACACTTTAACCTCTCAAATTTTAAGTATTTACTATTGGCAAACAAAACTTTTCTCACTTTTACGATTTAGTCCTTTCTTGAATTAATATATCATAATATACTTCCCAATGTTGACATAACTCAAAATTTCCCTTTTTGTCACTTTATTTCCTGGTTATACCATATCAAGGATAATTGTAACACCCCAAACCCGGCCTAGACGTTATAGCCATGTTCGGTGTGCTACATCACCTAGACCGTCCTATGCCCCCTATTTACTAAGTCCGTTGGTGAGTTTTGAAAAGCAATACTTGATTTTGGAAATCCCCGAATTAAAGATTAATCGACTTAACCTCTACTCCATTTGTTAGGCGATTCACTTTAGCCTTATTATCTTACTTAGCCTTTTGTATTGACAGGTTGGTTAAGAAAATGTTTATTTAGTTTTCGGAAACATGTGTATTTTTCTTAGTTGAAGTAAAGCATTTGAAAACCCCAATTAAAACAATTATAGTGGCCTTATTACAACCCATAACAGAATCAAAAGTAGATCGGATAATAAAAAAAAATAAAGTAGTGAAACTAGTTTCAAAACCGTGCTCAGTCCTTGTGGCCACTCTAAATCCCTCCTAGCATCCAAGTCGCGATCTAAGGCTCACCTACAAGGTTGGAAAAGAAAGGGTGAGTTTGGAAAACTCAGTGTGTGAAAAACCCATCCAAAGCCCAAAATGGCTTGAGCCCACTGGGCCTAAGCCCTAACCAGTCTTAGTCAGAAACTGGGCCGAAGCCCTATTCAGGTTACAGATACTGGGCCAAAGCCCTATAACAAATACTGGACCGAAGCCCTATTTAGCTAACAGTTTGGCCCATAGGCCCATAACAGTACAGTACAGTATTGAATGCAACCCAATTGGGGAGACTACTCAACCCACCAACCACTACACACCACCCGTACCAGCCAACACACCATGTGGGGAATAACTCGACCCACCCAGCCCACACACCACAGTTGCAGCATGGCTGCTCAGATAAACAGTATACGAGGCAAAGCCCCTTTTAGAAACAATACGAGGCATAGCCCCTTTCAGTAACGTGGCAGTGCCACTCACACTTCCTCCAATAGTAAACCCATCCCTAGCATCAAACATACATATATCATGGTATACAGTAACAAATACAGTCATGTCATCAGTACAGTCGATTCTAGCCCTAAGGGTATAATGGTAATTTTCCACCTAGGGGCAAATCAGTAATTCCTCACCCTAAGGGTATTTCAGTGATTTTGCTATCTTAGTACAGTTTTTATGACTATTACAGCCTTTACTATTTTAGTGGTCGTTACAGAATCTCATTTAACCAAGTTTATCAGTTTTAGCCTTTAAGCCCTAAAACCCCTAATGGGCTATACCATACAAATTAGCCCATTAGGCCCACTTAAGCCTTAATTCTTTAATCCATTACTCGTTTTAACAGTTTTTACAGCTATAGTCCATATTATTACCATTAAACCTATTCTTATCCCAAATGGGCCCAAAAGCCCGTTGGGCCTATATTCGGCCCACCGAGGCCCAACTTACTGTAGCGCCCAAAATTCCGCGGTTAGCTCTCCTTTCAGTGCCGATTTCAAATCCAATGTTTTCCTACCAACTTGAGAGCGTTCGCATGCTCACAAGCCCTCAAAATGCTAGATCTTCAGCATTTCGGCTTTTCGGCATTTGCTAAATTGAACAATGAAGGGGTTCAGAACACACACATGTTTTGTGATTCTACCGACGAAATCCTCCACGTGCTAACTCCTACAATCCATTTCCTAATAGATTAGCCAATAGATCCACGAAAATCACTGTAAACAGTTCCTTACCATAATCGGCCAATACCTCTAATGGCCTAAAAATCTTACCTTTGCCGATTTAGATCCCTTTAGATCTAGATCTGATGATTCCGATGCCTTCACTGCCTCATTTGCTCACCTTCTTCGCTAACTACCACTCAAAAAGAACCAAAATACAACTTTGAATTACTAATAGATTAAATCGACAACCTCTCTAACTTTAGGGACTTTCGGCTTTTCCAAAGTATGAAATATCTTAAGGATCTGAGTAGTGAACCACTTACCATTGCTTTTACCCTGATTCTAACTCAATTTTGAAGTAGGTCTATCCCCTACGTGCTAGCCGAACCCGAATCTTTGAGATCTTAAGGTTTTGGCTAAAGCTTCTAAGACAATGGCAATTTCGGCTTTTAGACTGATGAAGAATGTGACGTTTTGGGCTATAAATTGGGGTGATGGTGTCGACAAGGGTAGGGATTGAAGGGATGCAGCAATCGACCACCACAGATGAAGAGAATAGGGCAATTCAGCTTAAAAGAAATTTGCAGAAAAAGGTAGTTTTGGGGATTCTAGCACTTTGAACAATCGGCTATGGGTGTTTTTGAGAGGGATAGGATCGAAAGAAAGAGTAAACCTGAGTAGGAAGGATGTTTGGCTAAGGAGAAGATCAACAGAGTGAAAAGAAAAGAGGAAAAACGATGGTAGAGGAGAAGAAGATGAAGAAATTAGCTAGATGATCTCAGGGAGGCAAGTTTCGACTTTTTGACAGAAAAGAGAAGAATAAGACTTAAGGTGGCCAACCCTAATTGTCATGACAGAAAAAGAAAAAGATGAAACCCTAATAATCTCTCTAAAGCAATCGGCCCAAGTCCCTAAAGCCCTTGCCAAAATTCACTTAAGTTACTCACATGCCCGGCACATGCTTAAAAATTAAAAAGAACACTACGCTTACCTTGCAACTCAAACCCTTGTCTTTGAATACCCACTTAGGCGCCACTTTTTTAGGAACTTAATGACGCCACCTTACCACTTTGCCAAAGCTTTCTTTGAATCATGATTTACCTAGTTTTTCTTAAAGGCCCACTTAACCAAGTTCCCTTTCACTTGAAAATCCAACTTAATATTTTACCGGGTTTTAACTTAAGCTTGGGCCTTCTAAAGGCCCACTAACACATTTAAACACATTTTCAACCTTCAGAACACCAAAGTTTTAAAACTGCACTAACATTCACAAAACCCGAAAAATCTCGAAAATCAGGGCGTTACAACTCTACCCCCTTAAAGAAATTTCGACCTCGAAATTTACCTGATCCAAATAGTTGAGGGTATTGTTGACGCATCGCTTCTTCTGGCTCCTACGTAGCTTCTTCTCTACCATGGTTGCGCCATAGCACCTTGACCAACGGAACTGTCTTCTTTCTCAAGACTTTGACTTCACGATCCAAGATTTGCACGGGTTCCTCCTCGAAGGTCAAATCAGCATTTACTGCAATCTCCTCCATCGGTACAATATGCGAAGGATCCGACCGATATCGTCTTAACATAGATACGTGAAAAACGTCGTGAATACAATCCAACCCTGCTGGCAACTCTAACTGATATGCTACTGGCCCAAACTGATTGAAAATCTGATAAGGCCCAATAAATCACGGACTTAACTTGCCCTTTTTACAAAACCTCAAGATCTTCCATGGTGAAACCTTTAGAAATACCATATCTCCAACAGCAAACTCAATTTCCTTGCGCTTAAGGTCAGCATAAGACTTCTGCTGATCAGACGCTTCCTTTAATCGATTTCGAATCAGCTTAACCTTACTTTCAGTATCAGCTATCAATTCTGGTCCAAGAACTTGACATTCCCCTAACTCCGTCCAACATGAAGGAGTACGACATCTTCGCCCATAAAGTGCCTTATATGGAGCCATTTGAATACTCGCTTGATGACTGTTGTTGTATGCAAATTTCGCCAACGGTAAATAATTTTCCCAACTACCACGAAAGTCGATAACACACCCTCTTAACATGTCTTCCAACACTTAAATGACCTTCTCAGACTGACCATCTGTCTGAGGGTGAAATGCAGTACTGAAGTCCAATCGCGTACCTAACGCCTCATGCAACTTCTTCCAGAATTGAGATGTAAATCTAGGATCTCGATAAAAAATTATCGAAACTGGCACCCCATGCAAATGCACTATCTCTGCTACATATAGCTTGGCCAACTTCTGAAGTGAGTAATCGGTTCTAATCGGTATAAAATGAGCAGAATTCGTCAATCTATCCACGACTACCCAAACAGAGTCTTTCTTCGAAGGTGTCAAAGGCAACCCACTCACAAAATCCATCGTTACTCTTTCTCACTTCCACTGCAGAATCTTTACTGGCTGCAACAATCCAGAAGGCAGTTGGTGCTCAGCTTTAACTTGCTGACACGTCAGACATTTCCCAACAAAATTAGCCACCTCTCGTTTAAGTCCAGGCCACCAGTATGCTTTTCGCAAATCCCTATACAACTTATTACCTCCAGGGTGCATAGCACAAGGTCCACCATGAGCCTCTCCCAAAATCAACTGCCTTAAATTAGAGTCCTTAGGAACGTAAATTCTCCCACGAAAACAAAGAACCCCATCAGAATTCAGTCTAAAATCCTCACTCTCACCATTCTTGACTTGCTGAAATCGAGGAATCAACGAATCATCCTTCAACTGTAACTCTTTGATTTTATCGGTCCAAGATGGTCTCACTTGCAGTTCTACTAGCAAACTCCCATCATCGTACAGACTCAACCGAGCAAACATCACCTTTAACTCAGCAACGATCCTTCGGCTCAGTGCATCAGCCACTACATTCGCCTTGCCAAGATGGTTCTCAATCGAACAGTCATAGTCCTTAAGCAACTCTATCCACCTCCGTTGCTTAAGATTCAATTCCTTCTGAGTTAATAGATATTTGAGACTTTTATGGTCAGTGTATATAATACACTTTTCCCCATAAAGGTAGTGTCTCCAAATTTTCAATGCAAATACCACCGCTGCCAACTCCAAATCATGTGTAGGGTAATTCGCCTCGTGAGACTTAAGCTACCGCGAAGCATAAGCAACCACCTTACCCTCTTGCATCAGTACACAACCTAATCCCACATGCAAAGCATCGCTATAAACCGTAAAGTCTTTCCCAGATTCTGGCTAAATCAACACTGGCGCCTCAGTCAACACCTTTTTCAGCTTGTTAAAAGCTTCTTGCTGCCTCTCAGTCTAAATAAAGGCTACTCCCTTCCTTAACAATTTCGTTAACGGAGCCGCGATGAGAGAAAACCCCTCAACAAACCTTTTATAATAGCCTGCCAAACCCAGAAAACTACGAATTTTTGATACTAACCTTGGCGGCTTCTAGTCCAAGACTGCCTCAATCTTACAAGGATCCACCCTAATTCCCTCAACGGAAACAACATGCCCCAGAAAAGTCACTTCTCGCAGCCAAAATTCACACTTACTGAATTTCGCATACAGTTGCTTTTCTCTTAGAATTTACAGGACAATTCAAAGATGCTCATCGTGCTTCTCTTCTGTCTCCGAATACACCAATATATCATCAATAAAGACGACCATGAATCGATCCAAGTACGGCTAGAATACTCGAATCATTAAATCCATAAAAGCTACCGGTGCATTCGTCAATCCAAAGGGCATAACCAAAAACTCGTAGTGACCATAACGAGTTCTGAATGCCGTCTTATGCACATCTACCTCCTTTACCCTTAGCTGATGGTATCCATATCGAAGGTCGATCTTGGAAAACACTGAAGCTCCTTTAAGCTGGTCAAACAGATCGTCGATTCTCGACAGAGGATACTTATTCTTTATCGTCAGTTTGTTCAACTGGCGATAATCGATGCACATACGCATCGTTCCATCCTTCTTTTTCACAAACAGCACCGGTGCTCCCCACGGAGACACACTCGGTCTAATGAAGCCCCTATCTAACAACTCTTGAATCTGGGCTTTCAATTCCACTAGCTCCTTTGGTGCCATTCTGTAAGGCGCAATGGACACTGGAGCTATTCCAGGCAACAGATCGATCCCAAATTCAACTTCCCTGTTAGGAGGTAATCCAGGAAGCTCCTCAGGAAATACATCTTGAAATTCATTAACAGTCCTCACTGTCTCCACTGTCACACCTTCGGGTTCAGTTTGACTTACGAATGCCAAGTATGCTTCACAACCTTTGCGCATCAACTTTTCAGCCCTTAAGGTAGAAACCACATTGGACAAATAGTCCCTACGTTCACCAATAACTATCACCTCCTCGCCTTCGGTTGTTCTCAATACCATTCTTTTGGCAGCGCAATCCAGCGTTGCCTTATGCTTGGTTAACCAGTCCATGCCCAAAATCAAGTTGAATTCTCCAAAAGGTAGCTCCATTAAATCTCTAGTAAAGATCCTACCTTAAGTCTCTAAAGGCACTTCCCTAAATAGTTTGTCTACTTTAACAGAGTGACCTAAAGGACTAACTACTGTGACCCCACTCACAGTCTCCTCAGAATGCATACCCAACGACCCAGAAATTTTACAAGCAACATACGAATGCGTCGAACCCACATCAATTAGAGCAGTATATGGTGTATGAGATATTAAGAACGTACCAGTTATAACATCAGGTGCATCACCCTCCGCGCGACAGCAAACAGTATACACTAAGGCTGGCTGACGAGCCTCAGAATTACCAGTACCCCTGCCAAGTGGTCCACGACCACGTCCATTACCATTGCCTCCTCTACCTTGACCACAGCCCCTTGGCGGTGGCAGTCCTCCTCGTGCAGGCTGAGTAACCCTCTGATCAACAGCTTGAGCCTGAGCTAGCTTCTGTGGGCAGTCCTTAACTTTATGATCCTTAGACCCACAACGAAAATAAGCTCCATTGCGTTTCCAGCATTCTCCTCGATGAACTCTGCCACAATCTCCACAAGCCTATGGTCTAACAACATTCACTGGCACAGCTCGCATTGGTTCCTCTACTCTAGCTCTCTTGAAATTTCTGTTTGCAGCACCAGATGATCCAGAATCTCTCTTGAAATGAGTACGATCTCTATCGCGGTTCTGACGCTCAGTTCGCTTTACCTCTTCGACTATCTTAGCCTTCTCCACCAGTGCAGCAAAGTCGTGTTCCCTCTGTGGTACAATCAACACTCTCAGCTCATCTCTTAGGCCATCCTCGAAATGAACACTGCATTCATATTCAGTGGAAACAATACCACTAGCATACCGATTCAGTCGCAAAAATTTCACCTCATATTCAGCAACAGTCTTACCACCTTGGGTTAGGTTTAGGAACTCCTTCCTATGTGCATCCACATAACTAGCTCCAACATACTTCGCCTTGAAGGATTTCTTAAATAACTCCCAAGTTACCCCATCAGCTAATGTACCCTCTCTCACAGTGATCTACCACTGATACGCCTCGTCTCGCAGTAATGACACAGCTCCTTTCAATTTCTGCTCCACCGAGCAGTCCAGGTCATCCATTACTCGCTCTGTGGCTTCCAACCAATACTCAGCCACATTCGGGGCTACTCTAGATATGCCCCTAAAAATCTTAGCTCCGTTAGCCCGGAGTCGCTCAGATATAGACCCTCTAGCCATAGTTCTAGTGCTTGCTCCAGCGACCCCCTCTAATACCCTCAACATGGCTTGGGACAGAGTGTCGTCCCCTGTAGCCCTATCATAAGATCCAGTCTCCGTCGCTGGCGGAGCTCGCACTTCCTCAGCTGGCATGTGCCCAGAAGACGAAGATTCAGCTTGAGCACTACCTCGGCCACGTCCACAGCCTCGTCCCCGAGCAGCTCTTGTACTCATATCGATTATCTGAGTTACGAATTTTATGACATCAGTTAGTGTTTCAGTTGTCTATTACAGAATATCTTATGAACAGATAAAGTTGTGTTCGCACGATCGTAGCCTAGCTATTGTCTCAGTTTCCTAGGGTTTAGTTACCCTACAGTATCAGTTTTACAGTCTCAATACTACCTCACCTATAGTATTATACCTAAGGCTCAGTACTATCTACAGTTTTATTTTTAGTACAGTACAGAATCTAAGGCAGGAAATACTTACAACTTGGTGCCAGGGATTCAGTGTGCCACCTCTCGAAGTACCAGATTCCAGAAAATTCATAAAAATTTAGACATTTTAAGAAACAATTTTGGAAAAAAAATCACTTCGAAAACAAAAATTATTCCAGAAAATCTGATTTTTCCTAAAATACCCTTCGTGGGCTTAAAAATTTTGGAAACCCTTTTTAGACCCGATCCACAGCCGAGTTGTTACAACCTGGCTCTGATACCACTAAATGTAACACCCCAAACCCGGCCTAGACGTTATGGCCATGTTCGGTGTGCTACATCACCTAGACCGTCTTATGCCTCCTATTTACTAAGTCCGTTGGTGAGTTTTGAAAAGCAATACTTAATTTTGGAAATCCACAAATTAAAGATTAATCAACTTAACCTCTATTCCATTTGTTAGGCGATTCACTTTAGCTTTATTATCTTACTTAGCCTTTTGTATTGACAGGTTGGTTAAGAAAACGTTTATTTAGTTTTTGGAAACATGTGTATTTTTCTTAGTTGAAGTAAAGTATTTGAAAACCCCAATTAAAACAATTATAGTGGCCTTATTACAACCCATAACAGAATCAAAAGTAGATCTGATAATAAAAAAAATAAAGTAGTAAAACCAGTTTCAAAATCGTGCTCAGTCTTTATGGCCACTCTGAATCCCTCCTAGCATCCAAGTCGCGATCTAAGGCCCACATGCAAGGTTGGAAAAGAAAGGGTGAGTTTGGAAAACTCAGTGTGTGAAAAACCCATCCAAAGCCCAAAATGGCTTGAGCCCACTGGGCCTAAGCCCTAACCAGTCTCAGTCAGATACTGGGCCGAAGCCCTATTCAGGTTACAGATACTGGGCCAAAGCCCTATAACAGATACTGGGCCGAAGCCCTATTCAGATAATAGTTTGGCCCATAGGCCCATAACAGTACAGTACAGTATAACAGTATGAATGCAACCCAATTGGGGAGACTACTCAACCCACCAACCACTACACACCACCCGTACCAGCCAACACACCATGTGGGGAATAACTCGACCCACCCAGCCCACACACCACAGTTGCAGCATGGCTGCTCAGATAAACAGTATACGAGGCAAAGCCCCTTTCAGAAACAATACGAGGCATAGCCCCTTTCAGTAACGTGGCAGTGCCACTCACACTTCCTCCAATAGTAAACCCATCCTATGCATCAAACATACATATATCATGGTATACAGTAACAAATACAGTCATGTCATCAGTACAATTGATTCTAGCCCTAAGGGTATAATGGTAATTTTCCACCTAGGGGCAAATCAGTAATTCCTCACCCTAAGGGTATTTCAGTGATTTTGCTATCTTAGTACAGTTTTTATGACTATTACAGCCTTTACTATTTTAGTGGTCGTTACAGAATCTCATTTAACCCAGTTTATCAGTTTTAGCTTTTAGGCCCTAAAACCCCTAATGGGCCATACCATACCAATTAGCCCATTAGGCCCACTTAAGCCTTAATTCTTTAATCCATTACTCGTTTTAATAGTTTTTACAGCTATAGTCCATATTATTACCATTAAACCTATTCTTATCCCAAATGGGCCCAAAAGCCCATTGGGCCCATATTCGGCCCACCGAGGCCCAACTTACTGTAGCGCCCAAAATTCTGCGGTTAGCTCTCCTTTCAGTGCCGATTTCAAATCCAACATTTTCCTACCAACTTGAGAGCGTTCACACGCTCACAAGCCCTCAAAATGCTAGATCTTCGGTATTTCAGCTTTTCGGCATTTGTCAAATTGAACAATGAAAGGGTTCAGAACACACACCTGTTTTGTGATTCTACCGACGAAATCCTCCACGTGCTAACTCCTACAATCCATTTCCTAATAGATTAGCCAATAGATCCACGAAAATCACTGTAAACAGTTCCTTACCATAATCGGCCAATACTTCTAATGGCCTAAAAATCTTACCTTTGCCGATTTATATCCCTTTAGATCTAGATCTGATGATTCCGATGCCTTCACTACCTCACTTGCTCGCCTTCTTCGCTAACTACCACTCACAAAGAACCAAAATACAACTTCGAATTACTAATAGATTAAATCGACAACCTCCCTAACTTTAGGGACTTTCGGCTTTTCCAAAGTATGAAATATCTTAAGGATCTGAGTAGTTAACCACTTACCACTGCTTTTACCCTGATTCTAACTCAATTCTGAAGTAGGTCTATCCCCTACGCGCTAGCAGAACCCGAATCTTTGAGATCTTAAGGTTTCGGCTAAAGCTTCTAAGATAATGGCGATTTCGGCTTTTAAACTTATGAAGAAGGTGACATTTTAGGCTATAGATTGGGGTGATGGTGTCGACAACGGTAGGGATTGAAGGGATGCAGCAATCGACCACTACAGATGAAGAGAATAGGGGCAATTCGGCTTAAAAGAAATCGACAGAAAAAGGTAGTTTTCGGGATTCTAGCACTTTGAACAATCGGCTATGGGTGTTTTTGAGAGGGATAGGATAGAAAGAAAGAGTAAACCTGAGTAGGAAGGATGTTCGGCTAAGGAGAAGATCAACAGAGTGAAAAGAAAAGAGGAAAAACGATGGTAGAGGAGAACAAGATGAAGAAATCGGCTAGATGATCTCAGGGAGGCAAGTTTCAGCTTTTTGACAGAAAAGAGAAGAATAAGACTTAAGGTGGCCAACCCTAATTGTCATGACAGAAAAAGAAAAAGATGAAACCCTAATAATCTCTCTAAAGAAATCGGCCCAAGTCCCTAAAGCCCGTGCCAAAATTCACTTAAGTTAGTCACATGCCCGGTACATGCTTAAAAATTAAAAAGAACACTACGCTTACCTTGCAACTCGAACCCTTGTCTTTGAATACCCACTTAGGCGCCACTTTTTTAGGAACTTAGTGATGCCACCTTACCACTTTGCCAAAGCTTTCTTTGAATCATGATTTACCCAGTTTTTCTTAAAGGCCCACTTAACCAAGTTCCCTTTCACTTGAAAATCCAACTTAATATTTTACCGGGTTTTAACTTAAGCTTGGGCCTTCTAAAGGCCCACTAACACATTTAAACACATTTTCAACCTTCAGAACACCAAAATTTTAAAACTACACTAACATTCACAAAACCCGAAAAATCTCGAAAATCAGGGCGTTACAATAATAACTTACTTTCTTACAGTAGTAATTTTTGGGGTATCATACGTGTGCTAGTCGTGTGTCTCACACGGCCAAGTCACACACCCGTGTGTCTGGCCGTGTGGACCTAAAATGTGCCTTAAACAACAAATTTACCATTTCCTATATGTTTAGGCATTAAACAACTCCAAAACCATTTGATTAACCTGTTCAAAACACGATCAAATACATTCAAAACATGCCAAAACAATCATCCTAGGTGCCTAACCAATGTACCCTCATTCGTACCACATTTACGTCATCAAAACATATCATCAAAGCATCATTCAAAACCAAATTATAAACATACAAATTCAATCTATTTTGCCTAGTTCATAAGCACTTAAACACCAACTTAAATTCACATGCACATATCTAGATTTGGTTCCATTTACCATGCCATAATATGGCTTCAAAAACAAACACATGTTTATATATGTATATATACCAAACCATCATTAAACTTATAACCTCATCTACAATCAATCCACAAAATAATTATTATTTAGACACCCTAGGTACATGCCGACACAAAAGATAAACATCACCACATTTGAGTTCGGGATCGTTGTTGGATGTTGAATTGACAATCAAAAGAGAAATACTAATTTGCGTACGGAAAAACAAAATCGTACGCTGAGTAAAACTCAGTGGTATTCTATAATCCTAATATTTAAAGACAAGATAATATAATATGTACAATTGAATTATAAGCACCTATTAATGTCTAGTATCATGACTATCATATACTAGTCTTTTTAATTCATACCTATTAGCATATCACTTTATACTATTTTCAATTTACACATGCTATCATATTTCAGTTGTTAAATAATGTCCCAATTCACACAATTGTAATATTAATAGTTATTCACATATCAAACCACATTTATTCGTACAATGGCATTAGCCATTCAATACTCAATTCATGAACACATCATTTCATACCACACTCAATTCTCATCACTTGCTATATAATAGCTTTTCACAATTTGATCCACATATCATTTAAACAATAACATTATCCATTCCATATCCAATTCATGAGTACATAACTCATGTATCTCATTTTAATGTTTCAAATCACTATCCCATTTTTAGTTCACATACAATATTATCCATTATTAATCATAGTACCATTTTATCTAATTACCCCTATTAACACGACTCGGGCAGATGCACGGATCCAACCAATACACCAGTTTGGCACCCAGTGCCTCATTGAATAATCCAAAGTAATATGCGTCTAGCGCTATATGAATTTGACACCTAGTGTATTATCGGTTAAACCGAAGTAAATTGACACCCAGTGCCTCATCGACTTGAAGTCAAAGAAATCCCTGAACTCTTCCTATCCTATGGCATTCCATCTATATCTAACTCAGCTCGATACAGTTAATAGGGTCTAATTGCACATTTTAGATATAACCAATATTCAATACTAATTTTTCATATAATCACATATATTCATTTCAATTCAATAATCAATACATTCAATATGAATATACCAATTCAATCCATTTCAATGAATTATCAAAATGTCAATTACTCATCTCAACACTTACCATATGCATTAAATTGAATTACAACAATTAACAACTAAGTTCGGATTAGAGAAATACAAACTAGGAATTCCAAGCTATTCGACATCAATTTTATCTTTCCCCTTTTTAGTCGAGGATTCCAGTACGACGTTAGCTACGTAATTAAAACAATTCAAAGTCATCAATACAACAAAATTCAATATCATATTGAATATTTAAAATTTTACTCAATATTTGCCTAAATTTCAATTTAGTCCCAAAACCGAGACTAATTTTTATTCTTCACATTTAATTCTATATTTTCATACAAATTCCACTTTAAACTAAATTTAACTTTCTATTTTCACTAAAACCTTAAATTTTGATTTTTTCACAATTTAGTCCCTATTACTCAAAATTTACAATTTATTCTACAATTTAATCCTTTTTCATTTCTAGTTTAAAAATCTACCAATTTAATCTCTAATACTATAATTATTCAACATTAAAAACATTTAAAAACTCAAACAATACTAAAATTTCAACATGGGTCGGGTAATACTTAACACCGAAATTCTAAAAACATAAAAATCACAAGAAAAAGGGACTAAATTGACTAACCAATTGAACTTTGAACCCTAAAAGTCCCTAAGCTGTGCGTCTTTCTCCTTTCTTCTTTCTCTTTTTCTTTTTCTTTCTTTTCTTTTGGTTCGTATGTTCTCTTTCTTTATTTTTATTTTTTACCTATTTTCTTTTATTATACTTTAGTTAATTATTATAATATATATATACATTTACTTAATTATTAAGATTTCATATTTTAACTTTAATATTATAATATAGGTATCATTACAACATTGGCCCTTTAATTAATTTTTAATCTATAATTCAACATTCATCCTATATGCAATTTAGTCCTTATACGTAATTACTTTTAATTCATGCAAATTCGCTTAACTGAAACCTAATTAACTACACAACTAGCTTCATAAATATTTATTAAAAATATTTATGAGTCCAATTTACAGGAACGGAGTCCCGAGCACTTTCTGACACTCCTGACTATAAGGTCGTTACACTGGAAGTATGTTTCTTGACACCCCTGGCTTACGGGTTGTAACATAAAAACACTCGAGTTGCCTCCCGATAAACATTTATTTAAAGTCTAGGCTCGACTTCCCTTTTTAAACTCATGGATAAGGCAGTTCTTGGAGCCGAAGCTTTTCTTTCTCGTTATCAGTTTTACCACCATAATAAGGTTTGAGACGAGTACTATTTACCTTGGACATGCTGAATTCAAAATATGTCACCTCAACTATGTCGTATGGAAAAATAACTTTACCAAAAATGGGTTAGACCCTCTCGACTTAAGTTCTGAAGGAAAAATTCATGGATCTAATTTGTCTAATAGTACTTTTTCCCCAACTTTGAATTGGTTCATCACTTTCACATGCATATCATGGCGATGCTTTGTTTCTTCTTTTTGCTTTCTTAGTTTCTCATCAACCTTCGTTCGTCGTTCATTTAGTTCGTTGAGTTGCACCATTCACTTTTCACTTGTTCCCGAGTTCTATCACTTTGAAAAAATATGGCTCCAACACATTTTCACGAGGGGTTTCCTACAAAGAACATTGAGCCACATGATTACTAACATTAATAGAATAATTAGTATCATCTCGCTCATTAAGGACTCTCACAAAATCACGTGTTTGAAGAGTAATTTTTTCATCACCTATACGAAGAACAAGTTCACCACTACCCATATCAATAATAGTTCTAGCAGTGGCTAAAAATGGTCGACCTAAGATCATAGGTACCTAAATATTCTCATTCATGTCCAATACAACAAAATCAACAGGGAATATAAATTTATTGATTTTTACAATTACATCCTTAATAATACCATGGGATATCTAATTGATCTATCCGCTAATTGAATACTCATCCTACTGGGTTTGGGTACCCCAAGACCAATTTTTTTCAACATTTTATAAGGCATGACATTTATACTAGCTCACAAATCAGCCAAAGCGCTTTCAACATTTAAACTACCAATGAGACAAGGAATAGTAAAACTCCCTGAATATTAAGTTTGTTGGGTAGTTTGTTTTGAAGAATGGCCAACCAAATTGCATTGAGCTCCACAGTTGACAAGTTGTCTAACTTCCTGTTCTTTGTTAACAACTCCTTTAAAAATTTTACATATTTTAGCATCTACGAAAGAGCTTTAACAAAAGGTAAGTTACTATGTAGGTTTTTTTTTAAGTTAAAGAAATTTACCATACTGTTCATTTGTGCGGTCTCTCTTCAATGCTACCGAATATGGAATTTTTGGTTTGTATTCTCTAATTACTAGCTTATGCTCTTTCTTACCTTCCTCAACCTAATCACTTTTCACAATAACTTCTAACTTTGACTTTTTTTAAGGCTTGATTAACTCTTCCATGTTTCGAAAAGTGATTATATGGATTTCCTCCATTGGGTTAGTTTTGGTGTTGCTACGTAAGCTCCCTTGTGGCCTTTGTAACATCTCGATTTTGGGCCTAGTCGGAACAATGGTTTCGAGGCTATAAATTCGATAAGGAAAACGTTATTTTTATTATATTTTCACGATCTACGATTTCACAGAAAGATTTTTTGAAAATTTCGTTCGAAAATTTTGATGTTTGGGAACTCAATTTAGTCAAAAGGACTAAATTGTAAATAGTGCAAAAGTTGAGTTCCATATGTTAGAAGTGTCCAATTGTTATGAAGTTTTAAATTGAAGGTCCTTAAATAGTAATTAGACCATTGGTTAAATTTTTGGACAAAAATGGGCATGAATAAGACAAATTTGAAAGAAAAGTCTTTTAGGGCATTTTGGTCATTTAGTAATTTAAAAAAATTAAAAAGGGGAAATGAAGCAAAAATTTTCTCATCTTCTTCCTCAAGGCCGAATATAGCATGGAGAAACTTTGGCTAGGGTTTTTCAAGCTTCCAAGCTCGATTGTAAGCCTGTTCTAGCCCCCTTTTAATGATTTTTATGTTTTTGAAATCCCGGTAATATGATTTCTCTATTTCTACCATTTATTTGAGCTAGGGTTTGATTTCAAAAATTGAGCTATGGATAAACGCTAAATTATACATATTTTTACCCCATGTTTAACCTATAGTTTGGATGAATTATTAATGATTTAGTGAGAATTGGTGCTCTTAATCTTTCTTTTTCATATCTTATACTCAAGAGAGCACAGGGAAGAGAAAAGAACAAAAAATGGACCGAAACTGGAGAAAATGGGCCAAAAATGACATAACACACGGCCCAAGGAGACACCACACGGCCGTGCCACATAAGGGTCACACGGTCTAGCCCCGACAAGCACGGCCAGGCCATACGGCCGTGCCCCAACTGACAGAATCTCTCACGGCCTCTTGTCGAAGTACACGGGCGTGGCACACGGGCGTGTTCTAGTCGTGAAGAAGAGGAATTTCACTCGAATTGGGATGCTTAGAGGCTAAGAAAGGCTCCCTAAAACTCTATATAAAGACCCTAGAAGGCAACTCTAAAGGGGGTACTTGATTTCCCCTGCCAAGTGTAATCTTTTCCCTAAAGTGGGGAGTCGTCTCTCTGCCGACACGAAGAGTGAATGCCAGGAATTACTCCAAAGGAAGCCGATTGATTCATCCCAGAAGCCGGAATTCTGCAGCAACATAGAGGGTCCCCCTAAATTCCTTCAGGGTTTTTGGTTCCTTTTATGTTTTGTTATTTTATATCTTCTGAGATGTTTTCTTTCTTTATTATGAACTAAACCCCTCAAATACTTGAGGGGGATGAAACTAAAATGAATCTTGTTATTATTTATTCTTGAGTTATATGATAAAAAACTTGAGTTGTTCTTAATTATGTGTGCATAATTCTTGTGTTAATAAGCCTAGGTATTAATTCAAGAAACGGATGTGCTTAGAGTAGAGGAGTAAAATTCCCTGCGATAAGAGTAGATCTACCATAATTAAGCGGAGTTGCATGCAACCCTAGACATAGGGCGACATAAATCTGCCGGATTAGGGTCAAACCTAATATGGGGAACCATAGTTCGAATTAATGCAACCTAGGGAGTTAATTAATAAAGGAACTTTAATTAACAACTTAGGCCTAGTTGCTCTTCACCTCAACAGAGGGTTTAGCATAAATTAGGGATCTCTATGGATCAAATCAAGTGAATAAATCGTCTAGCTCAAGGACCAATAACAAGTGAAGTCTAGGTGGATTCTCCCTTAAGTATTGCTTATACCAATCAGTTTTCCCGAAAGTTTTTCTTAATTTACTCTTTGTGCACTTTTAGCTAGTTTTAGAATTAGTTTAATTCAACTCTCTTTATTTTTAGGCTAGATAATAGAAAGAAAGTGAGTACTAGTACTTTTGGTTCCCTTGGGTACGATAACTCAGTTTTGCCACTAAGCTATACTATTGTTCGACAGGTGCGCTTGCCTCAATGTCGTGATATTAGTTAGTTTTGGTGTGATCAAGTTATTTATAAATTTTATTACTTCATATCACGCGATATCAAGTTTTTGGCGCAGTTGCCGGGGAATTAAAATATTACGAAAGCTTGATTTCTATTACTTTAGCCATTAATATATATATATATATATATATATTTATTTATTTATTTTTCTTTTATTTTTGTTTTCAGTTTTTATTTATTTTTATTTTTATTTTTATTTTTATTTTCTTTTAAATTTTTGAGTTTTCTTTGCTTTTTCTTTTTAGGTATTTTTAGTTTATGACTAGAAACAACCTAACAGGACCACTACTTTTTGACGACGATCTAGAAACGACAGTTTGCAGAAATCGTAGAGAAATTAGACGCAGTCTACATTATCCTGAACAAGAACCTGATCAAGAGCTAGAACCTACAGAAGAGATGGAAGCAAATCAAAATGTTCCACCACCTCCCGCAATAGTCGCGCCACCAGCAAATCAAGAAGAAGCTCCTCACACTATGTATGATTATGCTAAACCTAGTTTGGCTGGTACCCAAACTAGCATTCTTAGACCTACTATTGCTGCTAATAATTTTGAGTTAAAACCTAACACTATTCAGATGATACATCAATTGGAGTAGTTTGATGGTTTACAGGACGAAGATCCAAACTCACACATAGCCAATTTTTTGGAACTTTGTGATACCTTCAAAATAAATGGCGTTTCTGATGATGCCATTCGATTGAGGCTATTTCCATTCTCTTTGACAAATAAAGCCAAACAGTGGTTAAATTCTTTACCACGAGGCTCAAATACCACATGGGAGCAGATGACCGAAAAATTTTTACTCAAATATTTTCCTCCAGCTAAAACAGCTAAATTACGAAACGATATTTCTTCTTTTGTGCAGATGGATATAGAAATACTATATGATGCATGGGAGAGATACAAAGATCTTTTGAGAAGGTGCCCTCATCATGGTCTACCTTTGTGGCTACAAGTTCAAACCTTCCACAATGGTTTAAACCCGTCAACTAGACAAATGATCGATGCAGCCACAGGAGGGACAATCAATAATAAAACACCTGAAGCAGCTTATGAATTTATTGAAGAGATGTCATTGAATAATTATCAGTGGCAAGTCATGAGGACAAAGCCAACAAAAGCCGCAGGAGTTTACAATATTGATGCTGTAGCCATGCTTACTAACCAAGTAGAACTTTTGAATAAAAAGTTTGATAATTTTGTTGGTTCTACGCAGGTACAGCCGGTAATGCAGTGTGACACGACTCTAGTAAACATGTTCAATCCTGATTTCTCATCCTATGGACACAGCATGGAAACTGAACAAGCCAACTATATGGGTAACAATTCTAGACCTCAGAATAACCCTTATAGTAATACTTACAATGCAGGTTGGAGGAATCACGCCAATTTTTCATGGGGAGGACAAGGGAATCAAAGACAACAGCCTCCTCTGGGATTTCAGCAGCCACCACCACAATAGGAGAAAAAGCCGAACTTGGAAGAAATGTTCACCAAATTTATGGCCATGTCAGAAAATCGTTTCCAAAATACTGAAACGGCACTAAGGAGCCAGCAAGCATCTATTCAAGGACTTGAAACTCAAATAGACTAGCTTGCCAAGCTAATCTCGGAAAGACCACAAGGTGGACTTCCAAGTAATACTGAGACCAATCCAAAAGAGCAAATTCATGCCGTAAGCACAATAGATGAGGAGGTTTTAATCAAAGACAACCCAAACAAGGAGCCTGAGGTGAATAAAGGTAAGGTAGAGGTAAGCAGAAACAAGTCAGACATCAACAAACACAAGCCTCGTATCCCATACCCAAAAGCGCTTCAGAAAGACCATACAAATGAACAATTCGGTAAGTTTCTTAAACTCTTAAAAAAATTACATATTAACTTACCATGTGTTGAAGCAATTTTGCAGATGCCAGACGCGGTTAAATTCTTAAAAGAACTCTTGACAAACAAGCGAAAGCTAGAGGAGAAATCTCATTTGGAATTAAATGCAGTCTACTCAGCTATTCTTCAAAATAGACTACCAACCAAATTGAAAGATCTAGGGAGTTTTACTATTCCTTGTTTATTTGGTAGCCTAGACACAAAAAATGCTTTAGCTGATTTAGGGGCTAGTATAAATGTCATGCCTTATACATTGTTGAAACAACTAGGTCTTGGAAAACCTAAGCAAACTAAGATGAGCATTCAACTGGCTGATAAAACTATTAGGTCTCCTAAGGGAATAGTTGAAAATGTGCTCGTCAAAATTGATAAATTTATATTCCCAATTGACTTTGTTGTTTTAGACATTGATGAGGATAGCAATGTACCTTTAATTCTAGGGCGACCCTTTTTAGCAACTGCCAGAACAATAATTGATTTAGGAACAGGTGAACTTACACTACATGTAGGTGATGACCAAGTTACCTTACAAGCTCGAAACTCGATTAAGATTGTTGATAATAATATAGTTATGAGTCCTTGTAAAAAGAATAATCTCACCATCCAACCTTCTGCGCAGGATACACTCCACATAAAGGCAACTCAATCACAGACAAATCCATCCAAGGGAGACGCACTTGGAAAGCGAATGGTTCAGATCAAGGAACTAGATGAGTGGTTGAACTATCATGAAAAGCCCAAAGTATGCCAAACCAACCTAGAGCATCACCAAGACGACCCTCAGGTACAAACGAATCAACTCAAGGTAGGGGATAAGGTAATCTTAGGGGAAGACGATCCTCGAATCTTGAATTCAAAAGAGAATACAAGTGATACACCTTACTTTACGATAATGAAAATCTTTCCCTATGGTACAGTTAAGATAAAACATGAGTCACTCGGCACTTTCAAGGTAAATCACGCTCGACTCAAATCTTACGTTGATAATGAAATTGTAAGCAGGATAGAAGAGTATCAACTCTTCAAACCACCGTGAACGTACAAGCTCAAGCAAAGTCGAGCTTAGACTATAAATAAGCGCTTCTCGGGAGGCAACCCGAGCACTAACTTAATCATTTTTCTTCTATTTTAATTTTTAGTCTTTTTATACAGCAACTAACCTTTTTATGCAGGAATTTAGGACCACACGGCCATGCCCACAGGTGTGTCCAAGGCCATGTGAACACTCCAAGCAGAGACAGGATCGTGTACCGAGGCCGTGTAGGAACAGAGCAAAAGTTTCCCAAAAGCACGGGAGGTCAACAAATCCCCACGGCTGTGCGACATGGCCGTGGCACCCTTTCGACTTCAACACGGGCTACCGACAAATCCCCACGGCCGTGCAACATGGCCGTGGCAACCCTGCACTATCAACACGGGCTTGCACAAATCTCCACACACCCGTGTCCCCAGACCGTGGCCAACACTGCCAAATTAAACACAACCGTGTGCCCTTCCACACGACTGTGAGAGTAGCGAAGCCTCATCGCACACGGTCGTGGTACATCCTACACGACCGTGTGAAGTACGAACAAGATCGCACACGGCCATGCTATATGGCCAACACGGGCTAAACGCGAGCCACACGGGCGTGTGCCTCTAATCTCCCATTTGGTTCTATTTTTCTCATTTTTTATTTTTCTTTTTCTTTTATTAGTTTCCTTTTTTATTTCAAATTTTATTTTTATGTTTAATCCTTTTAATCATTATAGTATCAGTATTCTTAGAACTTAGTTTATTATTTTTCTGTTATTTAATTTTCTATCTTTCATATCAGCCAATCCCTAACGAGTAATCTCTATTAATCCTAAAGTCCCACGACTAATTAATATTTTCGCAGTTTCAAAAAGGAGCTCTACAGCTCATATTCAACCGAAAATAGGAACACCCTGCCACAATTATCGACTCTTCCTCACAAGTTCATCCTAAATTTAGGGAGTTTCAATCCTCTCCCCATCTTATGATATTATACTTCTCTTGCTATCTGTATCTTTGTACATTGAGGGCAATGTACATCTTAAGTGTGGGGGGAAGTTACTTTAAATCTATAATTATCTATGAAATCCCTGAAATTTTTCATGCTTTATTCTCAAATAATTCTCAGTCTCCTATTAAGAATTAATTATGATTGATTTATGATTTTATTGATATGTTGAGAATTAAGATATAGGTGCCTGTACTCTGATTATTCAAACTTTAAAACATTAAGGAATCAAGCATGATAAGTTGAACTTTTTGAGAACCCCAATTTTTGCATAAGCTATTTCTTTAATTCTAAGTATTATCTTGAAATTTGAAATTTACAGGATTGACATAAAAAAGCCATAATTCTGGTGAGATTTTGAGCCTTTTGAGCATACATTCTTTCATGCTCACTTTTATTATTGCTTTGAGTGAGTCAACACTGATTTTTTATTCTAGAACTTGCTTTGATTATACGCATCAAGACCACATCATTGATTTGATATACCGAAATGATACAGGCACTTAGAATTTAACCTACTTACTCCACAAAAAGCCTACCTCCATAAATTAACCCCTAGTAAACCTCGTTGAGCCTAACACCCCATTCTTTGACTCACCCCCTAATTATTAACCAATAACCCATTTTTTGATGAATCTTATTCAATTACTTTGACCTCTATTTTTGTCGAGATTTGAGTTGAAATTTTTATCTCGCTTTATTCTCTTTTCCAGCATGTAAAGTTGTAAATATTCAAGATTATTATGAATTGTTCCTAAAAAAAAATGGTTACAGTTAAATTCAGTTGTCATATGTAATAGTTCAAAAGTTTTTGCATATTTCTATTTTAAAGCTACCCAGGCATGAACGATAAAAATTAGCTCGAGAAATATGTTCTAATGATAGAGATTTTTCTAGCTAGATAATTTTTCAATTCAATCTCGATTCTAACCCTTCTTTTGCAGCCTGTGACAACACCCCTAACCAAGCCCCGTTACAACCCTTACAAGACCTTTTGATCGATATGTCATGTCAATCTATAGTGGTGGAGATGTGATTTTCTTACAAGCCTATGGTAATAACTTCTCAGGTTGACTAGAGAGTGCTTAATTCTTGAACCCTAAACACTTCGAGTGGACAGAGTGAACCTTTAGTGAGGATGTCAACTTCTGTTAATTAAGATGAAGGGATAATTACTCAGGAGGAAGGAGAAAACTTATGTTTCAATGATAAAATTCTCAGCTTAAAGTGATTGAGTCTTTAATATTATTTTGATTGAATATTTCATTGTACGATCACCTGTGGATTAGTTTGAAACATTATTGATAAAGATTATAGGTTGAGAAGAATGATTCCTTCTAGGGATTGAGATTTTGCTTGAGGACAAGCAAATGTTTAAGTGTGGGGGTATTTGATAAACATTAAATTATACATATTTTTACCCCATGTTTAACCTATATTTTGGATGAATTATTAATGATTTAGTGAGAATTGGTGCTCTTAATCTTTCTTTTTCATATATTATACTCAAGAGAGCATAGGGAAGAGGAAAGAACAAAAAATGGACCGAAACTGGAGAAAATGGGCCAAAAATGACATAACACATGGCCTAAGGAGACACCACACGGCTGTGGCACACGGCCGTGCCACATAAGGGTCACACGGTCCAGCCCCGACAAGCACGGCCAGGCCATACGGCCGTGCCCCAACTGACAGAATCTCACACGGCCTCTTGTCGAAGTACACGGGCGTGGCACACGGGCGTGTTCTAGTCGTGAGGAAGAGGAATTTCACTCAAATTGGGATGTTTAGAGGCTAAGAAAGGCTCCCCAAAACTCTATATAAAGACCCTAGGAGGCAACTCTAAAGGGGGTACTTGATTTCCCCCTGCCAAGGGTAATCTTTTCCCTAAAGTGGGGAGTCGTCTCTCTGCTGACACGAAGAGTGAAAGCCAGGAATTACTCCAAGGGAAGCCGATTGATTCATCCCAGAAGCTAGAATTTTGCAGCAACATAGAGGATCTCCCTAAATTCCTTCAGGGGTTTTTGGTTCCTTTTATGTTTTGTTATTTTATATCTTCTGAGATGTTTTCTTTCTTTATTATGAACTAAACCCTTCAAATAATTGAGGGGGATGAAACCTAAGATGAATCTTGTTATTATTTATTCTTGAGTTATATGATAAATACTTGAGTTGTTCTTAATTATGTGTGCTTAATTCTTGTGTTAATAAGCCTAGGTATTAATTCAAGAAACGGATGTGCTTAGAGTAGAGGAGCAAAAGTCCCTACGATAAGAGTAGATCTACCATAATTAAGCGGAGTTGCATGCAACCCTAGACATAGGGCGACATAAATCTGCCGGATTAGGGTCAAACCTAATATGGGGAACCATAGTTCGAATTAATGCAACCTAGGGAGTTAATTAATAAAGGAACTTTAATTAACAACTTAGGCCTAGTTGCTTTTCACCTCGACAAAAGGTTTAGCATAAATTAGGGATCTCTACCGATCAAATCAAGTGAATAAATCGTCTAGCTCAAGGACCAATAACAAGTGAAGTCTAGGTGGATTCTCCCTTAAGTATTGCTTATATCAATCAGTTTTCCCGAAAGTTTTTCTTAATTTACTATTTGTGCACTTTTAGCTAGTTTTAGAATTAGTTTAATTCAACTCTCTTTACTTTTAGGCTAGATAATAGAAAGAAAGTGAGTACTAGTACTTTTTGTTCCCTTGGGTACGATAACTCGGTCTTGCCACTAAGCTATACTACTGTTCGACAGGTACGCTTGCCTCAACATCGTGATATTAGTTAGTTTTGGTGTGATCAAGTTCTTTATAAATTTTATTACTTCATATCACGCGATATCAGCATGGCAGTGGTAAGTTTTACAAAGCAAGGAAATCATATAAGACCATGTCAAGACATGGCATTGATAAGTTACTATAAGGCAAAGATCCCATGTAAGACTATGCCAAGGCATGGCATTGGTAAGTTTTACAAGGCAAGGAGATCATGTAAGACCATGTCAAGACGTGGCATTGATAAGTTACTATAAGGCAAAGATCCCATGTAAGACCATGCCAAGGCATGGCTTTGGTGAGTATATAAGGCAAGGATCCCATATAAGACCATGCCAAGGCATGGCATTGGTGAGTACATAAGGCAAGGATAACACATAAGACCATGTCAAGACATGGCAATGGTAAATTCAAAAGGAAAGGTACTTGAGTAATCCAAAGAGTAAGTCAAAGAGATGACAAGGTAAGATCACGAGGAAATAGCACAGGTATGTACATAAGGCTTATTAATATTGAGGTTATAAGTTGATGATATTAAAAGTATTTTAATGAGTATATTCAAGTATTAAGTAAGTGATAAGTTTTCAATTATACTTATGACGCTTTGTGACATGATTAGCAATATGCCTATATATTATGAGAGAGTATTAATATGTTAAGTGAGATGTTGCAGTTGCATAAGCAAGCTATTAAGTAAGGTATTTTTTTTTATTCTGAGCCTTTGGTAAGGTTACCAATGAGTAAGATGGGAAAGTAAGAACTTAACATTATTTATGCAAATTATGAAAGCTTAATAATAAGCTAAATTCATTACTAATGCCTATTATTTTACATGTGAACTTACTAAGCTTTATAAGCTTACTCTTTCCTTTCCTCTGTTCCAGAGTTTTATCAAACAAGCTCGGGTTGGAGGTCATCGGAGATCGCTTCACACTTTCGACTATCAAGTTACCAATTGGGTATTTTCATTAAAACATTTTCAGTTATGGCATGTATAGGGACTTGGCCATTTTGTGTGTATGTCCTTATGATATGGCTAAATAAGAACATGTATTGATGTTATGTATGCCTAAATGAGGTTTAATGCAAAGAAATTATGAAAGAGTAAAAGTTGGTTATGAAATAGTTTTGGAACAGCAGCAGTGACGTAATTTTGAAAAATCACTAAATATTGTAGAAATGGAATTGAATGGTGAATAAGGTATAGAATTAAAGTTTATTGAGTCTATTTTCATAGGAAAGAAGAAGATAAGCAAAGGAAGTCTGTATTTTGAGATATTTAAACTCTTATGAGACTGGTTCAGAGTGACTTTGTGATCCCCTGTTTTGATTTTAGAATTTCACTAAAAATTGTACAAAATGAATTATGATGTATAATTTATATGTCTGGATTCCTTAATGAGTCTATTTTCATTAGAAACAAACAAAAACATTATCTAGATTTTGTAAGATGAGATAATCAATTTTTAGTGAAGAGAGGTTAGGTCTATTGGATTGCGAAATAGGAGAAAGTTTAATGAATAAACTGTACTAATTTGCCAAACCAAAAATTCTAGAAAAATTATGGTAAGAAGATATATGAGTCTATTTTAAGGGAAAATTTACGGATTTAAATTTTCAGTTTTGTAACTTGATTTATAATTAATTTAGTGAATGTTACGCAGATGGATAGTTTTATTATAAATAGTGAAATAAATTGTTTTGATTTGTGTAAGTAATTGGAAAAATTTTAATGTTCCGGGTTTGGTCCCGAACCATTTCAATTGCATGTTTTAGGGCCTTGAGGGCCCTTTTTAGGGATATATTGGATGAATGTGAGCGAATTAATTTTAAAAGTAAATTTTTATGCCCCGAATTAGTAAGATAAGTCTGGTAACGCCTCGTGCTCGACTCTGGCGACGGTCTTGGGTAAGAGGTGTTACAGCCTTTTCGAAATAGGTTTGGCAAGCTGTCCAATTTGATTTTTGAGCCCTTGAATCGATGCTTGTTGATTCTTTTAGAGTTTCCTTATTGTTTTGAAATCGAGTTTCTGACATTGAAATAAATTTAGCCAACGTCTCTTCAAGGTTTGGCTTCTTTTTTTTGCTAATAAGGCCGCTGAAAACCCGGAGGGGGTTGTGACTTTTGATTTCCTTGACCACCTAAAGAGAAATTTGAATGGTTCCTCCAACCTACATTATAAGTATTACTATAGGGGTTATTTTACTGTTTAGAATTATTACCCAAAAAGTCGACTTGCTCATACTCCATGTTAGGCTTGAAGGGTAAATATTCTGGATAAATCATCTCCGCTCCATTTGCATCGATTGCATCATTGGATTTACCTGCTTAGAAAAATTCAAACTATCAAGTTTTTTATTTAGTGCTTCCACTTGGCTTGCCAACATAGTAATTACTTCTATATTAAAAACACCAGCTGCTTTCATCAATTATGTTATTATGACTTGCCACTAATAGTTATTCAGTGTTACTTCTTCAATAAACGTTTGAGCTTCCTCGGGTGTTTTATTATTCAGTGTTCCACCAATTACTGCATCAATTAATTGCCTAATTGAGGGATTCAAACCATTGTAAAATGTTTGAACTTGTAACCACAAAGGTAATCCATGGTGAGGACACCTTCTCAACAAATCATTATATCTATCTCATGTATCATAAAGAGTTTCAATATCAAACTGAACAAAAGAAGAGATGTCGTTCCTCAACTTAGCTATTTTTGCCGATAGAAAATATTTTAACAAAAAAATTTCAGTCATTTGAGCCCAAGTAGTGATAGAACCTTGTGGCAATGAATTTAACCACTATTTTGCCTTGCTCCTCAATGAGAATGGGAACAACCGTTAGCGTATAACATCATCAGTACCACCATTGATCTTGAAAGTATTGCAAGTCTCTAGAAAGTTGGCCAAATGAGCATTTGGATCTTCATCTTGCAAATCATCAAACTGAATATATTGTTGCACCATCTGAATTGTGTTTTGCTTTATCTCAAAATTGTTTGCATTAACAGTTGATTTGACAATACTCGATTCAGCCCCAATCAGAGTGGGTTTAGCATAGAAAAATATGGATTACTTATTACCATGAATATTTTTTTTCAAGAAAAAATATTAATGGACATAGAAACTGTAACGCCCTCTTACCCGAGACCATCACCGAAGTTGAGCTTGAGGTGTTACTAAACTTAATTTATCACTTAAAGAACTTTAAATCATTTATTCTAACTTTCGTAATAAGCTGTTCATCTACGTCACAGTCGCTAAAAAATTCATATCTCAAGTTCCAAAACTCAAAATTAAGATCTGTAAATTTTCCCTAAAACTAGACTTATATATCTATCTACTAATTTTTTTATAGAATTTTTGGTTGGGCCAATTAGTACAGTTTATTAGTTAAAGTTTCCCCTATTTCAGTGTTCAACTGCTTTGACCTCTGTTCACTACGAATCATTTTTCTCCCCCTAAAAAATTCTAATGACTATGCCATTTATTTCTCATAAAACTAGACTCAATAAGGAATCTGTGGATATAAAGTATAACTCCTAATTATTTTTGTACAATTTTTAGTGAATTTCTAAATTCAAAACAGGGGATTCAAAAATCGCTCTGACCCTGTTCCACCAAAACCCAAATATCTCATAAAATACAACTCTTTTACCTGTTTTGTTTCTTCCATATGAAATTATACACAATAAGCTTCAATTTCATATTTTATTCACCACCTAAACTTGTCTCTACTATTTTTAGTGATTTTTCAAACTCACGTCATTGCTGCTGAAAAATTCTGTTTTATAACAAAGTTCATCTTTTTATGGATTTTTATGGACTAACACATTAAACATACATGACACCAAATATAATCTAGATTGGCCATTCCAATGGCTAATCATTTCTAAGTATTTCCATTACCAAACCATCACCATATCATAAGAGTATTTACACAAAATGATTATAATGCTATACATGCCATATTCAAAATACAAGCCATTATACCAATTTGTCCCAGGTAGTGTGAACGTTCCTTCGACCCTTCCCGATTTCCAAGCTGGCTTGTCAAAACTACAATGAATGAAAAGGAGGGAGTAAGCATAAATGCTTAGTAAATTCACATGTAAATAACAAGTAACATGACTATGCAAATCAACATAAACACCAATTGCATAAGTATCATTAAAACATTCATGGCACAAGTATACTTACTATCTTTCCACAATCTTATCTTACCAAGTTCTCCACTTGAAGTTTAAGATCATACCTGTTCAATTTCCTCTTTCACCTTACTTTCCAACATACCTCGTTCGTTTAGGAGCTCTCACTATTCATTTAAAAATCTACCCGATGAACTCATCGGAATATAATTCGGATACACAGATTTCACATACATAAGTGTCATATCCGTAGCTAGACAACTCAATAGCCTACGGAATTTACGTTGCCAAGCTACCATGTAACCCGCCCATAAGCGAACTCAGACTCAACTCAACGAGCTCGGGCGTTCGCATCCATAAGTGAACTCGGACTCAACTCAGCGAGCTCGGATGCCTAGTTACATCTCACGAACTCGGACTCAACTCAACGAGTTCGGAACTCAACCATCCTAGTGACATGTCACTTGTATCCTAATCTATTCCCAAGGTTCAAATGAGATTTTCTTCAATCGTACATCTTTGTCGTCTTCCTCGAAATGTCGGAACCGATACTTGGTAGCATTTCACATTTATCAAATAGCTCACATAACTTGCATATTACTAATAATTATTTTCAAAGCATAATATTTCATAATAATAAACATCATATCATATAAATGACATTAAATTGCTTAAAATAACCATTATGTTACCTTATTTACACATGAACTTACCTCGGTACAAAATATAGAAATTTTGCAATTTAGTCCACAATCTTTTCTTTTCCTCGATCAAGGTCAATTCCACGTCTTTCTTAATCTAAAATAACACATTTAGCTTATTTAATACTCACATTTATCAAAATAGTCCTTAACTCCAACTTTGGAAAAATTACGATTTTGCCCCTAAACTTTTGCATATTTACACTTTTGCCCCAAAGCTCGAAAATTAAAATTTATCCCAAATTCTTATGTTTTATGACATGCTGATTATTTATTTACTAACAGCAACCTCAAATTCTCACTATAACATGTACTTATGAACAATAGGTATTTTTACCGATTAAGCTGTTTTACTCGTTTTTACTTAAAACCGAGTAGCACAAGTTGTTTAGCATAATTTAAAACCTCATATTCTATCATAAAACATCAAAATAAACACTTTTCACCTATGGGTATTTTTCTAAATATGAACCCTAGGTTGAATTATTGCTAGAATAAGCTAAATCAAGTTATCGGAACTCCGAAAACGTAAAGAACATTAAAAACGGGGCTTGGAATCACTTACTATGGAGCTTGGAAGCTTGAAACAAACCCTAGCTATGGAGAACCCTTGAAATTTCGTGCTAATGAAGAAGATGGACATATTTTGCCATCTTTTTCCCTTTTTTAATCTTTTAATTACCAAATGACCAAAATACCCTTAATGCCTTTCTTTGAAATTTTTCATGTACAAGATCATTTTTGTCCAAAATTTTAGAAATTGGTCAAATTCCTATTTAAGACCTCCTAATTAATATTCCAAAGCAATTTCATACTAAAAGCGTCTACAATGTAAGTTTTGCAACTTATTCGATTTAGTCCCTAATTTCAAATTAAGCACTTTATGCATAGAATTTCTTCACAAATTTTTCACACCATCATGCAATCACATCATAAACATCAAAATAATAATAAAATAATTATTTCTATCTTGGATTTGTGGTCACAAAACTACTATTCCGATTAGGCCCTAATTCGGGATATTACAGAAACTTTTTCTTTAAACATAAAAAATAAGAATTCAGTAAAGTCAAATATGTTTTACTTTAAAACTAAAATGGTTGCTAATGTTATAATTTAAACATTTCTTAAGAAGGTTTTTATTTTTCTATAAGTTCTTTTTTTTTTTTTTTGGTAGAAAAGAACAACACTAAGCGAATACATTAATCAATCAACCCCTTGAATAGATATTTCTATCTTCACGCAGAACTCCTTGTACTAAATTTGGTGGATCCATAATACTAATAGACTTGGCGTACCATTCTTTGTGCATTTAACCATTTGATCAGGAGCCGTATTTTGAGCCCTTTAGATATGTCGAATCCTTATTTTCCAATTTCATTGGAGTAAGTGTAAGAATTGAGTGACCCGAATCCTTGTTAAAATAAAATAAAGTGGTAAAATAAAATACAAGTAAAATCCATACAGAACTACACTTTTTTTATTTTATTTTAGAAAAAGGTTTTTTAACATTATTATACTTCATCTATTTGATATTTATTAGAATAAGGTGTTTCAATCTTACTACACTTCTTCTATTAGAATATGGTTTTACAAGCCTATAAATAGATATAGTCTACTCCTCATGTAATTATTTGAATTTGACATAATGAATTATCTTCTCCTTTGCTCGTGGTTTTTTCTCTCGAAAGGGTTTCCACATAAAATTTGTATGTTCTTTATTTTTCTTTCTATTTTCTTTACGATACATTGTCATTATCGACGTTCTATTTTTTAATAGATTGGTATCCGAGCTTTCGGGTTATTTATCTCAATCACAGTAATGACGTCTTTGAAGTATGAAATTTCGCTATTGGATTGCAACACTAGATTTGCATTGTAGCAAATAAAGATGCAGACAGTTCTTACGCAGATGGACGTAGAGGATGCCATGCTAGGGATAGATAAGATTCCTTCTACGTTGATGGAGGAAGAGAAAAGGTGTAAAGATCAAAAGACGTTAACATAGTTACATATGCATTTGTCTAACAAAATTTTACAGTATGTGATGAAGGAGAAGACTATCGCGCATTATGGAAGAGGTTGGAATAAATATATATGTCAAAAACTCTAACTAGTAAGCTGCATATGAAGCAACGTCTTTATGCTCATCGTTTGAAGAGAGGTGCGTCTGTGCACGAACACTTAATAGTGTTTAAAGAAATTCTCTCAAACATGGAGGTCATGGAGGTTCAGTATGATAAGATCTAGGGTTGATTCTATTTTGTTCATTCCCCCTGTCTTATTCAACCTTTAGAGACACAATTTTATATAGCCTCAAGTCTCTCACAGTTGATGAGGTTTATGATTCTTTGACCTCGTATGATAAAATGAAGCATATTATGGGTAAACCCGACTCTCAACGAGAGGGTTTCATTGTTCGTAAGAAATAAGATCGCAATGCTGATGATGATTGTGGAAGGATAGGAACGAAATCCTCGCGGTAAATCTAAGGGTAGATGAAAGTCTTCAAATAGAGGTAAAACTTTTAACTTCTAAAAGAAGAAAGAGCACATTAAATCTGAATGTTATAAACTGTAGAACAAGATCAAAAGGGAGGCTACGAATCAAAAGGGAAAACAACTAGAAAAATCCGGTGAAGCTGATGTTGTAGAATATTACAACGATGGTGAACTCCTAGTCACTTCTGTCAACAATTTTAAAGTAAGTAAGGAGTGGATCCTTCATTCAGGCTGCACCTTCCATATGACTCTCAATCGAGATTGGTTTAGAAGTTACAAAATAGTGTCTGAAGGTGTTGTTTTGATGGGAAATAACACTTTATGAAAAATCATAGGTGTTGGAACAATTAAAGTTAAGATGTTTGATGGAGTTATTAGAACACTTAGTGACGTGTGACATGTTCCAGATTGAAGAGAAATTTGATTTTGTTGAGTACTCTTGATTCAAAAGGGTACAAATACACAGCTAAAAGTGGGGTTTTGAAGATTTTTGAAGGTTCCCTCGTTGTGATGAAAGGGTAGAGAAAGACTACCAAGTTATATGTTTTGTAGGGTTCTACTGTTACTGGTGATGCAGCTGTCGCTTCCTCTTCCTTGTTAGGTGATGATGTTACTAGACTTTGGCATATGCGCCTAGGGCATATGAGTGAGAATGGCATGGCAAAATTGAGTAAAGAAGGACTTCTTCATGGGTAAGAAATTTACAAGCTGAAGTTTTGTGAGCACTACAATTTTGGGAAGCAAAAGAGAGTTCGATTAACTAGAGGAATTCATAACACGAGGGGAACGTTGGAAAATATTCATTCTGATTTGTGGGGGCCATCCAGAGTGCCTTCGAGAGGTGAAGCTAATTATATGCTAACACTTATTGATGATTTTTCCAAAAAAGTTTAGGCATTTTTCCACAAAAAACCAAAGTGTTTCTATTAACTCTTAATGGCTCTCAAAGGGACTAATTTTATATAATATATAGATTAATTAAGTGAAAATTTCATATTAAAGGGACATTTTTGTCAAATTAACTACCTATCATAATCAAAGCTTGATAACTTGGTTCTTTTTTTTTTTTTTTTTTTTTTGCAAGTTATGGTCAATGGCCATTAGAGTGAATGCTACGCTGAAAAGTGTCAAATACTCAATAGGGGATATCAAGAAGAATAGTCTTTTTTTTATCACGTGCTTACACCTACAAGACTAGTAGGGTCTGTAACTAGGGTTAAATACAAAAATGAGTCCCTATCCTAAATCACTTTTTCTTTTAATAAGGCACTTTTATTATAATTTCACCAAATAAGAGGGTAACGAGTGCAATTCAACACTTGTCCGCAGCAGATTTTGATAACCTAATGTTTTTAATTCTTCTGAAACTTGTGATAATATTACTCTGTTCTAAGACTGCCGAAGCAAGGATTTCTAAATAGTAGTTTCAGTTTCAGAAAGGGCGGAAGAGAAAGGATGATGAATATGAATGCCATGGAAGCAGTGACAAAGTTGAAATTCCTGTCGATGATTTGAAAGAATTCTTGCTGTGAATGAAAGTTTAATTCAACCATTTGACATCAGATACTTTGCATTCGACGGAGATTGTAAACAATGCATGGATTCCGGTGGAAGATGTGGAATTGGATCATCCAACGAAACTGTACCCTCAGGATTATCCGTCTACAACACTCAAATTGTGGGAAGCAATATTTCGTAACTCCAGTTCAGTGCTTAAGATTCTTTATTAAAGCTCATCAAAATAAAAACCAAAAGTAGAAAATTCAAAAAAGTTAATTGAAGTATGTAGATAGATATACAAATTAGACATTTCTAAATCATTCAAAAAAGCGACTATTACTTTTTCTCTATCCCTCCTGTTTCTTGAAAATTTATGCTTGGTGAGAGTGAATACCGACACTAATTTAATTTTAGGCTTAATATTATCAATACCTTTTTTAAATTTTGTACTTAAACTTTATTTTTTTAAAGTTAGTACTTAATTTTTTTGGGTCCAATTTGATATCTGAACTTGATTTGTTTTTTTAATTTGGTACCTAATTTTTTTTTCACTTGAGCTGGTAGTTGAACTTGTCAAGCATTTATGAGGTAGCAAAAATAATCAATATATGATCAAGATGTGACCGATGATATGATTTTTTTATAAGTTCAATTACAATTAATTTTATTTATTTATTTATTCTATTAATTGAAAATAATGAATTTTTTAATTTGAGTTTTTAAAACTTTTTTTTTCTTTTTTAATATTAATTCGTTAAGTATAGCTTAATACCTAATTTTTAACATAAATTTCCTATAATACTAACAATATTTATGTAGCATAACAATTTTTTTAATATTATTAATGTTTTGCATATTTTGTATAACATTTAATGAATTGAGGTACCAAATTGAACCTAAAAAAAAGCTTAGGTACCAAATTAAGAAAAAAATGTCAAAATGGGCTTAAAAAAGTTTAGGTACCAAATTAAGAAAAAATGTCAAATTCAAGTATCAAATTGGGTAAAGAAAAGTTTAGGTACTAAATTATAACAAAATGTTAAGTTCAAGCCTTAATCTTAAAATATTGAAATTGAATCAAAACTCCTCATTTCAAAAAACGAAGTTATGTGTTGTTTGGGGTGTTGCTTCTTTCCAATTCGATATCCGAACATCTCTCATAATTCCATAAAGTGCTTTGCACAAGATTAGCTCTCCTTTAACTCGATATTCATATATTTGTGTTTATAATTACTTTTTTTTTTTATATCGCATAAACTTTAGGAAAACAAATATAATTTACTTTTTAATGCAATCATATATATTGGTATATAAATTTGAAATATTTTTATATTTATGTTGTAGTTATACCACTTTTTTTTGCCATAGTATATTTTAGATGGTATTTTGATAATGAAGTTCAAAATTAAGAATGATGCTAAAATCCTTTTTTTTTTTTTTTAAGTCATCTAAGTGGTGAAAATTAAGAATTCCCGTAATTGATCTCGTGGATTGGTAAACCTTCTTTTAGACGTAGTGTGCGAAAACTTAAACGAGATTTTTGGAGTGAAGATGATTTGTCCATGAAAAATAAGCCACTAACACCCAACCACATGTAAAGTATCATTCTACTAGTCAAGGTCAGCACCCTTGTATCTTTCTTTCTTTCCATCTCTTGGAAATTTTTAACTCCACCCCTTCCTTTTCTGTTAAATTACCAACCCAACCCCATTTTTGTCTCCCCAAGACTTCCCTTTTTCACTTTAAACAAACTATTAACTCATTCTTCCATGGATGCCCTCTTCCTTTCGCCATCTTCCTTCTCCGTCTTATTCCTTTTAACTATTTTCCAACTGTCTTACGCCCAAGATGATTTCCACTTTACTTCATGCGCTCCATTTGATTGTGGAAACCTTTCTAATATTTCATATCCTTTCTGGACCGATCAATCTAATCGACCTTCATATTGCGGTTACGGTAATGAAGGGTATAAGCTGAAGTGCAGGCAGGATCAGCCCCCTGTTATGACGCTCAGTTCCCAAGAATTCTATGTATTGCATCTCAATCGGTCTCATGGTTTTTTGACAATCAAACGAGTGGAATTAAACAACACTTGTCCTCAGCCGATTTTGATAAACAATGCTTTTAATTATACTGAAACTGCTGAAAACATTACTCTGTTCTACGACTGCCGAAGCAGGGGAGGTCCGAATCATAGTTTCAGTTGCAGAAAGGGTGGAAAAGAAACTTCCCTCATGTCCTTTAAGGAGGATGAAAATGGATGTTTTGAATACAGTGAAGAAGTTGAAATTCCTATTGGGAAAAAGGCCTTTGATGATTTGATTGGGGGAATCAGCTCCGTGAATGAAAGTTTACTCGAACCCTTTGATATTAGATACTTTGCATACAAAGACTATTGCAAACAATGCAAGGATTCTGGCGGAAGATGTGGATCCAACCAAAATGAAACCTCTACATTTGCCTGCTATTGTCGTGATCATCCTCATACACTCCAATGCATCCAAGGTACGGTATACCTGCTTCTTTTAACTCTTCCTGAACCGTTAAAACACTCCGTTGAATCATTGTTCAGAAACATGGAATTTGATATCCAGTCGTCTTTTTCTGCTGTTTATGACCCAGAATTAACCCCAGCTTTGGGTTCTTAATTATCCGATCTTTTCAGCTTTTTCTTCATTGATTAGACCTTTAAAATTGATCCATGCATGGTCTAACTTTTGAATTGGTCAGCGGTCCAAGACAGCATCACCCATTAAAGGACTATTCTTCCCAACTTGTTTGGCCCAAACCTCATCTTCTACTTCTTAATTTCATTTCGCCCCTTCAAATGCAATGGAAGGTGTGGCCAAAGTAATGCTTCTTTTTCTCTCCTTTAAATTCAACCACCGACATCTTTGTTTATATAGAGCAACCTATTAAATTACTCTCCTATTCTATCTTTTCTCAATGGTCCCATTGCTCTAATTTTATAAAAAAAATTATTTTATTCCTACATTTTCTCTTATTAATGTTTTTTAACTTTATTGACGTAACATATACATAAGTATTATGCACATGACATATAAAAATTTAATTTAATTTTTTAATTTTAAAAAATATTTTTTATATTTTTTATAAATTTAATTATTTTTAATTTTAAAAATAGTTTTTATACTTATTTTTGAAAATTTTAAAATTTAAAAAATTATTTAAATTTTGACGTATCATCTACATGACAATTCACATATATGCAATATCAACAAGTATAGCCCTAGCTGTCTACCCCTACCCGTCTACCTTGGGTGTTTATAATGATATTTGAAAGTCTAAGGTTTAGACTATATCTACAGTTTTTACAAATAAAAAGTTCAAGCTTAAACTATTTTTCCTTAGTGTTTACAATTAAAAGGTTACAATTTATCTAAAGTTTCAAAAGTAGCAATTAAATAAATTAGGATCGGCATCGGAGTCTCATATTTAATTTCTTTTTGAAGAAAATAAATTTTTAAAAGTTTGTGGCATGACTTTTTTCCCAAAATACCTTTCTTTATGACATGCATGCAGACTTATTTAAAAATTCACAGTCCGAGTTTTAGAAACCTGACTCTGATATCACCAAATGTAACATTTCTAACCCAGCCTAATAAAACTATCGAAGTTTAAAACAATCTTTTTAAAACATTTGCTGATTTTATCAGAAAAACTTAGTGTGTTTCCATAAGGTACAATTTCTTTAAAAAAAAACCCAATTGATTTTAACAGTTACTCTGCAAAAATTTATTTCAAAGAGAAACAATCATGTCTTGTGCTCCTGTCATTGTGAAAACTACATCAGTCTCTTGAGTTGGATATCAATTGATTGGGTCACGTAGGTGGTGGACTCGATAAAATTCCTAAGCTTCTCACTCGGTTAAGCATATAGGTACGAGAAATATTTAAAGAAGTGTAAGCTTCAAATTTTCCATAGGGAACATACCTTCTCTTGTGCTTTCCTTAAGGCCTCTGAAACGCCCTTGGTGATTCATTCTGTGAATAATTCCTCTATTGTCCCCCTACCTTGGACCCATAAACTCTGATAAGATGGACCTTGTTGGCCACACGCACTCTAATGACCCCTAACTGCCTATCATCCCTCTGAAAGGTGTTGTGAGTTGTTTTTTTTTTTTATTTCCTCTGCCTTAGCAAGCTTATGTGCCCTCTCATATAAGTCTACTAAACTATGCGGTCTATCATTAGTCAATGAGTACTGAACGTGCTCATTTTGAACTTCCATAGTAAATGTATCAATGTCCCATCGATCCTCTAAATTCTTCATGTTTAACGTGGCTACATGAAATTGTTTCATATAATCCTGTAAAGATTCTCCATCTATTCATTTCATATATCATCCTATGAGATTGAATCTATCTAAAAAAATCTGACCCAGCTTTTAGAAGCTTTGAATGGAACCCTGTAGCAAAGATAAATACTAATATTTCGCGCTTCCCTTGAGAGTCTTGGAGAAAGCCTTACACTTCACCATGTCGGAAGCTCCTAACATATTCATATAATTATTGTATTGAATGAGGTGTGCCCTTGGGTCCCTTCTTCGTTCGAACATTTCTTTCGGTACTTTGAACTCCGAATGCAAGCTCACACTGCAACCTTTGGGGACAAAAGGGTTGTTGGAACAAAACAACCAATCCAAGCATTGTACACCAGGGAGTAATGCTTGAATGTTCCTACGTAAAACATCCATATCATTTTGACAAGCTTTGCATGTGCTCCAATAGCCTCTTCCTAGAGAGGCACAATGTTGTCTTGAAGATCGAAATGGTAATATTGCATTTTTCTTCTCAATTCCTCATTCTGTCTTAACAACTACTGGTGAAACAACTGTTGATGCTCGAATCTGGTACTTTGTTGAGTTATCTATTCATTCATCAACCTTAGCTGTTCTTGTCAAAAGAATGACCCTTGGATAGAAAGATCATTAAGATCAAAAGAATTAGAGGCACCTCCTTGGCTTGAGACCAAATAATTGTTGCATAGGCACTCACTGATTAGAGGGAAAGGATGACCCCTGGATAGAAATATCATTAAGATCAAAAGAATTAGAGGCACCTCCTTGGCTTGAGTTACCTCCAGTCGATCGGCAAACCAACCAACAAAAGGTCCATCTCTCAGGGTTGGTTACCAGTGTCGGAACCTCTAGCTTGGTTCGATGGGAAGTTGCTAGGGAAATTCTTGTTAGGGTGAGTCATCTAGATTTTTTGATGGTTGGAAGTCTGTCCACGTTCATCGTACCAAATTGTTGAGTGTTTTTGTGTATTTGTCCCTCAATGAGGCTAATTTCTCTATTTATATGATATGGTTATTGGATCTGACGTACTAATTAGGCCCTCCACATGCCAATGCGTGTTTCCTAAGCGTGGGTTCGCTTGCATGATGAGGCGAACCCTTCGCGTGCGAGCTCATGTCAGTGAACTATACAGGCTATCACTATTGTATCGGGTTGGTCCAAGTCAAGTAACCGGGTAGCGGGTCGATAATGACAAACACCATAACAAATTTTATATTTTTTAATATTTTTAAGCTTTTGAATAATTTATTTATTTTAAATTAATATAAAATTAATAACTTGACCGATTCAACGGTTAATCCAATTCAATGGTTAATCCGATTTTAAAATTATTGAAATATTGAGAACAATGAGAAAGGGAGAAGAAAAAACTGTAGACAAGTCACACTAATTTAATTTTAAAATATTGAAATTGAGTTGATTGAGTTTTAACTCGATTGACTTTGGTACTATTGCTAGTGTAGGAGGATGTGGATTCGAGTGTGCTGAAATGTATTGTCCTCTTATTTAATGGTTAGAAAGAGATTATAAATAGTTACCAGTGCAGGAGAATGTAGATTCGAGTGAAATAATTTGTCAAAATAATTCGCTTTACGTTTATCACCCGTCACTTCGCTGGAACCACATATAAAGTATCATTCTACAAATCAAGGTCAGCACCCTTGTATCTTCCTTTCTTTCCATCTCTTGGAAATTTCTAACAGGTCTCCTTCCTGTTCTGTTAAATTTCCAACCCAACCCCATTTTTTTCTCCCCAATTCTTCCCTTTCTATCTTACCTTCTCATTGTGTTTTATATGTATATATATAAACCCTTTTTTCACTTTAAAGAAACTATTCACTAATTGTTCCATGGATGCCTTCTTCGTTTCACCATCTTCCTTCTCTATCTTATTCCTTTTAACTATTTTCCAACTATCTTACGCCCAAGATGATTTCCACATTACTTCATGCGCTCCATTTGATTGTGGAAACCTTTCTAGTATTTCATATCTTTTCTGGACCGATCAATCTAATCGACCTTCATATTGCGGTTACGGTAATAAAGCGTATAAGCTGAAGTGCAGGCAGAATCGGGCCCCTGTTATGATGCTCAGTTGAAGTTCCCAAGAATTCTATGTGCTGCATCTCAATCGGTCTCATGGTTTGTTGACAATCAAACGAGTGGAATTGAACAACACTTATCCTCAGCAGATTATGATAAACAATGCTTTTAATTATACTGAAACTGCTGAAAACATTACTTTGTTCTACGACTGCCGAAACAGGGAAGGGTCCGAATCATCGTTTTAGTTGCAGAAAGGGTGGAAAAGAAACTTCCCTCATGTTCTTTAAGGAGGACGAAAAAGAATGTATTGGAAATAGTGAACAAGTTGAAATTCCTATTGGGAAAAAGGCCTTTGATGATCTGATTGGCGGAATCAGCACTGTGAATGAAAGTATAGTCGAACCCTTCGATATTAGATACTCTGCATTCGATCTTTATTGCAAACAATGCGAGGATTCTGATAGAAGATGTGGATCCAACCAAACTGAAACCTCTCTATTTGCCTGATATTGTCGTGACAATCCTTAGACAACTAAATGCCAAGAAGGTACGGTATACCGTATACCTGCTTCTTTTAACTCTTCCTGAATCGTTAAAACACTCCGCTGAATCATTGTTCAGAAACATGGAATCCAGTTGATATCCAATCGTCTTTTTCTTCTGTTTATGATCCAGAATTAACCCCAGCTTTCGGTTCTTAACTATCCAATCTATTATATCACTTTTCTGTATTATTGCCATCTTTTTGACAACCTTAGTCTGCAAACTCGCACTATAACCCCACCTATCGAGCCATATCGTGATACATGATCTGAAATTGTTCTGTTTGGATATGAAGTAGGCTAGTATTACATTATAGGCATGTTTAGGATACCATTAATCAACTTTTAAGTGTGGGAACAAAATAATAATTTCTTTTCTTTGGATTGTTACATGTTTCGCTTCTGTTTCTTGTTTCATAGCTGAAATTGGGACTATAAAATGTGATATAGATAGTTGGTAATTGAGGAATTAGTATTCCATGTCTTTTGAAATGTTAAGAGTTTGATGGATTTTTCATGGGTAAAAAAATCAAGGGTTTAGTAACATTAGTTAGATTGTATTTTATCTCTTTTTACTAAAAATTAGATAAATTAATCTATTTACGTTAAATAAAAAAAACAATATTTTCTGTTAAAAATTTATCTATTTGTATTATTAAAAATTGACGTGGTTGATAAAATAACTAGACAGTAACACGTAATTAGCCACATGTAGCTCATGTTAATGTACAAAAATTAATTTTAAACAATAAAAATAAATATAATTTTTAACAAAATAATCAATTTATTTTTTAATTGGACTAATTTACCTAATCGAATCTAACTTCCCCATCGTACATTTATTATTATTTATCCCCATTTGCCATATAATATTCATTTAAGTTGTCTAAAAAAGACAATTTTTTTCTATTTCAGGCCGGAGTGGTTTTAACTTGGGAAGAAAGCTTGCAATCGGTAATATACTCCCCTGATTCTTTTAATTAGTTTTTAATGTTATATGTCTTTTACATGATTTTACGCATTTATTTTTAATTATTTTTAAATAATATTACAATTAGTTGTTACTTAGTGTTTTAATTTCATATTCAAATTTTCCAACATAATTAAAATATATTAACTTATTTAAGAATTGAAATATAATGACAAAATTTCAAAATCATAATTAAAACATTTGCACCAATGAAAAATATAATTTTATTTTATTTAATTGATGTAAAGTAACTTTATTAAAATTATTTTGATAATTCAAATATAGTCCTAATAAAAAAATTCCTAATCATCATTAAAACAATTGTATAAACTATTAAAAAATATAAAAATATTTGATACACTACCAGTGTCGTTTTTAAACTATACAAGTAGGGTCAGGGGTTGATAAGTCTCCTATAAAAATATGACAAAATGTTTAAAAAATTATTTTAAAAAAAGACATGAAAATTTATTAATTTTTTTTGGAATAAAGAAAATGCGTTAAATTAACATATTTTAAATTAAACTATTCACTTCTCACTTTTCAATTTTTTAATAGTCAATAAAGTTAATATAAATATAAACATATTAGATTATATAAATGTATTATAGAAAATTATATGAAAAATAAACTTACTTATTATATAAATAACTAAAATGTACTATTTAAAATTAAAGAAATATTTTGTTCTTTTTTACATTTTTGATGAATACAAACATAGTAAGTTAAATATAAAGTTTATAAATAATAAAAATACTTAAACCTAATCAACAACAAAACCTATATTGATTGGTTCAAAACCTATTTTTGTTGCTTCCATGATCATTAAATCTATGCTATTAATAATGGGTGTGAGCAGCTTTTTATTTTTGGCATTTTTTTTTGTGAGAAGTTTTTAATATTGGTTAAGTTTCAAAATTTTTTAAAGTTATTATAATATAACAATTTTTTTTAAAGTGATGCATGTGATAATAAAATAAGTTAAAAATGTAAAAATAATATCATTACAAGTATTTAAAAATTTTAAAAATTATTATTTATTAAAAATAATTGTTCAATTCAAAAATTTTTTATGATTAAATTTATTTATTAAAAAGTTTATTTTTCACTTACAAAGTGGGTGTGATTAGAGCTAGCAAATGGGCCGGCTCGAATCGAGTTTACTTCGAATTCGAATTTTCTCGAGCTTGGATCAGTTCAGGCTTGAATTTCTTGGGTTCGGATTTTCTCGCGCTCAGACCTTTTCAGACTTGAATTTTTTGGGCTCAAATCGACCCGGGCAAGATCTGACAAATTCAAATAATTTTACATTCTATATGCTATAAATATTTTAATTTCGAATGTAATAATTCATTTTACTTTTATACGATGATAACACAATTCAATTTTACCTTATAAAAAGAAGTACAATGTAAGAAAAGCTATTATCAATACTAAAAGCTAAGAATCAATAAAAAGTAATTAAAACGACTAGTAAATTACTTGAAAATAAACTCATCAAATATTTGAGTGAACCTAATTTGACATATTAAATTACGACGGATCAATAACAAATAATAATCAGTAAGCATAGTTAACTTCACTAAAAATAAAATAACTTAAATTGAACAAGACTTGTTAAAATAATCTTACATAAAAAATTATAAATGATTAACTTTCTTTTGGTCTAATTAGGTTACTATTTAAGCCACGTAAATAACCTTATATTCACTTTGTAGGGAAGTTGTAAATGAACTCTTTTATGTTATGCCATGGTTAAATAACAAATTTCTCCTTCGCATTTCGTTAATCACCCTTGATTTTCCCTTGGGATTCTGCTTATATGACAGGTTTTGGTGGCGGATCAATTAGTTTACTAGTCACCTGCATCATCGCATTTTATTTCAGAAGAAGGATCCCATTCATTATCCCAAGAGAATTTTTTTGGAAGTTCACAAAAAGTGATACAAATATAGAGGCTTTCATAAGAAATAATGGAACTTTATCTCGCAAAAGATATAGTTACTCAGATATCAAGAAAATAACAAAATCATTTAAAGAAAAACTTGGTAAAGGGGGTTATGGAACTGTGTACAAAGGAAAGCTACTAGATGGCCATCTTGTTGCTGTTAAACTTCTCAATACAACTAAAGGAAACGGTCAAGAATTTATAAATGAGGTTGCAAGTATTAGTCGAACTTCTCACGTTAACATTGTCTCTCTCTTAGGATTTTGTTCAGAGGGTCAAAAAAGAGCTCTTATTTATGAGTTCATGCCCAACGGGTCTTTAGAACGATTCATTCACAAAAAGGACATCATGAATGATCATCAACACTTGTCATCAGAAGAATTGTTCAAAATTGCAATTGGAATAGCTCGAGGGCTTGAATACTTGCATCGTGGCTGCAACACTAGGATTTTGCATTTTGACATAAAACCTCATAATATACTTCTAGATGAAAATTTTCTCCCAAAAATAGCTGATTTTGGGCTTTCAAAACTATGCACCACAAAGGATAGTATTGTATCAATGTTAGAGGCTAGAGGGACAATTGGTTACATAGCTCCAGAAGTGTTCTGCAGAAATGTTGGAGGTGTTTCACATAAATCCGATGTCTATAGCTATGGAATGATGATTCTAGAGATGGTTGGAGGAAGAAAGAACATTGATGTTGGAGTAAGCCGAACTAGTGAGGTATATTTTCCTCATTGGATCTATGTGTATGTTGTGCAAGACAATATAGAACCACAATTGCTAGGTCTCAGGACTAGAGATGAAACTAAAATTGCAAGGAAGATGATATTAGTGGGATTGTGGTGTATACAAATGAACCCATTGGACAGGCCTTCGATGAGCAAGGTGATAGAGATGCTGGAAGGAAGCTTGGAAGTTTTGCAAATTCCACCTAAGCCTTACATGTCTTCTCCTTCAAGATCATCGGTGGATTCTACCTCTTAACATTATCCTGATATATTATGCATCCTTAAAGCAATTTATGTACTTATTTTTATGTTGTTGAGAAGAAAATTATTTTTCCTCTAAAATATTAAAAACTTTCTAGTTTAATAGAAGTTCAGATCATAAAATAGTTTAAGAGATAACTACACTTTTGAGTATAAATACTTTTGAGTCTAAATTTTTGTTCCTTTTTTTTTTTTTTACTTTTTTAGCCTTGAACATTTGAAACATTTTTTTTATTTTAATCCTAATTATTATTAAAATTTGGATTACTATCTAATACAGTAACAATGTATAACATTGTCAATTAATTATAATGTAACCTATCATTAATTAGCTAATTAGAAACTTTTGATGAGTAAATAACAATATGTAAAGGGCTTAAAATAAATATAATAATTTTGTTAAAATTTTAAGAATTAATACATTAAAAATTAATACATTTCATTAATGAAATATCATGTTATAACTAACTGGTACATATCAATGTTTTAAATATGAACACTTAATTTTTTTCTAACAATAGTCCTAATATTAATTGCCTAAAGATTTCAGTTGGCATCAACACTGTTACCAGAGTAGAAGGTGGTGGATCTAGTGTCACGGGGCTAGACCTTTCGTCTCGCAATCCGTGCGGCCTTAGGCGATCCGCTCTTTTAAACTCACCTATGTCAGGCTTAACTCAAGTGAGGATTCCTTAAGAACTCCTCCAAGGCACCAATTATAAAGCAGAAGCAAACTTATGCCAAAAGAAGCAACCAAAAGAACAACAGAAAGAGCGCTCGCAAAGTGTTTGAGTAAATGCTCTCAGAATTATATTACTTTTAAGAATTCACAAAGACAATGGATGGAGTGAGTTCAGATGAGGGGGAGGCTCTCTATTTATCGTTGAGCTCTCTCAAAACCGACGGTCAAGATACATTTACATCAACGGATGAGATTAACCATATCCCTTGATTTAAGGGATTTACAAGATATGCCATATCAAATCCTATCTAATCTTTGCAAGATATGATTCCCTCTATCTTTTAAGATTAGTTACCAATTAGCCAATGTTGCCATATCTTTGTCATCGAGCCAACCAGGCTTCTCCAATAGTTCCTTGAATCAGGCCATTTCTCGTAGGCCAAATGATCCCCATCTCAACAATAGACCTCCATCGGATGCATTTGTGCGATGGTCATGGGCTTTGAACTCTAGCCCGTGACATTCTTCCCCACCCATTCTCGTAATGCCCTCATTGCGACTTCCGAATGGCACTGACTTGATTCACCTCGATCTCGTCTTGACGCCTTAGCTTTTCCCTTCCTTTGGGACTTTTGCCTCGGCTTTCGTCTCTTTTTAACTCGAGCCGTCCTACTCGTTTGTACATCTCGACACAAGGAGTTATGTCATTCACTTGCCCACATTCTAACTTCTCTCGAACAGAATCCTGTTGATTCATAACACTTGGCTTTGCTTTGCCCATAGTCTTTCGGCCTCGTTGCTCAAGGACTTCGAAAGGGCCCCTACGTTCTTGCCAAGTCAACAAGTTAGAATGCAACACATTACCAAGGTGTTCGGAATGCACCTTTGCATTTACTCGACTCAACTGTCCCTTATGCATCACTTCTTTTCCCTTGAAGTCCAATACATTACCCACCTCTCCCACAGGTGGAAGCCTTATTGATGACTCGGCCAACTCCGACGCTTCACTCGACTTGAGCCTCTTTGGTCCCAACCTCACTGTTTTCATCGCAACTTTTTCCTCTAAGTTCAATGACAAACTCACCTCTTCCTTAAGTGGAGGCCCCTCTGACGACTTACCATAATCGGACGTTGTCTTTCCTTTAACTACGGCTTACTTTGAACAGTTCTGCAACTTATGCTGACCATGACACAAAAAGCACTTTACTCGCTTCTTTTTGCTCCTCTTTGCCCTCTTGGCTTCGGCTTCTCCCTTGCTCGAACCAAGCTTCTTAGGCTCTTTATGATAACATGATTATTTTGCATAATTTATTGTGTTTAATTCGGTTTATTTCTGAATTAGCCCCTACTTAATTAGTATTTTTAATATTTAATTCTTGTCAGGGGTGCAATTGACCAAAAGCAAGCTGAAAAGGGCTAAATTGGAAGAAGATCATGGAAATGGAGCCAAAGCAAAAAGATGGAGCAAGCCAAGGACTAATCATAATTTTGACTTTGTAAAAGACTAAAAATAGGAAGATATTTTATTTTAATTTTAATTTTAATTTTATTTATTTTAATTTATTTTTATTTTAGTTAGGCTATTTTTAGTAAATTTATGTATATAAATAGAGGGTTTACCTCTTTGAACATCATCCATCAATTAAGCTTTCCTATTCTATTTTGGAAATCGATTATCCTCTTTGTCTTCTTTTTCCTAATTCAATTGAGAATTGGATTAGTTTGTCTTCTTTTTACAAATTTGTCTAATTCTCTTTTCAAACATTTTCCCTATCCACTTCCATCACCTTTTTATACAATTTTCATCTCCCATAACCTTTAAGCATGAATAAATTCATGCTTAACTAAATTTTATCTTAGCCTTAGGCCGGTGTTCTTTTCGGTTGAAAAATTGTGAGATATATAACTGAGCTAAAAATCTTTCCAAGCGGTATTCATCTTTTTCCTAAGTATCGGGATTGACAACTCATCCCTTAAGGTTAACTCAATTTCAAGTCAAAAAAAGCTCGTTGAGTTGGGGGCGTGTTTACTGACAGTTGGAGGAAAGAATCGACCGTGCTATATTCGATTCTCCGAGAACAAATCAAGAAAGAGGTGATCAGGTTTAAACGACCTATGCTGTTGAGGCCGTTAATTCAAGTTGAGTTCTTCAGAACGCAAGGCTACTGGGGTCTTCAACCGGGAACACGTGTATCTCGGTTAGATAATTGGTAAGGGTTGGTTTGCAGGACGTTTCGGGACCAGCTACGAGAGGAAGAACTGGTGATAGGACGTTCTTAATCACTATAACTAGCTTATCGTTGGAGGAGAAAATCAACTTTCAAGGATCGATTCTTGACACGAGAATTACCGAGTCTAAGGCTGAGGCTATTTATTTCTGTTTATACAATTCTAAATTTAATTCTAATTTACATTTATTTTCGACATTAATTAATTGTTTATTCTAGATTATTTTCTTAAATATTTTTAAACCCCCCGCTTCACTTGTTTACTTTATTTTTGGCAGGCACGTCTAGAGTCGTGGGCACGACTCCTGACACGACAGATACTCCGTTCATAAGCTAACACAGAAGTTGAAGTACGATGTCCAATCCCTATGGATTCGACCCTACTACCACTCTTTACTACAATTTAGAGTTATTTTAGTAGGAAATAATTTTGGTGGATTCGACGCCCATCAAATTTTGGCACCACTGCCGGGGATTGGAGGTATTTTTCAATTTTTTTTGTTTGTTGCCTTATGCCTAGTTCTTCGTCTGGAGATCTCGAATACGACCCAGAGATCAAAAAATCGGTGGGAGCACGACAAAAAGAGACAGAAGCTCTTAAACGTGCACGTAAAGTAGGAATTAAGCTAGGACAAGGAATCTTAGAATCCGACGTTGAAAAGTTGAGTGAAGTAATTCGTGCAGAGGTAATTCGACGTGGGAAACAAGTCGAAGAGATTGAACCTGAGACCGAACCACTCTTTGAAACAAAAGGCAACCTCGGTGAACTAGAAAGGATGGCAAACCGAACCATTCGTCAACTAGCCACTGCTCTCAACGAGCAAACACAGTTATGCATCAACTATCCAACAGGAGGAACTCCTTTCGAATTAAAGTCGGGCTTGATCCACCTTTTGCCCACTTTTCGAGGCTTGAAGAACGAAAATCCACACACTCACTTGAGAGAATTCCACATGGTCTGCTCAAGCATGAAACCCCAGGGAGTACCCGAAGATGAAATTAAACTTCGGGCTTTTCCTTTTTCTTTAGTTGATATAGCAAAAGAATGGTTATTTTACTTACCCCCGCGGTTCTATCACAACGTGGGATGACTTATCTCATGTATTTCTTGACAGATTCTTCCCAGCGTCACGAGCAGCTGAGCTTAGGAAGGACATAGTAGAAATTCGCCAAATGGAGAGTGAGTCGCTCTACGACTATTGGGAGCGGTACAAAAAACTGTGTGCAAGTTGCCCTCAACATGGGTTGACCGAACAATCACTTCTTCAATATTTTTACGAGGGTTTGCTCCCTATGGAAATGAAGATGATTGACACTGCTAGCGGAGGGGCGCTTGTCAATATGACCCCTCAAAGGGCAAGAGAACTAATATCCACCATGGCAGCAAATTCTCAACAGTATTGGCCAAATTTAGAACCGACAAGACGGGTTAATGGGGTAAACATTTCAAATTTAGAATATAAATTAGATAAGCTTACAAATGTTGTTCAATCTTTGCTTACAGAAAAGAAGAGTCTGACCCCGCTATGTGGAATTTGTACTACATCTGAACACCCAACGATTTGTGTTCAATCCTTAACAATAATCCAACGGCATATGTTGATGCTATCGGAGGTTTTCCAGAACCTCCACAAAGATGCTATGATCCTTTCTCCAACACCTACAATCCCGGGTGGAAGGATCATCCCAACCTAAATTACGGAGCTAATCCCCGATATAATCCACCATACCAACCGAGACCTCTGCAACCACCACAACAACAATACAAGCTGAGCACATCTCTAGAAGCTATTGTGGAAAGACTTGCTGCCATGCTGCAAAATATCAACAGAGGGCAGACGCATCAATACAAGAGTTAACTAATCAAGTTAGTAAACTCTCGATGGCAGTTAATCACTTGGAGTCTCAAGGTAAATTACCTTTCCAGACAGAGTCGAACCCTCGGCAGAATGCTAGTGCAATAACTCTTCGTAGCAGAAAGGTTCTAGAAACAGTTCCAGCCAAAAGTCATGGGCAAGACAAGGAACGTGAAAAGCAGATCTCTAATCCAACAGCCAGGCCAGAATCAGAAACCCAGAGACCAATTGTGATGCCACCTCCTTTTCCAGAGAGGCTTGTAAGGGATAAGTAACAGAAGGAGGAAAAAGAAATCCTCGAGACATTCAGGAAGGTGGAGGTAAATATCCCTTTACTCAACGCTATCAAACAAATCCCTCATTATACAAAATTCCTCAAGGAATTGTATACTAGTAAGAGAAGGTTAATAGGTAATGAAAGAGTAAATGTAGGAGAAAATGTCTCCGTAGTACTGCAAAAGAAAGTTCCGCCCAAATACAGGGACCAAGGTATGTTTGCTATTTCCTATGAGATAGGCAATGTAGGCATTAAGAAAGCCATGTGTGATTTAAGGGCTTCCATTAATGTTATGTCTTATTCTATTTATAAGCTGATTAACGCGGGTCCTTTAAAAGAGACAGGAGTAATAATCCAGTTGGCGGACAGGTCAGTCGTCTATCCCGAAGGGCTGCTTGAAGACGTCCTTGTTAAAGTTAATGAATTAGTTTTCCCTGTAGATTTCTACATTATTAATATGGAAGATGATAATTCGGCTAATTCGTCTGACATAATTCTTGGAATGCCATTCTTGAGTACTGTGCGAACAAAAATTGATGTTTGGAGTGGAACACTTACCATGGAATTTGATGGTGACGTGGTTAGGTTTAGTGTTTATGAGGATATGAGACATCCTAATGATAAAAATTTACAAAGCGTGCCTTGCAGGAATGTAGATCTCGATGTTAAGCAAAAGGAATTTTCGGTGATCAAAAAACCAATACATGAAGCTGTCATGAAAGCCTCGAAGTTAGAAATCAAACAGTTTATAGAACATACAAGGATTCCAATAGATAAAAACGCAAAGACGAATGAAGAAGTTCAAATGATAGGGGGATCCGGAAAGGGCTTCAAGGATAGTGGGGAAGGGTCGAAACCTTTCTACAAGAACATCCAAGTGCACAAGATGGAAAAAATTAATTCTCAATAAGCCCAAAGGATAACATTTAAGATCGTCAAGCTAACGACGTTAAACAAAAGCGCTTTTGGGAGGCATCCCAAATTTATTTCTGACTATTTTTATCTATTTAAATTTTTAGAGTTTAGGTTGTAAATAAATAAATTAATTCCTATTTTTTTTACTTAGTCAATTTTGTGTTTTCAGGGACACTATAAGGTCATAAATTTTCATGAGTACGGGTAGTGATAGTGGCGTGGGCACGACATGCGTCAAATAAAAACCCAAAAATTTCTTCCTTCATGGAATTTCTATATCCATACCCAACACCCATATTCTATAATATCCCTTAAACCTAAATCCATTAAAATCCATTTACCCATTTAACCCATCTACCCATAAACATAAAATTACCCAAACACACACCCAACAAACACAAACCCATTCCCATAAAAACCCAATACCCAAAAACAAAAAATCCAACTTATCCCCAAATACCCATTCTCTCCATAAACTCAAATACTCAAACCCAATAACCATTCATAAACCCCATACCCATGATTAGCCCAACAGCCTAACCCAATAAAATAACCCAACCAAAAATAAACCAAATAAAAAAATTTAATTAAAACACCCAAAATTCCCAATCTTTATCTTCTTCATCTTCTCCATCTTCTTCAAAACAAAACCCTAACCCCAAACCTCCCACACCGTCGTAACAGCCCATCGCTGACACCACCTACCGTCGCCACTTTCGTGCCGCAGTTGTAAACCATCGCCGACCTTATCGCTGCCGTCGACGAAACTAATACCATAAAAACCATCCATTTTCTTTTCTTTTTTTTCCCCTCCTCTACACGAGACCACCTCCGTCGGCCTTCTTCACCACCAAATCGCCGCTGAACGGAGCCTAAAAACACCACGAAGTCTCTCCCACCGTACGCCGTCACTTCTTTTACACCCAAAATACCAATCTTTTCTTTCTTTTCTCTATCACCAAACACCTAAAACTACCCTCCCATCACCTTAACCGACCACAAAACTGAAACCCCCACATCACCTTTCGAAAGTCAGCCCAAAAACCCACTTTACTGCCGCTCGCTGCCGCCAACCACTACTAGCGCCGTCGTGCACCGTCGCAACTCACCACCGCCAAACGGTTAGAACCGTTTACTTATGACGACCACAACGAAGACATGGTTCGCACTCGGAACCAAACTACCAATAACATCCAGGTTTTTCTTAACAGAAATCGACACCGGTTCTCTACGCCTCCCGTCGTTGAGTTAGCCGACGTCGACTCTCCTCTACCTCCTCCATGACAAACTGTCGGCCCATCGAGAACCCACCATCGACGAAGTCTGACCCCGATCGAAACAAACACTTCGTAAAGTCCAGAAGAAGTTGAAACATCTAATGGCCATGTCGAGGCTACACCCATCGTCGTTGAACGAGTCCTTCAACGCCAAACTCGAAGTCGTCGACAGTCTACACGTGAGCCATCGACACCCCCGCACAGCAGTACTGATGCTGCTGAAAGAAATCACCCACCCGACTCGCCTAACGAGCGCATTCAACCACCCCGAACAAATCAACGCAACAGACATAGTCGAGCAAATGCTATTCCTACCGATAGTCATTTGCGAGGATTTCTAGAATTTTCGACATCGAAACAGCAAGCATGATACGACACCATCCGACAACGCTCACTTCTGGTCTGTAAGCAAATCGATTTCCCCACTCTTGAACTTTTAGATATTCATGATGCTGTGCTTCATTATTTTGACGCTATTGGTTGGACTTTATTTGCTAATATTACTTATGATGCATATTATGAATTAGTATATGAGTTCTATACCATATTTAGCTTCGACATAAATGTATTGCGAACTGTTGAAACACAAAATATTGTATGCTTTTGTTTACTTGGGAAGGACTTTCGGATGTCTATTTCAGAATTTAACATTGCCATGGGTTTCATCGACCCTGATGACATTCAATCCGATTCCTATCGTTCTGCTCTATTAGATGTTTCCAGCAACTTTGATGCTCAGCATGTTTATCGTGTTTTAACTAATTCTGACCAACTTTATAATCTAAAGACCACAAAAGACTTATTGGTGCATGAACCTGCTTTAAGATACATACACCGATTTTTGGCATTTTGTTTTTCAGGTAGAAATGACTCATCATCTATTTTAACTAAAACTCAACTGTTCTTTTTGTGGTGCATGCATTCAGGTTTTAAAGTTAATTTAGGATATTGGTTTGCACGAAATTTTCATACCATTTTGTGTTACAACCGTCCACTTATACTTGGATCATTTATTTCAAATTTAGCCTATCGACTTTTTCAATCTGAAATTTATTTCTCAACCTTCACATGTGCATATCGTATGGACCACCTAGATAAACATTGTTTGGATTTTATGGGATTGCTTGCCGGCACCCCTACTTCGTATTATTTTGTTCCTCCAGGTACACGGGCTGCTCGTGAAAATAGAGTTTTTCGCAAACATCCACACATTAATACGAGAGAGCAAGAGGAACAACCTCTGATTGTGGAGACCCATTTAAGTCGAATCGAAGCTAGACTTGAAACAATGGAAACATAAGTCGCCACCATCCTCAATATCCTGCAAAGTTGTGACTCTCAACACCAGTGATATCATTAAAATACACGAAGAGTGTTCTGAACTTTTTCATTTTTAATTTATTTGAGCTGCTGACTTTATTTCACATGCTTGAGGACAAACATAGTTTAAGTTGGGGGTTGGATTGATATGTTAATTTTTGCTGCATGCCTTTCTCTTTTGCATGTGTTCAACCTTACGATGAATTCTTTCGACAATTTATTCAACATTGAGCCTTAAAACCTCATACTTAGTCGATTTAAGCAATTGGGCAAATTTTGAATTAAATGTTCAAGTATATAGATTGGTCGACATTTAGGTTTTAAAATTGTTATATGTAGCTAGAATTTTTTTCGTATGAATTGATTGATTGAATAAAATATATTTGTTTGTGTATAAATAAATTAAATAAATAAATGTTCAGGCTATGAGTGAAGTTTCGAAAATGTGACCGAATTGAGTAACTGGGGCAAGGTGCTTGGGTTGTCATCTTGTCTCGCGTAAAAAGGTTCGAGTGACAAGTCGATAACTTACAAACATTCCGCTAGCTGAACCTCCCAAAACAAAATTTAAAAAAAAAGAGAAAAAAAGAAAAAATAATAAATAAATAAAGACTGTTTGAACTGAGTAATCGGGATAGGGTGCTTGGGTTGTCATCCTAGTTCACGTAAAAATGTTTGATCTTGTCTATTAATTTTCTGATGCGTAGTTAATTAATAATGCCATGCAAATTATGGGATTCAAACTCAATTTAGCGAAATTGTTTAGTTGACATATTTCAATTTTATGACACTTGTTGATTAAAATATATATTTTGAACATTTATTTCTTTTTGCCTATGTTGTTTGCATTGATTGAGGATGTGGAAAAGGGGCTCGATTTTTCTAAAAAAAAAAATTGTAGAATTAATTCTAATGTTTGAAAGAACAACATGCTTGAGGGCAAGCATAAGCTAAGTAGGGGGATTTGATAACATGATTATTTTGCATAATTTCTTGCGTTTAATTCGGTTTATTTCTGAATTAGTCCCTACTAAATTAGTATTTTTATGATTTAATTCTTGTCAAGGGTGCAATTGACGAAAAGCAAGTTGAAAAGGGCTAAATTGGAAGAAGATCATGGAAATGGGGCCAAAGCAAAAAGATGGAGCAAGCTAAGGACTAATCATAATTTTGACTTTGTAAAAGACTAAAAATAGGAAGATATTTTAGTTTAATTTTAATTTTAATTTTATTTAATTTTATTTAATTTTATTTTAGTTAGGCTATTTTTAGTAAATTTATGTATATAAATAGGGGGGTTTACCTCTTTGAACATCATCCATCAATTAAGCTTTCCTATTCCATTTTGGAAATCGATTATCCTCTTTGTCTTCTTTTTCCTAATTCAATTGAGAATTGGATTAGTTTTTCTTCTTTTACAAATTTGTCTAATTCTCTTTTCAAACATTTTTCCCTATCCACTTCCATCACCTTTTCATACAATTTTTATCTCTCATAACCTTTAAGCATGAATAAATTCATGCTTAACTAAATTTTATCTTAGCCTTAGGCCGGTGTTCTTTTCGGTCGAAAAATTGTGAGATATGTAACCGAGCTAAAAAATTTTCCAAGCAGTATTTATCTTTTTCCTAAGTATTGGGATTGACAACTCATCCCTTAAGGTTAACTCGATTCCAAGTTAAAAAGAGCTCGTTGAGTTGGGGGCGTGTTTACTGACAGTTGGAGGAAATAATCGGCCATGCTATATTCGATTGTCTGAGAACAAATCAAGGAAGAGGTGATCGGGTTTAAACGACCCACGCGGTTGAGGCCGTTAATTCGAGTTGGGTTCTTCAGAATGCAAGGTTACCGGGGTCTTCAACCAGGAACACGTGTATCCCGGTTAGATAATTGGTAAGGGTTGGTTTGCAGGACGTTCCGGGACTAGCTACGAGAGGAAGAACTGGTGATTAGGACGTTCTTAATCACTATAACCAGCTTATCGTTGGAGTAGAAAATCAACTTTCAATGATCGATTCTTGACATGAGAATTACCGAGTCTAAGGCTGAGGCTATTTATTTCTGTTTATACGATTCTAAATTTAATTCTGATTTACATTTATTTTCGACATTAATTAATTGTTTATTCTAGATTATTTTTCTAAATATTTTTAAACCCCCCCGCTTCACTTGTTTACTTTATTTTTGGCAGGCACGTCTAGAGTCGTGGGCACGGCTCTGGACACGACAGATACTCTGTTCATAAGCTAACACAGAAGTTGAAGTACGACGTCCAATCCCTGTGGATTCGACCCTACTACCACTATTTACTACAATTTAGAGTTATTTTAGTAGGAAATAATTTTGGTGGATTCGACGCCCATCACCTTGTCTACTCCATCGTTCCCTTTGATGACAGACTTGTTCTTCTTTCCCCTCTTGGCTTCGGCTTTTCCCTTGCTCCAACCAAGTTTCTTAGGCCCATTGTCTGCTCCATCGTTTCTTTCGATGATAGACTTCCTCAAACACTTTCGTAACCTATGCGGACCATGACACAAAAAGCACCCAACTAGCTTCTTCTCTCTTTCGGCCTCCTTGGGCTTCGACACCCCTTGTGCTTGAACAAGTCTCAAGGTCTCATCCATCGGCTTCTTCTTAAGCACGGATTCTTTAGACATTTCTTCAGTATATGTAGACCGTCGCAGAGAAAGCATTTTAGCTTGTCCATTTTCCTCTTGGGTTTCTTCTTCCCAACTCGTGGTTTCCCATTACCACTATTGTTGCTGTTGCCATTGCTATTAACATTGTCTTCTTTATGATCCAACTCACGTATGTCCCTCTTGTCGAACTTGGAAGACCTAAACTTGTCTTTCCCTAAACTAAGCTTCACCACGGACTTCGCTATCATCGTGGCTTTCGACAGCTTTTGGACACCTTTTTGTTCCACCTCCTGTCTGACCCACGGCTTCAATCCCTCTTGAAAAGCAAGCAATGATTTTTTCTCGGTCACATCTAAAACTTGGAACATGAATTCCTTGAACTCTCGAACATATTCCCTAGTTGTGCCTCGTTGCGTTATCCTTTGCAACTTTGCCCAACCTTTTTCCTCGGCAAACTCTGAGTAAAACTGCCTTTTCAACTCACATTGAAACTCTTGCCACGTTCTAATCTCCCTTTGCCTTTTATCTGTGGTCCTACCTCGCCACCATAAAAGCGCAATATCAGTAAGAAATAATGAAGTAGTATTTACCTTACCCGCATTATCCACGATGCCTTTGGCACGGAAGTAGTTTTCCATCCTCTATAAAAAATTGTCCACATCACATGCAGACCTTGTCTCCACAAACTCTTTTGGCTTTGGGACATACTCGTTACTGAGTACTGCACTTGACACTCCTTTACCCATTGCTGCTTGACACAAGGCTAGCTCTCCCTTGAGCTCCTCTATTCTTATGCTCAAAGCCATCGTCGTGGTCATTGTTTTCTCCTTCAAAGCCTTCACCATGGCTTTAAGAGCATTGTTCCTCTCCGTCAGTTTCTTCTTATAGGAATATAGCAGCTCTTGCACGCTATCCTTTTGGGAGGTGAGATACATGGTCACAAAATCCCTGGACTACTCCCTCAAGTCCTCAATGCTTTCACCAAGCGCATTGTTTGACTCTTTAGCGTCCTGTATGGACTTCTCAAGTTTTCTTACGTGTTCTTCAACAGCCGATAGCATTTCCCTCAAAGACTTTCTCGCCCACCTTTATTCGAACTCTTTTTCCGACATCCCAATGGTGCCTTCGAACTAATAGCTTGGATACCACTTGTCACGGGGCTAAACATTTCATCTCGCAATCCATGCAGCGTTAGGCGATCCGCTCTTCCAAATTTGCCTAAGTTAGCCTTAACTCGAGTGAGATTCCTTAAGAACTCTTCCAAGGCAAATATTATAAAGCGGAAGCAAACTTATGCCAAAAGAAGCAACCAAAAGAACAACAGAAAGAGCGCTCACAAAGTGTTTGAGTAAATGATCTCAGAATTCTATTACTTTTAAGAATTCACAAAGACAATGGATGGAGTGAGTACAAATAAGGGGGAGGCTCTCTATTTATGGTTGAGCTCCCCCAAAACTGATGGTCAAGATACATTTACATCGACGGATGAGATTAACCATATCCCTTGATTTAAGGTATTTACAAGATATGCCATATCAAATCCTATCTAATCTTTACAAGATATGATTCCCTCTATCTTCTAAGATTAGTTACTAGATTAGCCTATGTTGCCATATCTTCGTCATCGGGCCAACTAGGCTTCAATCTAACAAGCTTCTCCAATAGTTCCTTGAATTGGGCCAGTTCTCGTGGGCCAAATAATCTCCATCTCAACAATAGACCTCCATTGAATGCATTTGGTGCGATGGTCATGGGCTTTGAACTCTAGCCTATGACACTAGTGGCCTAAGTGTAACATTTTCGTCTAGGTATACTTGTAATTTTTTGAATAGATTGGTTAATAAAACTATTCATAAATTACATTAATATTTTGTATATTGGCCTCACATGGTTTTTACATGCAAAGCAAAATAGAAGCAAATGTTGCTTACTAGTTTTCTATTGTTTAACTAATATTTAGGGTATTACTTGGTCAGATCATAATATAGAAAGACAACTTATATTAGTAGGCGAACCTAAACATGTCCTTAGACTAATCAAAAATGAGTAAAACGATTGAAAGACTAATATGTCATCCATAAAGTCCAATTAGGGAGATGCTTTGTCTTGGACATCAGAGTGGATGACTCTCAAAAGATAGAGACATAGATATGACTGAATGTACTGATAGTACATCGTATTTGACCCAAATAGAATATATCCTAAATTATCTTATAGATCTATTCTCTTGTGACGTTCATAGTGTGACATACCTAAATCTTGAGTGGATGGCGGACTATGTATGTGTGACTTGTACAATTTTATATAAGTAAAAGTCTGAGTTCAAATAAATAAAGAATCCAAAACTGGTGGGTTGGGTGTACGAATTTTGCAATATGTAGCGTCATTCACAACAGTGGAATTCATAGCTTGAGACATGGGTAAATGATATCTTCTCATAGGCATTACATGGTTGATGAAAAATAAACGTGGTCACAAGTCATTCGTCTTTGTGCTGGATGACTTGATCATTAATTGATAGTGATTGACTTTTCATGAAGGAAGATGTAATGGTTACCATGAGATAAAATAAGATCATATTGGGAGAATGAATATTATTCCAAAGAGATCAATGATACACTATTAAGGTAACACATTCATGAAAAGGTCATTGGACGAGCACTGGATAGTTGCTTTCATAATGGTATGCCGTTAGGGAGAGCTCAGTCACGATACTATAGTGGAATGACTTCGTGACTAATGAGCTTATAATTAATAGGCAAAAAGTCAGAACTTAATTATAAATCACTTGAGCCCTAGTTATATATTTACAATCGGTCCCTTCGCTAGCTCATTAAAACCATAAATAATTTGCGTGTTTGAATCAAATTGAACGGAATGAATAGAAACAAATAAATGAAAATTATTTAGAAATGATTATGGTTTTCTCTGAAATGGAGAAATGAAATCATTAAGAAATGAATGTGGGTTTCTCAAAAAATGGAAATGAAAGTGAGAAATGATTCATTTGAAAATATATATGGATTACTCAAAAATGATCGGAAGAATGAGTTTATGTTTTTTAGTAGTTTTGAAGCCCAAAAATGAAAATAAATCATTCAGTCATAGGGAACAAGTTGAGTTTTGAAATATTGAATATATTTTCATGGAAATTTTACTAGGGGTAAAATTGTCATAATTTTACCGGGGGTAAAATTGGGTTGAGAAATTTATTTAATTGGAAAATTAATATTTATTTTGGAAAATAGAAAAATATGTATTAGTTTAGATTAAATTATAAAATGATGAGTTCAAACTATAGAATGCATTTATAATTAGGCCCAATATAATGAAAGGCCCGAATCTCCATCATAATACATATGAGATGAATCACACCTTATTAGCCTCTCTCATTCTCCTAGTTGGATGTGAATGATAAAGTAATTTTGTCCTCTCACTCTCCATCATAAAATGTACATGTTCAAAAAATAAATTAAATTACAAATAAATTTCTAGGAATAACAACTTTGACAAAATTACTTTACCATTCGTAACAATAAAATAATTATATTTATTATTTGCATGTTTAGGGGAATGTTTGTGAATGAATGTATATAATTATTTTATTATTATGAATGATAAAGTAATTTTGTCAAGTTGTGATTCCTAGAAATTTATTTGTAATTTAATTTATTTTTCGAGCATGTACATTTTAGACCGTAGACTATCATCTCCACGTAGGATTTTAATTTTATTCATTTAGAATAAAATATGTGAGCCCAAAACGGACATAGGAATTTTGTAACCTAATTCTTATCGACAAAACCTGAGAAATTGATACCATGATGGTCCAACAATGGTGGTCGACGGTGGCTAGTAGTAGCGGTAAAACAAAAATGACAACAAAAAGATCGATGTGGCAAAATTGATGACCCAAAGTATGCTTTAAGATAAATTTCGTTATTCTATAATTTTATTATTATTTTTAGGATGGAATCATGGAAACTTTGGCTTGTCAGAATCATTTAAATTTTATGCTTTTATATTTATGATAATAAGCATGATGGTATTTATATGACTACGAATGTATATTCATACACATATGAGATAAGCATGCCATATAGAGTAGGAAAGAATGCCACATGTATTTGTCATGAATATATTGATAATTCATGATTGAAACAGGAAATTAAAAACCTTGAATGTTTTTAAAATATTGAGTGGGAGAAGGTCCCTAAACGAGACCTATGGCCTCCATCAATGGTCTTTTGTGATGGCATGAAACAGACCTGCCCCAAGGTAGATGTTGTCATGTGGATCTCACTGATGAGATTTCCTGAAAGTAAGTACAATTTTCTTATGATTGTATAATAGTTGGATTGACATCTGTGATAGGTCTTATCATATAATACATCAAGAAATTTTGTCTTCAAAGAGGAAAACTAGTCAGAGTATTCTACTTGTTGAGATTGTCCCAAGATGACTCATTTGTGATGCATAATGCAATAGGTGTTGAGTTGATGGTTATACACTTAAGATCATTTAGTAAGTAACTCCCCTAGGAGCTATGCTTAAGTTAGAATGATGGTTAAACATTACACGATTATTACTATGTGTGAATGCCTAAGGAATCAGGTTCATGTACTAGTTGGTTGGAAATCTATTTTCTTACTAGTTGAGCATGATCACCCAAGGTGGCTTGATTTAATGGGTGTAGGAATTATCGTTGTAATGGCTTACAAATGTTTTCAAGTTTTAATGTAAGACATATGCATCATCTTAATGTATATTGTAATATTGCAAAACATTTTCAAACATTTGTTTAATACAAAGATATTAATATATGAATGTTTTATTTTCAATTCAAAAATGACACCAACTCCCTAATTTGAACATAATAACTATAAAAAATGAAAAAGGAACATGATAATTGGCTTGATCTGTGAGAAAATTAAAACAATTCTTGATAATAAGTCCCACGAGCCACTTAAGTTGAGGCTGGAAACACTGGGAAGTGTCTAATGAGATAGCTTATTGCTATATGCTGGCAAGTGTGACCAACACTCTGTATAAGCAACTAGATAGTTGTAAGACTACTAAAGGGATTCTAGATAAGCTAGAAGACAAGTTCGGAGGCCAACCGGACTTGGTTCAATAGTCTACTATAACTAGCTTGATGAATGCCCAGAAAAAGCCCGACACTTCGATCAAAGACCACATGATCACTCTTATGGGCTACTTTTCCGAGGTCGCGAGCAATGGGGTCAATCTAGATTAGAAAACTCAAACTGATATGGTGTTCAAAAGCTTGTCAAAGAATTTTGGTGGTTTTCGAGCTGCATATAATCTTTACAACAAAAACTTGGCGCTTACACAACTTATAAAGGAGTTACAATACTATGAGTTGACATTAAATGGTGGTCAGCTGGTCTGAAGAGGAGAAGCAAATATAGTCGTCACTTCTTCTTAAAAAAAAGAAGGGAAAGCACGTTAAGAAAGGAAATACTAAAGTCTTTGAGCCAACACAAGTGGAAAAAAAGAGAACCAGAAAGCCTAAAGACTTATTTAAGTCTAAATACTTCTTCTACAGCAAGAAATGACACTTCAAGGAAAACTATAAAGGGTGGAAAGAATACCTAGCTACCAAAGGCAAAGGTATGAAACTCTTGATGATATAAGCTTGTTTAGTGAAAGATTTAATAGACCGTTGGGTCTTTGATTCGAGAGCCATTAATCACGTTTGTGTTTCTCTACATGGGTTTGAGGAGACGAAAAATCTTAAAGATAAGAGCTTATCATTGTAGACCGAGAATGGGACAAGTGTGGCAGTTGAAGCAGTGAGAGATGTACATCTTTATTTTGATAATTTTAGGAAGATTATTTTAAAAGACATTTTCTATGTACCAAGTTTCAAAAGAAACTTAATTTTCGTTGAATGTTTATATAAAGACGGCTTGACTGTGACTTTTAATGGAATTGCAATATTTAGAAATCACAATCTTATCTATAATGGATGGATGTCCAATAATCTCTATTTTATCAAACAGAAGATGTACATATTGCTTGAGACTAAAATATCGAATAAAAGACTTAAAACTTCTCACTCTAATAAGATATAGCTTTGACATTTGAGGCTTGGTCATATTAACCAAGAAAGAATAACTAGACTTGTGAAAGACAATATCTTAAGTTCACTTAAAGAAGTTGATCTTCCATAATGTGAATCTTGCTCTAAAGGTAAGATGACTAAGCAATCTTTTAATGAAAAAGGAACGAGGGCAAGAAAATTCCCAGAACTTATGCACACTAACGTATGTAGACCCATGAGCGTTAGTGCAAGAGGTGGTTACAAGTATTATGTAACCTTTATCGATAAATATTCCATATATGAGTATGTATACTTGATGCACTGCAAGAGTGAAACCTTTGATAAACTCAAAAAGTTTTGTGTGAAAGTGGAGAAACAAGTAGGTTTACCTAGAAAGGCACTTCGGTCTGATCGAAGTAATGCATATGGAAGGATATCATTTACCTATATCTTGAGCTATGAATTCCACTATTGAGAATGACACTACATACTACAAAAGAAATACATGCACTAGCTTTTGGTTCCTTGTCTATTTGGACTTAGGCTTTTACTTAATCAAAGTGTACTAGTTACATACATAGTCCACCATCCACTTAGGATTTAGGTTTGTCACATTATGAACGTCACAAGTGAATAGATCTATAAACAGATTTAGGATCTATTCTACTTGGGTCTAGTTTGATATACTGTCAATCTAGCCAGCCATATCTATGTCTCTATTTTTTGGGAGTCATCCACTTTAATGGCCAAGACAAATCATCTTCTCAATTGGATTTGATAGATGACTTATTATTCTTTTAATTAGTTTTCTCATTTTCGATTAAACTAAGGACATGTTTAGGTTTATCTACTAATACAAGTTGTCTTTCTTTATTACGATCCAAACATGTAATACTGCTAAATATTAGTTAAATAATAGAAAACTAGTAAGCAATATTTGCTTCCATTTTGTTTTTCATGAAAAACCCATGTGGGGACAATATACAAAGTATTAATATAATTCATGAATAATTTTATTAACCAATCTTTTAGAAAAATTATAAGTGTGTTTAGACGCTAATATCACACTTAGTGCACCAAATCCAATAGTCTCCCACTTGCCCTAATGAAATAGATGAGTCATGTTTTGCATTCTTGTGCCCCTTCATATGTTTTCAAAAGAGCTCCCTAGATAATAGAGTCTTGGCAAAACAAATCTCCAGGGTTTGTCCTCATATGTGATCTTTGACTACATACACTATTCTGCCAAACACTATTGTCTCCCTTATGATACTTTGTATCAATTTGTTTTGTCCTTTTGTAGTTTCTTTGAGCCTTAGCTATATTTTCATTGTTATAGTGCCATAGCTTTTCCATAGCTCACATTCGGCCCTCCATAATGAAATTAGCGGTGCAACCTTGCTTGACACTTATTCATAATATGGACCCCACTGTCTAGTATAAAAATATAACTCGATGTCAATTTCATCGAATGTCGACACGTTTGGAAGTCAGAATCAGCATATTCGATAGGAGAAGGATCTCTTCCAGAATTCTCAAGCATATATTCCCTCGTTCTCCTTAAATACTTAGGTATATGCTTAACTACTTACCAATGCCTTGTTGGGAAATGTGCTCATATTATAGTAAACATGTAATTGTTTTTTGTTTATTTGAATGATGAATAAATAAATAATGTTAATTTCACATTTCAATATTATGTCTTTTGTATTTCTATCGTTCGTATTTTACATACATAGCGAAATTGTGATAAGAAAATATTAGCTTATTGATTGTCTAAGTTCAAACTGAAGATAAGTGGCATTGTAAGAACGTTTACATTAAGAGAAAGATAACTTAATTCAGTAGATAATCTAAATGAGTCCATAATCTCATAAAAGAATCAAATTAAGTATTTGATTCAAATACTTAAAAGGGTTATTATGTTATCTACAATTCCAATTGAGGAGATGACTAGTCTTGGCTATCAGAGCAGTTGACTTCAAAGGTAGAGATATAGATGTATTTATTGGAAGAATGATACATTGGACTGGACCTAAGATGAATTAATTTTAAATCCATTTGTGAATTAATTCACTTGTGATGTTCATGGTTTGATTTACCTAAATCTTGAGTTAATCATTGACCATACGTATGTAACTCATGTGCTTTGATATAAGTGGAGGCTTATGCTCTATAGATAATCGAGCCCATAGTCGATATTGTAACAGTCCAAATTAGGGCCTAAACAAAACAATGGTTTGGAAAACCATAAATTTGAAATAGAAAAATTTATTGCAATTAAGTTTTAAAGTTTATAAGGTGATAGAATGATTGTGTGAAATTTTCGTTAAGAAATTTTATCGATTGGGTGTCCAATTTGATAATTAGGACTAAATTGTAATATGTGAAAAATGTGAGTTCTAGAAGCTAAGGTACTTATTTGAAATGGGTTTTAAAGTGCAAGCACACAGTCGTGTAACCCTTATACGAGAAATTTTCTAAGTTTTCTAAAAGCTTTCAAAACTTACCGATTTAGTCCCGATCATATATTTTAAGTTCTGTATACATGTTTTAAGTATGTTATGAATATGAATGCGAGATATTTATTAAAATGTGGTGATTTTTTATATATATTTACAGATTTACTGTTTTGAACTGAGTTATATGTCCGGTAATGCCCATTTACCTATTCCAGCAACAGTTACAGAATAGGGGTGTTACAAAACTACTGTATTGTATTGTACTTACAAAACTAGAGATAAAAAATTAAATTTTAAAAAAAAATGATAAACTATCAATAAAAAGAAGAGAGTCCAACAATTGTCATTTTATTTGTGGAAGGTTGATAACATTTGATTCAACATGAAAATGACCCCAACGATCCGACAACTATTCCCCTCATCTAATGACTAGTTTGGTACCATGGGTTTATTCTGATTTTTTTTAAAAGTAATAAATGACTTATAATTTTATAATATTTATAAACATTCTATAATTTATTAGAATTTATAAAAATCCTTTATAAGCTTTTATGATTTCTTTTATTAGTTTTATAAGCTTTTATAATTTTTTTTATTAAAAAAGTGAAAGATTAATTCAAAAGTTATCACATGCTGCGATTTGAATATTGGCTCATCAATTAATTTTAATAGTCAACAAAATAAAAGATAAAACTGCTAATGGGGGAGCTTAACTGATTTTTTTTGTTAGCAACAAAAATTGAACTGAATTTTGTTTTTTACCAGCTTTTTATATCTATAAATCAAATAAAAATATATTATTAGTAGTGATATTAAGGACTGGATTCAAATTCGTATTACATATAAAAAATTATAATTTAAGTTTGAGATATTATTTTTATTAATTTATTTTTTTAAATATTATTAATAATTTAAGTTTCAATCATTTTAGGTCAACTTACTTCTTCAAAATAATTATAGTTTTAAGTTATTTGGAATTGTTGAATTTCATGAATTAATATAATTAGGTCGAATTTTAATTTTAATTTATTTGTTTAAAAATTCCCAAGTTAGAATAAAATTCATGACATTAAAAAATATAGTGGAGAATCCAAAGATAAGTTTTGTTTCTACGAAAAGATACATAATTCACATTGAAATTATCTGTATATAGCAGAAGTAAAAAATAATAATCCAACCATTATAACAACAAATCTGAGTTTTTCTTTCTTTAATATATGCATCAAATTATCGTTGAAGAAGTGGACATCCAATAGAAGATGTTCAGATTATCATTTGGAATATAAGCATTCATTTGGGTACCAACTTCATAATTATTCCTACATCAGGTTTAATTAGGAAATTGCTTTTATGGTAGGGTCTGAATTTTTTTTTTTTTAAGTTAATACCTTTAGCTTAATAATTGTTTTCATATTGCAACTTGAATTTGACAATTATTATCACATTTGGGTCTAAACTTTAGGTGATTCAAGAAAAATATCAGCAGCTAATTTGTAAAAAAAAAAAAAAAAAGAACTTTAAATCCTAACTTAGAAAAAAAGTTTCAAACTAAAAATTTTCTTATTCTCAAAAATGATTTAACCTAAAAACACATAACTTCATTTTAAATTTCTCAAAAAAATTTCCAGAATTATTCATACTGAGTGCAACAATGCGCATTTGTCAGTTTCTTGGATTTCTTTAGGATTCATCGTGCTAGTGTTCATCATCATATAAATACATATTATAATATGAAAGGGTATTAAATATGTAAGTGATGAAGCATTCCGATGATTTCTTGGATTCTGGAAAGTAAAAATTAAAAATTAAAAAATTAAATTAAATTATTAGTCATTAAATTATGGTAATTAAAAAATTACAATTTAATCACTAAACTATTCAAAAGTTTTCATTTAAGTTATTAGGTTATTAAAATCAATGTTATATGATATTTTTTGTTCACACTACTTGCACTAATCGAAATCTATTTTTCCCAGTCTTTTTTACAATTTAGTATTTTTTTCATGAAACAACTTTAGATGTTATAAATCCGCGAAACTAAATTGAAACAATTTTTTTCTTTTATCTCTAACACTGATATTCAAAACATAAATATAAAATATGTTATTTTACTTGTTGATGGATATTGATCTACACCGATCATCAAATTGTCACTTAGAGCTTGCTAACAGAACTTTTTTTAAAAAAAATTCAATGATCCAATAACTTAAATTAAAACTTTTGAATAATTTAATGATCAAATTATAATTATTTTAATTAAATAACTAAAATAAAAATTTATTAATAATTTAGTGAAAATTAATATAATTTATCAGTACAACGATCATCGTTTTATTTTATCCCGTTTTCCCAATAACAAAAGGAAACAAATATATTTTATATAATTTACCATTCTGTCAATTTCCATTACAGAATGAATCTCTCTTTTCTATTATTCATTTGTTTGGATCAAAATTTTCTATCTGAAATTGAACAAGAGAATGACACCTGAAAACTCTCCACCATCTCTCATGCAACTTCCCACTTTCATCTTCTTCTTCTTCACAGTTCTTCCACGAACTCATTCCAGCGATCACTCACTACCTTACGGTGATTGCAGATCTTCATTTGAATGTGGAATAATGAAAGAAATAAGTTTCCCATTCTGGGGAAACCAACAATCTCATTGCGGCCGACAAGGGTTCGAGCTTCAATGCCAACCACATGAATACCCAGTTATAAACATGGAAAACCAAACTTTCATTGTCCTGGAAATCGAACAAAACAGCCAGTGGATGAAGCTTGCACGATCAGATATTTGGAATGGCACCTGCCCACTACTTGACACCCAACTGAATCACCCTCCTTTCAGTTTTTCCGCTACTGGGATACGCAACCTCAGTATCTTCCATGGCTGTCAGGTAGGAAGCACTATTTCAGAACAAGCATATAACTTTTCTTGCACTACCAAGAATGGTAGCATTGGTTACGATTATGTTCTGTGGGAAGCATTTACCTGTCCTGCAAAGCTATGTTTTTTGAAATTTAGGGTTCCAGTTCTCATCACGGCTTATGATCAGCTGGTTTATAGAAGCTTGACACTCAAAGAAGCTTTGAATGAAGGTTTTATTGCTGTTTATCACTTTGAAGAAGAGGAGTTTTGCAGAAAGTGTAGGACATCGAGGGGAACATGTGTACGAAGCATGAATGCCAGACAGGTTCTTTGCTTTTGTGATAACGGCCGTCTACAGAAGACGCCATGCTTAAAACATGGTAAATCTCTGCCTTTTTCTTTATCAGCTGTGAGATCTTAATTTCTCTTGAATTGTGTATTGTTTATTTGGTTGGGTGAAAAATTAAGGGGTAGAAAGTGAAAAAAAATTTGGGAGTGTTTGGAAGTAAATTTATTCATGAATTGAATTATTCGTGATTTGAAAATTCATTCGAAATTTAGAAGAGTTTAAAATAAAATTTAAGTCGAAAAAAGGCTCGGAAAAAACACAATTCTTCTAAATTATAATGACATATGAGATTCAAGCTATCAATATAAGAGTATACATATATTGTGAATATAATCAACAACGTTTTAAATATAATCTAATTTAAATTAACGTTTAACTTTTAAATTGATGAATGGACTGGATTAATACAAAGATAATACTTTAAAAACTCAATTTAATTGTTTGAAGTTCATTCAGCAATTTTAAATGTGGTGGTACTTTTAGTTTAAACCTCGCTCATTTTACTAGCTCAATCTTCTACATTGCTTTTTCTATCAATAAAATAAATTTATAGTCAAAAAGATCTTAACTTAAAAAGATTGAAGCTTTTGAAATTTTTAGATTTCAGGTTGGAATCTTACTATATATTTGTGATGGTAGATTCTAGTTGTATTTATTTAAATGTGTTGCTTATATTTATGAATGTATTAATAACCTTTTCAAGAAAAAAAAATCAATGCCTGTTTTAATTATTACAGTCATTCATTCTATGTCAATTTTAATTGTTTTAGTTATAAAATAATTATTTTATGGTTTAAGGTCTCTTAAATAGATTTTCTTTAAGTAATAACTTTTCTTATATATTTACTAATCAAATTTATATTTAATAAAAAGTTTTATTTGTGTGTATTATATATTTCCTCCCCTTAAAAATACTAAATATTCTTCGTTTTTACTCCTAAATATGACTAGGATTAGATACAACATATAGCCTAAAGTTTGTGGAACAAAACCACGAGTCTTTCTACCAAAACCGAGAATACCTTAGTTACAGTGTAACTCTCCACATTTATGATTTCCCAAAGTTCTAATTATGCTACTTTTTGTACAGACCACGCCTACTTAAAATTGAAGGGGTCTAGGTTTTTGGGTAAGTTTTAATTATTTTGATTTTTTACTTCTTTTTTTCACGTTATATTTCTCACCCTTCTATACTCTGCCACTGTTGTTTGATTAGGATATGGGTTTGCAAGTGGGGTAGTATTTGCATGTCTCATCATTGTTGTGTACAAAACTACTCGAATGATGAAATCGAAAACTATGAAAGATCCCAACGTCGAAACTTACATAAAGAAATATGGGTCACTAGCTCCAAAGAGATATCAATGTTCAGATATCAAGAAAATAACCAATTCATTTAGGGACAAATTGGGTGAAGGAGGGTTTTGCAGCGTCTACAAAGGAAAGCTCGATGACGGTCGTCCCGTGGCGGTGAAGGTTCTCAAAACAGACATAAGAAAAGGAAATGGAGAAGAGTTCATAAATGAAGTCATCAGTATTAGCAGAACATCACATGTTAATATTGTTTCCCTTATTGGATATTGTTATACTACAAACAAGAAAGCCTTGATGTTTGAATTTATGCCTAATGGTTCTCTTGAAAAGTTCATTCACAATGAAAATATTGCAACTGAAGGGCGCCTTGCATGGGGAAAATTGCATGAAATTGCAATAGAAATAGCTCGAGGACTTGAGTACCTCCACCGAGGTTGCAACATAAGGATTTTGCATCTTGACGTAAAACCTCATAATGTACTTTTAGATGAAAACTTTTGCCCCAAGATCTCTGATTTTGGACTTGCAAAACTATGTCCAAAAGAGAGCATTATATCTGTGTTGGATGCTAGAGGTACAATTGGATATATTGCCCCAGAACTATTTAGCAGGAACTTTGGGAGAGTTTCGCACAAGGTTGATGTGTATAGTTTCGGAATGATGGTTTTAGAGATGGTAGGAGGAAGAAAGAATATTGATGAATTTGCAAAGGATAGTAGTGAGCTATATTATCCACATTGGGTTTATGACCGTCTACAAAAAGACAATAGCCTAGGATTGCATGGGGTAATGTCGAGCCAAGATAATGAAATAGCAAAAAAGATGATAATAATAGGGTTGTGGTGCATACAGACTTACCCAGTACAAAGGCCATCAATGAATGAAGTTTTGCTTATGCTAGAAGGAAGTTTAGATACCCTCAAAATCCCACCTAAGCCTTTCATATATACCCCTTAAAGAACTCCTTTAAATGTTTATACTAGTCCAATAGCATGATTCTCTTTTTCGTTCCATGAACGACCTAATGAGCATCTAAAAAAGAAATTTTGTTAATGATTGTATTTGAATTTGGTTAAAATATTTGTTTAATCATTCTTAGCTTATGTCATGGTGTAACACCCCTTGCCTAGTCTGATCGCTAGACCCAAGCTAAAGGAAGCTACAATAGTCAACAGAACAATTACATTCAAAACTTAATTAATTTTTTATTAAACATGTAATTCTTTTATACATACTCATAGGTAAAGTTTATAAAAAACAAGTCTAAATTGAGCTTACAAAAGCTCTTAAGTTGACCCAAGTAATAATAAGTACCATTCTGAAAGATTTTACAAAAATAAAGACATTTATGAAAAACAAGGGACACGGTTGTGTGCCCAGGCCGTGTAACTCTTTGTGACCATGTGGTTTAAAAGTAACCATTTCCACCACATGGCTGTGTGGCTGGACCATGTAACTTTTGGGAACCGTGTGCCTCTAAAAACTCCTTTTTTACTAGGTTACCATAATGTCATTATGGTAGCCATTTCCACCATATCTCACACTATCCACCAAATCTTATGACCTCATTATATAATGGTGCCAATGTGGCACAACAAAACGTGCTTACCATAATGGTTGAATGTGAAAACGTGCTTATCATATATCAACATCCAAAAACATCTAACTAATATGCCACATCAAAACCTATACACATCCATATAACCGAGTTAATAATGATTTAAAAGTCTACCGAGACTGAAGCTGGATAGTGTGAGTTGTAGGCGATCCGATTACCGAGTTTCGCAAAATGCTAAGTATAGAGACAGAAAATGAAACAGACTAAGTGATGGAAGTCAAAACCACCAAATATAATTTCTTACGCTCTAATTGAATTAAATAGTAGTATAGAGTAGAAGGGTCGATCCCACAAGGTTTGGGATTTCTAATTTTCCTATTTACATGGCCAAATTCCCGAGTCTAGGCAGTTGTTGTGCCCAGGACCTGTACGTGCAAAATTGAAAAATAAATAAGGGAGAGTTCAGTTGATAAAGAAAAACAATATAAAATAAAATGAAATAATAACAAAATGATAGTTGCAAAAATAAAATTAAGTAATTTAAATTAAATTAGTAAATCAATGTATGAGTGCTTAGCCTTAGCCTCGGTACACTCTGAACTCGAACTGATCCTTGAAAATAAATTTCCTTTCTCTTAACGATAAGTAGGTTATAGCAATCAATGACTCCCCAACCGCCAACTGTTCTTTGTGTAGTTGGTTTCGGTACGACATGCAAACCAACTGGAACGATGGAAATGTGCAAGTGTACACAATCACAACAAGTAATAAAGTGACAAGTAAATGTCGAGTTATCGTACCCACAGGGATTGTGTAGGAAAATATTTATGAAATGCAACTAAAAACAGTTTGGTGATGGGAAAATCTTTTGTTTTGAAAAAGTGATGTACAACTAAAAATTAACTAAGTAATAAAAATAAAAAGTAAAAATTTCAATGCACGAATTCTAAAACACAAGTTTAATCAATATGACATAATTATGTTAGATTAGTTTCATTTCTTAACTTAATATTACTAAAACAATGTTCATGTTGTTTCGAATAGATTCACGACAACTTGGTAATCTATTAACTATAGCACATACAGACTTACAAAATTAACTAAACTCTTGAACATATTACTATTCCAATTCAAACAATTAATCAATTTTAATAAGCAAGTAAAAGATTAAGTGAGGTAACAATACACTCTTACATTGAAACAATTTAATCACAATAATATTACAAGTTATGCAAGGCTAATGTATCGTTTAATACTATCGCTAATTTAACCCTCAGCTACCTTAGAAGATTAAACATGCACTGATTAAGTATTGTATCAATTAATTACAATTTCAATATGATTAATAATTAATGCATTAGTTACCTGACAATTGTAATGCAAGAATAACATAATTATGATTTTACTTAATGAAACAATTTACCAAGACTTATAACAATACGAACATAATTTTAATAACTTAAGTGGACGAAATGCAATCAACCTAACATGAATTAAATTTAAGCCATGTTAATTAAATTAAGAATAACAATATAACAAGTATGCATAAACATGTTCATAACAACAACAATAAAAGTTAAAGGATAGGAAATTAGAATCAAATTCGGTGTTTCTCTGAAACTTGACTAGTTTGCTCTGCTCCTCCTTCTTCGCTTATTCTATTTGAGCCGAGGCTTCTACAAGAACTTGAATGCTACTAACCAAGGTGGTTGAAGGGCTCTTTTACAAGAGGGAAATTGGAAAGGAAGGGACAAGAAAGAAAAATAGGAAATAAGAGGAGAAAGTGATTGAAAGAGAGAGAGCTGTGATGAATGAGAGGTATGCTTGAAATGAATATGTGAAGGAGCATTTATAGGTTGGATTGGCTGCTAAAAATAGCAAAAAATTAGCAGCCATTTTCCCCCTTTTGGCCGGCCACAAATGTGGCAAGTTTAAATGTTTCAAACTTGTTAAATTTAGCTTGGGGTGAATCTTTAAAAGCACAGAAAGTGAAGGGGTTTGAATGAAATTTCAAGGAAACTTCAAGGGCTATTTTGAAAGTCAAATAATCAGCTAATTTGAGTTGATAGGTTCAGTATGTCGGACGGTTTTGCAAAACCCATTTGCTTGGTTGGATTAGTCTTTCGGTTTAGAACAACTAGGCATCATTTCATAATATAATTAGTAATAATTTTTTATCCAAAATAAATTGGATATAATTAAAAATTAATTATATTATGTATTATTATTCATCATTTGGACCGTCTTAGGCTAAAAAATTAATTCACCTTGGTGCTTTAGAAATCTCTTCACAGTTTTGTGCTCCTAGTAGTGTCTACTGAGCCAATTTTCAATCTTTGTACAAATTTGTTGAAAATAAATCAAAATTTATGAAAATTTATTATAAAATTAATTAAAATTAAATATGTTAATAATTTAAGTACAATTTAATTATTTTATAATTATTATATATTTTTCGACAAGAATTACTACGAAACTGCATGAATTTGAGTTAAAAAGGGCATAAAAATGTCTATATTTTCATGTTTCCACACCCCCAAACTTAATTTATTGCTCGTCCCGAGTAATGCACAAATTGAAAAGAACTTTTTGGAAACACCTTTGAAAAATTCCTTCAAAAAACATTTTTTCCTCAAAGTTATGAATTTAGTATAATTATGCTCAAGAACAAAAAATTTGAGATTTATTCTACTTAAGTATACATATCGTTCAAATTAATCTCAATTATTATTATTATAGCAAAAATAGACTAAATGCTTTCTTAATAAAGACATGTTTTATTCCCTTATTTAAGATTAAGCTACAATCGTCAAGTTTAATTTATGCCTTCATATGTTGAACATAGCAATTTCTCTCCACTAATGTAGGTAGCAGAGAAACTTGAATCAATAGGTCTTTTAAATAGGTTGTAATGTGACTAGGCTAGGGTTAGGTAATAGATAAGTTTAGGCTAAAATACCTTAGACTCAGCTTGCATCAGACCATCGAAATAATTACCTTCAATACACCAACTCATTTTGCTTTTACATGCTCTTTTGTACATTTATTTCTTCCAAGTACATATGCTTTTTTTTCGAGCATTTTGATAATTCTTTTCAACTCCCCTAAACTTATTTTCAAAGAATATTCTGAATAGTACTGAGTCTAGTGTTTGGGACAGTTTAAAGATAATTATGAGAGAAGTGATAGCTAAATATTGCAAAGGTTCAAATAAAATTAGGCTATATAGTCTCAAAGTTAGGTTTTAAAGGATAAAAATTCATCAAGGTTGGCTTGAAAGGCTCAAACGGTCCTAACAAAAGTTGCCTAAATCATTTTCAACATTCCATGCTTCCTGGGATTTCGCCTTAAGAAATTACTAAGTTAATTCTAGAGACTTAAACTTTCATGCATGCCTAACTTTCCTAAGGAACTAAAAATTTTATGGTATGATTTACATATTTTATTAAGAGTACATTTATGTCATAATTCAGCTAACATAACAATTATTGAAATAATAGAACTTTATTTATACTGAAGTTTAGCATACTTAACAAAATTGAAATATTTTGAACAAAATATAACCTAATCCATAATTTAAAGAAATATTTATTTTGAGAGAAAATAATTTCAATTTTTTGGTCCCCCTACTTAAGATGAACAGTGTCCTCATTGTTTGAAGTGCATAGATACTATACACTAGGTAGGATTCTAGAAAAGAGGAGGTGAGTCAATTTGACTGCTTAAGTACCAAGCTCTCTCTTGATCCAGTCTTAAACATGTACATATCTATTGCCACACTTCTTATTTTAAAACTTGTTCATTTTTATTTATGATTTCCACCTCTTGTTTTATTATGCAAGAAATTAAAAATCCTAATAGAACCTAATACTAAAACATTAAATAACCTAGGAAAGAAAATAAAATAAAGTAAAGATCCTACATTTTTATTTATTTGTAGTTCCCTCAGAATCCGACTCATCTTTTGCTCCATCGTCTTTGTTTTTGCATGATTCATTTCATTTCCTCTTTGATATTGGACTCCATGGTTCAAATATAAAATAAACGGGTCATTGAATATTTTGTAAGAGCGCTTCTCATTGAGTCATCCCGTATTTTTGAATATCTCCAGTAAGCTTGTTGCTGCCACTGCATATGTTGCATTATGTCCATCAACTTTGATAGCTCATCTCAAAGATCTGGGCGAGGCAATTGAGTTCTGAATGTTGAGGTTGTCATGTCAAGTTTGGTTATTGGTTCCATTGGTTCTGCCTTATCAAGGATTTCAGCTGACTGCATTGGTTCGATCTCTGTGGAATCTTCTTCTTATTCTTGGGGATCCTCACTCTCTTCAACTTAATATAGTAGAACCTAATCTTTCGCTATTCGGTAGAGGTCCCAATATGTGATTGTGCCCTAGTTATAACTTGTCCTTTTTATGTTTGCAAGAATTTTAGCTTTTAAGCACAAAATTGTTATTGTAAAGGGAAAGTAAGTTGGGCCAGAATGTCTAGCGGCACAATTTCGCATTTCTCTCAAAATGATTTTTCCCACACCAATGGTCTTTGTTGTTAAGATCAAGTATAATAAGACATTCACTCTAATGAAATTGTAGTCCCATGTGAAATAGGCATAAGGCTGAATCGAATGAAATAGAACCATAACTTTGCTAATGGTGCCAAATATTCTGTACGACATGTGTGAGTTCCATGCTTTGACACAGCCCACTTAGAACCCAGAACTGTAAGTTCCTTGAGAATTTCTTGCAGTTTTTCAACCTCAGTATTTCTCATCAAAGAAGAATATTCGTCATATTAAAAATCAAGTAATTCAAAAAATTCATTAATAGCGTTTAAGCTTATTGGTACCTTGATTCCTCAGACATAAACTTCTGTTAATTCATTTAAGGTCAAATTTGCATAAAATTCATGAACTAATTCCTCATCTGCACTAGGTCATTTCTTAATAAACAACTCCCAATTGAGAGCTTCGGCAATTTGTCGAATGCGTGCCATGAAATTGACATAGTTGTTTTCTTTTAGTGTAAAGCCTTTTTCAGGGTGTATTTGTTGATTCTTGAAAACACTATCTATCTCACTTTCACTTCTTCATAGTGAAATTTGTTTTGTGATTCTTTAATTTCAATAGAGGCACAAGTTCTTTTGCGAGGCATGATTAACCTGAACATAAATGGGAACAAATTTTCTCAAAAAAATCAATTTGCAGAAAATATTAATAATTCAATAAATTGAAAAATTAAATAATCAAATAAAATTGAAATTTAGGAGAAAAATTTTCTTACCACCTTTGTATAAAAATTAAGTACTCAATAAATAAAAATAGAAGCAAAATATTTTAATTGAGGGTTGGTTGGAAGGGTGATAGGTTGGTGGCTAAATGAGATGGAATTGTCATGCAAAGGTAATAAAGGCGTGCAGGTTGTGCAAAAGTGTGCACGGGCTTGAAGCAAAGAACCGCAGCATGTGGGGCTGGTGTACAAGCAAGGCGTGAGTAGGGATGATGTGTGTGGGGGCAGCAAGGCTGGTGCATAAGTAGGTGTACTGGCAGCAGGTAGGTGCGTCAAGCGAGGCTTGGTTTGAGCATCAACAATAACGTGCGGGAGCCGGTGTGGGAGTTGCTGGGTAGGTGAGCCAAGTGCGTGTGCAGCTACTGGCCTAATGGGAGTTGTTGGGCGGTGGTGGTGGTGGTGGTTAGGAGCTGTGACACTTGGTGGTTTCTGGATGTTAAGGTCGACGATGGAACGGGTGAATAGAGGTTGGTTTGATGGATGGTGAGTGATGGAGAATGTTGGTAGAATTTATAGCGAAGGGAGGAAGGAATTCAATTTTCTAAGTCCTAATTCCACATAAAGTTAATAACAATTAATAATGTATATGGTGTATATTAAAATATTATTTGCTATTACTTTATTTATTAAAATAAATTTTACTAAAATATGATAAAGTTTAAACTAATCCTAATTCTATATAAAGTTGATAATAATTAATATATATTACAATAAATATAATTATATATTAATTATTGTCACCTTATTTATTAAAAATTAAATTTAAAATTTTATTTTGGCTACTTCAAAAGATATTTACAAAAAGAGATAGCTAATTTCAATATTTACAAAAAGAGCAACTGAATTTTGCAAATAATTCAATTAAGTACCTAGACTTAAAGACAATTTTAAAATTGAGTTGCAATTAAAATTTGGATCAAAATTGGCCCTTTTATTTGAAAAAGGAAAATTTTATTTTGCTATTTAGGGAAAAATTTCTCAGAAGATTATGTTCAAATCAATTCCCAAGAAAGATTGGAGGGTCACAAGCGGTCCCGCTTAAGTTCCAATCTTCTAGACAGAATAAACATACTAATCCCTAAAATATACCCTAAATCATTTATTTAAAAAGAAAACGAGAAAAATTAAATATCTGATAAAATGAACGAGATGTTATCTTGCTCAATTTTATCCTCCCAGTAATGTTTTATGCACTAAGCATTGAATCAAAAATTACCTCCCTTACCTTAAGTTCGACAACTCTATATGAAAAAACTTGGTGAATTGTTAATGGACCGGACCAACGTAATTTTAACTTACCTGGAAGGAACCTTAATCTGGAATTGAATAACAAGACTTGCTAACCTGCTTCGAATTCTCGAACTCAAATGTGCTTGTCATGCCATCTTTTAAGTCTTTCCTTGAATAGTTTGACATTCTTGTATGAGAACATTCGAAACTCTTCTAACTCGTTGAGTTGAAGCATCCATTTCTCTTTAGCAAGCTTAAGATCCAAGTTGAGTTGTTGGAGAGCCCAATAAGCTTTGTTGTCCTATAGACCCATAAAGCATCGTCTAGTCTTTTGGACCAATCTCATCGGTTCAGACAAATTACCTTATCGAGTATACCTTTTATCTTTTTGTTTGCCAGTTCAGCTTACCATTCGTTTACGAATGGTAAGCTGTGATAACCCTGTGCTTCACTCCATATTTGTCGAGTAACAGTTTCAATCATTTGTTTACAAAATGGGACCCTTCATCACTAATGATGGCCCTAGGAGTTCCAAACCTTGTGAACACATGTTTCTGCAAAAACTTCATCACAACCTTGACATTGTTCCTCGATATGCCTTGGCCTCAACTGTAACACCCCTATCTCGTTACCATCGTCGGAATAGGTAGGGGCATTACCGGATATTCAGAACATATCAGAACATAATATTCAGAGATCATAACAAAAACCAAACATAAAGTCCCTTTTTGAAAGTCCACTAGACCTCAAACATGCATTGAGACAGGGTCGGAACTAAACCGAAAACAATCGTAAACCTTAGAATGCATATAAAATTTTCCAACTTAAGGAAGTCATCTGCCGTGTGATCAGACCGTGTGTCTCACACGAGACTCAGGCATGCCCGTGCACCCAAGCCATGCCAAAACAGAGCTGGCATACTGACTTTTCGCCACGGCCACAAGACATGCCCGTGGGTCTTGGCCGTGTGAAACTTTGTGTCGATATTGGAAAATCAACACGGCCATAAGGCACGTCTGTGTACCCTAGCCTTGTGGCACAAAGCAGACTTGAAATAAGTCATACTTTCCACCTATTTGGGTCAATTTCACAACATGCCAAAAACACCAATTTACCTAAACAAAATCCAACTAATTCAAAGCTTAAAACATTCATCTACATGATCAAATTATTCATATACAATATCATGTCAATGAGCAAACATTTCATGGATAGTATCCATAACTAAGACTTATCATTTATACTCAATCAACACCAACTAAACTTACCTTTCACCACCTAGAATTAATATCAAAACATCCACTTCATTAAGGACATTCATTCATCAATTTCATACCAATATTTGCACCATTCACAATACCAAAACAAAGCACATAACCATAGCTTAACCACATCACATGACATATATGCATAGACTTAAGAACACATCTTAGTCATCCTAGCCTATACATGCCATAGTCAATTTTGTACATTCAAAAGGTACCAAATCAAGCTCGATAGTGTGGTGATGATCCTTGACTATCTCCGAGCCCTCAGTAGCTACGATATCTGTAAAACAGTTGAAAGAAAATACAGAGTAGGCTACAATGAGCTTAGTAAGCCAAATACAAGATCATGTAATCCATAATCATAATACAATAACCATTTCCCACAGATATTTCACCATTCAGATTCATTCATTTTACTCAGATTTCTAGTTCACACAATTTGCATACCTTTCATACTCAGAAATTTAGTACAAAACAGACGTACCTGAGTCAGACACATGAGGTATGCATTTATTCATATATTAGAATTTCTCCTTAAATTATTCAGAAACGTTACAGAATTTAGATAGGCCTTATACAATGCCGACGTCCCTGATGTGGTTTTACATGTTATTCAATATCAATGCCACTGTCCTGGACAGGGTCTTACATGAAACATATATGATGCCAGTGTCCCAAATACGGTCTTACACATAATTCTCGAATCAACGCCCACATCCCGGACAAGGTCATACATGATATCGTTTTACCATTACTCAATCAAAAGTGATTCAGAATTTCTATATCAAGCTCTTATAGCCATCCAATATAGTTTATAATTCAAGCATTTATATCGAACATTAATATAACGCATGTTTGTATATTAACTTACTTCGTACGGATTTAAACGGATTCGAGTCGACTATTCAACGACTTTGGACTTCCCTCGATCTAAGTCCGTGTTTCTTTGTTCTTGATCTAAATCAATCAAAATTAAACCATTCAGTATTCCATTTCATTCAATTCAATCCATAAACATTCATTTAGGGCATTTTACATTTTAGCCCTCACATTTTCACATTTTTACACTTTGGTCCCTAATTCACAAAACATCAAATATGCATAATTTCATTACAAAATGGCCTAGCCGAATCTTCATGGCTCTCATATATGCCCATATACACATTTATTTCACAATTTAATCCTCCCAAAAATGTCATTTTCACAAATTATCCCCTTATGCCTCAAATTCATCAAAATCTCATGGAAAAACATGTTTATTCAACACATATTCATCATAATTCATTTAATTTCACTACAAAGCTTCAATTATCAACAATGACACTATTTATAAACTTTATCAAAAATAGAAATTAAGACATGGGCATGGAAGAATACGAAGCAACGATTACAGAAACGTAGAAATTATAAAAAACAGACGAAAACTCATACCTTAATCAAGGATTTAACTTGCCAAAACCTAGAAAGCTTATTTCCTTCTCTTTTTCTTTTATTTCGGTTGAAGAATATGCATGAAATGCTTAATTTCATGCTTTTAATTCATTAAAACATTATTAATATTTCAATTCCCATTTTACACTTTATTCATAAACACAAAAAACATATTTTATAAGGCCATAAATGTCCACTACCATTTAATAAGGTCTAATTACCTCATAAGGCCACCATTATTAAAAAGCCATTTCAATAGAACACTTGAACATTTAGCAAACTAATTTTATCACATATACAATTAAGTCATTTTTTCACAATTATGCATATAGACAGACAAATTAAATCACAGAAATTTCACAGATGCAGATTCATATTCCACAGACACAAAAAATAATATCAGAACATTTTTCAGAATCGAATATGTGGTTTGATACCACTTTTCCGACTAGGGTCCAAACCGGGCTGTTACAATTCTCTCCCCTTAGGGATTTTTGTCCCCAAAAATCTTACCGTTAAACAGATTTGAATATTGCTGTCTCATTGCACTTTTAGGCTCCCAGGTAGCCTCTTCCAGCCCGTGATGATGCCACAGTACTTTTACCAGTGGAATTTTCTTATTTCTCAATTCCTTTACTTCTCGAGCCAAGACACGAATCGGCTCTTCATCGTAAGAGATATCAGACTTTAATTCAGTCTCAGAAGGGGATATTACATGAGACGGATCAGATCTATAACGTCAAAGTATTGATACGTGAAATACATTATGTATCTTTTCTAGTTTAGGTGGCAACATTAGTGTATAAGCAACTGGCCCAACTCATTCAATAATCTCATATGGCCCGATAAACCTCGGATTCAGTTTGCTCTTTTTGCTAAACTGAAACAGTTTCTTCCATGAAAACACTTTCAGAAATACTTTGTCACCAATTTCAAATTCAATATCTTTTCGTTTCAGATCCGCGTATGATTTCTGATGATCAGAAGCTGCTTTCAGACTATCTTTGATCACTTTCACCTTCTTTCTATTTCTTTTATCAGATCAATTCCATATATTTTATTTTCACAGAGTTCAGACCAGTATAACGGAGTTCTACATTTTCTACATATAAAGCTTCACACAGGGCCATTTTAATGCTAGATTGAAAACTATTATTATATGCAAATTCAATCAGAGGTAGATATTGTTCCCACGTACCTTTAAACTCCAGAATACAACATCTAAGCATGTCCCAAGTATCTGAATGATCCGTTCAGATTGACCATCCGTCTGCGGGTGAAATGCTATACTGAAATGCAATTTCGTACTTAAAGTCTCTTCCAACTTCTTCTAGAATCGCAAAGTAAACCTTGGATCTCTATCAGATACAATTGACAGTGGTATTCCATGTAATCTCACAATATCAGAAATGTAAAGTCAGGTAATTTATCGAGTGAATAGTCAGATCATACCAGAATAAAATGAGCAGACTTCGTCAATCGATCAACAACCACCCAGATTAAATCTTTTTTTTCGGAGATAGAGGTAAACTAGAAACAAAATCTATAGTAACTCGGTCCCATTTCCATTTAGGAATCATAATCGGTTGTAGCAAACCTGAAGGTACCTGATATTCCGCTTTTACTTGCTGACATATTAAGCATTTCAGAACAAAATCAGAGATATCTCTTTTCATTCCTGGCCACCAGTATAACCGTTTTAAATCATTATACATTTTTGTGCTACCCGGATATACAGAAAATTTGCTATTATGAGCTTCACTCAAAATCATCTGAATCAATTCAGAATTTCTCGGAACACAAATTCTATTTCTGAATCTTAGAAAATCATCATCATCAATCTGAAATTCAGAATCAGAATTACACTGAGCTCGTCTCTTTAATAGTTCATTATCTACTTTCTGAGCATCAAGGATTTGTTGCAAAAACAAAGGTTTTGCTCTTAATTCAGCCATCACTGAATCATCACCAAACGGATCAGTACTAGTATTTAAGGCACATAATAGTGATTTTTGGCTTAAAGCATCAGCTACCATATTTGCTTTACCCGGATGATAATTAATAACAAGTTCATAGTCTTTTAACAGTTCCAACCATCTTTGCTGCCGCAGATTCAAATCTTTTTGAGTCATTAGATATTTCAAACTTTTATGATCTGAAAATACGTGACATTTCTCGCCGAACAGGTAGTGACGCCAAATTTTCAATGCAAAAATAATGGCAGCTAACTCAAGGTCATGTGTCGGATAATTCTTCTCGTGTGGCTTTAACTGTCTAGAGGCATATGCTATAACCTTGCCTTTTTGCATTAAAACACAGCCTAATCCATTCAATGAAGCATCACTATACACAACAAATTCCTTGTCTGCTTCAGGTTGTACAAGTATTGGAGCTTTAGTTAACAGAGCTTTCAACTGATTGAAACTTTCTTGACACTTTTCAGACCATTCAAAGCTTACATTTTTCTGAGTCAACGGGGTTGCTATCACAGAGAAATTTTTTACAAAATGACGGTAATACCGGGCAAGTCCTAGAAAACTACGAACTTCAGAAACGTTTCTTGGAGGTTTCCAATCCACAATAGCTGAGATTGTTTTCGGATCAACCCTGATACCCGATGCAGATACAACATGACCCAGAAAATTAACTTCGCGTAACCAGAATTCACATTTGCTGAATTTTGCATACAATTGCTTATCACGCAGTGTCTTAAGTACAATTTTTAAATGTTTAGCACGCTCACTTTCATTCCGTGAATAGATAATATATCATCAATGAAAAAAAAAACAAACTGATCTAAATACAGTCTGAAAATTCTGTCCATCAGATCCATAAACACAGCAGGGGCATTCGTTAATCCAAAAGGCATAACTAAAAATTCATAGTGCCCGTACCTTGTTCGGAAGGCAGTTTTTTGAATATCAGAATCTTTCCCTCACAATTGATAATAACCTGATCTCAGATCTATCTTTGAAAATACAGAAGTGCCTTTTAGTTGATCAAACAAATCATCAATTCGGGGTAGAGGGTATTTATTCTTTACAGTCACTTTGTTAAGTTGACGGTAATCAATAGACATTCTCATTGTGCCATCTTTCTTTTTCATGAACAGAACAGGAGCACCCCACGGTGAGAAACTCGGTCTAGCAAAGCCTCATCAGTCAATTCTTGTAACTGAGTCTTTAATTCTTTCAGTTCAGTTGGTGTCATTCTATACGGAGCTATTGAAATCAGAGTAGTTCCCGGAACCAATTCAATCCCAGACTCAACTTCTCATATTAGAGGTAAACCCGGAAGTTCATCAGGGAATACATCAGAGAATTCACCGACGATAGGCACAGATTCAATCTTTTTATCAGACATCTTAGAGTCAATCACATAAGCTAGGTAGGCTTTACACCCTTTTCTCACATACTTCTGAGCTTTTAATACCGATATTACAGCTGGTAAACAATTTAATTCACTAGACTTGATTCTAACAATTTCACCATTCTTACATCTCAAGTCAATAACTTTTCGTTTGCAATTAACAATAGCATCATGCAAAGTTAACCAGTCCATACCCAGAATTATATCAAATTCATCAAACGGCAATAGCATCAAATCAGTAGAGAAGCAGATATTTTGTATCATTAACGAACAATTCTTGCAAACTTTATCAACCAGGACACTTTTGCCTAAGGGGTTTGATACTCTAACTACAAATTCAGTAGACTCAACAGGCAAAGTCTTTCTATATGCTAAATTCATATAGATATAAGAATGCGTTGATCTCGGTCTATCAAAGCAATCATAGGGGTATCGTAAAGAGTAAAAATACCGGTAATCACATCAGGAGACGAAGCTTCTTCACGTGCCCGAATAGCATAGGCTCTAGCAGGCGCTTGAGCTTCAGATTGTGCAGTCGTATCTTTCGTAACTCTTTGACCAACACTAGCAATTCCCGTGTTTCTAGAAGCTCTGCCTTTAGCAGAAGTATTACCCAATCGCGGCTTTTGCACTATCTCTTACTCAACAGATTCAGGACAGTTTCTAACAAAATGATCTAGAGACCCACATCGGAAACAGGCTCGACCTTTCAATCTACAACTTCCTGGATGTTTCTTGCCACAATGTTCACATTCAGTTCTCCCAGATCTCATATTCTCAACACTAGCAACAGATGTAGCAGGAGTTTTAAAACTTGAATACGATCTGTCACGATCTCTGCCAGAATGTCCTATAGTAATCTTTGAACGGTTAGAATCGTCTAGAAACTTCTTTGACACAGACTGAAATGATCTACTAGAAAACCTCTTTCGAACCTCTCTAGCTTCAGAATCAGCTTTCTTCTTTTCTTTACTAAGTTCTTCAGCTCTACAAGCCCTTTCAACTAGCACAACAAATTCATTCAGATCGAGAATTCCAACTAGAAGTTTAATGTCTTCATTCAAACCTTCAATGAATCTTTTACACATAGTGGTTTTTGAGGCTACATACTTTCGTGCATACTGGATTAATCTTATGAACTCTCATTCATATTCCGTAACAAATCTGTTACATTGTTTTAATTCAAGAAACTCTTTATGTTTCTGATCAATAAAGTGCTGATTGATATACTTCTTTCTAAACTCAGTTTAAAAGTAATCACAGGAGATACGTTCACTTGGAACTACGGATGTTAGTGTTTTCCACCAATGGTATGCAGAGTCTCGTAACAATGAAACCGCACACTTAACAATTTCCTCCGGAGTACACAATAGTTCATCAAAAACTCGGATTGTGTTTTCCAACCAAAATTCAGCCCTTTCGGCATTATCATCAGTAGTAGCTCAAAACTCTTCGGCCCCATACTTTCTAATCTTGTCTGCTGGAGGATTATTCACACGAATCGTGTTAGTCACTGATGGTACAATCGAAGGTTGTTGAGGAACAGTCGAGGGTGGGGGGTTGAATAGTCAAATTTGTTTGGACATACCGGGTGAACCACTCATTCATCATTTGGAAGAAAGCTTGCTTAGCTTCTTCCTCATTGTCACTTGCAGTAGGCCTAGAATCAGTTGGCGCTGTCCCCTAAGCGGGAGCAGGCGCATTACTTTCAATATCATCAGCTACGGCTCTTTCAGGATCTATTACTATAAGAAAAACACATTTCATTCGTCAGGATTCACCACACTATTGAAATTTAGATATATGGCATGTATAGCTAGACTCAAACATGCTACTTTAGTCCTAGAATCGACTAAACCATAGCTCTGATACCAATCAAATGTAAAACCCCTATCTCATTACCATCACCGGAATAAGTAGGGCGTTACAATATATTCAGAACAGATCAGAACAGAATATTCAGAGATCATGACAAAAACCAAACATAACTTTTTGAAAGTGCACTAGACCTCAAACATGCATTGAGACAGGGTCGGAATTAAACCGAATGCAATCGTAAACCTCAGAACGCATATAAAATTTTCCAACTTAAGGAAGTCACACACCGTGTGATCAGGCTGTGTGTCTCACACGAGACTCAGGCACACCCGTGCACCCAAGTCGTGCCAAAACAGAGCAGGCATACTGACTTTTCGCCACGGCCATAAGACACGCCCGTGGGTCATGGCCATGTGAAATTTTGTGCCGATACTAGAAAATCAACACGGCCATAAGGCACGCCTGTGTGCCCTAGCCGTATGGCACAAAGCAAACTTGAAATAAGTCATACTTTCCACCTATTTGGGTTAATTTCACAACATGCCAAAAACACCAATTTACCTAAACAAAATCCAACTAATTCAAAGCTTAAAACATTCATCTACATGATCAAATTATTCATATACAATCTAATGCCAATGAACAAACATTTCATGGATAGTATCCATAACTAAGACTTATCATTTATACTCAATCAACACCAACTAAACTTACCTTTCACCACCTAGAATTAATATCAAAATATCCACTTCATTAAGGATATTCATTCATCAATTTCATACCAATATTTGCACCATTCACAATACCAAAACAAAGCACATAATCATAGCTTAACCACATCACATGACATATATACATAGACTCAAAAACACATCTTAGTCATCCTAGCCTATACATGCCATAGTCAACTTTGCACATTCAAAAGGTACCAAATCAAGCTCATTAGTGTGGTGACAATCCTTAACTATCCCCGAGCCCTCAGTAGCTACGATATCTGTAAAATAGTTAAAAGAAAATACAGAGTAAGCTACAATGAGCTTAGTAAGCCAAATACAAGATCATGCAATCCATAATCATAATACAATAGCCATTTCCTACAAATATTTCACCATTCAGATTCATTCATTTTACTCAGATTTCTAGTTCACACAATTTGCATACCTTTCATACACGGAAATTCAGTACAAAACAGACGTACCTGGGTCAGACACATGAGGTATGCATTTATCCATATGTCAGAATTTCTCCTCAAATTATTCAGAAACGTTATAAAATTCAGATAGGCCTTATATAATGCCGACATCCCTGACGTGGTCTTACATGTTATTCAATATCAATTCCACTGTCTCGGAGAGGGTCTTACACGAAACATATATGATGCCAGTGTCCCAGACACGGTCTTACACATAATTCTCGAATCAATGCCTACGTCCCAGACGAGGTCTTACATGATATCGTTTTACCATTACTCAATCAAAGACGATTCAGAATTTTTATATCAGGCTCTTATGGCCGTCTAATATAGTTTATAATTCAAGCATTTATATTGAACATTAATATAACATATATTTGTATATCGACTTACTTCGTACGGTTTTAAACGGATTCGAGTCGACTATTCAATTACTTTGGACTTCCCTCGATCTAAGTCCATTTTTCTTTGTTCTTGATCTAAATCAATCAAAATTAAACCATTCAATATTCCATTTCATTCAATTCAATCCATAAACACTCATTTAGGACATTTTACATTTTAGCCCTCACATTTTCACATTTTTACACTTTGGTCCCTAATTCACAAAAACATCAAATATGCATAATTTCATTACAAAATGGCCTAGCCGAATCTTCATGGCTCTCATATATGCCCATATACACATTTATTTCACAATTTAATCCTCCCAAAAATGTCATTTTCACAAATTAGCCCCTTATGCCTTAAATTCATCAAAATCTCATGGCAAAACATGTTTATTCAACACCTATTCATCATTATTCATTTAATTTCACTACAAAAATTCAATTATCAACAATGGCACTATTTATAAACTTTATCAAAAATAGAAATTGAGACATGGGCATGGAAGAATACGAAGCAACGATTACAGAAACGTCAAAATTATCAAAAACAGACGAAAACTCATACCTTAATCGAGGATTTAACTTGTCAAAACCTAGGAAGCTTATTTCCTTCTCTTTTTCTTTTATTTTGGTTGAAGAACATGCATGAAATGCTTAATTTCATGCTTTTAATTCTTTAAAACATTATTAATAATTCAATTTCCATTTTACCCTTTATTCAGAAACACATAAAACATATTTTATAAGGCCATAAATGTCCACTACCATTTAATAAGGTCTAATTACCTCATAAGGCCACCATTATTAAAAAACCATTTCAAGAGAACACTTAAACATATGGCAAACTAATTTTATCACATATACAATTCAGTCCTTTTTTCACAAGTAAGCACAGAGACAGACAAATTAAATCACAAGCTAGATAGTTAGCAAAATCAGCAAACCAAGGGGTATTATGGATATGAGTTACCTTAAGTATGTGCTCATCTAGGAATGTCTCCTGAATGAGTATAAGTGGAGAAGTCCCTTCTTGCGGCTCCAATCTAGACAAGTGGTCCTCTACTTGGTTTTCTATTCCCTTTCGATCTTAAATTTCTAGATCGAATTCCTGGAGTAGAAGTACCCATTAGATCAATCTCGGCTTAGCATCTTTCTTGGCAAGTAAATACTTAATTATTGAATAATCCGTATAAACCGTCGCTTTGGTACCTACAAGATAAAATCGAAACTTGTCAAAAGCAAACACAATAGTAAGTAACTCTATATTTGCTATCATATAATTCAATTGAGCTCCCATCAGAGTCTAATTGCATAGTAGATGGGATGAAAAACTTTGCTCCTCCGCTGGCCCATTGCAGCTCCTATTGCAAAGTCACTTGGGTCACACATCAATTCAAATGGCAATTTCCAATCTAGTGTGATGATGATGGGTGCTGAAACTAACCGACTCTTCAAATCATTGAAAGCTTTTAAACACTTCTCATCAAATGTAAACATCGTGTCCTTCTCCAATAATTTACACAAGGATTTAGCAATTTTGGAGAAGTCCTTGATAAATCTCTAATAAAGACCGTTGTGACCCAAAAAACTCCTAACACCCTTTACAGATGCTGGACGTTGGAGTTTCTCAATAACATCTACCTTTACTTTATTACCTTGATTCCATGTCTCGTTATTTGATGCCCTAGAACAATACATTCTCGTACCATGAAATGACACTTTTCCCAGTTAAGTACGAGGTTTGTTTCTTTGCATCGCCTTAGTACCTTGGCTAGATTGGTTAGGCAATCATCATATGTATCTCCAAATACTGAAAAATCATCCATAAAACTTCCAAATACTTTTTAGCCATGTCAATAAAAATAGACATCAGACATCTTTGAAATGTGGTAGGTGTATTACATAAACCAAATTTCATACGTCTGGATGCAAATGAACTGTACGGGCATGTGAATGTTGTTTTGTGTTGATCTTATGGCGCTACTATAATATGATTATACCTTGAGTATTTATAGAGAAAATAGTAATAGTCTCACCCCGCAAGTCTATCCAACATCTAGTCCAAGAACGACAAAGGAAAATGATATTTCCTTGTCGCCTTGTTCAACTTTTGGTAATCTATGGAAATTCTCCATCCCGTAACCATTTTGGTCGGTATTAGCTCATTATTCTTATTCTTAATGATCGTAATACCTCATTTTTTTGGCATGCATTAGACCAGACTTATCCTTGAACTATCTGATGGGATAAATTATACTCGCATCTAACCATTTTATGATATCTTTCTTTACCACGTCCTTCATGATGGGGTTCAATCTTCATTGTTCATCAATCATCCCTTTCTTGCCATCTTTTAGGATGATCTTGTGCATGCATGCAGATGAACTAATGCCATGAATATTGGCTATAGTTTATTCGATAGCCTTCTTGAATTATTTTAATACTAGGATAAGTTTCTCTTCTTGCTCTTTGGTAAACTCAGTTGAAACAATCATAGGCAAAGTAGAAGCTTTACCTAAATAAACATATTTTAAATGTGAGGGAAGTACCTTCAGTTCTAATTTAGGTGGCTCCTCAATTGATACTTTTGGCTGAACATAATCTCTTCTTTCTAACTCCAAATATTCAAAGCAGGATTTCAGATTGCAGATTGAATCCCCTTTGCTTAGCTTTTAGCAAAGCTAAGTATTCCTTCCCCTCTTCATCACTTGGAGGGTCTAATGCTAAAACTTGTTCCAATGGATCCTCAACATAGTTGAGTTCCCTTTCCATGAGTAATTCCTCTAACTCAGATACTGTAGAACAATCATCAACTGCATTAGGAAATCGCATAAACTTAAAAACATTAAATGTTACTTGATCGTCCTGAACATGCATAGTAAGCTCACCCTTTTGTGTATCAATGAGGGTCCTTCTAGTTTCTAGGAAAGACCTTCCTAGGATGATTAGCACGTCTTTATCTATTTCAAAGTCTAGAATAACAAAGTCAGTAGGAAAAATAAATGTCTACATGTACCAATACATGCTCAATTTTTCCTTTTGGATGTGCTAAAGAGTGATATGCTAATTTAATTGCAACCGTAGTAGGTTTAACTTCACTTATCCCTAATTTCCTAAATAAGGTCATGTGCATCAAGTTGATGCTTGCACCCAAATTGCATAGTGTCTTACCACAATACGTTGCTCAAATGTTGAAAGGAATGGTAAAACATCGAGGATCCTTTAACTTTGGGGGTAGTTTATCTCTTTGGTCCTTCTTTGAGCTACTTGTCTTCTTCTTTGTTTAAAAGTTCTTTCAATCTCAGGGTTTATGGAGAATAAATCGATAATTCAATCAATACTCATAAACACTTGAAATAAACATGGAAAAATTAACTATGTTAAAATTGAACATAAAAATAAACCAAAATGCAAAATTAACAATGTCACAAATAATGACTTTTAAAATAGTCCCCCAGCAATGGCGCCAAAAACTTTGAACGATGGAAATGTGCAAGTGTACACAATCATAACAAGTAATAAAGTGACAAGTAAATGTCGAGTTATTGTACCCACAGGGATTGTGTTGAAAAGTTTTAGTGCATGTTTATATCTCATGATTTTTAATCAGAATGATAACTAACCTAAGGCTAAATGGGGTTTAATTAAGCGTGAAATTAATCATGCTCAATGGGTGTTTAAAAGTGGATTTGAACATAATGATGACAGGTGAAAATGAGAAAGATTGTAAAGAGCAATTTAACAAAAAAAATTAGAAAAAGAAATGAAATGGCAAAATGGTTTGCCAAGCTACAGACGTGTGAAAAAAAGAAAATAAAAATTGCTTTTTAATTCACTTCAAGCCTATCTTTTCCAAGTCACCATTATAAGGTATTTATACATTTTTCATATGCCAAATTTAACATGATTCCTCCTAAGATTATGTCTAACAACCAACTAAAATCAATTTTTTTCTATTCATAGAGTTTGACAAATTCACAATATGATTTTTAATCAACAACCTATTATGCAATTTTTCCAATTTGGTCCATTTCCATGCTTCTTGTTCCAATTTAGTCCAATTTGCTTGTTTATTTGAACTTTTATATTCCAATTACATCCTAACAAAATTAAAACAAGAAGTCACAAGCTTAGTATTATTTTATTCAAAATTTGACCATAAATAAGGACATTAAACACACAAAATTAACTTGTTATCCTATTTAGCTGATGCTTGTCCTCAAGCATGTTGTGTATTTCCATACTAGAAATCATTCAATAGTTTTTCCAAAATCAAGTCTCCTTATACAACCAAGTGTAATGTAAACAATTTAGATGAAACAAGAATAAGCAAATTGCTAGGTTTAACCAACAATCATTTTATAAAATTTCTAACATTATGCAAAATTCAACTACTTTACTAAATTAAAGCTTAACCAAACTTGCGAGGCAATCGTACTCAATCAAATATTTCCACAAGTTTGGGACGTAGTCGAATATTTTTATGCAAAATGTGATGACAACCCAAGCACCTCACTCCTGTTACTTAATTTGACACTTCTCCAATTAGTTTATTATTCATTACTCATGACAGCTCAGTTACCAGAATGTTACAAGTTTCGATTCGTCACTCAAATCTTTTGACGCGAAATGAGATTACAACCCAAGCACCTCATCTCAGTTACTCAATTTGGTCACATTTCTGAAATCTCCACTCATAACTAAGCCATTAGCAGAGTAAATTTTTATTTGAAAAAGAATTTAAATGAGACTTGAGTACTTTAGGCAGGTTTAAAGAGCCAACAATGAAAATGTTGACTTAGCCATAATATTTTCAATTCTACAAAATACTTTTTGGTCAAAATAAGCAATAAGAAGTTATTCATAAATTGCCCAATTATTTAAATTAATTAAGCATAGAAATTCGAGGTTCAATTTTAAAACATATTAATGAATAATCTTAGTATACGAATTAACAAAGAAGAAATAACATGACATACCCCTACTTAGCCCACATTGCCTTCAATGTGCAATTTCAAAGAATAACAGAAAGAAGGGTAACGTGTACTCCTTGTGTATGTTTAATTTGATGGAGGGTGTTGGGAATGTGCACTTTGCAGTATGGTAAGGATGTTTGAGATTTGAGTTCCCATTGTGTCTCGACAAGTCTCGATGCGATTTAATCGTGCATCTACAACAGAATGGGTTGCTCCTCTTACTCCTTAGGAGCTAGATTGTGTCATCAACAAAAAACTCTATTGTTGTGAGCAGTTTGTATACTTGAGGGGAAAAATGAAACATAGTAGGGGTGTCGACAAGCAAACCCTTAGAATCCAAATAATATTCATCTAAATGATCTATACTAAATGCATATGTAAGATATGAAAAATCAATTCTAGATGGAAAAATGTTTGTGGCTAAATGTGTGATATATGGGCCAAGTATGAGTGGTCCGTGAGCCTATATAACAGCATGAAAAATTTGTACAAGCCAATATCTAAAATTGACTCTATAATAGAAGTGCATACACTACAAGAAAAATAACTCTGCTTTAGTTAGGATAGATGAAGAATCGTTACGGCCCGAATAATTAAAAGTGAGAAATCTATGAATGTATCTTAGAGGCAGTTCATGAACTAATAAGGCTTTAGAGATCTTAGAATTGTAAGTTCGAGATGTAGAGTTAGTCAAAGCTGAGTAAGGAGCATGGACAGTGAAATCACTTAGTATGTCAAGTAAAGCAGTATGGTATGAATCAGATTGAACACTGTTAGGGTTAGCAAAATGCATAGCTATGTCAAAATTTGAAATTGACATTCTAAATGTTTTACCAAGCAATCATAAGCAGATGATGTCAATGATGTCTTGAGTTTCAACAGTCTTAATGACATTTATATTGAAACTAAATGTTGCATAAAATTCATATACGAGTTTCCAGTATGCATCATAGTTAATATTTTTTATATTTGTTTTGAGGTATATGAAATGTTTGCATGATTGTGTGAAAGTTTCATGAAGAAAATTTGTGATTTAATGCCCAATTTAACTTTTAAGACTAAATTGGAGAAGTTGTAAAATATGAGGTTCTAGAAGCTTTGGGGTACTTAATTGAAATACATGTGTAAATTAGAGGTCCTTATTTAGTAAATAGACCATTTTACATCATAATGGACAAAAATGGGCATGAAAGGGAAAAATCTCAAGGAAGGGCTTTAAAGGCATTTTGGTCATTTAGTTAATAATTAATAAAAAGGGAAAAAGAAGTCAAAATTTGCTCATCTTTTTCATGCCATAGCCGAAAGTCCCTAAGGAGCCATAGCTAGGTTTCATCACTTTTCAAGCTCACTAATTAAGAAGAACGAAGTCTGAACCTAAACCGAGGGAAGAATAAAGTTGCAGACTAAATTGAATAATTAGTCACATTTTGTTACCGAGGTAAGTTTGTGGGTAAACAATGCAACATTACTTCACTTTGTATTTAATGCTTTGATTTCTGCATGATATGTATAATTTCTTTATGAATTTTGTTTTACAATGACTCGATGACGATGTAACGAGGTTTAAAGTTTCAAAATCCCAGTTGAACCTTAGGAATGGATAGGATACAAATGTCATGACATTAAGGGTGTGATCCCATGTAAGACCATGTTGGGGACATGGCATTGGCATCAATATGTGATCCCATGTAAGACTATGTCTGGGACATGACATTGGCATTGTTATGAGATTTCGTGTAAGACCATGTCTAGGACATGGCATCGTGGGACATGGCATCGATATAAGATCCCGTATAATACCATATCTAAGATATGGAATCGGCATCAATTTGTGATCCAATGTAAGACCATATCTGGGATATGGCATTGGCATCCTACCATGTGTATGAGATTTCCCGAGTATCCTTAGTATTCCAAGTGGTTCAACGGGTAATCCAAAGAGTATGCCAAAGAAAAGACAAGGTATGTTCATGCTGAAAGGGTGCAGGTATGTACACGAAGCTCATAACTATTGAGTTTATGAATCGATGACATCTTGGTAAGAAGTGAATGAGTGAATAATGACTATGAGTTTTATGGTATACTATGGAATGGAAATAAATAAAGATGTATCCATGATATTTAATGATATTCGTGATAAGTTATAAATATGTTATGTGTATGTTATTGCATGATTAATGTTGTTATTTATTTACATGCAAACTTACTAAACTTTATGCTTACTCCATTTTCTTTTCCATTTCTTATAGTATCGCCAAGCTAGCTCGAGGATCGAAGGACGTCGGAGGCTCGATCACACTATCACTATCAATTGGAATATTTGGTTATAGCTAGCCTTTTATTTTGAGTATGGCATGTATAGGAACTTGGTCTTTTTGTTTTATGCCATAACTGATTTGGCCAAAATGTTGGCTTATTTTGATGAATGATCCTTTTGTATAAGGCCATATGTAATTGGCCAGTATCGGTTACTGGTATATGCACATGATGATATTCATAGAAGTGATAGTTTGCATGTTTAAGTTACTAAGCATGTGATGTATAGGCTTGATAATGGTGATATGTGAATGATGTGTGGATGACTTGGTTTTAAGATATTTGAAAACTTGAGTATGTTATGTTATGTGCCTTTGAATTGGTGTAAGTGGGTTGGTGTTTTGAGGTGGCAAATAGCTTGGTAACTAGCCTTATATTTGTCACACAATGCCTAGACACACGGATGGCAAATGGCTTGGTAACTAGCCTTATATTTGTCCACACAGGTAGACACACGGGCGTGTGTCTAGGCCGTGTGTGACACATGGTCGGCCCCATGGGCGTGTTGATAGGCCGTGTGTCCCCTGCATCCAAATTTGGAAAACAGAATGCCCAGTAGTAAACACACAGTCAAAGACATGGCCGTGTGTCTTAGCATGTGAAGGACATGGCCTCAGGACATGGGCATGTGCCTGGGTCATGTGAAGTCTGCACATTAATTGTAAAAATTAAATTTGCCACACGTCCTAGCATACGGGCGTGTAACTTGGCCATGTGACTATAAATGGGTGATGACGTCATAAACAGAGAGTTACACGGATGGACACGGGAGTGTCCTGAGCCACACGGGCTTGTGTGACCACATAGCCTGCCCACACAGGCGTGTGACTCTCCAAAACATGTGAATTTTCTAAGTGTTGTAAAAGTTTTGAAAGTTTTTAGTTTAGTCCCTAACCACCTCCAACGTATGTTTAGGGCTTCGTTGCCCATAATAGGGATGTTATGAATATGTTTGAAAAGCTTTAAATTGGACACAAATTTTATGACTCGACTTTGAATGTTTAAGAGTGTTTAAGTCCAGTAATGCCTCAAACTCTGTCCAGGTATTAGATAGGGTAAGGGGTGTTATAAGACTATTTGGTGAACTCAGCATATCAATAGCCTTAGTACTATTGTTTGGAGCTATTACCGGCATGCCACTTTGCTAGTGTAATAGTTGTTTTCGAGCATGTATGATGGCTAATCTTGTTTGGTGCATAGGTAGTTGCTTGTTTCGATTTGAAGCTTCCACGCGATGGTAATCAAAGGTGATGGTTTTATCTGAATGACCCATAAGATATGTAAGTATTGGAAAAATTGGCTGGAAATCTGGAATGTTACACCTTACTCTGTTATAAGTATCTAAACGAACTTGTGGGTGTTCTTCCTCGTCCAGTGTTGAACTCTTTCGATGACAGTTTTGACTTCTTCCAGCAACTTGTATCAGTCATGATGTAGACTAACCTAAATATTCATCACCAATGTCGATGACAGGTGGTGTCAAAAATTAGTTTTGGTCTTGATTATGTGAAATTGGGAAACCATCAGCCACTTGATTTCTTGTTCGAACATGGCTAACATTTTGGTTGAAAAGAAAGTGACGACATTTGTTGCGGTGGTTCACGACAGTCGTTCACAGTAGTGGTTTGTGGTGTTTGGGCAGTCCCGACGTTTAGCTTTTGGGTTGGCGTGACGGTGTTCTAAAATTCAGTGATGTGATTGTGGGTGGTGAAGGCTTTGGTATTTCGAGATTGGTGGTTATTGTTGTAAGAAGGTGTGATGGTGGTAGGGAAAAGATGCGAACGACGATGTTTTAGGGTTGGAGAAAGGTTGCAGTGTTTGGGGCGACAAACAACAACATTTGGGGAATAGATGGAGAGGTGTGCCTTTAGCTTTGTCGAATATGGCTGTGGAGGGGGGGAAATAATCAATGGTGACACGGTCAATGGTAGAATTAGGGAAAGGTAAATTGGTTGACAAATTCAATCATGACTGTGGCGGTGTATGGCGACAACAACATTTTGAAAAAGGTGAGGTTTTTTTTAGGGTTCATTTTGAGAAAAGAAAATAAGAGAAGGGGGAAAAAAAAAGGGAAAGGGGAGGGGTGCTTTCGTGGATCAGTTCTTTTCTTTTAATTCTTTCTTTGGGCCAGATTCGACTAGTTGGTTTTATTTGGGTAAGGTTTGGGTTTTGAGATTTTTTTTATTTGGGTAGATTATGAGTTTGGATTGGTTTTGGGATTTTTTTTTATTTGGGTAGGTGATGGGTTTGGTTGGTTTTGGGGTTTGTTTTTTTATTCATTTTGGGTTGATTTTGGGTTTGAGTGTTGGTTGGTTATGTGAAGAAAAATGGCAGCACTGAATGTGGCATGCCAACGTTCTTGGGAAACAATGCGTTTAAATGGATTAAATAACAATCTTATTATTTTTCTCTTGAATTTTCAACATAAATTTAACTGAATTAAAAATTAAATCAATAATTTGGGTTGCCTCCCCAAAAGTGCTTTTGTTTAACGTTGTTACCTCGACGACCTGAAAGTTTATTTGTATGGCTCCTTGAGAATTAATTCTTCCACCACATGTACTTGGAAATTCTCGTAAAAAGGTTTTAACCTTTTCCCATTGACCTTAAAACAATTTCCAAACTCATCGCTCTTAATTTCAACTGCACCATGAGGAAACAATTGAGTAATAACAAAAGGACCAAGCCATTTGGTTCAAAGTTTTCCTGCAAAAATCATTAGTATGGGATCATAAAGTAACACCTTTTGTCCAACTAAAAATTTTTTATGAGATAACTTTTGGTCACGAAACGCCTTAGTTTTGTCCTTGTACATTTAGGTATTTTTAAACACATCACGCCAGATTTCTTAGAGCTCTTAAGTGTGTAATTTTTTATATTCATCTATGGAATCTAACTTCATGTTGCATTGTTTGACATCCCAATATGCCTTGTGTTCCAACTTTACCGAAAGATAACATGGTTTACCGAATACGAGTCGATAATGTGACATGCTTATAGGTTCCTTATATGTCATGCGGTATGCCCACAATGCATCATTTAGTCATAGGCTCCAGTCCTTCTTATCTAGTTTCACTATTTTTTCCAAAATCAACTTAATTTCATAGTTTGAGACTTCTGCTTTGTTAACACCCCTAACCCGTATCCGTCGTCAGAATAGGGTTACGGAGAATTATCGGAGTTTTCATTTCAAAACAATAAAACATTTTAAACATTTTAATTCATATCATTAATCATAGCAAAACCAGTCAATAACGTACATACTGTCCCTTATACGAGCCTTCAAAACTCTAAAAACATATTAGAAATAAGTTGGGACTAGATGGAAACATATAGAATTTTTCAGAAAAAGATGAAAATTTTTAAACTGTAGGGGTCACACGATCGTGTGGCTAGGCCATGTGACTAACACAACCAAGAGAAACGCCTGTGTCTCAAGTTGTGAGGACATTTGAAGTAGGGACGCACGACTATGTCATTGCCCATGTCTGTGCCCGTGTAACTTACAGACTTGGGTTACACTATAAAGCCACATGCCTCTGTTCCAGGTCACTTGCTAGGCCATGTAACAGCATCACTTGCAACCTTTTGTAAGCTACAAGGGACACACAAACGTGTCCTCTGGCCATGTGCCACACACAACTAAGACATACGTGGGTCTCTACCATTGTGGGCAAAAAATAGGCCATTTCCAAGATATTTTTCTACATGGGACACATGGCTGAGACACATACCTACAATCAAATTTCCACATATGAACAAGCCTTCAAATTGCACTAAAAACATGCATACTCAAGCTATTCAAATAAGGTACATAAGCATTCAACCAATATGCCAAAAGGCACCTCAATCACAACATTTAAACATGTATAATCATGTGCATAATCCAACCACACTTGGCCAAAGCGTAAGCATTTACACCAAACATGTTAGCCATATAAACATATAACATAAACAATTTAATCATGAATGATCATAAGATTTAATCATGTATCATATGCATATATCATCTATCTCAATTTTCATTATATCATGTATCACTAAGTCAATGAAATTTACATGTGTTCATGTCTTAGTTTGTATTGAACTCTTATCAATCTCTTTCAAATCATACACATTAAACCATTTAGAATACCGTTGGATACCCAGGATAGCTCACACATAGTGTGCTAACTCATATAACTGTAATCCGTCAATTCCTGTACATGTATGCTCACACGAGCTGTGAATCAAAATCAAGTTGTAGAAATGGGTCTGCTCACATGAGCTATGGAGTATCCGCAACACATGCCAGACCTCAGCTATTAGTAGGACATTCAAGACTAGCACCCGAAATATGTAAACCCTAATGACATGTCATTTGTATCCTATGAATTCCTAAGGTTCAAACGAGGCTCGGTAGTCGACATAACATCGTTGTTTATGCAATCGTTATATATATTGCAGTCCACAATACATGTATAATTAAATTAAAAAAACATAAATTCAATATAATTACACGAACTTACATCAAGGATCAAACGTAGATACGGAGGCGATTATTCTAAAAAATTATCTTTGCTCGATCTAAAGCCGTACGAGGTTTGTCTTGATTTAAATGAATAAATTTAGCTCAATTCAATACTTATTTTATTTAATTTAACCCAAACTCATATTTTAGCAAAAATAGATTTTTACCCCTTATAATTTTGATTTCATTTCAATTTAGTCCCTAGCTCATAAAAATGAAAATTCATGCAATTCATCATTAACCCACTATTTCCAAATATCATATAGGTCCCTAGCAAGCCCTATATTTCATTTATTTCTCAATTTCACCATGACTATTTTCTATTTTTCAATTTAATCCCCATTTGACAATTTCATCAAAAATTACTTAACCAAAGTTGTTTATCTATCAACAACTAGCCATTTTCTTCCATAAAACATCAAAAATCATACACATTCATTCATGGCAAAACCCTAACCATTTAACAATTTTACAAATTAGTCCCCAGGCTAGCTAGATTAAGTTACAACGATCTTGAAAACATAAAAATCATTAAAAACGGGACTAAAATACATACCATGCACTTAGAAATGAACTAGTCGAATGTTGAAGCTTCTCCAATGGCTTCCTAACCTTATTTTCAGTTAAGTAAGAATAAAAGAGATGATAACTTGATTTTTGTTTTATTTTATTTATCATTATTTACCAAATTACATTAATATCCTTTTTAAAACATTAAAAATTTCACTAATACCAAGCCATGTAGATCCACTATCTTCATTAATGGTCTAATTACCACATAAGGACTCATACTTCAAGGCTCTATAGCCCTTTAATACATTTTGCTACTAGAACTCTACTTTTGTACTTTATGCGATTTAGAACTTTTAATCAAATTAAGCATGCAAACGGTAAAATTTCTTAATGAAATTTTTATATGGTAATACTAACATGTTGTAGACATTAAAATAATAATAAAATAAATATTTATATGCCAAATTTGTGGTCTTGAAACTACTATTCCGATTTCACTGAAAACGGGTTGTTACAACTCTCCTACTAAAGAGATTTTTGTCCTTGAAAATCTTACTAGAAAAGAGGTTCGGATATTATTTTCTCGTAGCCTGCTCGGGTTCCCAGGTGGCTTCCTCTATCCCGTGATGTTGCTAAAGAACCTTTACTAAAGCTATGGTCTTTTTTTTTCTTAATTCTTTAACCTTTCAAGACAAAATTCTGATCGGTTTTTCACTATACGACATATCAAGCTGTATTTCGACATCCGTTAGTGAGATAACATGGGAAGGGTCAGATCGGTACCATCATAACATAGATAGGTGAAACATGTTATGAATGTTTTCTAACTCTGACGATAAAGATAATTGATACGCTACTGGTCCGATTCTTTTAATAATCTTATACGGCCCGATAAATCGCAGACTTAGCTTTCCTTTGCGACCAAAATGAATAATTTTTTTCCAGGGCGACACTTTCAAGGATACTCTATCATTGACTTGAAATTCAATGTCTTTATGTTTCAAATTTGTAACACCTCTTACCCGTGTTCAATGCCGGAATAGGGTACGAGGCATCACTAGATTTTTACACTTATAAATACACAAAATTGGCTATAAAATTTCTTTCAATTTAGAATATAATCACATTCTTATCATATATACATTAATTCATTTAATAACATGCAAGCATACTCGTTTATGTATTGTATCATTATGACTCATAACATAGCTACTATTAGTCATATCACATGGTCTTATACAACAATAAAATTTCCATTAATTTAGGCCAACATTCTAGGCCAACTCAGTAACATATATACATATATTCAAGTCTTTATACATGCCATAAACTTATAAATATTTTGGAATCTTTTAATACTAACCTCAGCCTGATAGTGTGATAGTATCTCTGACGACCTCCAACTCGAGCTAGCATCTGAAACTCTATAAGAAAAAGGAAGGGAAGGGAGTAAGCATTATAGCTTAGTAAGTAAATATGTAAATAATAATCAATTTATTAAAAGCTTTTGTAAAACTTCATGACATGTTCTCATAATAATATAATTACAAATACACATAGTCCCACCATTTACTTAAGCCCTTTTCAAGTTGTTTACTTGAGTAATAGTTACTAAATTATTTTTATCCAGAGCTACGAAACTCCAAATTAAGATCCGTCAATTTTACCAAAAACTAGGCTCATATATCTTCTTACCTTTAAAATTTTAGAATTTTTGGTTTGGCTAATTAGTACAGTTTATTCATTAAATATCTCCCCTATTTCACGGTTCTGCAGTTTTGACCACTTTTTACTAAAATTTAATTATCTTTTGCTACAGAATTCAAATGAGGTTCTCATTTCTTTCTTCTGATAATAGACTCATCAAGGAGTCTAACTCTATAAATTATGCTTCATAATTATTTTTGTACCATTTTTAATGATTTTTCCAAGTCAAAACAGGGGATCACGAAGTCATTCTGAACTAGTCTCACAAAAATATAAATATCTCAAAATACAGAATTCCTTTGCTTGTTCTGTTTCTTTTATATGAAAATAGACTCAATAATATTTAATTCCATATCTCATTCAACCTCAAATTCAATTTCTACCATTTTTGGTAATTTTTCAAATTCACCCCACTGTTGCTGTACAAACTGTTTTATTTCAAATATCATCTCACCCATAAATTTTCTTATATGGGTTTTCCAAATAACATTTGCCCACATCAAATTTACCGAAATTTGGTCATTCATCAACGTTACTCATGTACATATATACACATATACCTGCACTTAGTCAATATATACACTCACTTCCACTTGGCTATATCACAATTTCATTCATTTTCACTTAGCCACTTTCCATTGAACATAACAGAATGAAACAGTAAAAAATGTTTGGTGGCCTACACGTAGTACCACCTTTGTGGCTGAAGTTAATTGGTGCACATAATAGCCTGCACTTACTACTACACATATGACCAATTTCATCTCTTACACATAGTGGCTTGCACTTAGTACCACATTTGTGATCGAAGTTGTCGAACTCGCATGGTAGCCTACACATAGTACTACACATGCGATCCCAACTATATGATACACGTAGTAGCCTGCACTTAGTACTACGTACGTCACTTAATCCATCTTGAACACATAGTAGCCTAAACATAGTACTACACATGTGTTCCTAGCACAAATCATTTGTATCCTTTCTATTCCATGAGTTCAATCGGAAAATATACAATTTACCAATTCAGTCATTTTCATTACAATTTTGTAATTTTTATCAAATGACCATCCAATATCCAACTTCATCTTGCATAATATAACAAAATATTGAAACATAAATAATAACAATGTATTATTTACATATCCACTTACCTCAATGCAAAGGATGATAAATTTGCAATCTAGTCCACAACTTTTTCTTTCCCTGATTCGAGTCGATTTCATGTCTTTCTTGATCTATAATAACATATTTACTCATCTGTTCCATATACAACTCAAATTAACTCAAATTTACATTTTTGCAAAATTTACATTTTTTCCCCTAAACTTTGTCAAAATTACAATTTTTCCCCTAGGCTTGTAAAATTAGTTTATTCAATTTCTTTGCATTTTAGGCCTAACTGAACCATGTCATAAATATGGCAGCCCACACTTCTCATTAAAACTCACACTTATGACCAATTTTATAACTTTTATGATTTAGTCCTTTCAGTCGTTTTCATCGAAAATCACTTGGCAAAAACCGTTTCTCTAACCATAAACATGCATAATCTACCATAATTCATAAAATGCACAATTATTCAACATGGGTCAATTTCTAAAATCAAACCCTATCTCAAATAAATGGTAGAAATAAAGAAATCATGTGACCAGGATTTCAAAAATGTAAAAATCATTAAAAACGGGGCTAGAACGGGCTTACAATCGAGCTTGGAAGCTTGAAAAATGCTAGCCATGGTTTCTCCATGCTATATTCGGCCTTTAGGAAGAAGATGAGAAAAAATTGGCTTTTAGTTTGATTTTTAATTCATTTTATCACTAAATGACAAAAATGCCCCTAACTTAAAAATATTCTTTTTCACCCATTTCATGTCCATTTTTGTCCAATAAATTAACCAATGGTCTAACTACCATTTAAGAACCTCCAATTTAAATTTTCATAACAATTGGAGACCTCTAACATGTAGAACTCAACTTTTGCACTTTTTACAATTTAGTCTTTTTGACTAATTGAGTGCCCAAATGTCGAAATTTTCATACGAAATTTTTACAAAATGATTTCATAAAAATGTAAACCATAAAAATATAAATAAAACACATTTCAATTAAACACCTTTACCTTCTAGAATGCACATTTTACTACTTTTGCAATTTAGTCCAATTTATCAAATTGGACACAAACAATAAAATTTTGTAACAAAAATTTGACAAAATATTGCAAATACAAAATTAAATTTAAAACTCAATTGGAATAAATATTTTGACCTCAGGTTTGTGGTTTCATAACCACTATTCTGTTTAGCCCTGTATCAGGCTATTACAAAATTCGTATAGATTTCTGTCGATCTGGAGCAGCTTTTAAACTATCTCGAATCACTTTTACTTTTCCTTCTATCTCTCGAATCAAATCAACCCCTTGAATCTTATTCTCACTAAGCTTAGTCCAATACAATAGAGTTTGGCATTTACGACCATACAAAGTTTCATATGGTGCCAATTTTATGCTCGACTGATAACTGTTATTGTATGCGAATTGATATATGCATGGGAACGATTGAAGTACATTTGAGTTCATTAAGTGGACCAATATCCAAGTTGATCATTTCAAGAGAGAATCCAATTGAAATTCTCATCGAGTTTATGACTTGGCCTAGATCCAAGAAGTTCATAGAGGCGATGTTAGGGTTTATTTAGCAAGTTTGGGCCGAGCATGAGAAGTCCAATTTTTATTGGACTCAAGATAACGATCCAATTTCATGCAATGTGTTGCATGTGACAGTTTGATTAGTTTCACAAACTTTTCAAATTTTAATTATGTGTTTTGTTTGTTAAATGCATCTTTGTTTAATGATCTGCTTCATTATGTGTTTTGTTTGTTAAATGCATATTTATTTAATGTTTTGCATTAATACATCTACATCTTTTAAAAATGTGCATTATGTTTCTTCTTTATTGAATGTATCTTTAGTTAACGCTTTACATTAATACATTAGCATCATTTAAGACTTGCATTATGTGTTTTTCATATTTAATAAGTCACGTATTAAATCATCTCATTTGTTAATTTACTTCAAGTATGGTTTAAGTTGCATGTTCATTTAATTTGTTGGCATGAGAGTTATTAAATATGCTATTTTCATTAGTGTTTTAAGTTATTATTTAATCTTAAATATCTATTTTGCAAGTGACTTTTCATATGATTAAAGACTCTTCAAAGTTGGATAGTTTCAAAGCTTTTAAAAGAACATTAAGGAGGTTGTTTAATGGACCAAAAGAGACTCTTCAAGTCTAAACGTTTTTGTAGTCTTAAGTCTTCATCATGGTACCATTTAAGAGGATATTACACAAGCTTTTATCATGTGGTTACAAGGGAGCTAAGATGACATCAATCAAATATATTAAGGATACTTTAAGTCTTCATTAAGGAGAATTGACATGCCTTTTCAATTACATCAGATTCCAATGAAGAGACATGACTCATTGGCTTCCTTACAAGAGTGAAAAAATGAAATTATTGCTTGTAATAACCTTAGCTAATTGCTGAAGATGAAACGTCTCACATAGGCATTCGAATAGTCACAACATTGCCTATAAATAATTTGTGAAAAAAGATTATGATGAATGAATGATGAATGAATATTTTTGAGTTATTGTGAGAATTCTATCTCATTATTCCTTAAAGAACTTACTTAGACTTATCGAGGTACTCCTTATGGTGCCAAACCTTTTTCTTTTGAACTTATCACTTCCTTTCTTTCTTTATTCTGAAGTGTGGCATTCTAACATACTATTGGTTCCTATTTTGTTAAATAGCGGGTCATAGTTTACTTATTCTTCTTCAAAGACTTGTTTGTTATTTCAATTTATAGAAATCGACGATCTTTCATATGGTTGGTTCATTTCTAAGTGTCCATTTTGTGTAAGTTATCCATCCAAGATCATTTTCATCCTTTCTTTCAAATCAATAACCATTAATCTCATTTTCACCTTAAAGTCTATTTCAAAACGGCATAGCATTAGACGATCGGGCAACTCAACATCTTGTAATCAAATTCACGATTATGAGCACGCATCACGAACTCAACCATCGATAAATATTTCTTCCAATTGCATTTGAATTCTAACACAACAATAACAAAGCATATCCTTGAGGATCTAATGGTGAAATGTAATGCTAAAATGCAACTTTGTACCTAGAGCTTCTTGTAACTTTCTCCAGAATAGTGATGCAAAGTGTGGATCTCTATCCTAAATTATAGAAATTGATACCCATGCAATCTGACAATCTTAGAAACGTACAACTCAGTTAATCTCTCAAGGGAGTGATCTGTACGTACTAGAATAAAATGTGCAAATTTCGTCAGATGATCAATGACAACCCAAATTGCATCTTTCTTTCTCGAGATAGGGGTAAACCCAATATGAGATTTGTCGTAACTCGCTCCCATTTCTATTCCAGTATCATCACTAGCTGTAATAAAGCAGAAGCTACATGATGTTCAACTTTAACTTGTTGACAAACTAAGCATCTTGATACAAAATCAGAAATCTTTCATTTCATTCCTAGCCCCTATTACATCTATTTCAAATCATTATACATCTTATTACTTCTCGGATGAATAGTTAAGCTACCACTTTGAGCTTCTTGTAAAATCTTCCAAATGAGCTCTGGATTCTTCGATACACAAATCCTGCCCCTGAAAAATAAACAATCATCGAATCCAATATGGAATTCTAAATCAAAGGTTGACTCACTCTATTTTCATTTAGCTAGCAACTTGTCATCACACTTCTGAGCCTCGCAGATCTGTTGTAAAGACATCAGTCCAGCTTTCAGCTCTGCTAAAATTGAACCATCATCAAATAATGTTAGTCGCATATTCATCGCTCACAAAACAAATAAAGACTTTCTACTCTGAGCATCTGCAACTACATTTGCTTTACCCGGATGATAATCGATAATTAAATTGTAGTCTTTCAATAGCTCGAGCCACCTGTGCTACCTCAGATTCAAATCCTTTTGTGACATTAGATGCTTCAAACTCTTATGATCAGTAAAGATATGACTTTTTTTGCCGTACAAATGGTATCGTCAAATTTTTAACGCAAGCACTATAGCTGCCAGTTCTAAATAATGTGTCGGATAATTCTTTTCGTGCGGCTTTAACTATCTAGAAGCATAAGCTATCACTTTACCTTCCTGTATCAAAACACAACCTAAACCATTCAAAGATCCATCACTAAAAATCACAAATTCTTTACCCGATTTAGGCTAAACTAGTATTGGTGCCTCGGTCAACAGTGCTTTCAATTAATCGAAACTTTGTTGACATTTCTCAGACCATTTAAATTTCATACCTTTTGTAATAGTCTCGCCATCAGTGTAGCTATTATAGAGAATCGCTAGACAAATCTTCTATAATAACCGGCTAATCCCAGAAAACTTCTGACTTTAGACAAATTCCACGGTGGCTTCCAGTAAATAACAGCTAAAATTTTGCTGGGATTAATTCTGATGCCATCAGCCGATACAATTTGTATAAAAAAACTAACTTCCTAGAGCCAAAATTCACAATTTCTAAATTTGGCAAAGCATTACTTGTCACGCAGGGTTTGAAGTACAATTCTCAAATGCTCGACATGCTCAGACCGAATCATGCATCTCATAAATTTCATAATTATAAACATATAACTTAACTAATATTAGCCAACATCAATGGCCATATACAAAATAAACTATCAAATTTTAAAGGCCAACAATTTAGACCAAATTAATTATGACATATAAAAAAAAATCCAAGCCCTCTATACATGCCATAATTCAAAATATTGATTTCAAAATACCAAAAGAAGTTGATAGTGTGGATGGATCTCTGACGATCTTCGAACCCCGAGCTAGCTTGGTGACACTATAAGACAAGGAAAGGAAAATGGAGTAAGCATATAACTTAGTAAGTAGGTATGTAAATAATAAACAATTTATTAACAAGCTTGTAAAAAAATCTTCATAATATGTTCTGAAGATAATACAAACATAATTGCATATAGTTTCACTTTCTACTCATGTTCATCTCAAGCTATCAGCTTGAGTCACGATTACTAAATTATTTATATCTTGAGCTATGGAACTCAAAACTAATATCCGCTAATTTTCCCTGAATCTAGACTCACATATCTTCTTACCATAAAATTTCCAAAATTTTTGGTTTAGCCAATAAGTATAGTTTATTCTTTAAAATCTACCCTATTTTGCTATCTAATGGTTCTAAAGCATCTTCACTAAAAATTAATTATCTACTCATACGGGATTCGGATGATGTTCCTGTTTATTTATTTTAAAAATAGACTCATTAAGAATTTTAAACATATAAATTATAATCCATAATTATTTTTTGTAAAATTTTTAATGATTTTCCTAATTTAGAAAAGGAGATTCGAAAATCATTCTGACCCTGTCTCACTAAAATTCAAATATCTCTTAATACAAAATTATTTTGCTTACTCTATTTCTTTTATGTGAAAATAGACTCAATAAGCTTTACTTTCAGATCTTATTAAACCTCTAATTCAAATTTTACCATTTTTGGTGATTTTTCAAAATCACGCAACTGCTCTTATCCAAACTGTTTTATTTCAAATTTCACTTTTTCCATAAATTTCCTTGTATCAATTTTCATAGTAACACTTACCCATATCAAACTTACCAAAGTTCGATTACCTATCAAGCAAATTGCTCACAATACAAATATTCATATCCCTCTACTTATCACCACATTTTCTCATAGAATTTCACTTAGTAGATTTTTCCGTTGAACTCTTCGGAATAATAACAGATACTCGGTGGTTTCGAACACAGCCCACCAATAATAACTGATTCTCAGTGGTTTTGCACACAGCCCACCACACATGTGACCTGGCTCTCTTGTGCACATGGTGAACACTTAGTGCCACACATGTGACCAAGCCATTTAGTAGCTCTGTTGTACACATGGTGAACATTAGTACCACACATGTGACCTAGCTATGTATAGCTCTCTTGTACACATGATATACTCTCAGTACCCCACATGTGACCCAGCTATTGTATCTTGTAACTCTCTTGTACACATGAGGTACACTCAATACTATACATGTGACCTAGCTACATATACATAACATTTGTATCTTTCAACTTTGAATGTTCAATCGGGAAATGTCTCACTTATACTCACTTTATTAACTTAATTCATAGCCAACCACAATTCACAATTTACATCTAATAATCATTTAATTATCCAACCATATATCATATAATATGTCAAAATATTATAACATAAATAAAATGATATAGTATTTACATACAAACTTACCTCGTTGCAAAATATGATGAATTTGCAATCTAATCCACAACCTTTTCTTTTCCCCGATCAAGGTCAATATCTCGCCTTTCTTGATCTATAATAACACATTTAAATCATTTAATACTCACATTATTCAATTTATTCCAAAAATCACACTATGGAAAAATTACACTTTTGCCCCCTAAAGATTTACAAAATTATGATTTTACCATTGGGCTCGTAAAATAATTTTAATTCTTGCATTTTAGGCCTGACCGAACCATTTTCATAACTATAGCAGTCCACAATTTGCACTAAATCACACACTTACACACATTTTACAACTTTTTACAAACTAGTCTTTTTATGAAATTTCATCAAAAATCACTTAGTAAAAGTTGTTTATCACACTCCAAACATTTATATTCTTCTATATAAACCCTAGCTCAAAATATTGGTAGAAATAGGTAAACCAAGCTACAAGGATCTCAAAAATGTAAAGAACATTAAAAACCAGGCTAGGATGTACTTACTATTGAGCTTGAAAGTTGGCAAAACCCTAGCTATGGAGAACATGCAAGTTTCGGCCATGCTTGTTGATAATGAACACTATTTTGGCTTATTTTCCCTTTTTAATTCTTTTATTAACAAATGACCAAAATGCCTTTCATTAAAAACTATGGTATTTTATCCATCATTGGGTATTTTTGTCCAAACTAAAGTATAATGGTCTAATTACCATCTAAGGACCTCAACTTTAAAAACCCATTACTCACAAGTACCTTTATGAACTAGAACACAAAATTTTCAGCTATTTCAATTTAGTCCTAAATACCAAATTGGGCACCCAAACAATAAAAATTCGTAACGAAAATTTCACACAGTCATTCAATCACATAGTAAATATTAAAACTTAATCAAAATAAATTTTTCTACTCCGAATTTGTGGTTTCAAAACCACTATTCTGTTTAGGCCCTAAATCGGGCTGTTACAGCTCTCCCCCTTTAGGGATTTTCGTCCCAGAAAATCTTACCGGTAAAGAGGTTTGGGTACTGTTTCCTCATGGCTTCCTCCGATTCCCACTTAGTCTCTTCCACTCCATGTCGTTGCCACAACACTTTTACTAAGGTCATATCTGGTCGAATCTCAATATTTGTCAATAAAATCGTATGTGTAGGATCAGAACGATAACGTCGTAACATCGACACATGAAACACATTATGAATTCTTTCTAATTCTACCAGTAAAGCTAATAGATTTGCCACTGGTCCAATCCTTTGAGTAACTTCATACTGTCCAATGAAACGCGGACTCAACTTACCTTTTCGGCCAAATCTCAAAATCTTTTTCCATGCTGACACCTTCAGAAACACTTTATCACCAACTTGAAACTCGATCTTTTTTTTAAATCCACGTATGAGTTTTTTCGATCTAAAGCAGCTTTCTGACAATCATCGATTAATTTCATTTTCTCTTCGGTTTCTCTAACCAAATCAGACCCATGAAACTGTTATTGTAGGAAAATTCAACCAAAGGTAGATATTTCTCCCAACTACCTTCGAATTCTAAAACACAACATCGGAGAATATCTTCAAGATTTGAATTAATCTTTCGGATTGATCGTCAGTTTGCGAATGAAACGCGATACTAAAATTCAATTTCGTACCCAAGGCTTCTTGCAACTTTTTCCAAAATCTCAAAGTAAACCTTGGATCTCTATCCGAAATAATAGACATGGGTATTCCATGCAATCTCACAATTTCAGCAATATATAATTCAGCCAACTTATCAAGTGAGTAGTCAGTATGTACCAGTATAAAATGTGCCGATTTTGTCAATCTATCAACCACAACCCAAACAGTGTCTTTCTTTTTAGGAATCAGAGGCAAACCTGTCACAAAATCCATCGTGATTCTGTCCCATTTCCACTCAGGAACCATTACTGGCTGAAATAAACCCGAAGGCACCTGATGTACGGCTTTCACCTATTGGCAAATCAAACACTTTGATACAAACTCAGAAATGTCTCTTTTCATACCCGGCCACCAGTATAATTTCTTCAAATCATTATACATTTTTGTACCACCCGGATGAACTGACAAACAACCACTAGGTGCCTCATGCAAAATTTTCTGAATCAACTTAGTATCTTTTAGTACACATACTCGATCACAGCACATTAAACAATCATCTGGTCCAATTCAAAAATCTAAGTTACAACCTGGTTCACACTAAGCTCTCTTGGCTTGCATCTTACTATCGTTCTTTTGAGCTTCACAAATCTGCCCAAGAAATAATAATCTAAACCTCATCTCGGCTAAAATCGAACCATCATCAGATAAAGCCAAACTCATACTCATAGCTCTCAGAGCAACCTCAGATTTTATGCTCAAGGCATCTGCGACTACATTCGCTTTTCCCAGATGATAATCGATCATCAACTCATAATCTTTTAGCAACTCGAGCCATCTTCGTTGTTGCAAATGCAAATCCTTTTTATTCATAATATATTTTAAGCTTTTATGATCGGTAAAGATTCGACATTTCTCACCATACAAATAATGGCGCCAAATCTTCAAAGCAAAAACAATGGCGGCCAATTCCAAATCGTGCGTCTGGTAATTCTTCTCGTGCGGTTTGAATTGTATCGAGGCATAAGCTACCACTTTACCTTCTTGCATCAACACACAACCAAGACTGTTCAATGATGCATCACTATAAATCACGAACTCTTTTCCCGCCTCAGGTTGTACCAAAACCGGTGCTTCAGTCAATTGTGCTTTCAACTTCTCGAAACTTTGCTAACATTTATCAGATTATTCACACTTGACATTCTTTTACAACAACTTAGTCATAAGAGAGGCAATCATTGAGAATCCCTCGACAAAGCGTCGATAATATCTGGCTAAACCCAAAAAGCTTCTAACCTCGGATACATTCTTTGGTGGCTCCCAATAAAAAATTACCAAAATTTTACTCGAATCAACTCGAATACCATCACCCAAAACTATGTGTCCCGAAAATTCGACTTCACGAAGCCAGAACTCACTTTTCCTGAACTAAGCAAACAATTTTTTTCTCTCAAAATCTGCAACATAGTTCTTAGATGTTCAGCATGTTCCGACTCATCTCGGGAGTAAATCAGAATGTCATCTATGAACACAACCACAAACTTATCCAAATATGGCCGAAAGATTTGATTCATCAAATCCATAAAAATAGACGGAGCATTAGTTAAACCGAAAGGCATCATAAGAAATTCATAGTGTCCATACCTCATTTTGAAAGCGATTTCTAGCACGCCTGACTCTTTAACTCTCAACTGATAGTAATCGGATCTCAAATCGATCTTTGAAAACACTATCGCCCCTTTCAACTGGTCAAACAAATCATCAATTCTCGACAACAGATACTTGTTCTTTATAGTCACCTTGTTGAGCTATTGATAGCGAATACAAAATCTCATAGATCCGTCCTTTTTTTTTTTTTACAAATAATAAGGGAGCACCCCAGGGAGAGAAACTCTATAGCTTACCCCCTTTCCTTTCCCATATCTTATAGGATGGTATGCGAGCTTGGGTTGGAGATCATCGGAGATACTATCACACAATCAAGCTATCATGTTGGGTAAATGAATGTAAACCTTTGAGTCTATGGTATGTATAGGGACTTAGTCATTTTTGTATGTGTTATTTTGATATGGCCAAGTGAATTAGCTTGTAATGATTAAGGATTTGATTTGGTGTACATCCACATAAGTTGCCTTATATTGGCTAATTGGGTTGTAAACTTATTCATATGTATATGCATGAGTTAATGCCTTGATTTGAGTGAATGTCATGTTCAAGCCATGTTTGTGAATGTTTAATTGCCATTTAGTGCCATGCTATTTGCTAATGAGCTGTATAGTATGTGAATGAAGTTGACGGTGGCAAATGGCTTGGAAAAATAGCCTTAAGGTCGTCTCCATGAGTAGGCACGTGGGCGTGTGTCTAGGCCGTGTGTGACACACAGTCAGCCCCAAGGGCGTGTAAATAGGCTGTGTGTCCCCTGCACTCTAATTTTACAAAACAGAATGTTCAGTAGTAAACACACGAGCAAAGACACGGTCGTGTGTCTCAGCCATGTGAAGGACACGGTCTTAAGACATGGGCGTGTGCCCAGACTGTGAAGTCTGCACATTAAATGTGAAAATTAAATTTGCCACACGGCCTAGCGCACAGTGTGTGACTTGGCCGCGTGCTCCTAAATTATTGATGATGTCATAAACAGAGAGTTACACGAGTGGAGGACACGGACGTGTCCCAAACTACACAGACATGTGTGATCACACAGCTTGCCCACACGGGCGTGTGACTCTCCAAGACATGAAATTTTCCTGAGTGTTGTAAAAGTTTGAAAGCTCTCAATTTAGCCCCTAACCACCTCCAATGTATGTTTATGGCTTCATAAGCCCGTAATAGGGATGTTATGAATATGTTTGAAAAGTTTTAAATTGGACACAAATTTTATGAATCGACTTTGTATGTTTAAGAGTGTTTAAGTTCGGTAATGCCTCGAACCCTGTCCCGGTATTGGATACAGGTAAGGAGTGTTACATTTAGGGGTATCAGAGCTATGGTTTAGTCGATTCTCAGACTAACTTAGCATGTGTGAGAGTCTAGCTATACATGCCATATTAGTCCTCATGATAGTGTGATATCTCTTAGCTCTAACGAAATTATTTTGTTAAGATAGAGATGACTTCCAACCGAGCCATTTTAGATAATGCTGAAGCTTATATCAAGATGATTGAAATGTGCTTATGATGTGTTGAAATATGGAAAGGTATGAATGGAAGTTCATGATATTCATGTGTTAATATGAGGAATGAGATAGTCATAAGTTGAGAAATGTGGAACCGTGGAATGAAATGAAAATTTGTATTATGATAAGCTCATCCATGTATGTTGGTATTCATACGATGTTATGTGCCCAACCTATTTGATTAAGTGAATATGATAAGTAAACTTACCCAATGGATAGAATGTGTGTGTATGTACACTTGTTTGAATAATGCATAATCAGTATGTCCATATAGTTGAATCTCATGTTTAATTGTTAAATTAGAGAATATATAATGTTTTTCTTTATGAATTTGTTATGGAACCATAAATATTATAGTAGTATGAAAACTAAATTGCAAGATCAAATTGAGTAGAACACAGGAGATGAGTACGACCGTTTAATGATGAATTAACGAATAAGACCATAGTTGGACTATGGCAAAGTATGGAATATAAGATCATAGCTGGGTTATGGCATCGTAATGACATGTAAGACCATAGCTGCCCTATGGCATTGTGATAGGTGTAAGACGTAACACCCCTTACCCGAGTTCGACGCCGGAATCGAGTACGAGGCATTACAGGACAATATTACAACCAAACATACAAAGTCAAGTCATAAAATTTCATTCAAATTTAAAACTTTTCCATAATATATCATACGATCCTTAAAATGGGCCTACGGGGCCCAAAACATAATTATGGAGTGGTCTAGGACCAAACTGAGAACTTAGAAAAATTTTGGAAATTTAGATAAAAAGCAGGGCACACGCCTGTGTGAGACAAGGACACGCCCGTGTGGGTAGGTGGTCACACAGGCCCGTGTCTCCTACCCGTGTTGAATTATTGGAAAATTTATTTTTCATTTTAAACCTATAGGGATTTTCACATGGCCGAGCGCACACCTGTGCTCTCTCCTCGTGTGAAAAACTGGGGTATTCTGTTTATGGCGTCAGCATGCAATTTTGGTCACATGGCCACGGGACGCGCCCGTGTGACCAGGCCGTTCAACGTCCTTAGTCTCTGAAAATTTCATGCAAAGTTCACACACCTTACACACATGGTTGTGGGGGCTGGCCGTGTGGCCCTAAGTTAGGCTATTTTCCAAGCTATCCTTTGCCCCAAAACACATACAACCTTTACCAATTTTTAAAACCACACACCATGCACATTTTTAGGCATCTAAATAACCTCATTTAACCATCAATCATCCATTTCATCTTATCCACACACAAACACACCAAACATTCCATGAATTACCTCATAAGGATCTATAAATAAACCAAATCATTATTGGCCAAATCACATGGCCTTAATTACAAAATGACTTATCAAAAGAAAAATTACCATAATATAGCCAACCCATTTTGACACTTACAACACCACTAAGTCCTTGTACATGCCATAGCTCAAAAGAGTACATATTACAATACCAAAAAAAAAATATTGTGGATAGTGTGGGTGATCCTTCGACACTTCTCAATCTCTGAGCTAGCTTGACTAATCTATAGAACAAGGAAAAAGAGAAAGGAGTAAGCTTTAAGAAGCTTAGTAAGTCTATATGCAAATAATGAACATCATACCAACTTTCTAAATCACCAAAAATTCATATCATCACATATCAACTTACCACATAACCTTACCAATATCATATACATTCCAAACACATCATTTACATAATTCTAAGTTCACATGCACCCATGCACACATATACACTCGCCCACATTTTCACTGGCTCATAAATACACCTACACGTTCACATCACATAACCACACAAATCGCTTTTAGTAAGCTTTTCCTGTTGAACCCTTTGGAATAACATTTGATACCCAGTGGTTTCAGCACATAGCTCCACCAACACATGATTCAGCTCTTGTGTACACATGGTGAACTCTCATTATCACCCATGTGACCTAGCCATTAAATCTCATAGCTCTTATGTCTACATGGTGTCCAAAACTCGGAATCAAACATGCGACCTAGCTATTTTAAACCCGTAGCTCTCGTGTACACATGGTATACACCCAGTGATCTCTCGTGATTGTGATGAAGTAATAATATTTGATCGTACCTGTAAACTAACTAATATCACAATAGAAAGGCAAGTGCACCTATCAAATAGTAGTATAGTCAGTGGCAAGATTGGAATATCGAATCCAAGGAACTATGAGTACTAGTAATAACTTTCTTTTTATTATCTAACCTAAAAATAAAATGGGGTTTTGTTTCTAAATTAACTAATCTAAACTAAACTGAAAACGAACGACAAAGAGTAAGGAGAGATTGCTTTTGGGAAAATTGATTGATTAAGGCAATACCTAAGAAAGAATCCACCTAGACTTCACTAGTTATCTAACTCTAAACCATATGATTTCTTCATTTGATTTGATCCGTAGAGATCCCTAAATTATGTTAATACCTCCGTTGAGGATAAGAACAACTAATCCTAGGTTGATTAACCGAAATCTCTTTCTAGTTAAAACCCCTAGTCTTGCATTAACTCAATCTATGGCTCCCCATATTAGATTTGACTCTAATCCGATAGATTTTCGTCGTCCTATTTCTAGGATTGCAATCAACTCCACTTAATTGTGTTGGATCTACTCCTATGCAGGGACTTTTGCTCCTCTACATAAGCATATTCGACTTAAATCAATATCCCAAAAATATCAATTTAAGAGTTAAAAACACAATTAAGAACAAATCAAATATTTATTACACAGCTCAGATAACAATAACAAGATCTGTCTTAGGTTTCATCCCCCTTAGATATTTGGGGTTTTAGTTCATAATTACAAAAGAAAACATCTCGGAAGAAATAAAATAACAAAACATAAGAAAACCCAAAACTCCTGAAAGGATTGAAGGGTGATCCTCCGTCTTGATGTAGATCTTGGCTTCTGAGATGGATCAATCAGCTTCCCTCGTCTTGATGGGAATAAAGCACCTTTGTAGTTGCCTCCTAGGGTCTTTATATAGAGTTTTGGAATGCCTTTCTTAGCCCCTAAGTAGCATTTTCCGAGTGAAATTGAACTTCCTCACGACAGGGACACGCTTGTGTGTATCGGTGCCCAGGTCGTGTTCGAGCCTGCTAATGTGGCACGGCTGTGTGACATGCCCGTGTGGCGAACCTCCAGGCCGTGTTGATATTGATTTGGGCCTAAATTGCCCATTTTTGACCCGTTCCTTGCTCTTTTTTCTTCCTTATGCTCACCTAAGAGTAAAACATGAAATAAAAGGATTAAGAGTAACAATTTCCACAAATTCAATGTATGTATAATTTACGATTTATCAAATACCCCCACACTTAAGCCTTTGCTTGTCCTCAAGCAAAATCTCAACTTACAATTAAAAATCATTCTTCTCAACTTATAATCCTTGTCAATAATGTTTCAAACTAATCCACAAGTAATCATACAAATGAAAATTCAACCAGAAGAACATTAAAGTCTCAAACACTCTAAGTTGAGAATTTTTATCACAGAAACATAGGTTCCCTCCCTTCTCCTATGTAATTACCTTTCAATCAAAATCAACAAGAGTTGACATCCTCACTAAAGATTCACTCTATTCACTTAAAGTGTTTAGGGTTCAAAAATTAAGCACTTATTAGTCAACCTGAAAAGTTATTACCATAAGCTTGCAGGAAAATCAAATCTCCACCACATAGATTGATATAACACATCGATCAAAAGGTCTTTCAATGGTTGTAATGGGGCTTTGGTTAAGGGTGTTGTCACAAGCTGAAAAAGAGGGATAGAATCGAGATTGAACTGAAAAATCATCTAGCTAGAAAAATCTCTATCACTGAAACATATTCCTAGAGCTAAGCCTTTTTCGATGACATCGCTCTGGATTCGGAAGCTTATAATAGAAATATACAAAAATATTAAATTATAACTAAAATATGAATTACAACTAAATTGACTGTATATACACTTTTTTTAAGAACAAATCAAATACAAATAAATTGAATATGTATGAACTTTACAAACTTGAAAAAGAGAACAAAGCTAGATAATAATTCAACTTAAATCTCGACAAAAATGGGGATCAAAATAACTGAAGGTAATTCAAAAAAAAATGGGTTATAGTTTAATATTAAAAGTAAGTCAAAGAATGGGTTGTTAGGCTCAATGGGGTTCACTAGGGGTTAATTTATGGAGGTAGGCTTTTATGGAGTAAGTGGGTTAAACCTAGCTGCCTTTATCATTTCAGTATATCAAATCAATGATGTGGTCTCAACATGTATAATTAAAGTAAGTTCTAGAATAACAAATTAGTATTGACTCACTCAAAGCAACAGTAAAAGTGAGCATGAAAGGATGTATGCTTAAAAGGCTCAAAAGTCTCACTAGAATTATGGCTTTTGATGTTAATCCTATAAATTTCAAATCTCAAGATAATACCTAAAATTAGGGAAAACAACCTAGAAAAATTTAAATTCTCAAAAATTTCAACTTATCATGCTTGATTCCCTAATGTCTTAAAGTTTGAATAATCAAAGCAGAAGTACCTATGTCTTAATTCTCAACATATCAATAAAGATCATAAATCAATCAGAATTAATTCCTATTAGGAGATTGAGATTAATGCAGAGAGTGAAAGTGGGAATTCAAAATTTGAGAACAATGCAACAAGTTAGTGGTAAAACTTTCAAGGGTTTCAAAGATAATACAAAGAATGAAAGTGAGTCCCCCCCCCCACACTTAAGATGTACATTGCCCTCAATGTACAAAGACACATTAGTAGCAATAGAAGCATAAGATCATAAGATAGGGAGAGAAGTGAAACTCCCTGAATTTTGGATGGAACCCTTGAATTGGAGGTGTGGAAATTTATAAGAAAGGAGGTTAATCCATGGACTCTGGGTTAGAGAAATTATTTCTATCGTGGTGCTGATGGTGGCAGTTAGGACGGCTATGGTCACATGTGGCAGAGTTTCCCTTTAGAGTTGTATATGATCTGTAAAGCTCCTTTGAAACTGTGAAAGCATTTATCAGTTTTAGGAAATTTGGATTAACAAAATTTGTTTGTTAGGGAATAGCCAATATGAAATAATTGGAATAAAATAAACTAAGTTCTGAAAATACTAAAATTAAAATAATGAAAAAGATAAGATAAAAGAAAAAGGGAAAATAAAAATGAAAACAAAGGAGAAGAAAAGAGGACTCGTGAGTCCTAATCTTCAGATGGTTTGTGAGGTAGGGGCAGTGGTGCGAGTTGGAGTTGCTGACAAATCTGAGCTAAGGTTGCATCAATGTGATCAAATCGCTGAAAACATTATTGCTGGAATTAGGCGAACTGCTCAGAAGTGATGTAGCCTGAAGCTGTAGCATGAACTGGGTGGCGAGTCGGTGGTGGCTCAGTCGGTGCTTCCTCCTATTTTGGAACATCATCAGGAATGTCCACTGGGTCCTCCTGCTCGGCATCCTAGAATAGATCGTATTGTAGAGGATCGGTACCATGTCGGCGCTGAATCATCCTCATGTGCAGCATAGTTTGGTTGCCCTGTGGGGACATCTGGCCGATCAAGGTGTAAGAGGATGTTTGGGCCACGGTGGTAAGTAGGCCGAAGTAGCAAGCCAATTGCGTGATGTATGGGCACATCGAGATTACGCCCCGACAGTGTCGCTCCGTCTAGTGTTGGATGGCATGGGCGATGAAGTATGCAAGATCGAGCACATGCCCATGCGACATGCTCCACAAAAAGTAGGCGTCGTGGGTGTTGATGACGCCGTTGCTCTCTCGCCTGCCTATCAATGTATGCGCGAGTAAGGCGTGAATGTACCTCAGTGAAGGGGTGAGAGCTATCGCCTTGAACGACTGGGGTTGTATGTGGGCTGGTCAAGGACTGAGGTGCGCCAACATTTGACTGGAGAAAAGTGAATGTGGCGGTGAGGCTCAGACAGGTCCTCCTCTTCTAAAAAGTGTTTGGTGTATAAGCCTAGTGCTGTACCGAACTCCGGTACACTGAGTTGTCGAACAAGGCCTCCTAAATGAAACTGAATTATCCCAGGATCATTGTGCCGGGTCATGACTGTTTGAAGGTGGAACATGGAGCAGAACTCTAGGGTGAGCTCGAGGTAAGTGGCCTCCACGATTTGGAAAAACTGGTCCTATGGGTCTATCGTCAACAAGGCCCGAACCTTGTCTGCTAGTTGGACCTGCTCTAAAGCAACCCAATCGATGCATCTTCCCGCTCCGAGTGGTCTTGCCCGTAAGATTTGGAATAGTTCCTCCTGGGAGTTTTGTGGGAACTGGAGGAAAGGATGGCGAACTTCAGTGGTCGGCCTAGAAGAGGAACCACCGGGTCCCTTTTACTTTTTAGAAGTAGGAACGACAGCTTCTTTCTGCGAGAAGACGACATTTTACCTAAAATAAAGATAGACAAATGAAAAAGAATGGAAATATAGTATGAATACTCATGGGTTCCCAGACTAAATGGTAAAGATTTCTAAGTATTTCATCCAAAATGTAGTTCCACTAACCTAAATTGGATGTTCGATTTATCCTAACCATAAAACAAGACAATGGGAATGTAGCAGCTATGTTTAACATAATATAGTAAAAATTAATTGCTTAAGATAGATAAAGGTGGCAGCCAATGAATGATGCAAAATGACATAAAGATTATTCTAGATTAATCATGCAAAATGTGTGAGAGTAATATCAAGAATAATGTAAACAACCTAAAAGAATGAAATCATGAATAGATAAATAGTTAAAAGTATTGAAAATTATGAGAAAAGTGAGAAAAGGGAACCAAAAACATGAGGTTAAGAGTGGAACACGGTCGTGGTGGTTCTTGCACGGGTGTGGTGGCATGGCTGAGGTTGGTGGCGGCGCTAGAGAGGGCTGGTATGGGTTTTGGGTGGAGGAATTTCTAGGGTTTTAGTGGGAAAGAAGATGAATAGTGGGGGTTTGTATAGGATTTTGGGTCACAAGGGCATGGCACACGCCCGTGTAACTCGGGGTTAGCCCATGTGGTTTGAAATTTAAGGATTTTGGCATGCCGAATTTGTGCCACACGCCCGTGTTCCTAGGGCGTGTTGGGGCACATGGCCGTGTCGCATAGCCATGTCCTTTGATGTTCGCTTTTCCTATGCCTGTGTCGAGGATCACACGCCTGTGAATGAAATGGCAGGTTCGACCATGGTCTTGAGGCACGGGCGTGTCGGACGCCCGTGTTGAAGTAACTGGATTGGCCATGGCCACCTCGCACGACCGTGGCTAGTTGCCCTAGCCCGTGTGTTAGGGAGATCTTACCCTGCTCATACACGGCCATATCGCACGATCGTGTCTTTGCTCATGGTGTCCACACGGCCTTAGGCACGCCTGTAGGCATGGCCGTGTGGCTCAAAAAACCTGCATTCAAAGGGTTAGTTGATGTATTAGATAGCCTAAATAAAAGAATTTACTATGTCAGTACTCGGGTTGCCTCCCGAGAAGCACTTGTTTATAGTCTAAGCTCGACTTTTCTCAAGCTTGTTCGGTCATGGTGGTTTGAAGAGTTGAAACTCTTCTATCCTGCTTTTAATTTCATTATCAACATAAGGTTTGAGTCGAGTATGATTTACCTTGAAAGTGCAGAGTGACTCATGTTTTATCTCGACTATACCATAGGGGAAAATTTTCATTACCATGAAGTAAGATGTGTCACTTGTATGTTCTTTTGAATTCAAGATTCGAGGATTGTCTTCCCCTAAAATTACCTTATTCCCTACCTTGATTTGATTCGTTTTTACCTGAGGGTCATCTTGGTGATGCTCTGGGTTAGTGTGTCATATTTTGGGCTTTTCTTGTTGATAGCTCAGCCACTCATCTAGTTCTTCAATCTAAAGCATTCGCTTTTCATGTACATCTCCCTTGGATGGACTTGTCTATGGTTGAGTCGCCCTAATGTGAAGTGTATCCTGTAAAGATGATTGGATTGTGAGATCATTCTTTTTTCAAGGATTCGAAACAGTATTTTTATCATCAACAATCTTAATCGGGTTTCGGGCTTGTAAAGTAACTTTTTCATCACCTACACGTAGTGTAAGCTCGCCTGTTCCTACATCAATTATTGTTCTAGCAGTTGCTAAAAAGGGATGCCCTAGAATTAAGGGTACATTGCTATCATCATCAATGTCTAGAACAACAAAGTCGACTGGGAATATGAATTTATCAATTTTGACAAGCACATCTTCAATTATCCCCTTAGGGAATCTAATAGTTTTATCAGCCAATTGAATGCTCATCTTAGTTTGTTTAGGTTTCCCAGGACCTAGTTGTTTCAACAATTTATAAGGCATTACATTAATACTAGCCCCTAAATTAGCTAAAGCATTTTTGATGTCTAAACTACCAAGTAAACAAGGAATTGTAAAACTTCCTGGATCTTTCAGTTTGTTGGGCAGCTTATTCTGTAGAATAGCTGAGCACACTGCATTCAGTTTCACATGAGATGTCTCATCTAGCTTCGATTTATTCATCAGTAGCTCCCTTAAAAAGCTTCAATAAACGGTAATTTAATGTGTAATTTCTTCAATAGTTTAAGGAATATACCAAATTGTTCATCTATGCGGTCTTTCCTTAGCGCATTTGGGTATGGGATACGAGGCTTATACTCTTTGACAATTGCATCTTTGGAACTTACCTCATCTTTACCTTTAGTTACCACAGTCTCCTTACATGGCTCTGGGTTGGTATTGGTTAATCCTTCCTTATCTATTGTATCCACGACATTAAGTTGCTCCTTAGGATTAGTCTCAGTGTTGCTTGGTAACCCACCTTGTGGTCTTTCAAAAATTAGCTTAGCGAGCTGGCCTATTTGAGTTTTGAGTCCTTGAATGGATGCTTGCTGGTTCTTCAGTGTCGTTTCGTTGTTCTGGAAACGGGTTTCTGACGCGGTGATAAATTTTGTGAGCATCTCCTCAAGATTTGACTTTTTCTCTTGTTGGAACGGTGGTTGTTGAAATCTCGGAGGAGGTGGTTGTCTTTGATTTCCTTGTCCTCCCCATGAAAAATTGGGGTGGTTCCTTCAACCTGTATTGTAAGTATTACTACAAAAGTTATTTTGAGATCTAGAATTATTACCCATATAGTTGGCTTGCTCGGTTTCCATGCTATGTCCATAGGAGGAGTAGTCGAGATTGTACATGTTTCCTTAAATTGAGTCACACTGCATCACTGGGTGCACCTGCATAGAACCAACAAAATTATCAATTTTTTTATTAAGAAGTTCTACTTGATTAGAAAGCATAGTGACTACATCAATATTAAAAACTCTGGCAGCTTTCTGTGGCTTTGTTCTCATGACTTGCCACTGATAGTTATTCAGTGACATCTCTTCTATAAACTCGTAAGCTGCTTCTGGTGTTTTATTGTTAATTATTCCATTGGCGGCTGTGTCGATCATTTGTCTCATCGAAGGATTCAAACCGAGGTAACCCATGATGAGGGCACCTTCTCAATAAGTCATTGTATCTTTCCCATGCATTGTAAAGTGTCTCTAAATCCATCTGCACAAAAGAAGAGATATCATTCCATAATTTAGCCATTTTAACTGTGGAAAATATTTAAGCAAAAATTTCTCGGTCATTTGTTCCCATGTAGTGATAGACCCTCGTGGTAGAGAGTTCAACCATTGTTTGGCTTTGTTTGTCAAGGAGAATGGGAATAGCCTAAGGCGAATGGCATCATCAGAAACACCATTTAATTTTAATGTGTCGCATAATTGCAAAAAGTTGGCTAGATGCAAGTTAGGATCCTTATCCTGCAAACCATCAAACTGAACAAACTGCTGTATCATCTGAATAGTGTTAGGTTTCAGTTTAAAATTATTTGCAGCAATAGTAGGCCTAACAATGCTAGATTCAGTGCCTGCTAAATTAGGTTTAGCATAATCATACATAGTACGCAGAGCAGAATTTTGCTTGACAGGATTTATGGCTATTACGGGGGGTAGCTGATTATCCTGATTTGCTTCCATCTCTGGAATAGGTTCAGGTTCTTCTTCTTGTCCTTGTTCTGGATACTGTAGACTTCTTCTTATCTTTCGGCGATTTCTGTGAACTGTAGCTTTTAAATCATTGTTAAAAAATAGTGGTCCTCATGGGTTTCTTCTAGTCATAAACTAGAGATACCTAGAAGGGAAAAAGGCAAAGAAAATTTTAGTAAATAAAAATAAAAATAAAGGCTGAAAATAAATAAAAATAGTAATGGCTAAAGTAATAGAAATCAAGTGTTCCTAATATCTTAGTTCCCCAGCAACGGTGCCAAAAACTTGATCTTTCGTGATTGTGATGAAGTAATAAAATCTGATCGTACCTGGTAACTAACTAATATCACGATAGAAAAGAAAGTGCACCTATTGAATAGTACTATAGTCAGTGGCAAGACCGGAGTACAAATCCAAGGAACTATGAATACTAGTGACGACTTTCTTTCTATTATCTAACTTAAAAATAAAAGGGGGTTTTGTTTCTAAATTAACTAATCTAAACTAAACTAAAAACGAACGACAAAAAGTAAAGAGAGATTGCTTTTGGGAAAACTGATTGATTAAGGCAATACCTAAGGAAGAATCCACCTAAACTTCACTTGTTATCTAACTCTGAACCAGATGATTTCTTCATTTGATTTGATCCGTAGAGATCCCTAAATTATGTTAATACCTCTGTCGAGGATAAGAACAGCTAATCCTAGGTTGATTAATCGAAATCTCTTTCTAGTTAAAACCCCTAGTCTTGCATTAACTCAATCTATGGCTCCCCATATTAGATTTGACTCTAATCCAGTAGATTTTCGTCGTCCTATGTCTTGGATTGCAATCAACTCTACTTAATTGTGTTGGATCTACTCCTATGCAAGGACTTTTGCTCCTCTACATAAGCACATTCGACTTAAATCAATATTCTGAAAATAGCAATTTAAGAGTTAAAAACACAATTAAGAACAAATCAAATATTTATCACACAGCTCAGATAACAATAACAACATCTGTCTTAGGTTTCATCCCCCTTAGATATTTGAGGTTTTAGTTCATAATAATAACAGAAAACATCTCAAAAGAAATAAAATAACAAAACATAAGAAAACCCAAAACTCCTGAAAGGATTGAAGGGTGATCCTCTGTATTGATGTAGATCCTGGCTTCTGAGATAGATCAATCGGCTTCCCTTCGAGTAATTCTCTGCCTTTCACTTCCTATCTTGGCGGGAGTAAAGCACCTTTGTAGTTGCCTCCTAGGGTCTTTATATAGAGTTTTGGAATGTCTTTCTTAGCGCCTAAGTAGCCTTTTCCGAGTGAAATTGAACTTCCTCACAATAGGGACACACCTGTGTGCCACGCCCATGTGTATCAGGGCCCAGGCTGTGTTCGAGCCTATTAATGTGGCAAAGCCATGTGACACGCTTATGTGGCAAACCTCCAGGCTGTGTTGATTATTGATTTGGGCCTAAATTGCTCGTTTTCGGCCCGTTCCTTGCTCTTTTCTCTTCCTTATGCTCACCTAAGTATAAAACATGAAATAAAAGGATTAGGAGCACCAATTTCCACAAATTCAATGATAATTCATCCAGAATTTAGGCTAAGCATGAGGTAAAAATATGTATAATTTACGGTTTATCACCCAGTATTACACATGTGACCTAGCTACTCATGAAATTATCATCTCATAGCTCTCTTGTACACATGATATACACACCACATAACACATGTGACCTAGCTACCACATAGCATCTCGTAGCTCTCTTGTACACATGGTGCCCTACCCCTGAAAACCACATGTGACCTAACTACACACTATCCTTATCTTTCATTTTTCTGAAGGTTCAATTGGGAACACCGAATTTCCATAATTCACCAAATGATAGAAGTTATCCAACATGATCCATAACATTCAATAAATTATATTTATGGAATTAAAATTGATGTATTACATACATATAAATTTACCTCAATAACAAAATGTGATAATTTGCAATTTAGTCCAAAACCTTGCCCTTGCCTCGGTCAAGGTTGATTCCTCGATCTTCTCGATTATGAGCTTGAGAAGTGAAAGAAACCCTGGTTATGATTGCTTAAAGAATTCCGCCAAGGGAGAGAAGATGGACACCATTTTTGGCCTTATTTTTCCATTTTTATTTCTTTTATTAACTAATGACCAAAATGCCCTTAGTTAAAAACCTTTAGTATTCCACCCTTCCTTGGGCATTTTTGTCCAAACAAGGTTAAAATGGTTAAATTACCATATAAGGGCCTCTAATTTAAAATCTCAATTTAATCAAGTACCTTTATGGATTAAAATCCTTATTTTTCACCTATTACAATTTAGTCCAACCTATCAAATTGGACATGCAATAATAAAATTCAGGCACCAAAATTTCACATAATTATTCAAACACCTAATAAACACTAAAACTTAATCGAAAAAAAATTTAGACTTCAGATTCATGGTTTTGAAACCACTATTTCGTTTAGCCCCTAACTCGGGCTGTTACATAAGACCATGTCTAAGATATGGTATCGTTATGAGATTTCGTGTAAGACCATATCTAGGATATGGCATTGATATGAGACTTTGTGTAAGACCATAGTTAGACTATGGCATCAAGTAAACGATGTACTCAAACCAGTACGGCATTCTCTAATTTGACAAATGTTGGTAAGTAAAATTGAAGCTAAGTGTTGGAACTTAATTAGATATTAATATTGAGCTCAAGTAAGTAAGCTCATTATTTGAAATTGAGGATGACAAAAAACAATTGTATAATAAATAAGTGTGTTAATTTGCTTGGAATGAACTATGAGATTGTGATGATATTACATTAGTGATGAATGCTAAGTCATATGTGTGTATTTACGAGAGTCAAGTTAGAGGCTTTACGACCTCACCCCCTTACCAGTGTTGCTTTATATGAAATATTACGAGAATCATGTTGAGTAAGTTCATAAGTGTGAACTAAGGAGTTCAATGGTGAAATAATTAATAATGCATACAGAGATGAGAATAGTTTGGAAAGTGAAAATAGTTTTGGAAGAAATATCAGAATGTTTTAAAGATTATACAGATTATGCAATATCCATATAAAGAAGAAGTTAGTATCGGTTAATCGACTCAATTGGGTATGAAGTCTAAAGATATGTTTGATGAAATTTCTCTCGCACTATTTTTCGTTAGTGAATGGAATAATGTGAGGTTCATGATGATAGAATTAGTCAGAGAAAGGATAATTAAGTGGTAGAGATGTCTGTGTGTGATTGTTTAGTTTCTGGTAGAGTTCTTATGTTGTGAGAATGCTAACTAACTATGATGTTAGACGAAAGCTCTTTTGATCTGATCGACTTATGACTGGTGTTTTCTTATCTTTTTTTTTTTTGGAATTCTATTCTATTATATTTGGAATGAAAGTCAACGATAACATTGTACGAGGCTATTCTTCTGTTCCTACTGGTTATTGTTCCGTTTTATATGCATATATGGAAAAGATGTCATCTTTGTTACAATTGATTCCAGGCCATGTAAGCATTGTTTTCTTCTGGGTTTCTCTGAGGAATCATCAAGATCTCTATTATTTTCCTATGAATTGTGCTCTCAGACTTCTGGTATGGTATCATATATTGGATTTCTCTATTTTAATTTTTCTATCATTCTTAAATCGTGAATTATCAACCATGGCATATCTTTAAAGTGTGTTCTTTAGTTTATGATACCTATGTCTATTATGAGTGTATTTCTGGTTCGATCCTAGAAACGCGGTAATTTTTGTATCTGAATTTCTATAATTTTTGTAAAAGAAATTGATATCGACAAAGGTATAAATAGTGGAAGCTCAAGCTCAAATTATGTGATGATTTCTTTCCTCAGGTAAATTCAATTAAAGTCAGTGAATTCAATTAGGATATTTTGTTTTCTTGAGCTAATATGGTTGTGAAGATCTTTGACTAACGTGTTAAGGAAATTATAAAAGATTGTATGTTTGAGTTGTTTCACAACATGAAGAAAAGAGTAATTTGATATGTTATTATATGCTAGTTGAGATCGACTCAATTGTTTTAGTTGAGTGAGCTGATCAATTGGAAGGTAATTCGAGTTAAACGCATTTTATTTTATCATCAGGTAAGAAAATAAAATCTTGTACATTTATTGGTGAATATACGGACAATTTGAAAGAAGAATCTATATCCTAGAAAGTATGAAATGGAGATATACTTAGTAGATTGTTTTAATCGAATGATGTGATATGAGTAAGGCTAGTTCGATTGATAAAGTTATCATAACTAAGAAAGTTGCAAGGTCTGTTGTATGTTGGCCAAATTGAAAATAGTTGACGGTGCTATTAACCGAAGCATTTGTTCTGATTTTTGTTTGAATTGAGTAAAGAATTTGCGATTTTTAGTAGTGCATTATTGAATGGATTGGAATGTGATTTGATTGCAAGAGTGTAAATTGCAGTTTACGTTTTTAGGTGGTGAAAATCTCATTAAAAGAATTGTTCGACGAGTGATTTAAAGAGGTCACTATTATGTTTGTATTGAGAATTTGATGACATTGTTAGTTTGACAAAGATTATTATATGTTTCCTAATCTCAAAAGTTTAATGTATCTAATGACGCGAAAAGATCTGAGTTAAGACAATGTTGATTACTTCAGTTATTGAAAGACTATGAGTAATTATTGATTAATCTCTAATAAAGCAGATATAGTTACAACTTATAAATGGAAAAATCTTTGTTTATTTTATGAGTAGGTTACATGATTGACCTTGTTTGATGATGGTCTAATTTTAGCCAAATAAAAAGCTAAAGTGATGTTTTCTTTACAAGCTTGAGAAACTCCGATATGTGTTAATGAGCGGTAAACTAAATGAGTACAGTGATGATCGACTTTTGACTCTAAATTTTAGGCTCGACCTGATTCGTATTATTATTATTCTGAAATGAAATTTGGGTGTTGTAGAATCCAGGGCTTATGCAAAAAGTTTTATACAAAGCTCACAATAGTGGTTTGTTGGTTCGTCCAGAGAGTAATGAAATATGCAACCATAAGAATTGATGTTCTAATAATGGCGTGTGTACATGCCAATTGTAAGTTTGTGCTCAATGTTGAATTGTCAACGTGCAACAGTCGAATTTCAAGAGTATTTAGGACTATTACAGTCAGTGATGAATCTAGAATGAAAATGAGATGGAAATATTATAGATTTTGTATTTGCATTATCTTTAACTCTGAAAAGGAAGAGATTACCGGATTGTGATTGATCGTTTGTGTACAGATTTTAACAACCCAACTGAGTAAGATATTTCTGGGATTATTCGATTATATGAAGTGTCAGTCTCCATTATTTTGTGTTGAGATCCGAGGATTACATCCCAATCATAGAAAAAGCTATAGGAAACTATGAGTACACAGTTGCATCTTGGCACAGTAAATTTGTTTTATATATCAATGATAAGTCTAAAGGAGTAATTCAGATTTTGACAATGTGCTCCGGCACTATGTGCTAAAGTTAAAAGGTTATTGGAAAGAGATACAGAGGTTAAATCGATTTGTGATTCTGGAAAGTTAGTGAAAGTGTTTCATGAAAGTTGAAAGCAACTTCTTCTGGTAAGATTTTCAGGGACGAAAATCCCTAAAAGGGGAGAGTTGTAACAACCCGATTTTGGGCCTAGTCAGAACATTGGTTTCGGGACCACAAATCTAACATAAGAAAATTTATTTTTATTATATTTTTATGTTCTATGATTTCAAAAAATGATTTCATTAAAATTTCGTTTGAAAATTTCGACGTTTAGGCACTCAATTTAGTTAAAAGGACTAAATCGTAAAAAGTGCAAAACTTGAGTTGTAGAAGCTAAAGGTGTCTAATTGCTATGAAATTTTAAATTAGAGGTCCTTAGTTGGTAATTAGACCATTGATTTATGTGGTGGGAAAAAATGGACATAATAAGGTATGTTTTAAATTGTTTTTCATTAAGGGCATTTTAGTATTTTGGCTAATAAAGCCAAAATAACATGAGAAAAAGATGTCATCTTCTTCATTTTCTTCATGCCTTGGCCGAATATACCATGGAAGCCATGGCTAGGATTTTTTACAAGCTTCCAAGCTACATAGTAAGTGCATCCTAGCCCTATTTTTAATGCTATTTACATTTTTGAAGTCATTATCGCCCGATTTACCTATTTCTACAATTAATTTGAGCTAAGGTTTGATAAACCATATGTACATAATTTTATCCCATGCTTAGCACATTTATGGATGATTTATCACTAGATTTATGGAATTCGATGCTCCTAATCCTTTAATTTCATGTTTTATACTTAGGTGAGCATTGGAAAGTGAAAAGAACGAGAAACAGGCCAAAAACAGACTAAAAGGGCCAAAATTAGAGTACAACACAGCCTAACCCCTTGCACATGGGTAGATCACATGCCCGTGTGTGATTTACAAACTTGAGCACAGCTGGGCCCGCGCCACATGGGCGTGCCACACGGTCGTGTCCCTGTCATGATGTATTCTAATTTCATGTGGAAAAGGCTACTTAGGGGCTACGAAAGGTATTCCAAAGCCTATATAAACAGCCTAGCGAGGGCTAAAAGGACACACGGAGTACAAAGTAAGGATTTACTCGAAGAAAGCCGATTGATCCATCTCAGAAGTCAGAATCTCCTTCAAGATTGAAGATTTCCCTTCAATTTCTTTCAAGGGTTTTAGGGGTTCTTTATGTTTTGTTATTTTCTTTACTTTGAGATGTTCTTCTTTATAAACATTAACTAAATCCCTCAAATACCTAAGAGAGATGAAACCTAAGATGGATCTTGTTATTGTTATCTGAATTATATGATAAATATTCGATTTGTTCTTAATTGTGTTTTTAATTCTTGAGTTAATATTTTAGGATATTGATTCAAGTAGAATGTGCTTATTCAGTGGAGCAAAAGTCCCTGTTTAAGAGTAGATCCAATGCAATTAAGTGGAGTTGATCGCAATCCTAGACATAGGACGACAAAAATCTGTCGGATTAGACTCAAATCTAATAGGGGGATCCATAGATCGAGTTAATGCAACACTAGGAGTTTTAATTAAACAGAAATTTCAATTAATCAACCTAGGGTTAGTTATTCTTAGTCTCGAGAGAGATATTAACATAATTTAGGGATCTCTATGGATCAAGTCGAATGAATTCAAAGTTGAATAACAAGTGAAGTCTAGGTGGATTCTTCCTTGGGTATTGCCTTAATCGATTAGTTTTCCCAAAGTATTTCCCCAATTTATTCTTTTTCGCATCTTTAGTTTAGTTAATTTTTAGTTTAAACCAACTCCCCTTTTATTTTCTAGGCTAGATAATAGAGACAAAGTTATTACTGGTACTTTTAGTTCCTTTGGGTTCGATATTCCGGTCTTGCCATAAGCTATGCTACTGTCTGATAGGTGCGCTTGCCTTATTCGTGATAATAGTTAGTGTCTAGGTACGATCATAAAAATTTAAAACTTATCCCGAGCACATCAAGTTTTTGGCGTCGTTGCCAGGGAACTAAAATATTAGGAACAGTAAATTTATTTACTTTAGCCATTTTTACTTTTATTGCAATTTACTTTTTGTTTTTATTTTTAGTTTATTTACTAAATTTTTCTTTTCATTTTTCCCTGACAGGAATCTCTAGTTTATGACTAGAAGAAACCCGTTAGGACTTCAGCTTTTTGATAGTGACATAGAAGCAACAGTTCTTAGAAACCGAAGAGAAGTACGGCGAAGCCTTCAGTACATAGAAGAATGGCAAGAGGACGTGATCAGCACTACCGAAGAGATGGAAGCAAATTAGAATAATCCACTACCACTTGTGGTAGCTGCAGATCCTGTGAATCAAAATCCTGCTCCTCGTACTATGTATGATTATGCTAAGCCTAATTTAGCTGGTACTGAATCTAGTATTGTTAGGCCCACTATTACTACGAATAATTTTGAACTGAAACCTAACACTATTCAGATGATTCAACAGTTTGATGGTTTGCAGGATAAGGATCCTAACACACATTTAGCTAACTTTTTGGAATTCTGCAACACATTTAAGATAAATGGCGTTTCTAACGATGCCATCTGCCTTCGGTTATTTCCCTTTTCTTTAAGGAATAAGGCTAAACAGTGGTTGAACTCTCTACCACGAAGGTCCATCACTACTTGGGAAAAGATGACCGAAAAAATTTTGCTTAAATATTTTTCGCTGGCTAAAACGGCAAAGTTAAGGAATGACATATCTTGTTTTGTGCAGATGGATTTAGAGACACTTTATGATGCATGGGAGAGATACAAGAATTTATTGAGAAGGTGCCCTCACCACGGGTTACCTTTGTGGCTACAAGTTCAAACCTTCCACAACAGATTGAACCGTTTAATAAGGCAAATGATTGATGCAGCTACCGGTGGAACAATCAATAACAAGACAATTGAGGAGGCTTATGAATTTATAGAGGAAATGTCACTGAATAACTATTAGTGGCAAGTCATCAGGACAAAGCCATAAAAAGCCGTTGATGTTTTCAATATTGATGCAGTCGCTATGCTTTCTAGCCAAGTAGAACTATTGAATAAAAAGATTGATGGTTTAGTTGGTTCTATGCAGGTACATCCAGTTATGCAGTGCGACACGAATATAAGTGGTGGGAGCAATCTAGAGTATCCACCTCATGGACATGGCATGGAAAACGAGCAAATAAATTATATGGGTAACAATTCTAGATCCAAAAATAACCCATATAGTAACACTTATAGTGCAGGATGGAGGAATCACCCCAATTTCTCATGGGGTAGTCAAGCAAATCAAGGACCACCACCTCCTCTAGGTTTCCAACAATCAGCTCACCAATAGGAGAAGAAGTCGAACCTTGAAGAGATGCTCATAAAATTTATCTTAGTGTCAAAAACCCGATTTCAGAATACCGAAACAACCGAAACAACACTCAAAAATCAACAAGTGTCAATTCAAGGACTCGATACTCAAATAGGACAACTTGCTAAGCTGATTTTTGAACGACCACATGGTAGTTTGCCAAGTAACATAGAAGCTAACCTAAGGGAGCAATTACATGCCATCACGGTGTAGAACGAAGAAAGGTTAGCCGATCTTAAATTTGAAACGAGGCAAGAAGTTGTGGTAGGTAAAAGTAAGGTTGAGGTAAGCCACTATGAACCAGCAAGAAAAAAGTACAAACCTCTTGTCCCATACCCAAATGCGATAAGGAAAGACTGTACTGACGAACAATTTGGTAGATTCCTTAAACTTTTAATGAAATTACATATTAACTTACCATTTATTGAAGCTCTTTCGCAGATACCAAACGCAGTTAAATTTCAAAAAGAGCTTTAGCAAACAAACAGAAGTTGGACGAATCATCGCATGTGGAACTCAATACAGTCTGCTTAGCCATTTTACAAAATAAGCTACCCAACAAACTGAAAGATCAAGGGAGTTTTACGATACCTTATTTAATTGGAAGTTTAGATGTTCAAAATGCCTTAGCTGATTTAGGGGCTAATATAAACGTAATACCTTATAAAGTGTTTAAACAATTAGGTCTTGGGTAACCCAAACAAACTAGGATGAGCATTAAATTGGCAGATAAAACCATTAGATTTCCTAGGGGTATTATTGAAGATGTGCTTGTTAAAATGGACAAATTCATATCCCAGTAGATTTTGTTGTTCTAGACATGGATGAGGATATCAATATGCCTTTTGTTCTAAGGTGACCCTTTTTAGCAACTGCTAGGACTATAATCGATGTAGGCACAGGTGAACTCACACTTCATGTAGGCGACGAAACGATTACTCTTCAAGCTCGTAATTCTGTTAGGATATCTAATGATAGAAATGATATTACGAGCTCTATTAACAAGAGTAACCTCACTCTTCAACCTTCTTTCAGGATACTCCTCGCAAAAGCACAGACGAGCTATATTCATACGATAACAAGGGAGCAATCCATGCAGAACGAATGCTACACATTGATGAACTAGATGAATGGTGACACTATAGCAAGAAAGAACCTAAGATACGCCAAACAGACTTAAAGCAAACCCATGACGAGCCTATAGATAGACCAAGTCAATTCAAGGTTGGAGATCAGGTATTATTAGACAAAAAGGACCTTCAAATTGCCATTCTAGAGCTTGATGCAGATGATGCACCTCCCTTCACAGTAGTAAAAATCTTTCCTTATGGTACAGTCGAAGTGACACATTCTGAATTCGGCACATTTAAGGTAAATTAAACTCGACTTAAACCTTATTTTGATACTAATTTTGATAGTAAGAGAGAGGAGTTCCAACTCTTCAAACCACCATGACCATACGAAGTTTAGGTAAGTCGAGCTTAGACTATAAATGAGTGCTTCTCGAGAGGCAACCCGAGCACTAACATTGTCGATTTCTTTAAGTTTCAGTTTATAAAATCTAAATCATTAAGTGAGTCCTTAAACAAAGGTCTTTCTAAGCCACACAGTCAGGCACACGGGCGTGCCTGAGGCCGTGGACACACCACGAGTGGAGACACGACCGTGCGACAAGGCCATGGGCCGGTAGAGCAAAATTTCCCCAAAGCCAAGGAAGAGAAACGAGATTCAACAAATTGCCACGGCCGTTCGATATGGCTGTGGGCGAACCTGTTAATTGAACATGGGCGTGCGAGGGAGAATACAGGCATGGGAGAAGCGAACAAAATAGGATACGACCGTGCGACACAGCCGTGTGCACCAACACGAGCAAGAAACATGAGTGTGGGCCATGAATTAGACGCGTCCAAAAACCCTAACCTCAAGCCTCACACGACCGTACCCCTTTTTTAACTCCCCAAACCCTATTTTTTCTATTTTTTTATTTTTTATTTTTATTTTTTATCTCTTATGTTTTTCCTTTTCCTTTTAAAGACTTATTATTTTAAACTTTATTTATCCTTATGTTTCTAATCGAGTAATGCTTTAATTCTCTCCACAGTTTTGTTTATTTTCTTAAGTAAGCTCAGAATCATGCACTTCCAGTAGCTCTTTCCCTAATCACACTTTCATTACTCCACCTCAAGAATTTCATCCACTATTTAGGAAGTTTCACTTCACTCCCTCTCTTATGATTTATGCTTATTTTCTTACTAATCTTTGTACATTGAGGACAATGTACATCTTAAGTGTGGGGGGTTATTAATTTCATTATCAGAAAATCCCTAAATCTTGTCCTGTTCTCAAGTCACTTTCTCATATCACTATTAGAATAAGTTTTGATTGATTTATGATTTTTATTGATATGTCTTGAACTAAAACATAGATATTTATGCATTGGCTGTTTAAACTTTAAGACATTAGGGAATCAAACATGATAAGTTGATTTTTGAGAATTAAAATTTTTCTAGGTTGTTTCCCCAAATTTAGGTATTATCTTTAAGTTTGAAATTCATAGGATTGACATCAAAAGCCATAATTTTTGTGAGATCTTGAACCTATAGAGCATATATTCTTTATCGCTCACTTTTATTGTTGCTTATGAGTGTGTCAATATTGAATTGTTATTCTAGAACTTGCTTCGATTATACATGTCGAGACCACATATTTGATTTGATATACCGAGATGATAAAGGCACCTAGGTTTTAACCCACTCACTCCATAAAAAGCCTACCCTTATAATTAACCCTTAGTGAACCCCCTTGAGCCTAACAAACCATTTATTGATTTCCTCTCAATATTAACCCATAAGCCTATTTTTGATCCTCGAGAATTTCCCTCATTTTAATTTGATCCCTATTTTTGTCGAGATTTGATTTGAATAGCTTGCCTAGCTATTTTCTTTTATTCAGTTAGTAAGTTTTCATACTTGAGTTGTTCCTAAAAAAGCATATACAAAGTCAATTCTGTTGTTAATTTATCATTTAGCATTTTATTATGAAATCATGTAATTCTCGAACTTAAACGATGAGGAAAAGCTCAGTTTTATAATTATTTATTTAGTAATGTAAATTCTTAATATTAGTTTTCTTCTAGTTAGGTATTTTTTCAGTTCAATCTCGATTCTAACCTTCTCTTTCAGCCTGTGACCAGACCCCCTAACCAAAGCCACGTTACAACCCTCTAAAGACATTTTGATTGATGTATCATATCAATTTATAGTGGTGGAGATTTGATTTTTATGCAAGCTTATGGTAATAACTCTTCATGCTGACTAATGAGCACTTAATTTCTGAACCATAAACACTTTGATTACTTATGGATAATTTTACCCCATAATATATACATAATTTTACCCCATGCTTAGCACATTTATGGATGATTTATCATTAGATTTATGGAATTCAATGCTCCTAATCCTTTAATTTCATGTTTTATACTTAGGTGAGCATAGGAAAGTGAAAAAAACGAGAAACAGGTCAAAAACAGACCAAAAGGGCCAAAATTAGAGTACAACACGGCCTAACCCCTTGCACACGAGTAGATCACACGCCCTTGTGTGATTTACAGACTTGAGCACGGCCTAGGCCCGAGCCACACGGGCGTGCCACACGGACATGTCCTTGTCGTGATGTATTCTAATTTCATGTGGAAAATGCTACTTAGGGGCTAAGAAAGGAATTCCAAAGCCTATATAAACAGCCTAGCAAATGGCTAAAAGGACACACAGAGTAGAAAGCAAGGATTTACTCAAAGAAAGCCGATTGATCCATCTCAGAAGTTAGAATCTCCTTCAAGACTGAAGATTTCCCTTCAATTTCTTTCAGGGGTTTTAGGGTTTCTTTATGTTTTGTTATTTTCCTTACTTTGAGATGTTCTTATTTATGAACATGAGCTAAATCCCTCAAATACCTGAGGGGGATGAAACCTAATGCGGATCTTGTTATTGTTATCTGAACTATATGATAAATATTCAATTTGTTCGTAATTGTGTTTTTAATTCTTGGGTTAATATTTCAGGATATTGATTTAAGTCAAATGTGCTTATTCAGTGGAGCAAAAGTCCCTGTTTAAGAGTAGACCCAACGCAATTAAGCGGCGTTGATCGCAATCCTAGACATTGGACGACGAAAATCTATCATATTAGAGTCAAATCTAATAGGGGGATCCATAGATCGAGTTAATGCAACACTAGGGGTTTTAATTAGAAAGAAATTTCAATTAATCAACCTAAGGTTAGTTGTTCTTAGTCTCGAGAGAGACATTAACATAATTTAGGGATTTCTACGGATCGAGTCGAATGAATAAATCGTCTAGTTCAAAGTTAAATAACAAGTGAAGTCTAGGTGGATTCTTCCTTAGGTATTGCCTTAATCGATTAGCTTTCCCAAAGTATTTCCCCAATTTATTCTTTTTCGCATCTTTAGTTTAGTTAATTTTTAGTTTAAACCAACTCCCCTTTATTTTCTAGGCTAGATAATAGAGAGAAAGTTATTACTAGTACTTTTAGTACCTTTGGGTTCGATATTTTGGTCTTGCCATAAGTTATACTACTGTCCGATAGGTGCGCTTGCCTTATTCTTGATAATACTTAGTGTCTAGGTATGATCATAAAAATTTAAAACTTATCACGAGCGCATCAAGTTTTTGGCGCCGTTGCCGGGGAACTAAAATATTAGGAACACTCGATTTTATTACTTTAGCCATTTTTACTTTTATTGCAATTTACTTTTTATTTTTATTTTAAGTTTATTTACTAAATTTTTCTTTTCATTTTTTCCCGATAGGTATCTCTTGTTTATGACTAGAAGAAACCCGTCAGGACCTCAGCTTTTTGATAGTGACATAGAGGCAACAGTTGGTAGAAACCAAAGAGAAATAAGGCGAAGCCTTCAGGGTTCATATTTAAAAATTTACCCATATATGACATGCATGTATTTTGATGTCTAATGGTGGAAAATGAATGTTATTTGTGTAATAAACGACTTTTACTAAGTGGTTTTTGATGAAAATGCTTAAAAGGACTAATTTGTAAAAGTAATAAAATTTGTCATAAGAGTATGATTTTGTGGAAATTGTGGACTATTATAGTTATGAAAATGGTTTGGCTAGGCTTGTATGTTAAAGAAATTGAATAAATTTCATTTTACAAGCCTAGGGGAAAAAGTGTACATATGTGAAAGTTTAGGAGCAAAAATGTAATTTTTCCATAATATGATTTTTGGGTCACATTGAATAATGTGACTAATAAGAAAGCTAAATGTGATATTATAGATCATGGAAAATGAGGTTCGAAACTAGAACGAGGGAAAATGAGTATTTGACGTTTAGGTCATTTTTTACCATTTTTGGTATCGAGGTAAGTTTGTATGTAAGTAATGCATCAGTAATCTATGTTTACATGTTATATATATTGTGTGAATTGTGTAAATGATATTGCGAGTGAAATTGAAGAAGTTCAATAAGTGATAAGTGTGAATGAGACTTTCCTATTATATGTAATAAAGTTTCGATAAGTGATAAATGTGAGTGGAAAATCCTGGTTGAACCTTAGGAATAGAATAGGATACGAGTGACATGTCACTAGGAAACTCCATGTTTAAGTGATTAAGTGATCTGAGTATTGGTCTAGTACGCCCTACTAGTGGCTAGGTAATCCAGCATGAGTTGCGGATACCTGTTAGCTTGTGTAAGCAGCACTATGTAGCTACGTCGCAACTATCAGCTTATGTGAGCAGACTCGTGATTAGCTCAAGAGTGAGCTCTTAAATGATAAGTGATAAGTGGTAGCTTTGGCTATATATATGTGGCATTTATGTCCAAACCTTCCGTGTATCCGTTAGCATTTCGAGAGTTCAATGAGATAAGTTAAAGATGAGAATGTGTATATGGCTTTATTGCGAATCTGTACAGGTATGTACGTGAACCTTATAAGGAACGAGATAGATATGTGATGAACTTTCGGTAATATAAACATTGAGTAAGTTATGAGTATGTGGATAATGATATTGGTGTAAGTTTTATCGTATTAAATGAATTGTAAAGTGTGTAAAAATGATGAAAATGAGATAAGATTCGTGTTTGTTGTTCCATGCTTGTGAGGTATGGAATATATTATAAATTCGATTGGTGATTGTGTAATTAGCTTTTAGGCTAAACTGAATTATGATGTAGCATGTTCTAATCATACAAATTGTGGTATTTTATTAAAAATGGAGAGCTTTTGATTGCTAGATAAATGATAAGCTATGTTAAATTATGATTACAAATTAATAGAATTGACAATGTGATTTAATAAGTGACATTATCTTGTGGTTATATTGTTGGTCTTGTGATAATAAATCGTAAGATGTCCATTATTTGCTTATAGACTTACTAAGCTCTATAACTTACCCCATTTCTTTTCCCATATCTTATAGGATGATATGCTAGCTCGGGTTGGAGATCACTGAAGATGCTATCACACAATCAAGCTATCATGTTGGGTAAATAAATGTAAACCTTTGAGTCTATGGCATGTATAGGGGTAAAAATATAATTTTACCAAAAGTGTGAAATTGGGCTAATTTGAGTAGCATGATGAATGAATAAATTAAATGTGTTGTTATAGATCAAGGAAGATGAAATTCGGAATAAGATCGAGAGAAAAGCAAGATAATCAAGTAATTGACTTATTTCGCTGTTTCATACCGAGGTGAGTTTCTATGTTAATAAGCATTAAATTTGATATGTTAATCGATATCATGTATTATTCCGTATGTTATTATTGAATCATGGATAATATAAAAATATGAGATTGTATTGAAAGATCAAATTAAGAGAAATGTAGGGCAGGGTATGATCGAATTACGACATGTGATGTATTGATAGTAAAGACCATGGTTGGACCATGGCAATATGTGAGCCACTGTAAGACCATGTCTGGGACATGGCATTGGCATCAATATGTGAGCCAGTGTAAGACCATGTCTAGGACATGGCATTGGCATCAATATGTGAGCCAGTATAAGACCATGTCTGGGACATGGCATCGGCATCGATATGAGAGCCAGTGTAAGACCATGTCTAGGACATGGCATCGGCATTGATATGTGAGCCAATGTAGCATCAACATCAATATGTGAGCCAGTATAAGACCATGTCTGGGACATGGCATTAGCATCGATAGTGAGCCAGTGTAAGACCATGTCTGGGACATGGCATCGGCATCATTATGTGAGCCAGTGTAAGACCATGTCAGGGACATGGCATCGGCAAGCATTTCCATATAAAACCATGTCTGGGACATGGCATCGGTATGAGATATCGTGTAAAACCATAGCTGGGCTATCTGCATCGATGTATGATCCCATGTAAGACCATATCTGAGATATGGCTTTGGCATCTTACCCTTTTGGTGAGGCTTACCGAGTATCCTTAGTATCCCAAATGGTTTAACGGGTAAATCCAAATATTATGTCAAAGAAATGACTAGGTATGATCATGTTGAAAGGGTACAAGTATGTACGCAAAATTCATGGGTAATGAATTCAATGTTTATGCGACATTTCATAAAAATGTAAATGAGTAAGTTATACTTATAAAAATGATCTTGTGATGACCTTATAATTATAGGTCTATACTTGTAACAGCCCGAGTTTGGGCTTAGTCAAAATAGTAGTTTCGAAACCATAAATCCAAGGTCAAGAGATTATCTTTAATATTATTTTATGTGTTATAGTATGATTATGTGAGTGTATGAAAATTTTGGTGAATTAATTTTAGCGATTGTGAGCCCAATTGCAAAAAAGGACTAAATCGCATAAAGGGTAAAAGTTGTGATATACTAGTAAATTGTGTTAAATAGCTAGAGAGCCATAATTGGGGGTCTTTAAAGAGCAAATAAACCCTTGAAATTGTGATGGCCGGCCATGGAGAGACAAAGAATTGGAAAAGGTCAAAGTTAGGTAGAAATTTGGTGAATTATGTGTCTTAAATAAAATAAAATAAGAGAAGAAAATATCATTTTCTTTCTTTCTTCTTTCCCACCGAAAATTTAATCAAGAACAAGGGGTTTTTGATGCTCAAACCTTCAGCCACTTATTTCTCTTCCAAGTAAGTCAATTTGATGGTCTTTCTTAATAATTTTTACATTTTTGGGACCCTTGTAAGATAAGCTAGCTAATGGGGGACTATTTTGCAAAATGGTTGAGAGTTTAGGGTTTTTCCATGAAAGTGTTTACGTTATTTTCTGAATTTTTATAGAAGAAAATGAGTTAAGGTTGTTAAATAAACAATTTTTGTGAAGTGGTGTTCATGAAAGACACCTAAAAGGGACTATTATGTAGAAGTTGTAAATAGATGACAATTGTGTGAAATAATGGAAATTTTGAGTTGCTATAAGAGTAAAAAGGGTTTGTCTAGGCATAAGGAATGAGGAAATTCGATAAAATTTTATTTTTGAGCCTAGGGGTAAAATAGTCATTTTGTGAAAATCTAAGGGCAAAACAGTCATTTTGCCGAGTTATAAATTGTGAAAATGTTTGAATTGATATGATGATTAAATTAGTAAATTTTTATTATTATAAATGACAAAATACAAAACCGGGCGTAGATTGGGGGAAAACCAAGCTATGAGATTAATCGAGCTAGCCGTCTATGTTTTATAATCCGAGGTAAGTTGTACGTAAATAATACAATTTTACCATTATTATGTATTGAATGATTGATTTGCATAATATGTTTGAATATGCTTATGAGTAATGCATGATGACATCTAATGTAATAAACTCCTGGTCGAACCATAAGAATAGATTGGATATTCATGCTAAAACACTAGGGTCATATGAGAGCTAGTGTAAGACCATGCCTGGGACAAGGCATCGACCTCGTTATGTGTCAGTGTAAGACCATGTCTGGGACATGGCATCAACACCAATATGTGAGCCAGTGTAAGACCATGTCTAGGACATGGCATCGGTGTTGATGCGAGTGCTAGTGTAAGACCATGTCTGGGACATGGCATCGGCCTCGACATGTGAGCTAGTGTAAGACCATGTTTGGGACATGGCATCAGCTTTGATGTGTCAATATAAGACCATGTCTAGGACATGGTATCGGCACGGATCGATGAGAGCTAGTGTAAGACCATGCCTAGGACATGGCATCGGCCTCAATATATGAGAGTAAGTGTAAGACCATGTCTAGGACATGGCATGAATTGACATGTGAGCTAGTGTAAGACCACGTCTGGGACATGGCATCAGCATAATACCCTATGTTTTAGGCTTATTGAATATCCTTTCGTATTCTAAATGGTTCAACGGGAAACTTAAAGTTTGTGTTAAGAATGAAAAATATAGATGATTTTGTGAGTGGTACAGGTACCAACATGAAATGTATAAGATGTGAGCTCGAACTTATATTGTATGATTCGTAAGAGATGAAAATGAGTAAGTTATGCTAGTAGTCATGTTTATTTCATGTGTAAATTGTGACGTTTTGTGAGTATGTTTAAGCCTAGTAAATTGTTGTTATTTATTTACTTGCAACTTACTAAGCTTTATGCTTACTCCCTCTTCTTTCCAATTTCTCATAGTGCCACCTAATTAGCTCATGGATCAAAGGACATCGGAGGCTTCGTTCACACTATTAGCTAAAGCATTTGGTATAGTTAGTTTTTGGTATTTTGAGGAATGGCATGTATAAGGACTTAGTCTTTTGTTAAGTGTCATTTTATTTTGGGCCAAGTGTGTTGGCTTGATAGAGGATACTCCATTTTGTATAAGGCCATGGATAATGGCTAATATTCATTATTGATATATGCAAATGATGTTTTTATAAGTGTACAAAACGGTATGGATGCGCAAGTGTACTAGGGTAGTAATATTAATGCTTGGTTGGATTGGTTATAGGAAGATGTATGGATGCCAAATTACAGTTATTGGTTAAGTGTTGGTGCCTTGTTGTGTTTTGGTATGTGTGTGATCTTGTTTCAGGGTCGAAAAAGGCTTGCTAGATAGCCTTATTTTTGTCCACACAGGTAGACACACGAGCGTGTGTCTAGGCCTTGTGTGACACACGGTCCACCCCTTAGGCATGTGGTTAGGCCGTGTATCACTGCACCTTAGATTTGCAAAGTTAAATACCAGTAGTAACCACACAGGCTAAGACATGGCCGTGTGTCTCCATCGTGTGAAGGACACGGCTTAGCACACAGGCATGTGCCACGACCGTGTGACCTAAAATTGTTACTGACTTCAGAAACTGAATGTCAAGGTTTTCACACACGGGCTAGGACACGGGCGTGTCATGGCCATGTGAGGACACGGGCTAGAGACACATGCATGTGTCAGGCCGTGTGAAAACCCCTATAAGTTCGATGTTAGAAAATAAATCCACATGGACAAGGGGCACAGGCGGGTCCCTATATGCTTAGGCCGTGTGAACTACACGGGCCTTCAACTCGACCGTGTTATGAGGCCACACGGGCGTGTTGCCCATCCACACAGGCGTGTGCCCTATTTTTAGTGGTTTTTCTTAAAAGTTTTCTAAGTGCTCAGAATGGTCTCGGATTGTTTCTAAATTATGTTCTAGTCCTCGTAGGTGTACATTAAGGACCGTAAGATAAAGTTGTAAAAGTTTTAAATTAGATCAGAGTTTTATGAATTGAAAATGAATGTTCGTATGTGTTCTAGTAAGGTAACGCCTCGTACCTTGTCCCGACATCAGTATGGGTAAGGGGAGTTATAATACTTATGATGTATAAATAAGTGGTAAATTTGATTAATGATCATGTGTGAGGCTTTTAAGCCAGATTAAATTGAGACATGAAATGTTTAAGTTTTGTTGTTAATGTATAGGTTAAATTGGCCAATTAATGGCATGTAAATATTTGATAATGACTAGCTATTGGAATGGCTAGTTAAGGATATGCTTTGGTATTATGTGTGATTTAATGGATGTTGATACAAAGAAATCATGAAAGAGTAAAATTAGCAATAAAACTGTTCGGGACAATAGTAGTTGTATAACTTTGAAAAGTCACCAAAAATTGTGAAAATTAAATTAGAGATTGAATAAGATATGAAATTAAAGCTTATTGAGTCTATTTTCACATAAAAGGAACAATGTAAGCAAAAAAAATTCATATTATGAGATTTTTAAATTTTTGTGGGACAGATTCAGGATGATTTTGGAATTCCCTATTCTGAATTTGGAAAATCATTAAAAACTGTATAAAAATAATTAAAAGTTATAATTTATATGTTTGGAATTCTTAATGAATTTATTATTCAAGAGAATCAAACAAGAACATCATCCGAGTCCTATACAAGGAGACAATTAATTTTTAGTGAAAAAGGGTTGAAATTGTCGGATAGCAGAATGGGAATGACTTTGAAGAATAAACTGTACTTATTGGCTAAACCAAAAATTCTGAAATTTTTATGGTAAGAAGATATGTGAGTCTTGTTTCAGGGAATATTAGAGGATCTTAATTTAGAGTTCCATAGCTCAAGATATAAATAATTTAGTGACTATGACTCTAGTAAATAGCTTGATATGAACATGAGTAAATAGTGGAACTATGTGCAATTATTATTGTACTATCTTGAGAATATATTGTGAGGATTGGTAAAAGCATGCTAATAAACTTTTCATTATTTACATACCAACTTACTAAGCTTAATTTCTTACTCCCCTTCCTTCCCTATCTCTTATAGGTTAATTTAGCTAGCTCGGGTTGGAGATCGCCGGAGATGCTATCACACTATCAAGTTATCATTTGGGTATAAATGAATGCAAGTATTTTAAGTTTATGGCATGTATAGGGACTTTGTCTTTTGTTAATTATGTCATGGTTAATGTGGCCAAGTGTGTTGGGCTATTATGGTTACGGTCCAATTTGTATATAGCCATGAATGATGGCTTATGTTGATTATATGATTATTCATGTGTAAAAATACCAATGTCTAGTGATGTGGTTTAGCTTTGCTTGATAAGTGATGGATGTGCTTATTAACCTTGTCATTGATTAGCTAAATTGGCTAATGTGGTTATGAATGCATGTCATATGTTAAAGCCTTTATGAACATGAAATTGGCATGAATTGTATTGGCAAACATGATGATATTAGAATGGTGGATGTGAGTATGTAAATGACATGTTATTGCATGATTGTGGTTGGTTTGATTGCATTTTTATGCTTAGTAATGTGACATATGATGTTGTATGAACGCTTACAAGAGAGGGTGGCAAAATGGCTTGGAAAATAGCCTTGTATTTGTCCACACGGGTAGACACACGGGTGTATGTCTAGGCCGTGTGTCACCCAAGGGCGTGTGATCAGGTCGTGTGTCCCTTGCACCTTAATTTTGGGAAATAGAATGTCTAGAATTGAGCACACGAGTAGAGACACAAGAGTGTGTCTCAGCCGTGTGGAGGACACGACCTAAGCACACGGGCGTGTGCCTTGGCCGTGTGACCTTATTTGGGTGATGATGTCATAAATAGAATGTTCCCTATTTTGGACACGGCCTAGAACATAGGCTTGTCTTAGTGTCACAAGGGCGTGTGTGACCACACAGCCTACCCACACAGGCATCTGACTCCCCAAAGCATGAAAATCTCCTAAGTGTTGTACAAGTTTCGTAAGTTCTCGGTTTAGTCCCAAACCATTCCCGAAGAATGTTTTGAGCCTTGTAGGCTCATATAAGGGACGTTTTGAATGTGTATGAAATAATTTAATTTGGAAGTAAATTTTAGTCTCGGCTTTGTTTGATTACTTGGGTTTATGATCAGTAACACCTCGTACCCTGTTCCGGTGTCGAATGTGGGTAAGGGGTGTTACAATGTTCTTAAAAGATTTGTCAAAGTTGTTGCCTAAAAGAAAAGTTGATTTTTTTATTGGAAATTACTTCAATATCTATTACATCGTATAGAATAGCACCAAAAATATCAAAAGAATTGAAGACTCAGTTGCTAGAGCTATTAAACCAAGAGTTCATTCAATTGAGTGTGTCACCTTGGGATGCTTCGGTCCTAATTGTGAAAAAGAAAGATACAACTTTGAGATTTCATATTGGTTACAGACATTTGAATGAAACTACTATAAATAACAAATATTTATTGTTCTTTTCTGATGACATGCTGATTTACTTGAGGAAAAGAAATGAACATGATCAACATCTAAGATCTATACTGCAAAATTTACGAGAAAAATAATTGTATGCAAATTTTATCTATTGAGAATCCTGACTTCTACAAACAAGATTTTTGGAACATATATAAGCTTGTATGAGGCCTAGGAAATACTGTATTTGGTGATTATGAATTGAATTGGCTATGAATATATGATTTATGATTAATTTGTATGCTAATTTGGTACTTATAAGGTAATTCCATGTTTATTTGAAATAATAGATATGAATTGAATGTGTTTTGTTTTGGTAGTGACTGTAGTATTACGTAACTCATTTCCGATGATCGAACTGAGTAAGGGGTGTTGCACTCTCATCTCAAGTATCTTTAGGTGTTGCACTCTCATCTCAAGTATCTTTATGTTTCAAATATTGTCTTTTTTTTCTATCTTTTTTCCCAATTTTGACACCCTTAAATGGATTGATTTTTAAAGCTCAATTTCTTTGATGATTTGTTATCTTAGTTAGGAAATTTTAGATTATTACTAAGTTTTTGTGTCCATTGTGCTGCTTAGATTTGTTTAAGACTGTCTAATTTAATCATACTCTAACACTTCTAAATATTCAAATTTCTTATTTCTCAAATGTATTGTTCTTTTTTTTTTTGTAACTTCTTCTTCTTCTAACTTTGCCATGGTGCCTTGCTTTCTTTCTATTAAATATAATATATATAGATAATTTTTTTTTTGTTATTGGAAAAAAGACACAAAGTATTTTTTTTCTGTTATTGGAAAAAAGACACAAAGCCATGGCCCATAAGATTTTTTTTTTTTTTTGCTTCAACATACAAAATATAAAAAGCCATGATAAGTAAACTATCACTTTATCTTTGTTTGAGAAATACATTTTTATTTATTATAGGTAATTTATTCATTGTTGCATTTGTTCCCATGCCACCATGGAATACTTTTTTCTTATTATTATAGGATCATTTAATGTTATCATGTTAGTGCTTAATACATTAGTAATGATAAAGTATTGCTAGTCTTTCAAAGTGATTATTGAGTTTATATTTTTTGTCTTTTATTTTATTTTGTAAATTTGGTTAAGAAATGGGGTCAAGATTAATTCATACTTTCAATTCCCTTCTAGTCGATTTTAAATTTGAGTTATTCTATTAGATTCATCTTTCATATATTAACTTAAAATATTATAACACATCTTGTTATATAATTATCTATATTGAGGAATTATATTTTATTCTTTTTAATATGCATTACAAGTAGTTGTCATTTTTTTTAATATTGTTTATGGAGTCTTATAATTTCATTGGTGGTATACGAAATAGTTTTTGTATTTGATATTAGAATTATTTTTATTAGAGCCATATGGTTATTTTAAACTAGGAGTACGTTAAATAGTCTTTTAATATATGTGTTAGAACATTGTGTGAACTATGATTTGAAGATAAGTAACAATTTTATATTTTAGAGTAATGGTTCAATTTCCTTTAATAACAAAAAGTGAGAGGCACAAAAGGATTGTAGTTGTATTGTTTGTATGGTTGCAAATGTGTATCGGTGCAAGTTGGTTCTTAACTATGTTGGGTGCCGTGTGTGGCCTACGAACTTATAAGCCAATGGTTAGATCATACATTGCTCAGAGAGATTATGTGAAGCAACTTGTACATGCTCAGAAGTTTATCATTTTATCATGTGAGGATATGTAACACCCATCACTCGACCTGATCATTTATAATTTCATTTCAATTTCACACTAAAAGCTTCTAGAACACATATTTTAAAATTCTTGCAATTTAGTCCTATCACTCAATCAGGCACTTTATCGATAAAATTTATTTACCAAATTTTTACTCATGCAATCAATCACCTACTAAATCTTAAAACTTTATCGGAATAATTTTTTTAAGTCAGATTCGTGGTCCCGAAACCACCATTCTGTTTAGGCCCTAATTCGGGTTATTACAACTCTCCCCCTTTTAAGGGATTTTCGTCCCCGAAAATCTTACCAGTGAAGAGATATGGGTATTGTTTCCTCATGATCTCCTCCAATTCCCATGTAGCCTCTTCTAATCCATGCTTTTGCCATAGTACTTTCACTAATGCCACATTCTTTTTTCTTAACTGTTTCACTTTTCCAGCTAAGATTTTGATAGGTTCCTCACTATAAGTCATATCCGACTAAATTTCCACTTCGGTCGGTGAGATCACATGTGATGGATCCAAACTATAACATTTTAGCATCAATACATGAAATACATCATGGATCTTTTCTAACTCTATCAGTAAGGCCAATCGATATGCCACTAGTCCGATTCTTTCTACAATTTCGTATGGCCCGATGAATCGTGGACTTAATTTAACCTTCTGACCAAATCTCAAAATCTTTTTCCATGGAGACACTTTCAAAAACACTTTATCACCCACTTGAAACTCGATTTCTTTTCTCTTCAAATCCGTATAATACTTTTGTCGATCCGAAGTAGCTTTTAAGAAATCGCAGATAATCTTTACCTTTTCTTCGGTCTCTCTAATCAAATCAATCCCATGGATTTGTTTTTCACTAAGCTCCATCCAATATAAAGGATTCCTACATTTACGGCCAAACAATGCCTCGTACGGTGCCATTTTGATACTCTACTAAAAACTATTGTTGTAAGCAAATTCCACCAAAGCTAGATACTTTTCCCAACTACCTTCAAACTTGAGAACACAACAACGAAGCATATCTTCGAGGATCTGGATCACTCGCTCGAAACTAACCATCTGTCTGTGGGTGAAAGGCGGTACTAAAATTTAACTTGGTACCCAAAGCTTCTTGTAACTTTCTCCAAAACCTCAAAGTAAATCTCGAGTCTCTATCTGATATAATAGAAACTCGCACCCTGTGCAATCTTACAATCTCGACAATATACAATTTGGCTAGCTTATCCAATGAGAAATCCGCACGTATCGGCATAAAATGAATTAATTTCGTTAACCGATCAACAATGACCGAAACGGCATCTTTCTTTTTTAGGGTTAATGGCAAACCCATCACAAAATCCATAGTAATACAATCCCATTTCCATTTGGGAATCATTAATGGCTGTAATAGACCAGAAGGTACCTGATGTTCAGCTTTCACCTATTGATAAACCAAGCACTTTGATACAAACTCAGAGATGTCTCTTTTCATTCTCGGTCACCAATACGATTTTTTCAAATTACTATACATCTTTACATTGCCCGGATGAATAGATAGAGAACCATTATGAGCTTTATGTAGAATATTCCGAATTAACTCAACATCTTTCGGTACACATACTCTGTCTTGAAACATCAAGCAGTCATTCGAATCTATCTAAAATCCTATCTTATTACCCTTTTAACAGTGAGCCCTTTTTGCTTGTAACTCACCATCATCTTTCTGAGCTTCACAAATTTATTGAATAAATGATCGCCTAGCTTACAACTTGGCCAAAATTGAACCATCATCGGATAGGGCCAATCTCGTATTTAAGGCTCTCCGGGTAAACATAGATTTTCTACTCAAAGCATCAGCAACCACATTCGCTTTCCCGGGATGGTAGTCAATCACTAACTCATAGTATTTCAATAGCTCAAGCCAAGTTCAAATCCTTGTGACATCAAGTACTTCAAGCTTTTATGGTTGGTAAAGATACGACACTTCTCACCATACCAATAATGTCGCCAAATCTTCAAGGCAAAGACAATGGTAGCTAACTCCAAATCATGTGTCGGGTAATTCCTCTTGTGCGGTTTCAATTGTCTTGAAGTATACGCTACCACTTTATCTTCTTACATCAATACACATCCAAGACCATTTAGAGACGCATCACTGTAAATCACAAATTCTTTACTAGATTCTGGTTGCACTAGTACTAGTGCCTCGATTAATACTGTCTTCAGTTTCTCAAAAATTTGCTGACACTTCTTTGTCCACTCAAACTTAATATCTTTTTGTAGTAACTTAGTCATCGAAGAAGCGATCATCGAAAATCCCTTTACAAAACACTGATAGTAACCAGCCAAACCTAGAAAACTTCTAACTTCCGATACATTTTTCGATAGCCTCCAATCCACTATTGCCGAGATCTTACTCGGATCCACTCAAATGCCATCTCTTGAACAATGTGACCCAAAAATCCAACTTCATTGAGCCAAAATTCACTTTTACTAAATTTTGCATACAACTGTTTATCTTGCAAAATTTGCAAAACTGTCCTCAAATGCTCAGCATGCTCGCCTTCATCATGCGAATAAATCAAGTTGTCCTCAATGAAGACCACTACAAACTTATCCAAGTATAGTCTGAAAATATGGTTCATTAAGTCTATGAACACCGCTATGGCGTTAGTCAAGCCAAAAGGCATTACCAGAAACTCATAGTGTCCGTACCTTATTCTGAAAGCAGTTTTTGGCACATCGAACTCTTTCACCCTTAACTGGTAGTATCCAAAAATCAAGTCTATTTTGGAGAACACTGTAGCTCCCTTCAGCTGATCAAATAAGTCATTGATCCTTGGCAAGGGATACTTGTTCTTTATTGTCACTTTATTGAGTTGCCTATAGTTGATACAAAGTCCCATCGATCCATCCTTTTTCTTTATGAATAACAGTGGAGCACCCCAAGGAGAAAAAATAGGCCTTGCAAACCCTTTGTCTGTCAACTCTTGTAGCTGTACTTTCAATTCTTTTAGCTTAGTCGGAGCCATTCTATAAGGGGCTATAGATATCGAGGCAGTCCCTGACAACAAGTCGATAGCAAACTCAATTTCTCTAATAGGAGGGATACCCGGCAATGCCTCTCTGGAACTCACAAACCACTGGCACCATTTCCACTTTCAATTTAGATGAAACACCCTAAATTTGGGCCTAGTAGGAATGGGCCTTGTGTATAGGGAGCCGCTAAGAGGCTACACATAAAAGGTTATGTGCGCAAGAAATATCACAAATGTATGTTTGCTTCATTAGTTAAGTGATTTAGGAGTAGTTGGGAGTGTTTTAGAAGTCTTAGGTTCAAACTGGGCTTTAGTTGAATTTTTATTTAAGTGAATAAAAACATTTGGTACTTGAAAGTGAGCCTTTTAAATAATTAATTTTAAAATGTGACACAAGGAGCCTGTTGGTAAAGGTAGTTAGTAGCATGTGGAGTGTGCTAGTGGTCTGAGGTTTGAGTCCCTACTTGTGCAATAGAGTTTATTTTTGCTTGTGCCCATAAGAGGAGGTTGGGTTTGACCAAAACACCAAGGGTTTGAACAGGTTTGAATGGGGTTATTGTTAGCTGAAATTAAAGAGATGGATAGGAGGAAATTAAGGAGAAAGTCGAGGAGGAAAAGGGGGCATTTGGATAGGATGGGTTGTTGGGTTGTTGACTTTGGAGAAAAGTAAGGAAGTTTGAATAAATGAGAGTGGAGTACCGACTAGAGACTCTGGTTACACAAGAATTCGGCCAGGGGAAATTGAGTTCACTTTTGGAGTTTCTTTTCTATTACTAAATTTCTCTAGTGTTGTTTTTCGGCTTCTTTTGTTCACATTCGGCCTTTGGGGTTTTTTTTCACAATTTCAGGTTTGGTTGTTTTAGGCTTCTAGTTTCAACTTCTATCCTTGTGTATCGTATTCTCTTTTTCCTTTCTCTTGTGGTTTCTTGCTCCATCTTCAGGATCTGAGTTTGCTTTTCTTGCCTTGAACGAGTAGGCACTCTTTCTTTTCGAGCATTCTTTATTTCTTCTTTAAGCTGAACTTGGCTTCTTTCCTTCATCTTTTTTTTTTTCGTTTCGATAAACCTGTTGCATATTGCTGACCACTCTTTTCCCTTTTCTCCTTTTGTCTGAATCTCTTCTTCCCTTCTTTCTTTTAATCGGTTTCTTCTTTATAGACTGGTTATTGTTTTTCTTGTGGTGTTCTCAAGTGGTGTTGCTTTGGACCGAATATCAGCACTCTCCCTCTCTACTCTGATTTTTGACTTGTGTGAATATTCTGTGGTTAAGTGGTGAGTATTGATTCTTTGTAAAACTTCTCCCCCCTGTTGGTAATCATGTGCTTAATCTTATTCTTTATTACCATGCAATGGCTAGGACGAGTGGTGCCAACTTTGCTCATTTGTTCTAGTGGGTTAGGCCGATTGTCCCTTCTCTCTAGTTAACCTTGCGGTTCCGTAAGTATTCTCTTTATCCTGCTCAAGTTATTCATTTGGGTAAGGGATGATAAGGTTGGTTGATGCAAGATCTCTGAGGTTGAGTGATTAGTTTTTGGACAACGGTGTAACATCCCGAACTAAGGCCTAGTCGGAACAGTGGTTTCGAGGCCACAAATCTGACGAGAAAAATATTATTTTTATTATAATTTTTATGATCTACGATTTCATGGAAAAATTTCGTGAAAATTTCATTCAAAAATTTCGATGTTTGGCCACTCAATTTGGTAAAAAGGACTAAATTGTAAATGGTGCAAAAGTTGAGTTCAATATGTTAGAAGTGTCTAATTGTTTAAGGGTATTTTAGTCATTTAGTGTTTTAATTGAGTAAAAGACAAAATAAAAGAAAAAAATCTGCTCATTCTTCTTGCTATGGTCGAATGTTTCATGGGAGAAGCCATGGCTAGGGTTTCAAGCTTTCCAAGCTCAATAGTAAGTGATTCCTAGCCCCGTTTTTAATGTTTTTCGTATTTTTGAAATCCTTACATCATAATCTACCTATTTCTACCATTATTTTGAGCTAGGGTTCATGTTTAAAAATTGACCCATGCTGAATAATTGTGTAGTTTGATGGATTATGGTAGATTATGCATGTTTAAGATTAGGGAAACGGTTTTTACCGAGTGATTTTCGACGAAAACGTCCGAAAGGACTAAATTGCAAAAGTTATAAAATTGGTCATGAGTGTGTGTTTTAATGAGAATTATGGGCTGCTATATGCATGAAATGATTCAGTTAGGCCTAAAATGCAAATAAATTGAATAAAAGTTTATCTACGAGACTAAGGGCAAAATCATAATTTTGACAAACTTTAGGGGCAAAATTGTAAAAATGTAAAAGTGTGATTTTTGGACTAATTTGAATAAGGTGATCATTAAATGAGCGTTATTTGATATGTTAGATCGAGAAAACACGAAATTCGGACCTAGAACGAGGTTATGGGCTAAGTCGAAAAAGTTAGCTATTTTTGCATTCGAGGTAAGTTCATGTGTAAATGTGGTAACGTAATTGTTATTTTAAGTAATTCAATGTTATTTATATGATATGATGTTTATTATCATGAAATATTATGCTTTGTGAATTATTATTTGATAAGTATGAAATGCTATCAAGTATCGGTTTCGACATTTCGAGGAAGGCGACAATAATGTGTGATTGAGGAAAATCTCGTTTGAACCTTGGGAATAGATTAGGGTACAAGTGACATGTCACTAGGATGGTTGAGTTATGAGCTCGTTGAGTTGAGTTCGAGTTTGTGAGATGTAACTAGGCATCCAAGCTCGTTGTGTTGAGTCCGAGTTCACTTATGGATGCGAACGCCAGAGCTCGTTAAGTTGAGTCCGAGTTCGCTTATGGGCGGGTTACATGGTAGCTTCGGCTACATATCAGTGGTAGCTTCGGCTACAATATATGAATGGCACTTTTGTGCATCTTTCCGAGTATCCTTTAGAATTCCGCATGGTTCAACGAGTAGCAAAATGATACGATTAAGTGACATAGAAAGTGATTATGACCATGTGTATGATGAAACAATATGTTCCTTGCTATGATGCATTTATATGTGTAAGTGTGAAAGTGAAATCTTATGAATAAGTGCAGGTAAGTATGTGTATAAGTTAAGAGCAATATGCTTGTTATATGATCGAATTTAGGTAAGATCAATAAGAGGTAAGTGTTACCGTTAATGCTATATCAATGAAAGCTTGAAAGAGTGAAAATGAAATAAAACAGACTTGGATACTAGTAGTGTAATGACTTTGAAAATTTGCCATAAATAGTGGAAATTGAATTAGAAATTGAATTAAATATGAAATTGAATCCCAATGAGTCTATTTTCACATGAAAGAAGTAGAGTAAGCAAATGAATCTCAATTTGTAAGATATCTGAAATGTTGTGAGGCAAGGTCAGGTAGATTACGGGATCCCCTGTTTCGACTTTGGAAAATCACTAGAAATTTTATAAAAAATTTTATGGTGTGTAATTGATATTTCTGAATTCCTTAGTGAGTCTATTTCAAAAGAAACAAACAAGAACCTAATCCGAGTTCTGTACAGTGAGATAATCGACTTTTAGTGGAGAAAGGTCAGAACTGTCAAATAGCAAAATAGGGGAAATTTAATGAATAAACTGTACTAATTGGCCCAACCAAAAATTCTGAAAATTTTATGGCAAGAAGATATATAAGTCTAGCTTCAATTAAAATTGACGGAACTTATTTTCAAGTTCTGTAGCTTAAGATATAATTAATTTAGTGACTGTGACTCAAGAAACAGCATAAGCTGAACATGAGTAAAAAGTGAAATTATGTAAATAATACCTTTACTTTCTTAAGGATACTCCCTAAGGAATGGAAACATGTTTTCTATTAAGTTGCTCATTATTATATTCTGACTTACTAAGCCTTAAAGCTTACACCCTCTCTTCCATTTCTTTAGTGTTGTCAGGTTGGCTCAGGGTGGAGATCATCGGAGGCAGCACCACACTATCAATTTGTCAAGATGGAGTAATAACCATTCCTATTTGCTTCTGAGTGAGTGTCATGTATTAAGATTTATTTATTGATAGTTGAATTCTTGTGAATTAGCCAAATGTATTGGCTTATGTCATTAATTTGTATAAGGTCATGAAATGTGGTCCTTAATGTTTATGGATTTATAAGCCTATTCTTATGCATGTATTGTGGAAAATGTTTAATGAGGTTAGGTATATTTCATGTGTTTGATGGTCAAGATAGGAGTAGTTAAAGGTATGATATACGTTTATGTGTAGTATACGAGTGTGAAGAGTTAAGAGTACACTAAGGGCTTAGGAAATAGCCTAAGTGATCGGTCACACAGGCAGAGACACAGCCGTGTGTCTCAACCGTGTGAAGGATACGGCCTTCCTACACAGGCGTGTCCTATGTCACACGGGTGTGTGACACTATTTTGAGTCAAATTTTATAAATGTTCGAAAAGTTTCGGTTTGGTCCCAGATAGTACCCAATATATCATTTGGGCCTCGTAGGCCCATAATGTGAAATTATGTGTATTAATGAAAGAGTTTTAAATTTTACACGAAAATTATGTTTCGGAATCAAATGATCAAGCGAGTGTTTGTTTGGTAACACCTCATACTCGTATCTGGCGACGGTTTCAGGTGAGGGGTGTTACAATGTGGGTGTGTGATCTTCTGTCAATCGATCAAGGTTTGGGTACTCAAGAGTTTTCGCGAAAGCTTGAAATCATGTGTGTAATCGTTCCCTATAAATGGTAATAGGCGTAAAAGCTAGTAAAGTGTGTATTTTTACTCTGTAAATGTTAATTGACTGAAAACCTGAAGGGTGTATACTAACACCGTTTAAAACTATATATTGGCAACAACCGAAAAGCCGAAAGATTGGGCTTTGAGGCCACATAGGCGTGCGAACTCGTATGTGATTCACCGAGCCCACGAAATATGGTTGTACGATGATTAAGGCTGTAATGGGCCCCGCTAGGCCGAAATGGGTCATGTGGGCCCAATGGGCTCGCGGGTCTCGCACGGATAAAAATTACGTTTTGTGATAAATAATGGACTGGACTGTGTAGTTGCATGACCGTAGTTAATTTTGGGCCAGATGGGCCATATGAGCGTGTGGGCCCACTTGGGCTGCATAATAGGCCTTGAGCCTAGTTGCACTGTTACAACTGTTAAGGTGCACGTAATGATCGTAGACCTTCTGTTGGGTCAGTAGGTGAGAATGACCGTAATACCCCTATAGGGTAGAATGATCGTAATACCCCTATAGGATAGAATGACCGTAATACCCTATAGGTTAAAATGACCGTAATAACCTTAAAGGGTAGAATGACCGTAATACCCTTATAGGGCAGAATAACCGTAATACCCTTGTAAGGCAGAATGACTGAATTACCCTTGGAGGGTAAAATGACTGAATTACCCCTGGAGGGTAAAATGATTGAATTACCCCTGTAGGGTAAAATGACCATAATGCCCTTATGGGGTATAATGACTGCTATGCCCTTATATGATTGATTGAGTATGTTATGTGATGATTGTGTGTTTTGCATACATGCACAACATGCTGCATAGGTTGGGTTATTGTTATGGAGGAAGTTCTGATCTGATAGGGTCACACAGGTCGCACGAGACGACTATGGACATACTGAAGGCTTTAAGTCGTATATTCGTACTGATTTGATAAGGTCGCACGGGTCGCACGAGACGATTGTGGACCGGCCGATGGCTTTGTGCCACGCATATTTTCAATGGCTTAGTGTTGTCCATTTGACCGATGGCTTTGTGCAACTCATATTATCAATGGCTTAGTGTTGTCCATTTGACCGATGGCTTTGTGCCACGCATATTATCGATGTCTTAGTGTTGTCCATTTGGCTGTCGGCTTTGTGCCACGCATATTATCGATGGCTTAGTGCTGTCCATTTTACCGATGGCTTGATGCCACACATATTATCAATGGCATAGTGCTGTCCATCTTACGGATGGCTTTATGCCATGCATATTACCGATGGCTTAGTGTCGTTCATTTTACCAAAAGCTCATGTCGTTATTTAAGGCTTTATGCCGTTTCTAAAAGCCTTGTGTCATTTTTGATGGCTTAAAGCCACTTATTTATCGGGAAGCTTTGCTACGATTCTAGTTAGTGTTGCAACCGGTGCTAACTCTTGGTGTGTTGGTTGGGTGGGTCGATTTTATCCCTACAGTAAGTGCAGGGTTGGATGGGATAACATGCATCATGCATCATACATACTACATTCTGATTTTGTTTCTGTAATGGGCTTAGGCCAGATTGTAACTGCAGTTTTTGCATGACTGACTGTTCTTTTTATTTAGTAGGGGATTACACACTGAGTTTTCGTAAACTCACCCCATTTTTAATTGTGTAGGTAATCCCCAGCGTTAGGTGGATCGATGCTGCGAGGGACTCGGAGATGGCCACACAATTGCTCATGTTTTTTTTTTTCTGTTTTATTTATTTACTTATAAGTACTTTAATTCTGGTTTGGTCTGTAAGAAGGCCTCTCTTAAACTTTTGGACTTTAATTTGGGGTTTTACTATGTTAAGTTTTATATTACTAGTATTAGGACGTAGTTTTTCCAAAACAATAATTGTTTTCAAAATATCATGTTTCTGCAAAATATCGCAAAAGCTTCCGCAACTTCATTGGTTTTCAAACATAACAACAAAGTAATAATGTTTTAAAGTAATGACAATTTTAAATTGTTAATAATGTTAACAAATTAGTCCGAAGACCGACTAAACCATAGCACTGATACCACTAAATGTAACACCCCTCACCCAAGTCCGATGTCAGGACCAGGTACGAGGCATTACCGGACATACGAACACATAATCACTCAATCCTAAAATACAATTTCCACAAAAATTTAAAACTTTTTCAATCTTATTCAAACACGCTTATTTACAAGCCCACGAGGCCTGAACGATACAATGGGTGTAATTCGGGACCAAACTAGAACTTTTCAAACACTTATAAAAATTTAACTCAAAATAGGGCACACGCCCGTATGGAAAAAGGACACGCCCGTGTGGGCAGGCCGTGTGGTTATACACGCCCGTATCTCCTACGCTTGTGGATTTATTCTAAATTTATTTTCCATTTCGAACCTACAAGGGTTTTCAAACGGCCAAGCACACACCCGTGTCCTAGGTTGTGTCCTTCACACGGTCAGGCACACACTCATGTCCTAGCCCGTGTGAAAAACTAGGGGTATTCTGTTTATGACGTCATTGTAAAAACTTTGTCACACGGCCAAACCATAGGCTCGTGAGCTGGTTCGTGTCTATCACATGGTCGAGACACACGGTTGTGTCTCCATCTCGTGTGTTTACTACAAAACATTGAATTTTCATAATTTCAAGTGCAGGGGACACACTGCCTGTCGACACACCCATCGGGCTAGCAGTGTGTCACACACGACCTAGACACACGCCCGTATGTCTACCCGTGTGGACAATTATAGGCTATTTTCCAAGTCAATTGCCACCCTGAAATACAAACCAACACGAACCAATTTTGCAATACAAAATATAACACAAAAACATATCTAAACAACTACATTTTGGCATACACAATACATTTTACCAACCACATACAAGCATAAACATCCATACCATATTCCACATATACTTAGCCAATTTTGCACTAACGTATTACAACACTTTAACAAGTATAACTTAATCAAATTTTGGCTCATTTCAAATGGCCTACTACCTAAACAATACCAACAACATTGGACCCAAAAGACTATGACATAAAACTTAAACATTGGACCACCTATACATGCCATAATTTCAAGGTTCATAACCAAAATACCAAAATGGTCGTTGATAGTGTTGATGGAGTCCTGACAATCACCGAACCTTAGACTAGCTTGACAAACCTATAAGGGAAAGGAAAAGAGAAGGGGTAAGCTTTAAAGTTTAATAAGCCTATATTGAAAATTGATGAGTATATAAAACCATAATTCAAATAATTTGCAATTAAATTCTCTTATGATTACATTAGGTTGTGAATGTCACTTACTCAATAGCCTTATCATATAACACAATACATACTTTTAGCACTTAGTATACGTGATAATTTTTCATATAACCTGCACATACACATACTCAGCACACGGTTAAATCATTTCTCGTGCAATCATATTCTATCATATCGGTTCGATTAACCCTTTGAACCACGTGGAATACTAAAAGATACTTGGAATAAGGCACAGGTGCCACACATAATATAGCCGAAGCTACCGATGGATTGTAGCCAAGGCTACCACATAACACATAACACATAGGGGCTCAATAAAGAGCTATTCACAGGTCTGCTCACACAAGCTGACGGTATAGTTGAAGCTACTCAGTACTGCTCACACAAGATGACTGGTATCCGCAACAAATGCAGGATTACCTAGTCATTGATAGTCGAACTAAACCAGCACCTGGAATCAAATATATACAATCGATCAATGTCAATAGATCCTAGTGACATGTCACTCGTATCCTAATGATTCCTAAAGTTCAATCAGGACTTTTCTTCACTATTAATTTTATCAAAATACACATTAGACAATTCATAGTAACATTTTAGGTTTCAAAAATTAAGATAACTAAACATAATAATTATGATAACTCAATATCAGCATATATGACTTACCTCGGTACAAAAATGCTAATCTTTTTTATTTAGTCCGAGACATTGCCTTTTCCTCGGTCAAGGTCGATTTCGCGTCGTTCTTGATCTATAACATCAAATTTATCTTACTCAGTACATACATTACTCAATTTGCCACAAAATCATCCTATGGTAACTTTTACCATTTTACCCCTAACTTTGTCAATTTTTACACTTTACTCCCTAGGCTCAAAAACTGAAATGTATCTATTTTTCTACATTCCCAAGCCTAGCCGACCACATTTCTCTCTTATAGTAGCCCAGGGCATGATTCTCAACATTTCACAATTTATGTGCATATTTTACAACTTTTGCATTTTAGTCCCTAAATGCATTTTCATGAAAAATCACGTAGCAAAAGTTATTTACTACACATCAAGCTTCCATTTTCTACCAATAGACATCAAAATGCCTTCATGTCACACATGGGTAATTTTTTATACATGAACCCTAGCTTAAAATAGTGGTATAAATAGCTAGGTCAAGTTACGATGATCTCAAAAATACGAAGAACATGAAAAACGGGGCTAGGAATCACTTACTTGGAGCTTGAAAAAATGAAACAAAACCCTAGCTATGGAGGAAGGGATATTCGGCCATACATGAGGAAGATGGACACACTTTCAGCCTTATTTTCCCTTTTTATTTCTTTTAATATCCAAATGACCAAAATGCCCTTAATGGCCTTCTTTGCAAATTTTTCCTTCCATGGGTATTTTTGTCCATGTTTCCATAAAATGTTCTAATTGCTAAATAAGGACCTCTAATATGTGATTTCATTTCAATTTCACATTAAAAGCTTCTAGAACACATATTTTGAAATTCTTGCAATTTAGTCCATCACTTAATCGGGCACTTTATCGATAAAATTTATTTACTAAAATTTTACTCATGCAATCAATCACCTACTAAATCTTAAAAATATATCGGAATAAATTTTTCTAAGTCAGATTCGTGGTCCTAAAACCACCATTCCGTTTAGGCCCTAATTCGGGTCGTTACATGGTAGCTTGATTAAGGTATGTAATTAGCTTGATTTTTGATAATTTTTATGTTTTTTGAGATCGTTGCTATGAAATCTACAAAGCCCATGCTTTAATTTTTGATTTTGATGAATATTTTGAGTTATGCCATTAATTAATTTATGAGGTTTGTGATGTTAGTTGATGAATTATGAAAGATATGTTTTGGATTAATATGTTTTGTATTGGAATTTTTGATGAACTTGAGTAATTAGGGCTAAATTGTAAAAATAATAAATTAAGGGACTAAAATGTGAAATAAATGAAATGTATGGACTTGTATAAACAAAAGGAAGATTCGGCCTAGCCATGATGTTGTGAGATTTTGCATATTTTGTGTTTTGTGCAATAGGGACTAATTTGTAAAAAGTGTAAAATGTTAGGGGCAAAATGGTAATTTTCCCATTTATGAGTTTTTGGACTAAATTGAATGAAATTTTGTTTGAATAGGTTTTATTTGAATATGTTTAGATCAAGAACTAAAGAAATCAGACTTGGATTGGGGAAAAACAAAAGTAATTGAATAATCGTTCTATTCCGTTCGTCGATATCCGTGGTAAGTCTATAAGCAAATAGATGTCGTAAATTTAAATAAACATATTTAATTATGCTGAATGAAATATTTACATGTATATATGTATATAGCTGAATGTCTATAATTGTGGAAGAAATATTTACGAGCCTGAATTGATCAAGATTTGATGTCCGAAAGCCCGTTTGAGCCTTAAGAATAGATAGGATACATATGTCATGACATAGGATTCTAATATGTTTGTACGAGTAAGACCACGTCTATGACATTGGCATCGAAATATGTGTGCAAGTAAGACCACTCTATGACATTGGCATTGAAATATGTGTGTGAGTAAGACCACGTTTAATACGATGGCATCGATATGTGATTTCGATATGTGTTTATGAGTAAGACCCTATTTGGGACAGTGGCATTGATATGTGATTACATGTAAGACCATGCTGGGACATTGGCATTGTACGAGCTTTCCGATTATCCAAGTATCCTTTTTAATTTCGAATGGTTCAATGGGCAATGATATGTTATGATCGAATGTGTAATCAAGCTAAAAGGTTTAGGTATGTGCTAGTTAAATGCTTATATGAAAATAAGGTAAGTTAGATATTTGAAATGTGTCATAAATTATGTATGATGCAAATGGAATTATATATATAAGATTGGTCATGCTCAGTATAATGGTATATATATGATATTAAAGGTGTTAATTATATATGTGGCTAAGCTTATTTGTATATTCGGCTATATGGTGTTTAAATGCTAATGTATATAAGATGAAATGTGAATTTGAGTGTAATATATGTACATTTAGTTAAGGTCTGGATTGATTTAGCAAATTGGTTATAATGTTAATGTTCATTTAGTAATTTTAATTACTTATGACTTACTAAGCGATGAAAGCTTACTGTGTGTATGTTTGCTCATTGTTTTATAGATTTTGGAAGTTTGTTATGGACTCAGGGATCATTAGAGAATTTCATCACACTATCGACTATTTTTTGGTACTTTTATAAGTTTAAATTTGAACATATGGCATGTATAAGCTAGCTTATTTTTGGTTAAGTTTGAAGTTGTGTATATATTAAGCTATGTGAAAATGGCTATAAATGGTGTTCAAGCTTAAGTGGTTTTTGATCATGTTATACATATGTGATGTGCTTAATATGTTTGCTAATTGTTTTAATGGTTCGGTCATGATACATATATAATGAATGTTTGGTATGTTTTGATAATTCTTGAGATTGATTTTATTGGATTTGGTTGAGGTTCATTTTGGTAAGTATGCTAAAGATATGTGTGAATTTGGTTGTAGTTTAAGCATGTTCGGAAGTAATGTGTATTATATGTATATACGATATACTGGATTTATGCTTGATATTATGGTTTTGAGATGTGTTTTGGTTAGTTTAATTTAATGTAAAGTTCATTAAAGATTAAAGATGGTCATTTTTCTTATATGGTATAATTTAATGCTTTTGATTAAATGATAGGAGCATATAGATTTGATGTTTCAGCTATAGTACATGTGTATATAAGTGTATTTTATTTGGCATATTTTGTTAAGACTCGGTTAGGTGATTTGGTAATAATTTAAGTAAGGATGCTAGTTAAGTTAAGTTAATTCATGTGTTAGTTAAGTGATATGATTAATATATGAATAATATACTTGATATGAAACACGGTGTGTAAGCTTAAAGTAATTGGGTATAATTCGACTTATTTCAAGATTAAGGTCATATGTCAAGTGTATGTTCCGAATTTAGCTTAATTGTATTCATTGATAATAATTTTATATATATATTATTAATTTACATTCGATCAAATGGTAATGACATTATGGTTGTATATATGTATGTTAATTAAGTATCATGTAATGTTTTGGTTTGGTTTTAGTAACCATTCATGCAAAGATAGGATTGACATGTGGCAAAGTGTAATAAACTTTTGGTCACTTATTTGATGTAATAATGTAATGATGCATATTGAAGTGTAATAAAAATTTGGTAACTATATGCATGAATACCATTATGGAACAAAATGTTAGTATTTTATAAGTATTCAAATTTCCTTATGTCATTAAGTATATAATTCTCATATGCATTTAAAAGTATATTATATGTGATTTTGATATACGAGAATTATTTATAATATAATTTACAGTGTATGATTATTGACTGATTAGTTATATATTTTAATTATACGATTATTATATGTGTGCATATGAGATTGTTTGGAAGTTGTGTCTTGTCCAGTAATACCTCGTAACCCTATTTCGACGACAGATACAGGTTAGGGGTGTTACAACCTCGAAGTGAACCGCGGATCCTTATCTGAAATTATTGATATCGGAATACCATGTAACCTCACTATTTCCTGAATATAAACATCAGTAAATTTTTAAAGCAACCAATCCGTTTGACTGTTATAAAATGAGCTGACTTTGTAAGTCGATCAACTATCACCCAAATAGTATTTTTCTTGCTTGTCAACAATGGTAATCCCGTAACAAAGTCCATCGTAATACAGTCCCACTTCCACTCAAAAATGTTAATAGGCTGTAGTAACCCAGTAGGAACCTGATGTTTTGCCTTTACCCACTGACAAGTCAAACATTTACTCACATATTCAACTATATCTCTCTTTATTCCTGGCCACCAGTACAATTCTCTCAAATTCCGATACATTTTTGTTCCCCCGGGGTGTAGAGCAAAAGTGCCATCATGAGCTTCTCGAAGTATCAAGTCCTTTAACTCAGAGACAAATGGCATACAAATCTGATTACGAAATATCAAATAGTCATACTCATCAATACTGAAATTTTCTGCCATACCATTCTGTACCATCTCTCTTTTCTTCAACAGCTTGTCATCTTCAAACTGTGCTGATCTAACCTGGTCAAACATTATCGGCTTTACTCTCAACTCAGCCAAAAGACTTCCATCCTCAGTGATACTGAGTCATGTAAACATTGCTCTTAATTCAATTAAAACTTTTCTACTTAGTGCATTAGCTACAACATTAGCTTTTCCCGGATGGTAGTCTATAACACAGTCATAATCTTTTAAAAGCTCTATCCATCGTCTTTGTCTCAAATTCAATTCTTTATGAGAAAGAAGATACTTCAAACTTTTATGATCAGTATAGATGTAGCATTTTTCACCATAAAGATAATGTCTCCAAATTTTCAAAGCAAAAATCACGGCTGCTAGCTCCAAATCATGAGTCGGATAATTCCTCTCGTGGGGTTTGAATTGATTACCTTTCTGTTCTACATCAGTATACAACCCAAACCACTCAAAGAAGCATCATTGTATACAATAAAATCTTTCCCCGACTTTGGTAATGTCAGAATTGGTGTTTCTATCAACATTTATTTCAACTTTTCAAAACTTTCTTGGCACTAATCATCCCACACAAATGGTACATTCTTTTGTAGCAGCTTGGTCAATGGCAAAGCTATCTTCGAAAATCCATTTATGAATCTTGGATAATACCCAGCTAAACCAAGCAAACTACATACTTCAAATATATTTCTTAGTGGTTTCCACTAAACAATTGCTTCGATTTTCTTTGGATCTACTCGAATTCCATCTGCAAATACTATATGTCCCAAAAATACTACCTCTGACAACCAAAACTCACATTTACTGAGCTTCCTATACAACTGCTTCTCTCATAATATTTTCAAAACAATTCTGAGATACTGACCATGTTCAGATTCAGATTTTGAGTAAACCAAAATATCATCTATAAAGACCACTACAAACTGATCTAGGTACGGATGAAAAATACGGTTCATGATGTCTATAAAAGTAGCTGGAGCATTAGTTAATCCAAAAGGCATTACTAAAAACTCATAATGACCATATCTTGTGCGAAAAGCTATTTTCGGTACATCGCTTTCTTTTACTTTCAGCTGATAGTATCCCGATCTCAAGTCAATCGTCGAAAACACTAAAGCTTCTTTCAACTAATCGAATAAACCATCAATGCACGGTAAAGGCTATTTATTCTTAATTGTCACCTTATTTAACCACCTATAGTCTATACAAAGTCGCATCGAACCATCTTTCTTTTTAACAAATAATATTGGAGCTCCCCACAGTGAAATACTTGGTCGAAAAAATCCTCAGTCTAACAAATCTTGCAACTGTACTTTCAATTCTTTTAATTTTATGGGCGATATTCTATACGGAGGTATTGATATTGGAGTTGTACTCGGATAAACCTAAATTACAAATTCTACTTCCCTATCTAGTGGCAAGCCTGATAATTCTTCAGGAAATACATTAGGAAATTCACAAACCGTTCGAATCTTGCTACATTGACTCTCAACAAATCAGAATTAATTATATAAGCCAAATAAGCTGTACACCCCTGCCGAAGTGATCTATGTGCCTAAATTGTTGAAATCATACCAGTTGACCCACTAGTCTGAATACCATTTACCTAATCTTATTACCATTTTCAATCTAAACAATGAACTTCTTTTTACAACAGTCCAAAATTACCCCATACTCGGATAACCAATCCATACCCAATATTATATCGAAATTACCAAATGGCATCATCAATAAATCAACAGGAAACATTCTATTCTATATTAGTGACGGGCACCTTCTACATACTTGATCTACTAATATTGTTTTCCCCAACGGACTAGACACTGCTATCGATACTCTAGACATTTCAGGTTTTAATTTCCCGACTTAACTAATTTTATATTAACATAAGAGTGTGTAGACCTCGGATCTATTAGTACATAAACAAGTTCTGAATGCAATAAAAATATACCTATTACCACATCGTGTGCTTCGCCCTCTTCCCAGGTTCGTACTACATATGCTCGGGCTGGTACTCTAGCTTCAGACTGTTGAGTAGCAACCTCACTTCCTCTTCTACCACCTCCTCTAGAAACCGAACCACTTCTACCCAATCCTCGACCTCTAACAATGGATACATATCTTTGTGGTGTAGCAATTGTAACATTTTTATTCTTCAGACATTCTCTAGCAAATGCTTAGTCGACCCATAATGAAAACAGCCTCTAGGTACTCTCCAGCATTCACCTCTATGTTTCTTTCTGCAATGTTCATAATCTGGAATTTCAGTATCCCATGACGGACCTTTAACACTACCCGTAGAAACTGCCATTTATTTCCCTCGACCTCTAGTACCCCCATCCAATCTGGAACTTGGTCTCCAGTTACTGCGAAATTCCATTGATCTTTTCGGTTGTGGACTTGAACTAACAGCCCCAGATTGTTTCCCAGTTGAACGGGTAATTTTAGGCTTTTTATCGAGGCCTAAAACTTGTTCAACCATTTTGGGCTTTTCCACCAAGTCTACAAATTCAATTATTCTGAGGGATACCAATTATAGCTTTATCTCATCTCATAAACCTCTTAGAAATCGTTTACAACTATTAGCTTCAGTCGGTACAAATTCAGCCGCATATCTACTGAGTCTCAAGAACTTTCGTTCATAATCTATTACCGACATCTCTCCTTGTTTCAACATTAAGAACTCTTGCTTTTTATCTTCTATATACAGTTCTCCCACATACTTTTTTTTAAACTCTTTCTGAAAAAAATCCCAACTTACTTACTTAGTCGGTATATGTCTTATCATAAATTCTCACCATACATAAGCTTCTCCTTGTAACAATGATACAGCACAAGATAAACTCTCCCAAGGAGTGCATTCAAGTTGTTGTAAAATCCTTTTTATTGATTCCATCCAATTTTCAACAGTTGATGGATCAACTCCCTTTAATCCCATAAATTCAATAGCTCCATACTTACGTAATTCTTTGATCAACTTCCTTTCCACATTAAGGGGTTAATTTCTTACTGGGTTTATATTAGTAGTCACCGATTCTGTTTCATCTAATTCGTACAACTCATCATCTCTGATATACATCTCTTGATCAATATCATCAATATTTTCATTTGACATCTTTAACTATGAAATAAAAATAAATAATATATCAGCATCCAAATCCCGACTCAATATTAACTTAATAATGGCATGTACCTCTAGACTCAATTTTCGAGCTCGATGTAGTCCGAGAATCAGTTAAACCTGAATAGCTCTGATACCAACAATTGCAACACCCCCTAACTCTGAACCGTCACCAGAACAAGGTTACGGAGCATTACCGAACCTATCAGACATCTTACGAATAATTCACAAAATAATTATCTTACCTAGCATAATTTAACCATTAAGTCCCTTAGATGGACCCTCGAGGCCCAAAATACGAGTTCGGAGTGGTTCAAGACTAATTTAGGTATGCAAGACATTTTTTGAAAATTTTCAAATTTTTTCCTAGGTGCAGGACTCACACACCCTGTACCGCTCCAAAAATCCTGAACTTCTTTTTGTGTGGTTTTTATGTGAATATGTGCTTAGTAGTCTTAGGCAAATATTATTTGGGTGTTAGAAGGCCCATAGTAGAGTTTGGGTCCAAGCTTAAAAGGAAAATATTAAATTTATTTTGGACTTTAATTTTAGGCTTCTAGAAGATTGGTAGTGGCGAGAAGCTGGACTTTCAGAGAGGTAATCAGAAGAGAAAATTTAGAAAATAGATTGGGGAGTTATCAGAGAGAAAAACGAGAAGATGAGAAGGGGGAAGTGATGGAGCTACATTGGGAATTAAGGCTATGGGCTATAAATATGTGCCGAATTTGGGATCCTAGGCTAATGCCAAATTTCTCATCTTTTCCTCAAGTGCCGATTTGTATTTTTTTTCTTCTCTTCTTTCTTCTTTTCTTGCCGAAATCCTCTATATTTGGCCTTGTCCCTTTTCCTTATTCCTTTGATTTTTATTACCTACTTTCACTAGATCTTAAATCTCCAAAGTCGACTAGGGGCTTGTCAGGAAGAGCTGAATTCCTCATTTAGGCTACCGTGTTCGTGAAATTGAGGTAACGTTAGGGGTTGGTGATAAAGAAAAGAGGCTATTAAGGCTTGGCATCTGCTAAGGTTAAGGTGAGGCTTTGGGATTTTTATAGATAAAGTTTGTATTTAGCTTATGATTAATTGTTAAGTAATATCGAATTTAGGTTCGTGACTAATAGGAAATCGCAGAATGCTTTATTTCCAGGTGTGTACAAACACTACACACACGATATCAGCAATGCCGAAAAGCCGAAAAGCCTAAAGTGGCAAATAGGCGCGGGCCTTGAGGCTAAGTTTTGTGAAATTTATTGATTTGGTTATATGAATTGAGTTAGTCATGCATATTACGTGATTTGAATTGGATTTGGGCTTAATGGGCCACTTAACAGAGATTTGGGCCTAATGGGCTATATGATTGTGATTTGGGCTTAATGGGCTATATGATTGAGAATGGGCTTTGTATATGGGTTTGGGATTAGTATCTGTTAACTGCCAAACATTCATAAAACTTAAAAACACAAATGCAACCGTGGACAAGTCATAAGGTTGAAGTGTGGTGATGGGTATATGCATGTCTAGGATTAGATCTAGGGAGAGCTTGGTACTTAAATGGTCTCAATGACCATCCTCATCTTCTCTAGAATCCTACCTGGTGCATAGTGCATGTTCACTTTGGCCAACGGGGACTTGTTAACAGGCCAGGTAGGTACTGAATCCATAAAACTTAAAAATGATCGAAATGCCCCTAAAGGCGAAATGACTAAAATACCCCTAGGAGTTAAACTTGGGATTTATGGGTGTGACATGTTGCATTCATGTGATATACTACTTAGGCTACATGTGGGCGGGAAATTATGGTACGGAGGAAGAATTTGAGGATTGCATGGTTGCTTGACAACCGTGGATCCACTGTTGGCTTTTTAAAGCCCAATATGTGATTAGCAGCTTTGCTGCAACGTTAGGTAGTACAGCAACCGGGCTACCATTATTGTGTAGCGGATGGGTGGGTCGATTTAGAAATCCCCACAAGTGTATAAGGTTGGTCGGGAAATGTTGTGTAGCGGATGGATTACTGGATAGGGTTTTTACTACATTGCATATGTGATATATTACGATGATACTGTGATTAGGGCTTAGGCCCAATTGATTGCTTGCATGTTAATGATTGTTGAGGGTTATACACACTGAGTGTCGAAACTCACTCCCTCTTTAATTTTCTCAGGAGACCCTTAGTAGGCAGTTCGACAAATGAAGGGACTCGAAGGTGGCCAACTAGCAAGACGCTTTATTTTATTTATTTTTTGTTATAGTTTCTAAGTATTTTGATTTCGGATTGTAATAAGGCTTTACCTCTGCTATTTGTTACATTGAACACTTTACTTTATTTCCTCTAAATTATCCCACGTTTTATTTTGAAACAATGGATTTATTCAAAATTAAGTTTCCGCACATAAAAATATTTTCCCTAAAAAGTTAAAAAAATAATTTTTAACCTATAAAAAGACTGATTGATTTTTAAACACAAGCCGTTTGAAAAACAACTTTAAATTGAAATTTTACTCAAATTTCTTTAAGAAGGGTTTTCAATGAAAAACAAGATTTTTCGCAAAAATACGTCAATTTGACACACCAGATTCGGGCCTAACTTCTAGGTCGGGTTTAGGGTGTTACATTTAGTGGTATCAGAGCCGGTTGCAAAGCTCGGGCTATGAAGTGGGCCTTATTATTTGGGTTTAAAAATAATTTTTGATTGGATCAAAATGTTTTGGAAAAAATTCTTGTTGTGTGGCACACCGAGTCTCTGACGTTGAACCAAGAAAGTTCTTCTGATACTAAATTTATTTTGAATTGTTATACTGTAAATAGTGAGCTACTTTTAGAATATACCTAGAGTAAAACTAAAGCCCATGGGGAACTAAGACTGTAGAGGATTTACGACTACGAAAACAATACTCTACTTAATACTCCCATAAGACATCAGCGTAAATACTGAAACTAACTAAAACTTCATAAACTTTTAGTACAGATAATGAGTGCTAGAAAAGGTGCAAGGGGCCGCGGCCGAGGTCGCGGAAGTGTTAGGGTTGAGTCATTGGCATTGGGCCATATGTCCCATGTTGAAGTAGGAGAGGCTTCGGATTCACCCGTAGTTGAAACTAAATCATATGATCGAGCCGCTGGAGAAGAAGCATTGTCTCAAGCAATCCTAAGGATCTTAGAAAGGGTCGCTGGGCCCAATAATGGTACGGGCAATTGAGGGTCAATTTCGAAGTGACTTCGATCTAACGGGGCTAAAATCTTTAAGGGCGTGGTTGGACGACTTGGACTGCACCCCTGAGCAAAAGTTGAAAGGAGCAGTGTCACTACTTAGGGAAGAAGCCTATCAGTGGTGGCTGGCAGTGAAAGAGGGCACCCAAGCCGAATATATTACTTGGGAGTTTTTCAAAACTTCGTTTGAAGGGAATACTTGGGTGCAAGCTATGTTGATGCTAGGAGAAAGGAGTTCCTGAACCTGACCTAGGGGAACAAATCTGTGGCGGAATATGAGGCATAATTTCTACGCCTTAGTAGGTACGCAAGGGTTATGGTGGCAATAGATTATGAGCAGTGCATTAGATTTGAGGATGGTCTTAAGGATAGCATCAGGGTATTGGTAGCTCCACAGAGGGAGCAAGTTTTCTCGAAGTTAGTTGAGAAAGCGAAGATAGCAGAGGAGGTAAAGCGCACTAAGCGTCTAAATCGAGAAAAAGAGAAGGGTAGGAATAAAAAGGAGGCTGAATCTTACGATGTTGGACAAAGGCCTAAGGCTAAGGCCAGAGTCAATGGGCCAATAAGAGCTGAGCCCTCTGCTGCTAATTCAGGGATACCACCTTGTGTTGATTGTGGGAGAGGTCATACAGGTGAGTGTTGGAGGAGGACAAGAGCTTGTTTGGGTTGTGGATCTATGGCGCATAGGATCAAAGATTGCCCTAGAAGGTCAGTTTAGGTGCAAGCCGTGGGCCAGGCTAATGTTCAGCCACCAAGGGGTGGTCAATAGCCGCCAAGGGGCCGAGGTTAGACCAAGGGTGAAAATGGTAATAAACGTGGTCGTGGAGCACGAAGCGGAGGTACAGGTTATGCTGAGGCGAGGCAGCCAGCTTTGGTCTATGCAGCACATCGCCAAGAGGATGAAGACACTCCAGATGCGAATACTAGTGTGTACCTTACCATAGTGTACTAAGTGTTTGTTTTGGCTTTAGAATTAGAGTGCGCAGCGAAAGCGTGATGATGTAGTCTATGTTATACGATCATTAGTTAGTTGGAAATTTCGAGGATGAAATTTCTTTTAGGGGGTAGAGTTGTAACGCCCCAAAAATCTCGAACTTCTTTTTGTGTGGTTTTTATATGAATATGTGCTTAATAGTCTTAGGCAAATATTATTTGGGTGTTAGAATGCCCATAGTAGAGTTTGGGTCCAAGCTTAAAAGGGAAAATATTAAATTTATTTTGGAGTTTAATTTTAGGCTTCTAGAAGATTGGTAATGGAATGAAGCTAGACTTTCAGAGAGGTAATCAGAAGAGGAAATTTAGGAAATAGATTGGGGAGTTATTAGGGAGAAAAACGAGGAGATGAGAAGGGGGAAGTGATGGAGCTGAATTGGGAATTGAGGCTATGGGCTATAAATATGTGCCGAATTTGAGATCCTAGGCTAATGCCAAATTTCTCATCTTTTCCTCAAGTGCCGATTTGTATTTTTTTCTTCTCTTCTTTCTTCTTTTCTTGCTGAAATCCTCTACATTCGGCCTTATCCCTTTTCCTTATTCCTTTGATTTTTATTACCTACTTTCGCTAGATCTTGAATCTCCAAAGTCGACTAGGGGCTTGTTAGGAAGAGCCGAATTCCTCATTTAGGCTACCGTGTTCACGAAATTAAGGTAACATTAGGGGTTGGTAAGGATGGTCGAAAGTCCTTTTTTTAACAGGTTTTTTAGTATCGTTTTAGTTGCTATAGTATCGGTCTTGACTCATGATTGGATGCCAGTCACCTAATATCGAGTTTTATGATTAAGTTGGTACTGATCTAGGGTCTAATCACGGTTGGTGATAAAGAAAAGGGGCTATTAAGGCTTGGTAAACTGTAAGGTTACGGTGAGGCTTCAGGATTTTTATAGATAAAGTTTGTATTTAGCCTATGATTAATTGTTAAGTAATATTGAATGTAGGTTCATGACTAAGAGGAAATCGCAGCACGCTCTATCGTCAGGTGTGTACAAACACTACATGTAACACCCCAAACCCGGCCCAGACGTTACGGCCAAGTCTGGTGTGTCACATTGAAGTGTTTTTCGAAACCATGTTTTCATTGAAAACCCTTCTTAGTGTTTAGAAACTCCTACCGTTAGACTTGTATAAAACCTCAGCTTGTGTTTGTTTCTTTTTCAAAATGTGGATCATTAAAATAATCATTCCCTTTTTAAACATTGTTAATAACTTTGTAGAATTTTTATGGAAAATTGTGAAACCTTTGTAGGTTGCAGAAAACATGTTATTTTTAAAACAGTTTAAGTATCAGAAAACCAGACCTTCTTCGTTATGGCTTAAAGTGAATGGATACTATGCACCAGGTAGGATTCCAGAAGAGAGGAGGTGAGTCAATTAGACTGCTTAAGTACCAAGCTCTCCCTAGATCTAATCCTAGACATGCACACATCCATTGCCACACTTTAACCTTATGACTTGTCCACGAACAACAAATTAGGTTTAAGTCTATTTAAAATATTTATTTATGAAAACGTTTACATTGCGGAAGCTTTGCTCTGTTATCATGATATTTTGAAAACAAGTAACTTTTATAAAAGCGCCTTAGAGCTATCCGATTTCAAAACGATTTAAACAATATCATACTTAAGCTAAAAACAAATTAGATAATTTGAGAGGCCTTATTACAAACCCAAATTAAAAATAAAACGATTGAAATAAGTAATAAAATAAATAATGAAATAGGTAATCTAATTAAACCAAAATTTCAGTCTTCGTGGCCACTCTGAATCCCTCCTAGCTCCAAGTCCATTATCTAGGGCTCACCTGCAAGGATGGAAGGAAAAAGGGTGAGTTTGGAAAACTCAGTGTGTATAGAAGCCCATCCAAAGCCCAAATCAGCTCAAGCCCACTAGGCCTAAGCCCTAACCAGTCACAGTAATAACTGGGCCGAAGCCCTATTCAGATAACAGTAAACTGGGCCTTAGCCCTTTTTCAGATATTAATACGGCCCATAGGCTCAATTCAGTAGCAGAACAGTAATATCGATGCATGAATGCAAAACCCATATCAGTATGTGGGGAAGCTACTCAACCCACCCAACCGCTACTCTCCACACGTACCAGCCAAACTCTCTATGTGGGGAAAACTACTCAACCCATCCAACTGCTACTCTCCACGGTGGCAACATAGCTGCATAATCAGATAGTGTGGCCGAGCCACCAGAACGGTAAACTAGGGCAAAGCCCCTTTTTCAGTAAACTGAGGCAAAGCCTCTTTTCAGTACTTCCTCCATCAAATAATCCCAGTCCCATACAACAGATAATCATGTCATGGTATACAGTGAACAGAAACAGTAAAACATGCATTTCAGTCAAATTTAATCGTAGGGGTATAACGGTCATTTGCACCTAAGGGTAAAATAGTAATTTCCACCTATAAGGGGTATTTCAGTAATTATGCTAGTTTTTAAGGTTTCATGCACGTTTTAATCAGTAATAGTCTAACTTTTATCTCAGTAGTTTATTTAGTACATTTTAGCAGATTATAGTCATTGGGCCCTAAAACCCCTAATGGGCCCTACAATGTCATATTACTATTTTGGCTCGTTTAGCCCAAATTCAAGTGTAGTCTAACAGATTTAACCCATAGTTTATCAGAACACTCTTACCACTTACTTTTACTCATATGGGCCTGTAAGCCCATTGGGCCCAATTTCAGCCTATCGAGGCCCAAACTTACCGAAGTGCACGAAATTGTGCATTCAACCATCTTACCACTTACGATTACAGATCCAATGATATCCAACCGACTTATGAGCATTTGCACACTCACAAGCCCACGAAATGCTAGAATTCTGGCATTTTGGCTTTTTGGCTTTTACCAATTTAAACTACAAGAGGGTGTTCGATACACACCTAATTTGCAACGACTGCTAACGAGATCTCCCACGATATCCTACAATCGATTACTAGACACATCAGATCCAAAATATAATGACAATCTCCATACTACTTACCATAATCGGCCATCACCACCTAAGGCTCTTGAGATCTTACCTTTGCCGAAACTAGTGACTAGATCTAAATCTAGTCGTTCCAAAGGTCCAAGCCTCTTATGCTCCTTGCTAGATCGCCTCTTCCACAAAAAGTACATATAAAACCAATTAAAAGAACTGTCTTTACCTATCATCAGATTCGACAACCTCCCTAAAGAGTTTAGAGATTTCGGCTTTTCTTAAATTCAAAGGTAACGAGTAGATCTGAGATGTCGAGTACTTACCACAGGTTTTCTTTAATCAAGGCGATTCTTCTACTCAGATCTGATGCAGATCTAGCCCCTAAACACTAGCAAAATTCGAATCTTAGAGATCTAAGGATTCGGCTATATATCCCTAAAAACTATGGTGTTTTTGGCTTTTTAAGTGGTGAAAGAAGATATGATTTGAGGCTATGGTTGGAGAGGTGTTTGTTGACAGAGCCTAAGGGTTTAGAGAGTATGAAATCTGGCTACAAGTGAGGAAAAACAAAGGGGGTTCGGCTATAGGCAAATTGGCACAGGAAGCAACCTTTCGGGATTTCGGCTTTTAGTAGGTGATGAGTTTGAGAAGAAAAGAGTGGCAATTTTGGTTTTTGAAGAGAAGAAAATGAAAGATGATGGAGGAGGAGAGGTGATTTCAGCTAGAGAGGAAAAGAAAAAGAAAGAATAGAATAGAGGAGAAGAGAAGGAAGAATTCGGCACCTAGGAGATCTAACTTTAAGTTTTCGGCTTTTTGCAACACTGAGAAGAGAATAGAATGAAAGTGAAGGCTCTAGGTGGCTAATCCTAATTCGGCAAGACAAAAAGAAAATAAAGCTTGCCCTAATGGCCATTCAAACCAACGGCCCAATCCCCCTAAGGCCCTAGCTGAATGCTACTTAAGCTCTATCATATGCCCGGCACATGCACAAAAATAAAAGTACCATCTACTTACCTTGCGACTTGAACTCTGGCCCTTAAACTCAGTCCACACACCACTTTTTTAGGAACTTAGTGGCACCACCTTGCCACTTTACCAAGGCCCTCTTTGTGTCTCAACTTACTAACTTTTTCTTAAAGGCCCACTTAACTAAGCCTCTTTCACTTGGAAGCCAAAATTGATATTTCTGCCGGGTTTAAACTTAGGCTTGGGCCTCCTAAAGACCCACTAACACATTTAAACACAATTTCAGTATCCAAAACACCAAAATTTCAAAATTTCACCAAAATCACAAAAACCTGAAAAATCCCAAAAATCAAGACGTCATCTAAATTACTCAGGTTGTCGTCCATCCAAACCCAGACTCAAAGCCTAATTCTTCTAGGCCCAAATTCACAGAGTTACACTACACACACGATATCGGCAATGCCGAAAAGCCGAAAAGCCGAAAGTGGCTAAATGGGCCCGGTAGGCCCTAAGGCTAAGCTTTGTGAAATTTATTGATTTGGTTAAATGAATTGAGTTAGTCATGCATATTACGTGATTTGAATCTGATTTGGGCTTAATGGGCCACTTAACAGAGATTTGGGTCTAATGGGCCATATGATTGAGAATGGGCTTTGTATATAGGTTTGGGCTTAGTATCTGTTAACTGCCAAACATTCATAAAACTTAAAAACACAAATACAACCATGGACAAGTCATAAGGTTGAAGTGTGGTAATGGGTATATGCATGTCTAGGATTGGATCTAGGGAGAGCTTGGTACTTAAGCAGTCTCAATGACCCACCTCCTCTTCTCTAGAATCTTACCTGTTGCATAGTGCCTATTCACTTTGGCCAACAAGGACTTGTTAACGGGCCAGGTAGGTACTGAATCCATAAAATTTAAAAATGACCGAAATATCCCTAAGGGCGAAAATGACTAAAATACCCCTAGGAGTTAAACTTGGGATTTATGGGTGTGACATGCTGCATTAATGTGATATACTGCTTAGGCTGCATGTGGGTGGGAAATTATGGTACGAGGAAGAATTTGAGAATCGCATGGTTGCTTGACGATCGTGGATCCACCGTTGGCTTTTTAAAGCCCAATATGTTATTAGCAGCTTTGCTGCAACGTTACGTAGTACCGCAACCGGGCTACTATTGCTATGTAGCGGTTGGGTGGTCGATTTAAAAATCCCCACAAGTGTATAAGGTTGGTCGGGAAATGTTGTGTAGCGGATGGATTACTGGGGAGGATTTTTACTGCATTGCATATGTGATATATTACGATGATACTATGATTAGGGCTTAGGCCCAATTGATTGCTTGCATGTTAATGATTGCTGAAGGTTGTACACACTGAGTTTCGAAACTCACTCCTTCTTTAATTTTCTCAGGAGACCCTTAGTAGGCGGTTCGACGAACGGAGGGACTCGAAGGTGACCAGCTAGCAAGACGCTTTATTTTATTTGTTTTTCTTTATAGTTTATAAGTATTTTGATTTCGGATTGTAATAAGGCTTTACCTCTGCTATTTGTTACATTGAATGATTTACTTTATTTCCTCTAAGTTATCCCACGTTTTATTTTGAAACAATGGATTTATTCAAAATTAAGTTTCCGCACATAAAAATATTTTCCCTAAAAAGTTAAAAAAAATAATTTTTAACCTATAGAAAGACTGATTGATTTTTAAACACAAGCCGTTTGAAAAATAACTTTAAACTGGAATTTTACTCAAATTTTTTTAAGAAGAGTTTTCAATGAAAAATAAGGTTTTTCACAAAAACACTTCAATGTGACACGCCGGATTCGGGCCTAACTTCTAGGCCAGGTTTGGGGTGTTACACGCCTGTGTGAATAGAGGACACACCTATGTGACCCCTTAACATGCCCGTGCTATTGAACTGTGTGGCTCAACACGGCCTGGGTAACTTGGGACACACCCGTGTCTCTTACCCGTGTAATTCACTGACTTCCAACCTAAGAAGAAATTAATTTCACACGGCCAAGCCACACGCCCGTATGCTTAGCCCGTGTGGATAAATTTTTCGATTCGGAACTAGTGCAATTTTCACATGGCCATGGCACACGCCCATGTCCTATGCCGTGTCCTTCACACGGCTGAGACACACACCTGTGTCTCTGCATGTGTGCAAAATCCTGGACGTTATGTTTCTCATTTTTAATGTGCAAAGGACACACGGCCAGATCACACGCCCATGTGCTAGCCATATGTAGCCGTGTGTCTCACATAGTCTGGTCACACGCCCATGTGCCATGCCATGTGGACTTAAAATTAAGCATTAAACTATAAGTTTACCTCCCTGCACTACTTAAACCACAAGCAATCCAAATTTTAATAATTCAACCAATCCAATTTACTTCTAAATGTGCCTAATCTATAACATAAACATTAATCTTATGATCAATTCAATATTTACTCACAATCACTTTAATTAATACATCTAATTCAATTCAATATACCACATTCAAACCATTATAGTTTTGTACCAAAATATACAAATTTCTTAAGCTTAACTTTTCATATACATAACCATTCAAACACATTTACACATCTTCTATGACCTACTTCCAGGATAACCATATTCATAATCCTAGGTACATGCCATTGAACCAAAAAGAAAATTTACATCACCACTATGTATGAGTTCAGGATTTGTCTTGATACTGGATCTGGACTTCTAACTTTACTTGTTCTACGCACGAAAACAAACCGTACACTGAGTATGGATATACTCAGTGGTATTACCATAATTCAAATACTAATAATAAAACTTTAAACATGCATAGTAACAAAATAATCATCTTTTGTTCACAATAGATCATACTTAGAACCATCATTTAATTTCATAATAGTAATCATAAATATAATACTTTCATTTAAATTTCTCCATTTATAATTATATTTCAATTTCTACATTAATATCTATATTATATGAAATCTTAATTCATCCATCTCAACCTTTCAACTACAATTTTCTCAAATCATTCATTTTATCGAATCTTTTCTTTATCCCTATTAACATGACTCGGACCTTGGCAGATATACACGGATCCAACCAACACACCATTATGACACATTGTGCCTCATCGGCATAGCTAAAGTAAACGGTACCTAGTACCTCATCGGATTTAATTCGAAGCAATTAATACGACATTTTAAGTGCCTCATCAGTATTAACCGAAGCAATATAATGACACAAATATAGTTCCTCATCGACTCGAAGTCTAAGTACCCCTGAACACTTCCTATCCTATGGCATGCCAACTATATCTGACATAGCCCAACTAGTTAATAGGGTATTCAATTTATCTTTTTCAATTCAAATTCAATCAATTTCATTACAATTTCGATTTCACATATATATCAAATGTTTCACTTTTCCAATCAATTTGCATTTCAAATACTCAAATGCTTTCATAATCCAATATCATCTCAAATTCACATTACACATTCAATAGTTACTAAATTCACTTACCATGCATAATAATAAATTTGCAATAATTAATAAATATTAGATTTAAATTATAGTAATACAAACCGAATTTCCTTGTTCTACTGCTCGTTAATTTTTACCTTCCCTTTCCTGGCCGACAACTACGGCTCGATATTAGCTACGTAATTGAACAATTTAAAATCATCAATACAAAATTTTATCTAAATATCATTATTCATGTCTAGTCTTTCTCTAAATTCTAATTTTATCCCTAATCAATGTTAATTTTATTATCTCAATCAAACTTCAAATTCTCACATAATTTCTACTATAGACTCATTTTAACTCCTCAATTTCACCACAATTCCATAATTTTGAAATTAGTTCAATTTGGTCCCTACTATTCAAAATTTATGCTTTATTTAACAATTCAATCCTATACTAACTTCTAACTTGAAATTATATCAATTAAATTACTAATTCATCAATTTACCCAATATGAACCATGTCTAAAAATCTTCTAACTATTAAAATTTCCACTTAAATTCAATAGTATTTTATTCTAAGACTCCAAAAACATCAAAATTAAAAGAAAATGGACTAAATTGACTTACCAATTTAAGCTTAAATGCTTAGAACCCTAATTTTCCATTTTTCTTTTTCTTTCTTTATTTTCTTCCCTAAATTTGTGAGCTTCTTTCTATTTCTTTCTTCTTTTATTTCTTTTATTTTGTTTTATTTATTTTATTTACTTTATTTAATTAGTGAAATATAATAATAATACAAGATAATAATATTTTAATAAAATATTTATTACTTAAAATGTAAGTAAATATATATATATTAATTTCAAATGTATATATATTTATACTACACATGTCACTAAAATATACCACACATTTGTCAAAAATGTGGTCTAATTCTTATTTAGTCCATTTACTTTCTCTATTTTATAATTAAACTTTTACATTCTATTCAATTTAATCCTTTTATTTAATTAACCTTAATTTAAACAAATTCACCTAATCAAAACCTAATTGACTATATAACTAACTTCATAAATATTTTAATAAATATTTACGGATCTATTTTACTAAAACGGAGACCCAATAATTTCTTTTTTCGATACCCGTACTTTCTAGGTCGTTACATCACCTATGTCATTTATCAACTTAACATCCAACATCAACCGAGTGCAAACACAAACATTACCAAAACTACTTATTAATACAAATATTATGTTCTTAATTCAAGTGACATGTTGATCCTATATGCATGTCACAACACTATAACCAAAATGAGCACAACTCTACCGATTTGATGATAATGTGAGCTTCTCTTCAATCCGGCTCGAGAGTTCCGCAAGGTGACAATCTACAAAGAAAGAAAGCAACTAGAGTAAATATATATAATGCTTAGTAAGTTCATTTGAAAGTTATTATACTTACCTTAATATTATGCAAGTATAAATACAAACGTAGTTTTACATCTTGTTGGCTAGGACATAGCACTCAAACATCAACAAGGCGAGCTTAAACAATGTACAAGACCATCAAATACTATATGTTACTTAAGCATAGCAATTTTTGTCACTTTCTTCCGCTTATCATAACGGCATATTCAATTTTACAACTCACAAATCTATATCAAACATACCTGAATCAAACAATCACCATTCTCCACCATCAACCATTTTAATTCATCAATTTTAACCAAATTCTATAAATCTTTTGGTCTTGTTAGGCTTTAACAATTCAAAACCTCAATGATAGAAGATTTCTATCAGGTTTCAAAGATTTTTTTTCAATTGTTTAAACTTCTAATTTTAGGTCATTCAAATTAATTTTATTTTGACCTCTCACTAGAAAGTTTTTAGAGCTCTGAGCATCATATTTATTATTGAATGCAATCATAACAATTTTATCATGGCAAATTAAATATCATATTTTTCCTTTACCCATTTTCGCCTCACAATTTATAATACTGACGATATTAGTTCTTAGACTATATTTTAAGGTAAAATTAATATCATTTTGGTTAGTGTAAAGTTCCCTAAAATATAATCAAGAATATTATGTTTGATAAAAAAATATATATTAAAAAATTATAAGTAGGTATATTGGTCATTTCAAAATTTTAACATTTTTGGATATTTTATTTTTAAAAATAAAGGCTACATTGGTCATTTAAGTCTTTAAACATAGTTAAATATTTTTATAAAAAAAATTAAAGGATATATTGTTCATTTTATTCTTTTTAACATTTCTGGATATCTTATATTTTTACTTAAGAAATTGTTAAAAGATATTTTGATCATTTACATCTTTTTCTTATGCTATTACAATATTTATTTCTTTGAATCAAACATAGAAATACTATTACAATACTTATTTTATTCTACGCAACCAACTATTGCAATACTCTTATCCCATTAAAACTCTATTTCATTTCTATATAATAATATTCAATTAAAACTTTATTTTATTACAGTGAACTAAACATAACATCATTTGTTTACTTTTTGAGCCACATCAAATTTTCAACCCATTCAACATAAATTCATATTTATATATTTGCCTACAAGGAGTAAACAAAGAAAGAAACATGTCTAGCTCAAAGTTCCCTAAAAAATATATCCTGTCAGAAGTATCAAAGAAATAATAAATTAAACAATTAATTTGTTTATTTAATTTATGCAACTTGTTAATCAAAAAGCTGGAATCAGCTGAAAATTTGAATGCCAAAGCTGACGTTTTTCATACACCGCTTATCCTATATAATATTTACATCCCATTTACCATTCAAGGTGAAGCACAAATGGAAAGAAAAATTATAGTACGGGTTGACAGTGTTTCCTTTACTATATGCCTCGAAATTTAGTGAAATTTAAGTTAACTCGTACTATTTGACTGTATTGTAGAGGAGCTATGCCATTTTATCATCACAGAATCTGGAGAATGTGGCAATGGTACACTCTTCAACAACCCAACATCATCTGCTGAAATATCCATCTCTTCTGCCTTTGCTTTTTTGTAATCCTCATTTTGTATACCCTTTAGGGCCTCCAACACTTGTGCCATTGTTGGTCTCATCTCTTTCTCGTTTTGCAGGCACTGGAATGCCACCTCTGCTACACCCGTTATCATTTTCCTAACCTTGTAGTCCGATTCGAATCCGAGAGATGGATCCACTAGTTCATGTAATGCTCGGTTTTGAATCTTATTGATAGCCATGTTCGACAAATTGATCTCGTGTCTGTGCCTCGTGATGTCAACGGCTGGTTTTGATGATATTAGCTCAACGAGTACAACCCCAAAGCTAAACACATCACTCTTCTCGGTAAGCTGGTAGCATTGGTGATATTCGGGATCGACATAACCGGGAGTCCCTTGTGGAGCAGTGGAAACATGGGTAACATCAGTTGGAAAAAGACGAGACAGTCCGAAATCTGCAACTTTAACAGTGAAATTGTTGTCGAGGAGGATATTGTTGGTTTTCACATCACGGTGGATGGTTTTAGAAGCATGGAGATAGCTCAGCGCGTCTGCAGTCTCTATAGCTATATCTAAGCGAATGGACCAAGAGAGTGCACCCGGTTTAGCACGTTGTCCATGAAGGTGATCAGCAACAGTGCCATTAGAAACATATTCATATACCAGCAACAGTTCCCTACTGTGACGAGAGGTGCATCCGTAAAGCGATACGAGATTTCTGTGATGCAATTTGGTTAGGATCCAAACTTCATTCATGAATTGCTCAACTCTCTTGTAGTTGTTTTCATATAAACGTTTAATCGCAACAGCACGTCCATCTCGAAGTTTGCCTAGTCAAGGAAGATGGATGAGAATAATAGAACATCGACAATCTAATGATTCGGTTTTGTATCTTTTTCTTACCATAATATACGGTTCCAAAGCCTCCATCACCAAGTTCCTTATTGGAATCAAAGTTGTTGGTAGCTTCTCCAAGTTCTTTATAGGTGAAGAGATGGACACCAGCCAAGCTTTTGACCTTCTCAGGATCCATCATGAAAGAACGATCGGAAAAGCTTTTGCTCCATGCATAAGATGATTTAAAGAACTCCTTTCCACGGCGATGGCGGAACCAGAAATAGAAAGCGATGGCCGAAATTATTATGCCTCCAGCAGCCGCTCCAAAACCTGCGTTTATTGAAAATTCGTATCAAGTTGGTGAAAGAGAAGATGAAAATGCAGCAACACACTGCCAGAAGAGATGAATGGAACACTACAGGGGAGAATCAGGGAAGTATATTACCGATTGCAAGCTTTTTTGCCAACTTAAAACCACTCCGGCCTGAAATAGAAAAAAATTTCTTTTTTAGAGAAATTAAATGAATATGGTATATGGCAAATGGGAAAAATAATGATAAAAGTTACCATGGAGTAACCTATACTAAAAGTCGGGTTGTAGTGGATGAATTAGATAGATCAAAGAGCAAATTGATCTTTTTGTTAAAAATTCCATCTATTTTTGTTATTTAAAACTAATTCTTATACATCATCATAAGGTACACGTGACTAATCATGTATAATTGTTTGGTTATTCCGTTAACCACACCCGTTTTTAACAATACAAATAAATGAATTTTTAACAGAAAAGATTGAATTGTTATTTGATTTAATGTACATAGACTAATTTATTAATTTTTTAATAAAAAAAACAAAATATAATCTAAATAATAATACACGAATCTCCATGATACTTTTACTAATAAATAATCCATCAGAGCTCTCAACATTTCTAAAGACATGTAATCCTAATTCCTACAAAGGGTCAATTATCAGCCGTCTATATCACATTTTACGGTCCCAATTTCAGCTATGAAACAAGAAACAGCAAAACATGTAACAATCCAAAGAAAATATATTATTAATTTGTTCCTACACTTAAAAAGTTGGTTAATGGTATGTTGCCTATAATGTAATGCTACCCTATTTCATATCCAAACAGAACAATTTCGAATTATGTATCATGACATGACTCGATAAGTCAGGATATAGTGCGAATTTGCATTCTAAGGTTGTCAAAAAGATATGGATAATACAAATAGATAAATCTAAAATATAGCAATAAGGGATGGCATGGAATGGAATAGTTCATATTATCTTATGGGAATTTGGAAAGGAGACAGAGAATAATATTTGAAGCAAAAGCAAAGATATGGTTTGCTCAAGAGATTGGGCATTTTCATATTCAAATAAATGTAAGCATTCATTTGGGAAAGTCAAAGAATGGGTGGCGCCTACCCTCTACAATTCCAGATCCTCCCAAGTAAAAGATAGCTTAGCTTTAAGACCGCACCATCTAATTAGCGGTGGTTTTGTTCTAATTAGCAGAAATGACCTATATCTGCTAATGCTGACGTCATAATGATAGTAATTTATGAAAGATTTGAATCCTCTTCAACTGGGTTTTATTGTTAGCTTTAAAAAAAAGGGGGAAAATCTCCACGACATGAATAAAAACAAAGCATAATCATTTATTTCAACTTTTATTTAATTTTTGTTTTTTTAAGTCCTTAAATTCGTTTCCTTTATCACATTATTCCAAATGAATAGAAAAATTAATGTTTTTAATTTTGCTGACATTATATACACGTAAATTATAATGTTAATGATATATCAACATGTAATTAATTTTTTAAAATTTAAAAATTCAAAATAAATTGTAAAAACAATTTTAAAAGTTAAAAATTATAAAAATATTTTTTTAAAATTTAAAAAAATTAATAAATATTGACATATCATCTACATGATATTCATGTGTACGTTATATTAATAAAGTTAATAAATATTAATTTCTTTATTCATGATTTGATAAAAAATTACAAAAGATTTAAAATATTGTTTTTTAAAATTAGAGGAAAAAAAAAAGTGATTATGCCTAAAACCAATCTGCACCGACCCAATATTAAATGGGACCATTGGGAAAAGATAGAATAGAAGAGTAATTTAATAGGTGGGGGCACCTGCTCTATATAACCAAAGATTTCGGTGGCTTAATTTAAAGGAGAGAAAAAGAAACATTACTTCGGCCGCACCTTTTCATTGCATTTGAAGGTGGGAAAATGAAATTAAGAAGAGAAGTAGAAGATGGGGTTTGGGCCAAACAAGTTGGGAAGAATAGTCCTTTATCGGCTGATGCTGTCTGGGACCGCTGACCAATTCCAAAGTTAGACCATGAATGGATTTTTCTTAAAGGTCTAATCAATGAAGTAAAAGCTGAAAAGATTGGATAATTAAGAACCCAAAGCTGGTGAATTCTGGGTCATAAACAGCAGGAAAAGACGACTGGATATCAACTGGATTCCATGTTTCTGAACAATGATTCAACGGAGTGTTTTAACGATTCAGGAAGAGTTAAAAGAAGCAGGTATACCATACCTTTGTGACATTTAGTTGTATGAGGATGATCACGGCAATAGCAGGCAAATGTAGAGGTTTCATTTTGGTTGAATCCACATCTTCCGCCAGAATCCTTGCATTTTTTGCAATAATCATCGTATGCGAAGTATTTAATATCAAAGGGTTCGAGTAAACTTTCATTCACGGAGCTGATCCCCCCATTCAGATCATCAAAGGCCTTTTTCCCAATAGGAATTTCAACTTTTTCACTGTATTCAATACATCCATTTTCATCCTCCATAAAGGACATGAGGGAAGTTTCTTTTCCACCCTTTCTGCAACTGAAGCTATGATTCGGACCTCCCCTGCTTCGGCAGTCGTAGAACAGAGTAATGTTTTCAGCAGTTTCAGTATAATTAAAAGCATTGTTTATCAAAATCGGCTGAGGACAAGTGTTGTTTAATTCCACTCGTTTGATTGTCAACAAACCATGAGACCGATTGAGATGCAGCACATAGAATTCTTGGGAACTGAGCGTCATAACAGGGGGCTGATCCTGCCTGCACTTCAGCTTATACCCTTCATTACCGTAACCGCAATATGAAGGTCGATTAGATTGATCGGTCCAGAAAGGATACGAAATATTAGAAAGGTTTCCACAATCAAATGGAGCGCATGAAGTAAAGTGGAAATCATCTTGGGCGTAAGACAGTTGGAAAATAGTTAAAAGGAATAAGATGGAGAAGGAAGATGGTGAAAGGAAGAAGGCATCCATGGAAGAATGAGTGAATGGTTTGTTTAAAGTGAAAAAGGGTTTATATATACATATAAAACAGAATGAGAAGGTAAGATAGAAAGGGAAGAACTGGGGAGACAAAAAATGGGGTTGGGTTGGAAATTTAACAGAAGAGGAAGGAGAGGGGTTAGAAATTCCCAAGAGATACAAGGGTGCTGACCTTGACTTGTGGAAAGATACTTCACATGTGGTTGAATGCTAAGTGACGGATGATAGACGTAATGCCATTTAGTGGCTTATTTTTCATGGACAAATCATCTTCACTCCAAAAATCTTGTTCAAGTTTTTGGCACAGAAGGTTTACCACTCCACTAGGAATTTTTTCCACCACTTAAATGACTAGCATCATTCTTAATTTTGAACTTAATAATCAAGATATCATACTATGACCAAAAAAAAAAAAAAAGAAAGTGTGATAACTTCAACATAAATATAAAAACACTTCAAATTTATGTATCAATACATATATAATTATATTTAAAATATTATTGTCAATTGACATGATGATTATGATTATTATTATTAAAAAAATAAAGGTAAGTATATTTTTTTTTTTCGAAAAGTTTATACATAAATAAGCATGATATAGAAAAGTAAATATAAAAATATATGAAAAATGAGTTAAAGGAGAGGTAATGAAGAGAGATGGTTGGATATTGAATTGAGAAGAAGCAACACCCGAAACAAAACGTAGCTTGGTTTCTGAAATGAGGAGCTATGCCTATAATTCAATTTCAATATGTTGAAATTAAATTAGTGTGACTTGTTCCTCACTTTTTTCTTCTCTCTTTCTCATTCTTCTCCATGATAGTTAAATACCTCTAATTATTAATTTTTAAATCAACTATTAATAAATTTTAAAAATATTATAAAATCTAGTCCAATCAATTTTTTAGTTTCATTCACGAGTTAATTAATTTCTTGTTATCTCCGAACTCATGCTCCAACTAATCCCTGATCCAAGCAATCTAACCAGCTAACTAATCCACTTGATTCAAACAACATAAGTTTCAAGTGTTATATTCTTTTGATTTAGTTCACAAACTAATATTTAATATTTTGATATATTTTTTTATCTAAACTATTTTTTTTTTGTAAGCTATTACATCCGTTAATCAAACGGACAAGTGATTTTTTTTTTTTTTTATTTCAAGTGGATTAAACTTTATTTAAATTAAAATTAGAGACACATTTATTTTCGGTTTATTCCTATTTTTCACTCATTTCCTTGCTAAAGCCCAACCGGCCAAATAAAATAAGTACAGGGCAGAAGATGTGATCCTGGGTAACACACTGCTACTTACTCTGTCTTATATTCATACCCAACCCTCTGTCTAATAACCAGGGTTTTAATTTTTATTTTCAAATCTCATAAATCATAATCAAAATTTTATTTGATGTTTCTATATTGATTCCAAGTTTTTTATATAAATAATATATTACTTTGAATTAGATAGTATCACTGTTTCCAATTCAATCTGAGGTTGGTCTAATCTATTTTTTTAATTAATGTTGATACTCTCTAATCCAATATTTTATCTTCTTGCATTATTTTGTTTATTTTATAAATAATTTAATTAAATAATTGTTTGATAAATTATTAAAAAATTAAATTTATTTTCAATGGATTTAATTTGATAATCCAAAATTAAAGCAATTTGATAATATTTTTTCTATAAAAAAAGTGTACAAAATAATAAGTAGATAAGAACTACTTATCACTTAATAAAAAATATTTTCAATTATTGCAATTTTACTTTATTTATTTTAATTTTAAATTATCATATAAAAATTTTATGTTTAAAATTTTAATTTTTATTTAGAATAAGGTGGAATGTTTAAAAATTAAAAATAAAATGTAGAATATATTTTTTTATAATTTAAAATCTATATTTATCAAACAATCTAATTATAATCTGTAATTAATTTTAAATAATATATCAAACCAATTTTATAACTTAAAAGGGTAAACTACACCTATGGTTACTTTTGTTTACCTTAGGTTACATTTTAGTCACTTTTGCTTGAAATATTACGTTTTAATTACTTATGTTATCATGTTGTAACATTTTAATCACTGAGTCATTAATTGTCGTTAATGGTGTAACAGTAAGCTGACGTGGCACGTTAAATCATAATTTCAAATAAAATTTTAGGTTAAATTATACAATTGATTCAATTTAATTTTTTTCTTTTATTTTTTTTCAAAATTTCCTCCTTTTTTTTCCATTCTCTTTTGTTTCTCCCCCTGTTTTCACACATTTCCTATTTCTTTTAACATATTAGGAAGTCGAATTGGCAGTGAAAAAAAATAGGAAGTTGACTGTCATCATTGCTTATAACCAAAACCCATAAACCCATACCATGCTTCTTTCTTCACTGCCAATTCGACTTTCTGGTATGTTAAAAGAAATAAAGAAGGTAGGAAAATAGAGGGAGAAGCAGGAGAGAATGGAAAATAAAGAAAAAAAGAAAGAAAGTTAAAAGAACATAAAAGAATTAAATTGCTCAAAACGAAAAATTATGAAGACCAATTGTATAATTTAACCTAAAGTTTTTGTTTGAAATGATAATTTAACGTGCTACATCAGCTTACCGTTACACCATTAACGACAATTAACGGCTCAGTGACTAAAATGTTACAACACGATAACGTAAGTGACTAAAATGTAACATTTCAAACATAAGTGACTAAAATGTAACATAAGGTAAACAAAAGTGACCATGGGTGTAGTTTACCTTAACTTAAATTAAGTACTTAAATTTTCAATACTTAATTTTTCAAAACTTATTTTTTCTATACTTACTTTTTCAACTTATCAAACAACACCTAAAATAAAGAAGAATTGTATATAGACGTGCATATGATAAAAATTTTATGTTCTTAAAAATTGATGACATAACTTTATTCCACTATTACCTAAAACCTAAAATTTTTAGGTGATACTAATATAATTTATACCCTAATTATATTATAGGTTAAACATTTTTTTCATAAAAAATTCCTCTAAAGAATATCACAAATATTGTGATGGATGTTATAAATTAGGATAAAATATACTTCAATTTCTTCTTATATTTAGTCTTTGTACTTTTACTTTTAGAAAATTTTACGAATTTAAAAATTTAAGTTTAATAATTAATACTATTAAAATTATTTCTTAATCATTAATGTGATATTATAAAATAAAAAGAAATACTCTTATTAGCCATGTAAAAAAAATAAAATTATAATAAAATTAAAATTAAAAAAATAATAATAGTATTAACTATTGGAAATCTAAGAAGTAAAAGTACTATATTCGTATGAGAACTAGAGGTGATCATGGGCCGGGCCGGGCCGGGTTCGGGCCGGGCCCAGAAAAAATTTCGGCCCGTTTTTTAGGCCCAGGCCCGGCTCGAAATATGGGCCTAAAATTTTATCCAAGCCCGGCCCGGAATAAAAATGCTAGGCCCGGGCCCGGCCCGGCCCATATTAATTTTTTTTGTTTATTTCATTAAAAAAATTAAAAATATAATAAATTAAATAAATTAAAAAATACAAAAACAAATATTAAAATAAGGAACAAAATAAAATTGAGATAAACAATTCTTAAAACAATACACAAACTAAAAAAAAATAAAGTTAAAAATTTTATATACTTAAAAAATAAAAAAATAAAAATATATTTATATAATTCGGGCCGGGCCGGGCCCGGGCCAAAAAAGGTTGGCCCGAGGCCCGGCCCGTTTTCTAAGCAGGCCTTGTATTTTTGCCCAAACACATATTTCGGGCCTATATTTTTACCCAAACCCTCCCATTTTTCGGGCGGGCCTTCGAGCCGGGCCGGGCCGGGCCGCCCAACCCATGATCACCTCTAATGAGAACTTATATCTAAAAAAAAAAGTATTCAAACCTATGTTATACAATTAGAAGGAATAACTTCCATTCTTATTATTTCCAACTTCCTACATAAAAATGACCTAGTAATAAATCATGTGGGAATATTGTTTAGAATTTTTTAGTTTAAATATCATATTGGGTAAGTTAAAATGTTTTGAATGCTGATTGTATTTATTTCTAAATTTGACATAAATTGTAAGAAAAAAAAAATTGGGTAAAAAAAATTTCCCAAATCTATCTCATATCTCACTTGAACTAAATTTAAATACTTATCCAACTAATCAATATTTGAGCTAAATCCTAAACCCCCTTTTCTTCTAAATCCCACCTAAATCATCCTACTCTGTCAACTCACAGTTCAACTACCCTCTTTTTTATTTGGGTTTCATTATGCTAACCATCATTCAACCTCCATCAAAATGGCCCACACTAAAATGATGTAATAAGTTATTATCTATAATTTTATTTTTATACAATATAAATTTTGAATTCTAAACCAAAAACTTTAAATCATAAATCCTACACTGAATTTTTTTATTTTCTGTCTTGATTTGCTATTGCCTTGATTCCACCTACCAATTTAATACTAAAATAATTTAAAACATTTGTTAATATTTATATAATTTTTGTAATTCAATTTAAATAACAAACAATCTTTAATAGATAAAAAGTAATTTGAGTTAGACTAACCCAAAATTAAAATTACTTTATAAAAGCAAATTATCTGACTCTTAAGGCAAGTTTAATATAAATTTTATAAAAATAAAACATGGTATAAATTGGCGACTCAAAGACCTCAAATATATATGATAAGGTTTTGTTAGTCTACATGAAAGTTGCTTTACGACAAGAAATGAAGCTTTGACCCAAGGCTGCCTTTGAATATGTCAATAGGCTTTGTTTTCAGCTTTCACCCCCCTTAAGGTTGACATGTTCAAAACTTCAGTGTGGACACAAAATTAAACATAACAACATTATCCAAACCCTCTTCCTGTTTCTCTCTAGAATATGAGTGGACCCAAGATTATCTTCAACAAATAATTACTATTCTCTTATATCACGGGACTACGTGATTAAGGCTCACACATTTTGGCATTTAAACTAATGTGAACTCGATGACTAAATTAACTTGAGTTTTCGTTTTAAGAGTTATATATGAAAATGAATGATAGTTTTTGGACCATGAGTTGCATGTAAAGGATGATGAAGAGTGGGGTTTAAAGGAATGTAAGCATACCAGGCTTGCAGACAGGAAATCGAGGTGAATTCACCAAGGTGGAGCATTTCTCTACAAGGTTGTCGCATCTTTCACAGAAAATTGCAGGAAAATCATACACCACATTAAATCCAAATCTCCACTCTTCAAGCATATATTCATTCCTTTCAGTCTGGAGTTCATCAAAACCGCTCTGATTAACCTGAACTTGAATATTCGTTCCACAAGAGTTGCTAAAGTCTCTATAAGTATTCCTTTCACTTAAATCATCCGCATAAAAAGAAAGTAACTCTGGGGAGCACGGAAATATAATAGGACGCTGGGGTACGTTGGAGCAATTGTAAAACAAAGTAAGGTGTCGATTTGTTGGAGGATAGGTTAAGAAAGAGTCATTTATGGTGATATTGATGGGATTTGGAAGACAACTCTGTTCCCATAAATCGTTTCTAACAATACTCATTGTAAAAGTGGAGTGATTTAAGTACATGAGTCGGTATTCGTTCCCACCAATATGTATGATAGGCTGGGGATCCTCACATTTGCTCAACACGAAGCCATCTTGGTGACAGAGTTGAGGCCTATCATCCTTGGAAAAAGGAAACATGAGGTTGTGTATGTCTCCACAGCTAAAAGCATCAAAGCATTGGGCAAAATTTTCATCATCTTGGCTATATGATAGTGGGATAAGGAAGAAGATGGTTAAGAAGGAGGTGAAGATGGAAATGGCAAGAGTTGAAAGGCACAACTGAAAATGCATTCTTGAAGTTTTTGAAGAGAGATGAATTGGTATACGATATATATGTTTGTTGATTAAAGTAACAAAAGTAGACGACGTGTGATCTTTTTTTTATATTAATACGTAAATGTAGGACTTTTCCACGGAAGAGAAAGGAAGGCATAGAGATGGCTGTTGTTGACTTTGACCTAGGCTATGGTGGATTGATAAACGCGATGCAGTAATTCTAAGAAGAGAAATGTCATCCCTGAAGATTAGAAACCAGCTGTATAATGGAGGCTTCCTATTATATCATCATATTACGTCTTACAATCAAACTAAAGACAATAGGAGTAGAGCTTTCGAATGGGTTTATGCGAGTCTCCACTACAAGAAAAACATTACCTCAAGCAAATACTAATAACCCATAGCAAGTGCCACCAAGATAGAAAATCATTATATCAAACAGTTAATGAACTTTGCTATGCTTCTCTAAATAGTTGAATAGATAAAAAGTTTAAGAAGAATCAAATATACCAGAAACCACACAGGATTTAGAGCAAGGGTGGTCGGGGCAAAAGCATAAGAAATCAAGCGATGAACTATTAGATCCACATACTCCACCTGAACTCCTGCATGCTAAACATGAAATCATGTCCTTTTGATACGTTACTTCAAACCCTTTATTCCAAGCACCCACTATATTGTCGGTTTCATTCCAGAGTTCATCAAATTCGCTTTGATTAACCGGAACTATGATACTGATGTCACAATCCGTGAGGTCCGAACGGTGAATTCTGGACAATGATTCATCCAGGTAATAGGCATAGGTGTTGCCGTTGGATGTAGTAGTACCGCAATTAAATCTATGTTGGGAAGGTATATCATCTTCAAGAGGGCAGCCGTAGAATATAGTGAGATTTCGAATGGTTGCAGCAAAATCAAAGAGGTTGTGGTTTAATGAGATGTTATGGAATTGTTGAGGACAAGGATCTTCCCAGGTATCAACAGGTGCAATGGTCATCAGGGGAGGACGACTGATGTTCAATACATGAAATCTCTGGGTATTAATGGTGATGACAGGGGACTGATTTTGTTGGCAAATGAGCTCGAACCCGTGATAACCGCAGTAACTAGGGCGCAGAGTAGGGCTCCAGAAAGGATATCCGATGCCTTGTATGGTACCACAATTGAATGTCTGATTGCATTCCAAGGACAGGTCGTGGTCATCGGAATAAGCTACGGGGAGAACAAGTAAGATGAAGAAGAAGAGATGGGTGTCCATTAATAGAAGATGATAGAGTGAGAACAAGTGGAGAAATGAAGGCTGAATTATTGGCAAGTAAAGAAGGATAAAGAAACCATTTTGAAAGAGAGGAGCACATTAGCAGCACTGGGTAATATGATGGAAACAGGGACATGGGGTAGGGCTGCTTGTATTGACAAACAAAGGCAAAAGCATCTCCGAGGAGTGATAGATGATAGAGACGGCTGAGCCATCCCCATTTTCTTATTGTCTAGAAATTCAAAGGCGGGCGAGTCGGAACTGATACAATATATTAATAAAGCAAACATTTCTGGTAATAAAAATACAATATGTTGGGAGTTACTCATTATGTCTCTTAATAATATTACTTTTAAAATTTAAAATTTATATCTTTTTTATGAACATGTTTTGTTAGTAATTAGAAAATGATTTTCCATATAAGTTATTTAAATTTATTTTATTTTTTAAATGATATTCATATTTCAAAACCTTTAATTTATTAAAATGCTAAATTTGAATATCAAAAATCATTATCAATTTACATATTTACTTATTTTTTTAATTCGATTGATATTAATATTATTGTTAATATAAAAAGAAATAGATTCGAGCATACTTTATCCTTTTATTTAAAAATTGAGAGGTTATGGATAATTTTAAGTATTTTATCAAAAAATAATATTTATCTCATATCCAATAAATATTACTCTTTAAGAAATATGAAAAATCAAATAATATTATTCGCAAATAGTAAAGGAAATTAAAATTCAAATAAAATTAAATGGTTTCAATTATAAGTATGATTATTGTATTAAAAAATAGATAAATTAATCTCTATACATTAAACTAAAGAATAAATTGATTGTTCAATTAATATTTCATCCCGTTCAAATTTAAGTGTTGACGTGGTTGATAGAGAAATTAAGTTCAAAATTAGGTACACATAACACACCAAATATCTGTCTAATTGTTCTTTAATTCATTTCTGTGTTGCGTCATTACTTAATAATAGAAGTTGATGAAATTTTTAATAAAAAAATCGAGTATCTTTCATCTAGCATATAAAAACTTACTCACTCATATTTTAACTAGAAAAAATAAAATGTAATCAAAGACGAATCTTTGTGTATTTAATATATATAGATGTGTTATTAAAGATGTAGTGCGTAGAGCATACAAGTGGATGTTAGGTAGCATGCACAAATCAGGTAATAGCCTCCCGGGTTTTTGGGAAATTAGAACAATTGAGTACATGTGAGGAGGGGCATGTAAACGATTTTCATTTTATTAATAAAATGGTTTCTCTTTTTGTAAGAAAAATAAATGTTGAGGTCTGAAAAGTAGGGTGGTGGATGAGATTAACTAATTGAGCATATTTAAATAAATGGTGGATCCTATTCCTATGAAATGAAGGGGATGATTAATTTGTTCAAAACAATCAACCACTACATTATCATAATAATGGAGGTCCAGCGCCCTGATTTTTAATTTTCTACACCAGGAGAATGGGTCAAACACACGACACTATTTGCTTTGTTGACATGGAAGAGAGGTAGTTTCATCAATCCAAGGTTTAGTTTTGTTTATTTATTTATAAATTAAGAAATGAATAACTGGGACTGTTTCGTATATATTACGAAATAGAAAAAGTAGTAAATTTTATGTAAAAAACTCATTCGAAGAGGATAAAAATTATGGGTAAAGGAGATTTCTGCTTTCCACTGAGTAAATGAACTAGAGTAAAATATAGAAAAAAAAATAAACTTAAATGTATTAAACGTACATTACCTAAAATCCCAAATACAAAGCTCTAACTCTTTTAGAGTTCTCTCAAAATAAGTACAAAATTCTCTCTATAATTTTCACGAAAGCTTTCACCAAAACTCATCTACGACTATATCTTGTCACCCCTCCCCCAAAAGCTATGTAGTACTACATTTTTAATTACCTCTTAATTGGTCTCCTCTCAAAATAGAGATACAAGGCCCTTTAAATAGACTAAGATTAAAGGTTTAATCATATTAAAATATCGCTAGAGTAATTAAAGTTTAACTAGAAAAAGATAACATTGTTTAACGAGGAAAAGAAACCTGATTTATGTGGGAAACACGTCACTATGTCCCCATTCACGTCGACCTTCGTCACAATGCTGGGAAGCTTCTCACATGATGTCGTCATCTATTCGACCGAAAATACGAGGCACACCCCACAATTATAATAATTTTTTTTAGTATCAAGTAAGGTTTTTAAAGTTGGATTGGTGGTTAAATTGATCATATCATCAGTTCATTGGTTTGATTAGTTCAAAAAGTCCAAACGATGACATTCACTACAAGCAAGTATGAATCAAAGATTATCTAAAAACAAAACCCAACAGCAGTATTGACAAGCATAAAGCTTACATTGTCGCAAAAGGCTTCACACAAAAGGCTAACTATAAAGCCCCAAAAATTTAAGAATTTAATTGTAAGAATTTGCAATAATTAGATTTTTGTATCTCTGGTTCTGTGCTCTGCTTTTGTGTTTAAGGTCTAGAGTTCAAGTTGCATTGTTAAAAGTTTTGTTATTTGTAAAACAACATTTATCCATGTATTATGTAGTTAAGTCCAATTCTGGATAAATCGATGTCAAGAATGAGCCTGCTAGTTCACTGGTTAAGCATCTATATGTGTTCTATGTAACAACTAAATTTCAAGTCTGATCAGAACAGATGGTTTTGGGACTACTTAACTGAGTCAAAATATTTATTTTATAAATTTAATAATGTTTACAGCATGATAGTATTACGGTGTGAAAATTTCGTAAGAAAATTTTACCGAATGAATAGTTAATTCAGTAAAAAGGACTAAATCACATAAAAGATAAAAGTGACATGTTATTTGTTAAGTTTGTTAAATTGTTTGGCTTTTGAAATTAGTGGCCTTAAATAGTTATTAGACCATTGATAATGGAAGTTTACATAAATGGACATTGAATGGATGATATTATATTGTTGTAATAAGGTTAAATAGGAAATTGGTTAATATGTTATAATTAAATAAAAGAAACATGAAAATATGGCTATTATCATCATCCTTAGCGGAAAATTGAAAGAAAATAAGAGAGTTAGAAACTTTCTCACATTCGGCCACTTTGAAGCCTTAATCTAGGTATGTTTTGATTCGTTTTTTGACAATTTTTATGTTTTTGAGATCGTTACTATGAAATCTATAAAGCCCATGCCCTAATTTTAGAAATTATTGATGTTTTTGAAAGATGCCATTGTTGAATACTTGTGTATTTTGATATTTCTTGCAAGATTATTGTTTGTTGTTTATAGATACAAGTTTTATAAAGTGATTTTTTGACAAAAATGAGCTTTAGGGATTAAATTGAAAAAAATAGAAATTTTGTAGTTAGAAATGTGAAATAATTGAAAATATGGGCTTAATAGAGGCTATATGAAATTCTGCTAAGGTGGGCTTTGGCCTAATTGTGCAAATTTGTCATTTTGTGTATAAAGGACTAAATTGCAAAGTAGTTAAAAGTATAAGGGCCATTTTGTACAAAGGCCAAAATATATGTATATGGATGAAATTGAATGATTTGGTGAATAAATAGTTTGAATTTATATTTATATAGATCAAGATAAAAAAATACCAAAACTTGATCGGGGGAAACGAAAGGTAGACGAATAGACGTTGAATATACGAGCTAATATGAGGTAAGTTCATATAATTAGAATCGAACTTATATATGCATTTTAAATTGCTAAATTGTCTATTTATATAATTGTATAAATGAATTATTGAACTTAAATGCCTATTGAATACATGTTCAAATTGATTACTGAGTCTCGTTTGAATCGTAGAAAGTCGTAGGATACAAGTGACATGTCACTAGGGTTATCATTTGGTCGAGCTCCTGCATTCTTTGCGGACTCACCATAGCTCGTAAGAGCTTACCGCTCAGCCTTCAGGCATACCGATCAGTCTTTGGGCTTACCGTTTTAGTCCTTTGGGGCTTACCGTTTCAGCTCTACAGAGCTTACCATTTAGCTCATTTGAGTTTACAATTTACCGACTCAGGAGGAGCATAACGATTCTGGCTCGAAAGACCATACATGATGAATTGACGGATTACTGATTATACACTTAGTGTGTATCACCCGAGTATCCCTCGATGTTTCCAAAGGTTGAACGGACATTATACCGATATGAATTATAAGAAATACGTGCTACAAGAGATACATGATGTATCTGATCTTTATATTATATGAATACATGATTACATGGATTATATGTTGCAAGAGTTATATGATTTACATGATAAATGTTACATGAATTATATGGTTATATGGTTTACATGTGACATGAGTAAATATGAAATGAGATAAAATGGTAAAAGAATATATGTTCTATAAGGTGGATTGTTACTTGAGATATATGATATGTATAGATGATATGTGATATGATATGATATAATACATGTATTGAGAAAATTACATGAATGTTATATGCTTGTTTCATCCTTTGAATGGTTGAATATATATATATATATGGTTTATGAATGACTAACTTGTGTATGAATGGTGTGAATAGGCATTTTTAAGCTATTGAGTTGGATTTTAAGTTGTTAAATGCTTTATGTCATATTGGCAAGTTTGTTTCTAAATTATACGAGCTTACTAAGCTTTTAAAGCTTACTTTATTTATTTTTCCCGTGTTTTATAGATTTCGGAAGCTACCTCGATTTAGGACAAAGTCGGAGATTGCTATCGCACTATCCAAGCAAAGTTTTGGTACTTTTGGAAATATTGTAAATGATGTAAATTATGGCATGTATAGGCTAGTTATAAGTTGAATTATATGGTCACTAATGCTAGTAATTATAGTATGATTTTTTTATACTTATTCAAGCTATGAGATATGGCTTGAAATGGTAATGGTTGGTTTAATATGAAAGCATTATATGTTATGTCTTTTATATGGTTAAGTTGATGAATGGTATATGGTATTTATGATGGTGAATGTGGTTAAGTTGATAGGTTTCAATTATAGATGAATTGGTAAGTTGAAATAGGTAGTGAATTGGCTCATATTATTTTATGATTTAATGATACAAATTTGCATGAAAGTTGGTTAATTATGAGTTGGTATAAATGTGTTTATTTTGGCTGAATTGGTTACTCTTTTGATACATGAAATTGGTGCAATTTGGTACTTGTAGGTACAAGATATATGAGTTTGAATTGTGGCTTAAACCAATCCCATTTTTGTGCCACATGAGCATGTGTCTCGACCGTGTGACCCCTGCATCCTGAATAATTTAGACAGTATAGCACACAGGCTAGACACATGGGTGTGTCTGGTGACCATGTGGTCAAGTCAGGATAACACACGGGCTGAACACACGGGTTAGACACACAGGCATGTCTGGTGACCGTGTGATAAAGTCAATGTTACACACGGGCTAATGATGGTTTGAGGCACGGCCGTATGAGACATATGGCCTAGCCACACGGGTGTGTACCTTGTTTTAAAGGAAATTTTTCTAAGTTTTCCTATACTTTTCATATGTTATCAAATTGGTCCCGAATGCATGTAATTGACATTGTATGCTTGAATTAAGTATGTTATGAATGTGAATGATTGGAAATCAATAAGATGAAATTATATTTGTTAAATGTTTGTTGATTTACTGTTCCTAGTTGTGTTACATATCTGGTAATACTCTTTACCTATTCCGGTGACAGTTACGAGATAGGGATGTTACATTCTGTCTAGTTTTGAGTTCAAGCCCCATCGTATGCGTTAGGAAGTATTTTTTTTTTGCAAATGCCGGAAGGTGGGATGGTGGTTAACTTAAAACATTCTGAAGAAATTCTATCGTTTCTTTTCATTTTTCTAAGTTTTGGTCTCTTTTCTTATTCTTCTTTTCTTTTCTTTTTTTCTTTTTACTATATTTGATTCTATGTTAATTGGGAATTCTTCGTTGCATGTAAGGTCGATTGTGCGATTATTGTGCGAGGATATTACAAGAGACATTACTCTACCGCGTTAGCCTAATTTTCTCTGTTTCGTACAAGGTTTCGGGTAGTCTCCGCATTGTTTTTTTTTTTTTTTGTCAAAGCAAAACCAGGTGTGTACCAGAAACCTTAATTTTTGCAAGTTTAGGTCTGTAAAAATAGTGGATGTCGACGCCACATGGCCAGGCACACGGCATGTATGTTCACACGACCATGTGGTTGGTCGTGTAACTCACTGTTTAACGATTTGGGGCCACACAAGCAAGGTGGCCATATTAGTGCAGGGTTCACACAGGCAATGAACACAAACGTGTGTCTGGGCCGTGTAACTCACTGTTTGTAGTACAAGACCACACGGCCAGGGACATGGGCTTGTGTCTAGGCCGTATAACTCACTGTTTGTGGTACATGACCCATGGCTAGGGACACGGTGTGTGCCTAGGCCGTGTGAGTCACACCGGTAGGGACACGAGCGTGTGTCTAAGTTGCGTGGCATGTTATTAAGGCTCAAAACCTATTTTTGAGGCCGTGAATATTGCTTAAGACTGATACTGGCCTCCTCAATGTAGGAATGATTGAATTTGATTATATAAGAACTATGTGATACTTTAAGAGTGATGTGTGCATAACATAGTTGTATGTATACCATGATACTTATTCTGATGTTGAACTATCTTATTTATCTGTGAAATGAATTAGAATGATGAATACATGATACGGGTATATGTGATTTGCATTTGTATGGGTTGGGATATTGTGAAGAAGGAAATCTATTCTGAATTAGTGGCTAAGCCACCATGCATATAAATCTGATTCTAGCACTTTACTACATTCTGATCTAGCAGCTAAGCTACGTCTCCATAAAAGTGTCAAACGGACACTCTAAGGTGTGCAGGATTGGTTGGGCATTGAATATCCTTAATGGCATGTTGGGATGATCGAAGACGGTCTGTAGTGGATGGGGGTAGGAATATTGCATCTGAATCTGATCTGTATCGTATATGAAACTGAAATTGCATATATATATATATATATATATATATAACTAATCTGCTCTGAATCTGAACTGAAATTACTTTTGTATCAAACTAAATCTATAAATACAAAACAATTTATAAGTGAACATTTACAAATTTTTTTTGTGCACTGAGTTCACAACTCATTTTGTTTTTGATTGGATTTCAGGTGATTCCTAGTCTTGAACGGGTCGGTGCCGCGAGAGCTCGATCAAGCTTTTATCTTTTTTTTAAAATATTATGATATGAGTTTGGTAAACTATGATAGTATGACTTTGGAAGATTATACACTTAACTAATCTTTGTGATGAACACTATGTGAATCATGGTTTAGTATTATTGTGTTTTGTGTGGTATTTAAGTATCGATGATGTACTCTCTAACTTGGACTAGACGTCTAGGCTGAGTCTAGAGTGTTACATTTAATGGTATCAGAGTCAAGTTTGTCAACACTCAGACTGTGTTTGAGCTCATAATGTATGAGAAAAGTAGTTTAGTGATAACTTAGTATATGAATTAATATGAAAACACTGAAACTTTAGTGAATGACCGAACATCCGACACTGACCCTGTAAGTATTTCTGTTTTGTTATAAAGATTGTAATACCTAAACTGTGGTTTGGTTAAATGTTTTGATGTGAACTGGTGAAATCATCCCGTTGGATGTCTGAACTGATCTATGTACTCTAGCATTGTAGCTAGATTGCCATAATGAGTTCGCACAGTAGTTGTGGACGTGGTATTCGAGGGCGTCGAGGATGCCGAGGAGGAGTTCGGGCAGAGTCATCCTCTATGGGTAGTATGGCCAATCTGGAGACCAGCGAGACTGTTGGTACTCCAATTGCAGAGACAGAGTCCCAAACTATAACACCCCTAACCCGTATCCATCGCCGGAACAGGGTTACGGAGCATTACTGGAAGAAACAGAATAAATACAAACATATCATGTTATTTAACATTCATGTCAAGTATTATTCATAAAGTCCCTTATATAAGGCCTTGAGACCCAAAATATGCATTGGAAATAGATTGGGACTAAACCGAGAAGTTAGAAAATTTTTAGTGAAGTTTCAAAATTTTTCCTATGTTTAGGAGCCATTAAGACATTTAGCCTATAAAAGCATGCATCTTAGTCCTTATGCAAAGTATTACCATCCACTATAAAGAGATTGTCAATCTTCCTCCAGGTGACAAAAGCTTGGATCTCCATGCTTTATTTTGAGCTTTATCCAGTATAGGTCGGCCTTACATAATTTGATATTTTGGCGTACAGACAAAATGAAAACTGTAAAGGCCCAATTTCATCCGACCCAACAAAAACCAAACAAATAAATAAAAATAATAAAAAAGGTCCATTATTAAAGTTCATTTACAAAAAATAATGGCCCAAATACAAAAAACCCTAAAAATAAAAAAAACCAAAGCCCAAAGTCCACTATCTTAAAAAATTTTTAGAAACCCTAGTCACCTCTATCCCCTAAGCATCGCTACTCCTGGCCACGTTAGCGAGTGCATTGCTTGAGGCCTGTCTCGACCCTTTCACCAAAATGGCAAGGCACGGCTTCCCAACTCCGTTGACCTTGCTATGAATACCTACAAAGGAGAAGGAAAAAGTAAAGAATGGAAAGAAAATAGCAAAAACAACAAAAAAAAATGAATATCTTGTAATACATTTGGCTGTAAAAGCCTTAATAGCACATGTATTTAGAAAAAGGAGATTGAATAAAAAAATCGAATACAAACGTTAAGCAAAAAAGAATGTGATTCATTTTTTTTTAGATTCGAAAAGCATAATAAGTAAATATAAAGTTTTCTTTACCTGTCACTTCGCTTCACTCCATCATTGGAGGTTTCCTCCAATCCTGAAAGCCATCGAACCCATTAGGGTCTCATCTAGGCTTCGACAAAAAAGGGGACATGAAGGGTGTGCGATCAAAAACAAAGGAAAAGCCAAAAGCTTTTTTCGATTTTTTTTAGTTTAGAAGGCTTCGCCTTTAAATTTGGGTCTCGGAGGGTTGAAGGGGCTGAAAAGACCTGTTTTTGTAACTCTGGCCACTAGAGGTGATAGTCGCCGTCACCGATGGCCACGGCGGCTTGCGATGGCTCAATGGCTAAACTGATGGAGGGTTGAGAGAAAAAGAAAAAAGGGTTTAAATTTTTTTTTTTTAAAATCTAAGCTGAAATGAAAATTTTCAAAAAAAAAAAATTGGCTTATATAGGCAGTACCAAACGACGTCACTTTGGCCAGGGTTCATAAGTCCCAAAACGGCATCATTTCAAGCTCGACCCACCGACCCGATCCGGATCCCCTGAGATTCGCATGATTTCGTGACAAGGGTCTAATTGCTACCCCAGTCCTTCTTATAGTCCTACTTCTAGTCTTTTTCCTTTTTTTTTAAATTATACCACTTAATTTTGGATTTTTTTATTTTGGTCCTTTGGCCATTGGTCACTCCTAGAAACGACGCGTGTACTAGGGTTGGGAATAATTTACCATTTGGTCCCTGTTCTTTTTCGTGTGTTTTATTTTAGTCCTTTATTTTGCTTTATTTATTTATTTATTTACATAATTTGACTTTAAATTTCATCTGAATTTCAATTTAATCATTCATTTAGTTAATTTCACACTTTTAATTACTATTTTTTTTTATTTTTTAGCACTTCAAATTTATTTTGTTTATATTCTTTTTTTATTTTTTTATGCATTTTCAAATGGTTATTACATATTTTATTTATTTATTTTGGTATTATGATAATAATATGATTATTGCCATTAGTATTATGAATTGATACTTTCTTTATTATTATGGTTGCATTATTATTACGGTATTAATTTATTTATTTATTATTTATCATTTTAATATAGAGGTTTTACCCACATCACTATTTTATGTTATCTTGCTATCACTGCATCATATATATTGTTTAAATATATTTGTCCATTTTCATACTATGCCCAAATAAGTTAAATGCACATCACTTTAAATGTTAAATTCATTTTTACTCAATGCATAAAAGAGGAAAATTTTTAAAATCGAGGCAATGTTTTTTATGTAGAGATCTGAGAAGTTTTGCCCTAACTTACGAGGTTCGACTTTCTCTTTAAACATAAATAACCGAATATCTTTTTTAAAACTAAAAACACATGAGATTTAAATAATAATATATTTTTTTAATCCTATTTTTGAGTATTCGAGATGTCGTGCCCTAACTTAACGGACATAATATTTTCGTTTTCGTTACTTCGAGATAAGAAGGCCTTTTACATAAATTTTAATTTAGTTAAGTGATTTTAAAAGAACATCATGCAAAAAGGGATCGTATTTTAATTTGAATTTTTAACTTTCAATAGTAAGACATCAAGTAGTTAATTAGGTATCAATTTTGGGCATTACGAGGGTGCTAATCCTTCCTCATACGTAACCGATTCCCGAACCCACTTTCTAGATTTTTTTAGATCAAAAATAATTTTAATAAATCTAATATTTTATTAAAATGACAAAACTTCGAGGTGATCTGATCACACCTAATAAAAATTATTGGTGTGATTTTATCTTCGTTTTAAAGAATAAAAAGTCGGTTCTCATCTTTGGGTCTCTCACATAATTCCCAAAAGCTCAAGTTTTTCTACACGTTATAAAAATTGTACATTTTCATTTGAAAGTCCGAAACCAACTAAGCTATTGCTGATTATGAATATCTCAAAAAGTGATCAAATTACATTTCTGAATGAGAAAGAGAGAGAGCATTATGTAATAATAATCCAACACTGAAATTCTATTAAAAACTAGTGCTTGTGCAACAATAACTACTACTAGCTAGTACAACATGAACATGATAGATCACACACAAACTGTCAACGAACCATGACGCCCAACATTTTTTTAATTTTCCACAGAGCTAAACTTGTGCTTAATATAAACTAGAAGCAGCAAAACGATATATATATTCCACACACCACAACTACATAATATTAATAATTATAGTACTTTCTCTCTATCCATTCTGCAGTGAAAATGGAGAAAGAAAGCCTTAAGCAAAGGTTCTAGCTTAGCACTTTGGGAAAGGAGTCCCACAGGTGGAAGCAACCTTCCTGGCATTGCCAGTGTTAATAAATTTCTTAAGGTTAGGGTTCTTAAGATATTGGCAAAGGCATGGCTTCTGCTCCTTGATCTTGCTACAGCACAGTTGAGATGGTGGAGATGAAGATGTTATGGCGCTCACGCAGGAGCTCAGCTGCGTTGGGCTGCATGTCACCGCCGTTGACACCTCTACTGCTTCTGCCAAGAGGAACACCATCACTGCACACAATGCAATATATGACGCCTTCATATTCTCCTTTTTCTATGTATAAAAAGAAGTTGGTTTTGTGGAATTACAGTTTATATGTATAGATTTAATGGTTGCTGTAATTGGATTTGGTTCCCTCTTAATTTATAGAGGTGGGGTTGGGTGAAATTGAAATTCAAGATGAAAGTGAAAATTTTCTCATGTACCATTTAATTACCTTTAACTCGATGATGACACTTTAGTTGACATATGCATTTAATTTGGCCCACTTCAATCATAAATTCGGTGTGCCTTGAATTTTAATAGCAACATTGTTCATGATGACCACCAAAATGATGTCTGTCTTCTGACTTTCTACATATCATATGTTTACACAGCTCCAGTAATTTTGGAGGATTCTGACATTTACTGTTTTTTTTTTTTTTTGAAATAATTCATCATATGGCATTGATTTAATACCATTTGTGTTTTTGAATTAGTTTAGGATTTGTTGCTGATTAAATCATAAATCTTTCTTTGGCAATAAATAGAGGGAATTGCTTTACTAATGTTCTCTCTTCATTTAACAATGCAATACAATTATGATTTTCCAACCAGGGCTAATTCATGGAGTGTTATTTTTTTTAGGAATAATTTGGTATAAAAAATATATAACTGTCAATCAAATAAATACATGATCCTTTGAACCAGAAAACGCTAATATAAATTTGTCAAATTGAAGAGTTTTATTTAATTTTAAATTTTTGTGAGTTAAATTGAGTGAACTGAAATTAAGATACGCTATATTTATAGTCTAACTAAATTCCAAGTCGCAACAAATAAATTTCAAAGTATACACATTTGAATTCTTTGTCAAAGTAAAATAAAAGAAAAACAAGAAACTTTAGATTTTTAGATTCTTTTAATATTATATATATTCTTATAATTCTTTATAAAATTTTAATAATTTCTATGGAAATGTTTTAATAATTTTTAGGAAAATTTAAGATTATGTTGAATTTTTTGTTTTTTTGGTTTAAAGAATTTTTGGCCTTCCAACTTTGTAAAAAAACTCATTTTAATCCTTCATTTAATTTCTCATCTCGTTTAACTCATTAGCATGCATTGTTTGTCAAATCTACCCCCCAAAAAAGGAAACTTAAGGAAAGTTAACAGTTTGTTAACATTGCTAACGTAGCATACACATAGATTGCTCTGTGTATTTCACATTAATAATTAATTTTTAAAAATTTTAAAAAATTGAAAAAATATATATTTCATATTTTTATATTTTTAAATAATTTTAATAAATTTTAATTTTTAAAATTAAAAAAAATTAATTAATTACTTATGTGACATTCAAGTGGCAATCTACATATATACCATGTCAACAAACTTAACAAACATTAACTTTTCTATCTTTTTTGGGATGATTTGACAAACAATGCAAGTTTAAGGGTTAAAAAAATTGAAAAATTAAATGGAGGGTTAAAATGATTTTTTTATAAAGTTTTAGAGCCAAAGAAGTTATTATGCCATTTTTTGAAAGTTGAAAATTTTTTATCTTTAAAGATCATTCTACTTTTATTTTTTATTTTTTATAATTTTAAAAATTTTTTTGATAATTTTAAAATTCATGTTGATTTTTTATGCTTTTTGGATTTTAAATTTTTTAGATTTTTAATATTATATAATTTTTACAATTATACTCATGATTGGTTAAACATTATAAAAATTTAAAGATATATATAGCAATCAATTTGTTCATTTTTGAAATTATCATGAACCCATGGGGATTTATACCAAAATAAAAAAAAAATGTCTAAATCTCAAAACTAGATATTTTATTAATTGATTTTTTGATATTCAAAGTTGTACTCGAATTATTTATTTGAATTGATTCGATAACTCATAATTTAAAAATTGAAAATTTTTATTTTTATTTTTCAAATTAAATTAAAATTTATTATTAAAAATTACTTACATTAAAATTTATATATTTTATAATTAAATTCAAATGAAAATATTTTTATTAGTTAAAAGATAGTAGTCCAATCGCATATATTTCGATTCAAGTTTAGGGAGTTTTATTGTACATACGAAAATATTTAAAATTATATATGCAGGAAATGAAAATTGATGTAGGAAATTGGGTTGGTACTCATTGTGCAGTCACATGCGTTGCTTGACTTTGGCACTTAAAATAGAGTTCATCAAATGTTTGTGGGGTATTAGAAATAAGGGTGTTTCCAATAAGTAAGCATGCAAAGAATGAGTGTTGATTACACCTAATCTCCTTTTTGTTCTCTTCCTACACACCTCCATTCCCAAGCAATGAATTCTGGAGATTTGGTTCTATACCATCAACCAGACACGCAAAGCTTTTAGGTAAAATTACGAGTATACGCCCATTTTTTTTAAAAAAAATAAATAAAGATATGGATCGAAATTTTGATTATTTAAAGAAATAGGCTGATTTTTCATAGATTTGTAAAAACGCGTCTTCGAAAAAATATTTTTTGAACCAAAAAAAAAAAACATTTTCTTTTAATATGTTACTTTTAGATGGTTAAGTATTATTATTTTCATCTTAAATTTTAAGTATGATTTCTTTTTCAAGCACATTTTTTTTATTTGATGTTTTTTTTTTTAAACTTGTTTTTTGTTAATTTTTAATATTTAGTTAATGTTTTAATTAATAAACATGTTATTTTCAAGTTGTTTTATTTTTAATTTGTGTTTTTAATTGAGAACTCTTTTATTTATAAAAATAAAGTAATAAATATGTAATTATATAATGAAAATAGATTTGATATATTTCATTATGTTAAAAATATTTTTTAATTCATTTAAAAATATTTTTAATTAATAACTTATTTATTTATATAAACAAAATCATAAATATGTAGTTGTATATATTTTTATATATATCATGTTAAAAATATTTTTTTTAAGAGAATCAACTAATTTTTTTTATAATTTTTATATGTCAATATTTATTTTTCCACGTATATTGTGAGTATGGCAAATTATAATATTATAAAATCAAATAATTATTTTAAATATCATTATTATTTTTATATGTAAAATATTTCAAATAATTATTTCAAATACACATGCAAAAATATATAATACTAAAATTTGCCACACTCATGATATGTATTAAAAAATAAACATTTCACATGTAAAAATTATATTTACTAAAAATAATGATATTTGAAATAATTATTTTATTTTATACTATTAGAATTTACCGTACCCACAGTTCAAGTGAAAAAACAATGATGTTTGAAATATTTTACATATAAAAATAATAATAGTGTTTGAAATAATTATTTGATTTTATAATATTATAAATCACAATACCAACAATGTAGGTGGAGAAAATAAATATTTGACATGTAAAAATTAATTGATGTTTTAAAAAATAGAAAATATTTTTTTATTTTATAATTACATAATTATTAATTTATTTATATAAATAAATGAGATATTAATTAAAAATATTTTAAGATATATATATTTTATATATTATATATTTATTATTTTATTCATATAAAATAAAATATTTATTAATTTTAAAGAAAACTTGAAAGCAATATGTTTATTAATTAAAAAAATTAATTAAAAGTTAAAAAAAATTGAAACAACATGAAATAAAAAATAGAAAATAAGCTTAGGAGAGGAATCAAACTTGAGACTCAAGAATAAAAACACCAATATTTGACCATCTAACTAGAGGAGTTTATGTGTAATAAGAAAACGAATTTTGTAGAAAGCACTTTTCCCAAGATGCATTTTTGTCATGTCTGCGAAAAACGACTGATTTCCCCCCAAAAAACTCAAAATTTCAACTTACATCCCTAATTTTCTTTTAAAATTGGCATATATTCCTAATTTTGCTAAAGTTTTATGGACACCATAGCTATGTCCATTAACTGAGTTAAATTAATAGTTCTAGTTGGTTTTTCAGAAAATTTGTTCAACCTTAATTTAGTTTGTCATGTGCAAAAGATTCTTTTATTATTGATAAATCCTACTAAATTGAAGGATCATTATTGATAATAAACAATCTTTTTAACCTAGTGATAATAGCTTGTTTAAATCTAAGCAGCTTCACTACAATAGAGCTATTAAAAATGATTTACCCAATAACAATAAGTTTTAGGTATAGTGGTGAGGCACATTTCACTTTTAAAGAGTGAACTTGAGTTTGAACTTTAGAACTGACATTATTGGTAGAAAGCAACTATAAAACTAAAAAATAAATTAGTTTTCATAAATGTAAAACAAAAATGAAGAATACCTTAATCATTAAAAGATATTCTAGTAAATCGAATATAATGCTTAATTAGCTCCTATTTCTATGGCATAGTGACACTCAACAAGAATAAGAGCTTTGGTTTCGACTCATCGAGATATAGATAAGGAAAAAAAGAGGGATTTTTGTCGTTTGTGGATCACTCGAATAAATGCAATGATTCGCGGAGTGGGGGCATCCTATAGTTATAGTAGATTAATACACAAACCGTACAAGAAACAGTTGCTTCTAAATAATAAAATACTTGCATGAATAGCTATCTCAAATAGGAATTGTCTTTATATGATCTCCAACGAGATTAGAAAATAAGGAGATCGGAAGGAATCCAATGAAATGTTTTAAATGAAATGGGATTTCCTCGAGAATGAACTCGAGGAAGGTAGAATAGAAATTAATATGATAAAAAATTTTGATAAGTTCATCAAAACAAGATGAGCAAAGATGCTCAATAAAAAAAGATTTTTTTCTTCCCCAATCAAATTAGATTCTTTTATTTATTTTTTCTTACAACACAACGGTTTTGATTATAAGATTTTTTTTTTACTAAAGCATCAATCTACATATGATAATTTTGAATCAATTGAAGTGGTAAGCCTATTTATTTCTGGTTCTAAAAGCAATAGTTCTAGTGCTCGACTCGCTTCTTTCAAACTATTTCTCATTATTAAGGAAGGGTAATAAAGATAAAATATGAGCTTGTCACATTATTTTTAGTTGATTAAATTTCTTCAACGCTTTACCAAATAGGGCCTAATTCATTTAGATTAAATTTGTTATTTATCTATTAGATAAATATGTAAATTATTTAGTTTATCATTTTTAGGTTTATAAAGAGGCTATAGTGGGTGAGTTGTGTACTTCATTCAAAAACATATTGTTTTTTAATTTCATCTCTTAATGAAAAGAACTTTTTTTCTTTTCTGTTTTTTAGCTAAATCATGTGCTTACTAAGTTTTCTTTCCCAAGACTTTGTGAAATACATTTCATTTTTTCCCTTCAATTCGTGTTGCTTCAATTTGCCATCAAAGTTAGGGATATCCTTTTTGATAACTAATGTAGGTGGACTTGAATAGTCTAAAGGAGATTAGACTTTATGAGAGGAGTTTTGTGTGAAAAGAGATAATCTTGAATGGTTAGAACGATGAATGAAGGCAATCAAACTATATATAGATGCTAAGAATATAGGTTAATATGTTGACAAACATGAAGCTGAGGAATTAGTTGAACCACATTGTCTAGATAGGTGTAAATTGGAATTGGCTCAAGCACTATGTCCAAATAGAAATAACATTGTTCATGCACTTTAGCAAAACATCAACGCGAAAGACAAAGATGTCGATTTGCTTACGGATCGAGAGAATATGTGAGATCGGTTGGCAAAATACTCTACTAAAGATGAAGACTTTTGAATTAAGGTAGATCTTTTTTTTTTCTTTTAATGATAACTTTAATATTGAAGATTTTGTGGATTGGATAGCAGAAGTTGACTCTTTTACTACATAGAGATTGCAGAAAAGCACAAAGTAACAATGGTATCTTACATATTAAAAAGAGTTGCATTCATTTAGTGGCTTGTCAATGCAAAGGCGGGGGATGAGTTCAAATGTGGTGCATAATGAAGTAGTTATTGAAGGATTAACTTTTAGCCTGGTTACATGTAACACCCTACCCAACGTAGTCCCAGTTGGTGGTTTGTGTGGGCAGATTGTTGGCTAAAGTATAAGCCAAGAAAGGCTGGTTTACACCTTATCTGCCAGATTAAGCTAGTGCTAGTTGTCGTGCCATGATTGGTGTATTGTTTGGCCAATTAGGTAAGTCTGTAAAGACTTGGTTAAAGGTTCATCTTTTGGCGAAGTATAGGTTACAAATCTATACATCTTGGCGTAGTCGTTGTTAAGAACTTTCCAATCAATGAATTGTCTTGGCAACACTTAATTCATTCATCCTAAGTGCCTAACCAATATGCCACAATTGACACCTCCATTCAAACAATTACAATTTAACATTCATCACCATTTAAGCATCATTCGCATGCCATACACATTTTCACAAATTCAACTTCACATACCAAAACAAATTTTAGGCAAAGTTAACCAAATGATCAAATCATATTTGTCACTTCATCTTAAAACATAACAACAACTAGAACTTATAATTGCATGTCATTTCAACCACAATCTTATACTTACACACTTATGATCAAAATAACTATTTACATGTCACTTATAACCTATCACAAAATAATAAAAATATATATAAAGTGGTCGAAAGGATAATGTGAGCTTTGACTTGAATTCCAATCAAATGCAAAACTTTCGATGATCTACAAGAAATCTAACAAAGTAAATGTAAGCAACCCAGTGCTTAGTAAGTTCGTACATAAACTTAACACAACTTACCTGAGTCTAATATACATATGCATTAAACATACAATCTATACATTTAAGAAACATGGTGATCATGGATGGCCTATTCACACCACAAACCAATAAGGTTAGTTCCTTCACATAACAAGCATAAAACGATACCATGCTTATAAGTTCTATTCAAGTTAGCATACGTGGTACATATATCACCATTCACTTGTAGCAAATTATACAATCATATCCAAATCAAATAACCATTTTCCATTTTATATAACCATTTATTATTTCATACATCTATTTCTATTTCATGTATTCAATTTCTACCCGATGAACCATAATGAAATAACATTGGATACACATGATAACAATGCTCACATGAGATGTGAAGATAATGCTCACACGAGCTGTGAAAATAATGCTCACACGAGTTGTGGGTCTGGATGATAATGCCACATGATGCTGCTTACATGAGCTGTGAAGAATCCGCAATAAATGCTGGATCTTAGCTACCGGTAAGACATCCAAGACCAACACCCGAAATGGTAACAACCCTAATGACATGTTATTTGTATCCTAGCCATTCACTAAGTTCATATGGGCCTCGATTCATAACCACATCATTTAGTTACTTAAACATTATCACACCACATGAATTCAACCATACAATTTTCACTTTCAATCACGTACCTCAATTATAATATCATTACAAATTGATCTATCCAATGTTTAAAATTATTATACAAGATAATCCAATCACAAACATACACAAACATATTAAATCACAAAGACAACAATTAAATCAGTTTATACACTATACGAACTTACCTAAACCAAATCAGTAGCAACCACGACACTAAAGACTACTCAACAATTTTCTTTTTTGTATTTGTCTATCGGTTGATTCGTTTCTTGATCTATAATATAATTTAATTCAATTAACCATTCAATTACCTTAAAACATTTAAACCTATGCATATGATCCCTTTATTAACATTTTATAATATTACCCCAAATTTTTGTCCTTTATTTAATTTATTGCCTAAAATTGAACTTATATATTTTTCACAATTTTTCCCAAGACTTTTAAGTTGATTCCTATACCATCCTTTAACAGCTCCCAAACAACTAAAATTTTTAAAAAAATCACGTAAATTTTAACATTTTAGTCCCTAAAGTCAAAACTATCCAAAATTACTTTACAAAATTTTAACACCAAGCTTATAATTTATCAACTAACCTCAATAACACTTAAAAATAATTAATGGACAGTCCTAAAATCTTTAACATTCTTACAAAATAATCCCTAGGTTAGCTAGATTGAGCTACAACGATCTCAAACACATAAAATTTATGAGAAATGGAAGTAAAATTCTGTAACACCTTATATCTGGTGGGTACAATGTTTGGCGTATAGGCCTAAAAAGGTATGATTGGGGAAGTGGCATTTGCAAGTGCTATCTTTTGGCACTTAGAGTGGGTGGATACAGTTATGTGTTTAGGATAATGAAGGTCTTGTATCAAATTGCTATGTTAGTTGGAATAAGATAGTGGTCAAGTAAAACGGTGTTGAGACAATGAGTTCACGTCAAAAGTATAGTGTACCCATTAACTGTGGTATTATGCAAGTTAGGTTGCAAGGTAAGCTAGTTAGGAATCAACTAAATGTGAACCAGAATATTTAAAAGATAAGAGAATACTCAATTAGGTTTCTCGAAAGTTGTAGACTTTTGATAAGACAATTCAGTAATGATGTGACATTTGTTAAGTTTCAATAACGAATTAGGTTGTAATAATAAATATTCAAGTTTGGGAAAGGGGAGTTCTCTTTTTTTTTTTTTCTTCTAAGAAAAGTTGATCTATGGCTTGAGGAACCGACGACATTTCTCTAAGCTGAAGTTGAAATCCCAGATTTTATCAGTGATTGCTCTATGTCTAGGTAAGTTTTATGACTTTGCATGTTGTGCTATGAAAGAGTAGGTTTGGATGAGTGCATGGACAATAAGATGAAATAGTAAGGCTTGTATGAGGTTCATCTAGGTTTAAGATGATAGTATGGTTACTCGAATGAGCCTTAATGGTGTTTGTAACAACTCGTTTTTAGTGAAATCGGAACAATGGTTTTGGGACCACAAATTCGAGTCTGAAAAGAGATTTATTTTAATATTATTTTATGGTATAAGTTATGATAGGAATACGGTATAAAAATTTTGATAAGAAAATTCTACTAATTTCATGTATAATTATAGAAAGGACCAAATTGCATAAATTGCAATAGTTGAATTCTAGTAGTTAAAAGGATCAAATAGCTATGGAATTCAAAATTGGATGTCCTTATATGACAAATAGACCATTAAGAGGAGTTAGTAGATATTTATAATGATTCGTCCATGGAAATTTGAATACAAAAAAGGACTAAATTGAAAATAAAATATGATAAATGATTAAATAACAAAAATATCATCATATTATCATCTTCCCCAAATTAAAATTCATAGAAACCCTAGGTGAGAGAAAAAGGTTTAAGCAAACTTTCTTGGCTTAATTTGGTAAGTAATCAAGTCTTGTTTTTAGTAATTTTTATATTTCTAAGATTATAACGACTTAATTTGCCTATCTCAGGGATTAATTTGTAAAGTTATCAAAGTATTAAAGTTTTTCCATGGATGAATATAGTTGAATTATTAAGTTTTATGGTAGAAAATGAAAGACTGTTGATAGATATACAACTTTTGTTAAAGGAATTTTGATGAAATTGAGATTTGGGGACTAAAAAGTAAAGTTGTAAAAATTCAAGGAAAAATTCTGATTTTTGTAAAATACATGGGCTGTAAATGTTATATGTCAATTTCGGCTAGGCTTGGAATAAGGATTAATTTGAATGAATTTTGGTTTCTGAGCCTAGGGACAAAGTTGTCATTTATTAAAAGTATAGGGGCAAAATGATAATTTTACCTAAATTATGAACTAAGTTATATTAGACCTGAATTGCATTAAATTGAGCTAAATTTACTCGTATAGATCCGGATAGAACAAATACAGAGCTAGATCGGGGTAAAGAAAAAGTACTAGATTAGTAGCTTACAAACACGAATGTTATCAAGCTAAGTTCGTGTAACTTAATTGTGTAACTATATGTTTGAATTGATTTGAATGATTTGCATGTGAATTGTGTATTGGCCATGTTTATGAAATCTGATCACATATCCAGAAAATACCCGATAAATATAAAATCCTGTCTGAATAAATGAAATTCGATTGGATATAGGGTTCTATTTCCCGAAACGGTAATTATAACACCCCTTACCCGTATTCGACGCCAGTACAGGGTACGAGGCTTTACCTTACTTAAACACATACAAATATACAATTTTGAGTCTTAAAAGTTCGTTCAAATTTAAAACTTTTCAAAATTTCTCTTAACGTCCCTAATAATGACCTACGAGGCCCAAAACACGCATTGGAAACAATTCTGAACTAGATCGAGCACTTTAATAAACCTTAGAAAATTTCGTTGAAAACATGGCACACACTCGTGTGGAAGGGTGACACGCCCGTGTGATCTCTTAACATGGCCATGTTGAAGTCCCGTGTAGCTCACACGGCCTAGGCATTTAGGGACACACCTGTGCCTCATGCTCGTGTGGATTTATTTCTAACGTCGAACTTACAAGGGTTTTCACATGGCCAGGCACACGCCCATGTCCATGGCCTGTGTTCCCTACACGACCATGACACGCCTGTGTCTCAGCCCGTGTGCAAAAACCTTGGTTTTTTGTTTCTAACGTCATCAACTCTTAAAGGTTATACGGCCAAGGTACACTCCCGTGTGCTAGGCTGTGTGGTAAATCTAAATATCACATTCAATGTGCAAAACTTCACACGGCCTAAGTACATACCCATGTCCTATTTTTGTGTCTTCCACACGGTTAAGACACACGACCGTGTCTCAGCCAGTGTGGTTACTACTGGGCATTCTGACTTGGCCAACTTAAGGTGCAGGGGGCACATGGCCTGACGACACGCCCATAGGGCGGACTGTGTGTCACACACGGTTTAGACACACTCCTATGGGGCAGATCGCGTGTCACACATGGCCTAGACACACACCTGTGTGTTTACCCGTGTGGACAATATAAGGCTATTTACCAAGCCTTATTGCCACCCTTACTTGCACCAACCTAAAGCTCACCAAGCAAAACCGATTCACACACAATCACATGACCAATTCAGCTACACATCAAGGCTATTGCACTTCATGTACAAGCAACACTTTTCACATACTTAAACAACCCAATCATGCACTTATCTGTTCATGAATTAACACACCACATGTCCCACCATACCAAAATTGCACATTCGTGAAAGACCTGTTCATATGCATATATCAATATTTCAACATTAGCCATCATTCATGGCCTTATACAAAATGACTAGTTTCGTAACAAGCTAACACATTTGGCCAAATTTAACAATGACACAAAACACAAAAAGACTAAGTTCCTATACATGCCATTATTCAAATGATCAAAACTAGTTATACCAAGTGCACTATAGATAGTGTGATTGATGCCTCCGACGTCCGTTGATCCACGAGCTAATTAGGTAGCACTATAAGAAAATGAAGTGAAAAGGGGGTAAGCATAAAGCTTAGTAAGTTGCATGTAAATAATTAACAACAGATTTACCATGCAATAATATGCTCACAACATATCATAATTTGCACATAATACATAAATGGTTATAAGTACAACTTACTCATTTTCATCCTTTACTAATCACACAACATAAATTGAGCTCACATCTCATGAATTTCATATAGGTACCTGTACCATTCAAAACATGGTCATAACCACTATCATTTTCAAATAAACTGTAAACTTCACATTGAACCATTTGGAATATTAAAGGATATTCGATGAACCTCAAACATAGGGTAAAACGCCGATGCCATGTCCCAAACATGGTCTTACACTACCTCACACATCAAGTCAATGCCATGTCCCAGACATGGTCTTACACTGACTCTCATACATCGAGGCCGATGCCATGTCCCAGACATGGTCTTACACTGGCTCTCATCTATCAGTGCCGATGCCATATCCTAGATATGACCTTATGCTGACACATATCAAGGCTGATGCCATATCCCAGACATGGTCTTACACTGTCTCACATGTCGAGGCTGATGCCATGTCCCAGACATGGTCTTAGACTGGCTCTCGTAACACCCTAATGTCATGGCATGAATATTCGAGCTATTCCTAAGGTTCACCCAGATTTTTCCACATCAATCTCATCATGCATATTCATATTCCACATTTGAATATTTTATGCTATATCAATTAATCAATGCCAAATAACAATATAGTTGCATTATTTACACACAACTTACTTCGGTATGCAAAATATCAGCGACTAGTTAGATTTAGTCCACTAGCTTGGCTTTTCCCTAGTATAGGTCCGTATTTTGTAATTCTTGATCTATAATGATAAAATTCACTCATTTAATTATCACATTAATTAATACATTCCACAATTCATATTTTGGCAAAATGACCATTTTACCCTTAAACTTTCAAAAAATTATGATTTTACCTCTAGGCTCGTAAATCGATTTTCATCAAATTTCCTCACTAACCAAGCCTATCCGAATTATTTTTACTTATGGCAGCCCACAAATTCAATTATTTCACACAATTACTAACTATTTTACAACTTCTTCAAAAAGGTCCAATCTAGGTGTTTTCATGAAAATCCTTTCACAAAAATTATTTAGTTATCAACCAAGATTCATTTTCTTCCATAATATTTCAGCAAAAAACACAACTTATTTCATGGAAAAACCCTAAAATTTCAACCTTATTGCAAAATAATCCCTCCATTAGCTAGATTAAGGTATAAGGGTCCCAAAAGTACAAAAATTATCAAGAAATGCCATCAAAATCACTTACTTGCAAGGGTGAAGAGTGGCTGAAATTTTGAGCTTCTAAAATCCTTAAAATGGCTACTATTTTTAGTGGTATGGACAAGAAGATGAAAAAGATGACAACCCCTTTCTTTTTGTTTTATTTTATTACATATTAAGCCACCTAATACCACCAACTTTTGACTTTTTGATTTTCTTTGTCTCTATGACTGGACATCAGCTTGATATAGACCTATTTACTCACCAAGGCCCTCTAATTTAAGGTTCTCTAGCTATATGACACTTTTAACTAGTAGAACGCTAATTTCGCCTTTTATGCGATTTAGTCCTTTTTCAAAATTAAGTAAGCAATCGCTAAAATTAATTCACCAAAATTTTCATGCACTTATGTAATCATGCTATAACACATGAAATAATATTAAAATAATTTCTCTAACCTCAGATTTATGGTTCCGAAACCACTGTTTTGACTAAGCCCAAAATTGGGTTGTTACAGTAATGGTCCTGCATTTGTTGTAGACATACCATAGCTCGAAAGCGCATCCCATTACAAGCTCTCTCAAGCTTCCCGTTAAAATATTCTTGTGAGCTTTCCATTTATAGCCCTTCAGAGCATCTTTATCAGTTGTGCTCCTACATATGTTCCTGACACAAACGCAGCTCTTTTTGAGTGTCCTGTTATGCGATCGGTTGTGCTCTTGAATATGTTGCGGACACAAATGCAGCTCTATATGAACATCCTAATATGGCTCGCTTGAACTTCCCATTATAAGTCATCCGGTGCTTTTCGATAAGTGCTCTTCAGAGTTACCTGTTATAAGCTCTTTATGAGTTTTCTGTTACATTGCTCGGATATGCTTTCTGTTTCATGGCTTAATGAGCTTCCCATTATAGTGCTTGAGAGAGAGTTTTCTATTTAAGTGCTCTAATGAGTACTCCTAAACATGATTTGACAGATTTCTAATTTGTCTACTTTATGTGTACTACTCTCGTATCCATCGAGATTTTAAATGATTCAACAAGTGAAATTCTGACATGATGACAAGTGAAAATGAAAATGAAATCAATATCTGAAAAATACATAAAATGCATGAAACTTGGTATTTGATGAGCTCATCTTTGTTATTGATATTTATATGAAATGATTAACTAACATATTTGATGACATTGTGTGCTTAAGCTATAGCCAAGTTGTTTGGAATGCATGTGTATGTTTACTTAATACATAAATGAATGGTAAGCTAATTTCCCGTTATACAAACTTACTAAGCATTAAGTGCTTACTTTGTTTTATTTCCTCTATTTTATATTAATTCGAAAGCTCGTTAGATTGGACGCTTGGCAGAGATCACTCAAACTATCCACATGTACATTTTGGTACAAATATGATACTAATTATAGATATAATGGCATGTATAGGTTTTGGTTAGCCAATGATGACATACAAATATTTTGGTTGTAAATAGCCATTGGAATGACTGGTGATGAATGTGTTTTGGTATATTAATACATGAGTTAATTTAATGTTTGATATAAGTGCTTAATTTGGTTTATGAACATTAGTATGATATTAAGTAAATATGGTCAAATAGATAAATTCGTAAACATGGATTTATAAAATTATATGGTATGTATGAGACTTGAGTTTTGCATGACTTAAATGTTTTGGATTGCCTTTTGGGTGTGTTAAAATGTTCTGTAGGTGAATGATCAAATGGGTGAGAAATAAGGCTTGGAAATGGCCTTATTTTGTCCACACGAGCAGGAACACGAGCATGTGTCTCAATCGTGTGTGACACATGACTTAGCACATGGGCGTGTGTTCTGGCTGTGTGTCCTCTGCATCATAAAATTCAAAATAGAATGCTCAAAATTGATCACATAGCTTGGCACACGAGTGTATGACTTGGCCGTGTAACCCATACACTTAATTAAGTTGCAATTAGAGAGTTACACGAGTTAAGGACACAAGTGTGTGCCCTACCTCACATGCACACGACTTGAGACATGGGCATGTCACTTGGCCATGTGTACCACACGGCTTGACCACACGGGCGTGTGACCCGTATACCTAGGAAAAATTTTGAAGTTTCACAAAAAATTCTCTGAGTTCCCGATTTAGTCCCAACTAGTTCTAACATATGCTTTGGGCCTTGAGGGCCTTAAAAATGAATTTTATGATAAATTTCTAACATGAATGATAAAATAATATAAAATATCTGTATTCATTCTGTAGGTTCTGGTATTGCTCTGCAACCTTTTTTCGACGACGGATACAGGTTAGGGGTGTTATATTTGTTGATATCAAAGCTACGGTTTAGGCGATTCTTGAACTAACGTAGTGTATATGAGTCTAGTTATATATGCCATTATATGATTTATGATAGTGTGATATCTCCTAACTATTTTAAACATGCTTTTCATATAATAATGTCGTCCAACCGAGCTGAATCTGAAGAAGCTGAGAGCAATGCTCAAGCTTCAGTTCAAATAGCTATTTCTATTAGTAAAAGGTCTGTATCTGAAGGCCAAGGTGAAGAGGCTAAAGAAGCCTTCTTTCAAATGATAAATGAATGGTTCATAGAATATTTGAGAATAAATCTTGCTGTACAACTGCCTTCCCTTCCTATTTCTCAAACGGTTCCTGATATGCCACAAGATACAAAAATTGTTAGAACTTGTAAGCCTTTAGTAGATAAAATTCGAAAGTACGGGGCTGAAAAATTCAGAGCTACTGCTGATGATGGTCCTGAAAGGGCTGAATTCTAGTTAGAAAATACTATCAGGGTTTTAGATGAACTATCTTGTACACCAGTGAAATGTTTGAAAAGTGATGTGTCACTGCAAAAAGACTCAGCTTATCAGTGGTGGAATACTCTGGTTTCTATTGTACTGAGGGAAAATGTTACATAGGAGTTTTCCCAAACATAATTCAGAAAGAAGTATATTAGTCAGAGATATCTTGATCAAAAAAAGAAAGAATTTCTAGAGCTTAAACCAGGAAATGTGAAAGTGTCTGAATACAATCGAGAATTCATTCGGTTAAGTAAGTATGCTAGAGCATGGATTCTAACTGAGGCTGATATGTGTAAATGCTTTGAAGAAGGATTAAATGAAGATATTGAGCTATTGATAAGAATTCTTTAATTAACAAAATTGGTAGTATTGGTTAATCGGGCACACAAAGTTGAGGAATTAAACAAAGAAAAGAGACAAGCAGGGAGAGAAGCCCAGATTGCTACTAAGAAATTTATGGGGAAGTCACAAGCATCTGTTTCAAAGAAATCAAAGAAATAACATGATTGTTCGACCATATTTACGAGGTATTTTGGAAAAGAATGAGGCTTTCAATGCTCTAATCTGAGATCTCCATCTCCATCTGTAAAGGGTGTTAGAAGTGTTGGTAAGGCAAAACCTAGATGCAAACATTGCAAAAAATTTCATTTTGGGGACTACCGTATGAGAATCATAGCATGCTATAAATGTGGTTCTCTTGACCACCACGCCATTCTGAAAATGTTAGTGGTAGCTGAGGTGCAACAAAAGATTCAATAGTTATGTCTAAAGCACAAGCATCGACAAGGATATATGCTATTCGTGTAAGAGAATATGCCTCTGCACCAGACATCATTATTAGTACATTTTTTCTTCTTGATACTGATATAACTGCTTTGATTGATCCTGGTTCAACACATTCATACATATGTACAAATTTAGTGTCTGTTAAAAATTTACCTATTGAGTTAACTGAATTTGTGGTTAAAGTTTCAAACCCCCTGGGCCAGTATGTTATGGTAGATAAAGTTCGCAAAAACTGTCTGTTGAGGGTAAAGGGTTATTTTTTCTCGGCTGATTTGATGCTACTACCTTTTGATGAATTTGATGTAATTTTGGGAATGGACTGGCTAACTCATCATGATACAGTGGTGAATTGTAAATAGAAATACATTCTGTTAAAATGTCAGAACGGTGAATTACTTCATGTTGAATCTGATAAACTAGATGGGTTGTCTAATGTGATTTCAGCTATATCAGCACAGAAATATGTTAGAAAAGGGTATGATGCTTATCTTGCATATGTATTGGATACTAAAGTTAGAATCAAAGATTAAATTAGTATCGATTGTTTGTGAGTTTCTTGATGTGTTCCAGAGGAGTTACTCGGGTTATCACCAGACAGAAAGGTTGAATTTTCTATAGATTTTATTCTGGGAACAACACTGATATCTATAGCACACTACAAAATAGCTCCGACAGAATTAAAAGAGATGAAAGCACAGTTGCAAGAATTGATTGACGGGGTTTTGCATGACCTAGTTCATCACCTTGGGCTGCACCAGTTCTATTTGTTAAGAAAAAAGATGGATCATTGAGGTTGTGTATTGATTACTAGCAGCTTAACAAAGTCAGTGTAAAGAATAAATATCCACAGCCTCATATTAATGATTTGTTTGACTAGTTGAAAAGTGCTACAATGTTTTCGAAGACAAATCTCCGTTCTAGCTATTATCAGTTGCGAGTGAAAACTGAGATGTACCGAAGACAACTTAGAACTAGGTACGGGCACTATGAGTTTCTTGTGATGCTGTTTGGCCTTACTAATGCACCTGCAGTATTCATGGATTTAATGAATAGAATTTTTAGACCGTATCTAGACAGGTTTGTGGTGGTGTTTATTGATGATATTTTGGTATATTCCTGAGTTGATCATTTAAGATATGTGTTGCAAACTTTGCGGGAGAAACAACTATATGCCAAATTTAGTAAATGTGAATTTTGGCTTCAAAAAGTTAGTTTCCTTGGACATATAATGTCTGTAGAAGGTATCAGGGTAGATCTGAGTAAAATCTTAGCTATTGTTAATTGGAAACCACTAAAAAATGTATTTGAAATCAAAAGTTTTCTAGGATTAATTGGTTATTATCGAAGATCTGTAAAAGGGTTCTTAATGGTGGCTTCTCCGATGACTCGTCTGTTGCAAAAAGATGTGAAACTCGAATGGTCTGATAAATGCCAACAAAGCTTTGATAAATTGAAAGTCCTGTTGACTGAAGCACCAATTCTAGTTCAGCCTGAATCGCATAAGGAATTTGTAATTTATACTGATGCATCATTGAATGGTTTAGGCTGTGTCTTGATGCAAGAAGGCAAAGTAATAGCTTTTGCCTTTAGACAACTTAAACCACATAAAAAGAATTACCCGATACATGATCTTGAATTGACAGCTATTGTGTTTGCGTTGAAAATTTGGCGACATTATTTATTTGGTGAAAAGTGTCATATATTTACTAATTATAAAAGTTTGAAATACTTGATGTCACAAAAGGATTTGAATCTGATATAGCGTAGATGGCTTGAATTGTTGAAAGACTATGATCTGGTTATTGATTATCATTCAGGAAAAACAAATGTAGTTGCATATGCTTTAAGCAGGAAGTCTCTGTTTGTTTTACGAGCAATGAATACCCAATTGTCATTGTCTAAAGATGGTTCGATTGTAGCTAAGTTAAAAGCTAAGCCAACATTTTTGTAATAGATTTGTGAAGCTCAGAAAAGTGACAATGAGTTGCATGCTAAATGGGCACAGTGTGAACTGACTTCTGATTCAGAATTTCAGATTGGACTTGATGATTGTCTGTTGTATAGAGGCAGAGTATGTGTACTGAGAAATTCGGAACTTGTACAGAAAATTTTACATGAAGCTTACAATGGCACTATGTATGTACATCCCGAGTGTAACAAAATGTATAATGATTTGAAGAAGATGTACTGGTGGCCAGGAATGAAACGTTATATTTCTGAATTCATATCGAGATGTTGGATATGTTAGCAAGTAAAGGCTGAACATCAAGTACGCAGTTATAATAGAAGAATTGAAATAGGAAAGAGTTGCTATGGACTTCACATCAGGGTTACCCTTATCTCCGAAAAAGAAAAATGTTATTTGGGTAATCGTTGACCGTTTAACAAAGTCTGCTCACTTTATTCTAGTACGTATGGATTTTTCTTTAGAGAGATTAGCTGAGTTTTATGTTTCAAAGATTGTTAGATTACATGTAGTACGAGTCACTATTATTTCCGATAGAGATCCCCGATTTACATCTCGATTTTGGAGCAAGTTGCAAGAAGCTTCGGGCACTCAATTTCATTTTAGTACCGCATTTCATCCTCAAACAGATGGTCAATCTAAACGTGTAATACAGAGTTTAGAGGATATGCTTCGGTGTTGCGTACTAGAATTTAAAGGTAACTGGGAAAAGTATCTGCCTTTAGTTGAATTTGCATATAATAATAACTATTAGTTGAGTATTAAAATGGCACCTTATGAAGCTCTGTATGGTTGTAAATGTAGAACTTCGCTGTATTGGACAGAACTCAGTAGGAAAAAGCTACATGGAGTCTGAAAGTAGCTTCTGATCGTTAGAAATCTACGCGGATCTTAAAGGAAAAGAAATAGAATTTCAAGTTGGTGGCAATGTATTCTTAAAAGTTTCGCCTAGGAAGAAAATTCTTTGGTTTGGTCGTAAAAGAAAACTAAGTCCACGGTTCATCGGGCCATATGAGATTATTGAAAAAATCGAAGCTGTTGCATATCAGTTGGCATTACCCCCAGAGCTTGATACAATTTATAATGCTTTTTATGTGTCCATGTTACAACGGTATCGGTCAGATGCTTCACATGTAATTTCTCTAACAGAAGTTGAGATTCAACTTGATCGACTTACAGTGAAGAACCGATCAAAATCCTAGCACGTGAAACAAAAGAGTTAAAAAATAAAAAGATAGCTTTAGTAAAAGTTCTCTAACAACGACATGGTACAAAAGAGGCTACCTGGAAACCGAAGGATACCATGAGAAAGCAATACCTGAACCTCTTTATTGGTAAGATTTTCGAGGATGAAAATTCTTAAGGAGGAGAGTTGTAACAGCCCGTTTTCAGTGAAATCAGAACAGTAGTTTCGGGACCACAAATTTGAGTTTGAAAAGAAAGTTATTTTAATATTTTTATGGTATGAATTATGATAGGAATATCGTATAAAAATTCTGATAAGAAAATTTTACCGATGTCATGTATAATTATAAAAAGGACCAAATTGCATAAATTGCAATTGTTGAATTCTAGTAGCTAAAAGGATCAAATAGCTATGGAATTCAAAAGTGGAGGTCCTTATATGGCAAATAAACTATTAAGAGGGGTTAGTAGATACTTATGATGATTCATCCATGGAAATTTGAACAAAGAAAAGGATTAAATTGGAAATAAAAGATGATAAATGATTAAATAACAAAAATATCATCATATTATCATCTTCCCCAAATTAAAATTCATGGAAACCTTAGATGAGAGAAAAGGGTTCAAGAAAACTTTCTTGGCTTATTAGGTAAGTAATCAAGTCTCATTTTTAGTAATTTTTATATTTCTGAGATCGTAACGACTTAATTTACCCATCTCGGGGATTAATTTGTAAAGTTATCAAAGTATTAAAGTTTTTCCATGGATGAATATAGTTGAATTATGAAGTTTTATGGTAGAAAATGAAAGGTTGTTGATAGATAAACAACTTTTGGTAAAGGAATTTTGATGAAATTGAGATTTGGGGACTAAAATATAAAGTTGTAAAATTTCAAGGAAAAGTTCTGATTTTTGTGAAATACATGGGCTGTAAATGTTATATGTCAATTTTACCTAGGCTTAGAATAATGATTAATTTGAATGAATTTCATTTTTCGAGCCTAGGGATGAAATTGTCATTTATTAAAAGTATAAGGGCAAAATAGTAATTTTTCCTAAAATATGAATTAAGTTATATTAGACTTGACTTGCATTAAATTGAGTTAAATTTACTCCTATAGATCCAGATAAAACAAATACGGAGCTAGATCGGGGTAAAGAAAATGTATTAGATTAGTAGCCTACAAACACAAACATTATCAAGGTAAGTTTGTGTAAATTAATTGTGTAATTATATATTTGAATTGATTTGAATGATTTGCATGTGAATTGCGTATTGGCCATGTATATGAAATCTGATCACATATCCAGAAAATACCCAATAAATTTAAAATCTCGTCTGAATGAATGAAATTCGATTGGATACAGGGTTCTGTTTCCTGAAACGGTAATGGTCTTGCATTTGTTGCGGACATACCATAGCTAGAAAGAGCATCCCATTACAAGCTCTCTCAAGCTTCCCGTTCAGTGTTTTTGCGAGCATCCCGTTTATAGCTCTTTGGAGCATCTTGATCGATTGTACTCCTGCATATGTTGCAAACACAAATGCAACTCTTTGTGTGCGTCCTGTTAGGCGATTAGTTGTGCTCCCACATATGTGGTGGACACAAATACAGCTATTTATAAGCGTCTTGTTATGTAATTGGTTGTGCTCCTGTATATGTTACGGACACAAACGTAGCTTTTTATGAGCGTTCTGTTATGTGATCGATTGTGCTCCTGCATACGTTAAGGACACAAACGCAGTTCTACATGAGCATCCTAATATGGCTCGCCTGAACTTCCCGTTATAAGCCATTCAGTGCTTCTCGATAAGTGCTCTTTGGAGCTACCCATTGTAAGCTCTTTATGAGTTTTCTATTATATTACTGGGATATGCATTCTGTTACATGGCTCAATAAGCTTCCCGTTATAGTGCTTGAGAGAGAGCTTTCTATTTAAGTGCTCTAATGAGTACTCCCAGATATGAATTGACAATTTTTTTATTTGTACACTTTATGTGTACTACCCTCGTATCCATCGAGATTTTAAATGATTCAACGGGTGAAATTCTGACATGATGACAAGTGAAAATCAAAATGAAATTAATATCTGAAAAATACTTGAAATGCATGGAACTTGGTATTTGATGAGCTCATCTTTGTTATTGATATTTATATGAAATGATTAACTAACATATTTGATAAGATTATTTGCTTAAGCTATGGCCAAGTTGTTTGGAATGCATGTGTATGTTTACTTAATGCATAAATGAATGGTAAGCTAATTTCCTGTTATACGAACTTACTAAGCACTAAGTACTTACTCAGTTTTATTTCTTTTGTTTTATAGTATTTCGAAAGCTTGTTGGATTGGACGTTTGGCGGAGATCACTCACACTATCCACCAGTATATTTCGGTACAAATATGATACTAATTATAGATATAATGGCATGTATAGGTTTTGGTTAGCCAATGATGGCATACAAATATTTTGGTTGTAAATAGCCATTGGAATGGCTTGTGATGAAGGTGTTTTGGTATATTAATACATGAGTTAATTTCATATTTGATATAAGGGCTTAATTTGGTTTATGAACATTAGTATGATATTAAGTAAATATGGTCAAATAGATAAATTTAGAAATATGGATTTATGAAATGATATGGTATGTATGAGACTTGAGTTTTACATGATTTAAATGTTTTGGATTGGTTTTTGGATGCGTTAAAATGTTGTGTAGGTGAATGATCAAATGGGTGAGAAATAAGGCTTGGAAATGGCCTTATTTTGTCTACATGGGCAGACACATGGGCATGTGTCTCAGCCATGTGTGACACACGACCTAGCACATGGGTGTGCATTCTGGCCGTATGTCCCCTGCATCTTAAAATTCAAAATAGAATACTCAGAATTGATCAGACGGCATGGCACACAGGCGTGTGACTTGGCCGTGTGAGCCCTGCACCTAATTAAGTTGCAAGTTAGAGAGTTACATGGGTTAGGGACATGGGCGTGTGCCCTACCTCACATGTCACATGGCTTGAGACATAGGCATTTCACTCGGCCGTGTGGCTGACCACACAGGCGTGTGACCCCTACACCTAGGAAAAATTTTAAAGTTTCGTGAAAAATTCTCTGAGTTCCCGATTTAGTCCTGACTAGTTCTAATGTATGATTTTGGCCTCAAGGGCCCTAAAAATGGACTTTATGATAAATTTCTGACATAAGTGATAAAATAATATAAAATGTCTATATTCATTACGTAAGTTCTAGTAATGCTCCGTAACCTTGATTCGGCGATAAATACGGGTTAGGGGTGTTATAGTGTTCCTCTATTTTATAAATAATGGTTGTTGCAATATCTTTTTGAAGGCTAGATCTAGAGTTCAAACTACTATCTATAGTTGTCAAGTGAGTCTCTATACCGGCTCTTGCATGTATACTGTTCAAATGAGATATCTCTGTAGAAATTGATTGAACGATAAAACCAAATCTAGAAAATTACAGGTTGATGGTCATGCAACTATATGATTGAATGCATGTTATGGTATGGAATTTGAAAAGTAGGTTTGGTTGTATATGTGTGTCTTAGATGTATGTTATGGGTATGCTCTATAAAGTGTAAGTTTTGGAGTTAAAGATGAAGGAGAACTGTGTCATTACATGAAGGGTTTGTCAAGAGAGTCTTTGTTTATTTATCGTAGTAGAGTCTAAAGGGGTTCGTCAGGACTAAAAACACGATCTCTAATATGAATACTGAAAGAAAAGCTCAAGGCTATGGCACCTTCTTAAAGGAACTAAAGAGCAGTGATTACCCAATGAGGTTCCCTGTGTGTCCCAAGAAAATGATGGCCAAACCTCACATAACGTGAGTTCAGGCAAATTGTAACGCCCTAGCCCCGGCCTAGACATCCAGACCAAGTTTAGAAAGTTACAATAATCATACTAACAATTATTAGACTCATAGCATAATCAAATTAAAAAATACTTAAATCTAAATACCCATCAAAATATCTTTACTGTTCAATTTCGTAAGTCCATAACATAATAGTAACATAAACTCATATTAAGCCTCGTAAAAAGATAAAGTTGATCGAGCCACCGCGACATCGATCTCGTTTAGTGAGATGAGTCACCTGAAAACCAAACATAACAAAGTGAGTTATAACTTAGTGCGTAACAGAAAATATGCTATTCAACTTTCACACTATTACAAAGTGATCTTATTCAGAATATCGGATAGTTCTCAATATTCACAATATCGATACATAACAAATTAGTTGTACTCAGATAACACATATGAACGATAATATTTTATCAACATGCTTAATTAGATGGCAGAACAGATTCATAACAGAAATTTGTAGTTTTCATCCGCTACACACCATCTCCGACCAACCCATCACACTGTTATAGACATTCAATGTCCATCCATCCCTACATACCGTAATGTGTCGGTTTGACATGTTACAGAAGCGCATCATAGATACTACATAATTTACGTTAAACGCCAGATTCAGATTCAATCAGAAAGTGGTTAAACCACTATTTTAGAACAGATTACTTTCTTCTTCACACTTTTCCAATCCAAACACATTCAGAATACAGAAATTCACATTATAATTACAACTTTTCCATCAGATATCACTTACACATTAGCAGTAGTTGCTCATTGTATCTCATTTCATATCAATTAAGTTATAAATAACCAATATCAGTCACAATAGTGATTACGGTCATAAAACAAGTTTTTGGAACTCTAGTTGGCTACCACACGGCCGTGTCCTGGCCCGTGTGGTCTACATGGCCTGTTACATGCCCGTGTCGTATACCCGTGTGCTACCAATCAATAAAAGAGAGTTACACGGCCTGGACACACTACTGTGTCCTTGCCCATGTGACACACATGGCCTGAGCACATGCCCGTGTGCTGGCCCGTGTGATTCTTCATTCATAACAGTGAGTTACACGGCCTAGACACACGACCGTGTCTTGTGCCCGTGTGAACTCTGCACTATTTTGGCCATACACAGCCTAAACATAAGCCCGTGTGCTAGCCGTGTGGCCCTAATTCAACAAATAGTGAGTTACACAGCTAATCGCACAACCTCTCACCTATCATGTGGCTCACACGGCCTGGCCACACGCCCGTGTGCCTGGCTGTGTGGCATCGACTGCCACTATTTTTGGCGACTCGAACCTTGTAAAACTCACGAAAATTATTATGCACCTATTGGAAAATGAAGTAGTAACAATCCAAAGATCCTTGAGGCCTAATAGAAGCATTCAGTCACACAATTCAACCAATTACTCAACAATTCACTTAATTTTTCACTTTAACAACTATGTTGAAACTTTCGACACAACTTTCATATAACTCAACATACCGAAACTTCAACGACGATTATCGAGACTGCCCTGTTGCTATTTTGAAGTGCTTGTATTTTCGTCTATTAAGAAAACAAACAGTTATTTGTCAGTGATTCTTATAAACCACAACTTATCTAATTAAGCAAATTAGAACACCACGACAACCATGAACCTTTATAAAAGCAAATACTTACACAATAGTACCTAACTGACAATTAACGACCGAGTTTCACAAATCTCATGCCTTTCTTAATCGTAGTTTAGCAAAATAAAAAGAAAACAAAAAGAAGAAAAAGAAAGAAAATGGAGGAACGAAAAAGAAATGAAGAAGAAACTAACGTTACTTAAACATGTAACTTTCAAGCAGATTTTTCAGCATCATGAAAAATATTTCTAATGTGAACGAGGGGATTTGAACTCAGAACTAGACAGAATACAGATAGATGCTTAACCAGTGAACCAGCAGGCTCATTCTTGTCACAATATCACAACGAATTGAACTTAAGCGGCAATACTTGCTTAAGGGTTTTTTTTAAAAACAATAAAACTTTAATAATATGATTTGAACCCCAAACCTTAAACACATAAGCAGAGCATAGAACTAGTGATATAGAAATTTAATTACTACAGATTTTTCCCAGTAAACTCATAAAATTTTGGGACTTTACACAAATCCATATTGTAAACACATCAGGAAAGAAAGCTTTTGTGGCATAATATGAAAGAAAGCCTTTGTGGAAAACTCCGTAAAGAATATCTTCGTGGCACACTCTTAAGAACCTCCCTTGTGGTGAAACAATGAATCAATAGCTTTTGTAGCAAATACTGGCATGATAGCCTTTGTGGCGAAAACACGCAAGAAAGACATATATGGCGAATTTGAAAGTAGTGCCTTTGTGGTGTATCCTAGTAAGGCTCGCAATGGTGTAACCTAAAGGAATTGTTCTTGGCGGATTTTGTATTAAATTACTTTGGTGCGTTCAATATGGCCTGTAAGTGTGACTAGAAAGATCAAGAAGACATAGTGGCTCTATGGGATATGATTAAGGATTTAAATTGCGGTCACGGCCACGTTTTTGGTCGCGTTGTGTTTATCGCGATTGCGGACATAACGGATGCTATTGCGGTCATTGCGGGTATCGTGGTCGTGAATTTTTTTAAAATTCGCACAACTTATTATAAAACATAATAATTATAATTATAATTATAAAAAGTCACTTTTAATGATTTTTAGAGTGTTTTCTAACACTTATAAACTTTTATTAATATGATATGAGAACACAACTTTTATAATCATTAATTATTCTTACATTTATTTACGAATTTTCTAAGAATGTTATATTAACTAATAACAAAGTAAAAAAAAGGAAATACTAAACATTTATCATATTTAATAAGTTTAAAAGTTTTTATTGATAAAATAATTGAAAATTCATACCTGAGAGATGTTTTCAATATTTCTTGACAGCTTTTGAAGATGGTGAAGATATAAATATTCTATGCTGCAGAAGGAAAAAAGGAATATATAAATGTATAGATTTTCATTAATTATTCCTATTTCCTACCATTTATTCTCACTCTCATTCTACTTTCATATATAGTTTAACATGCTTCAATTCTTAATTATCTTTTCATAAAATATACTCCATTCATTTATCTAAAGATATATTTTAAATTTTTTAATATAATCAAAATTAAGAACATTAACAAAAGTTGTCTTTAAAAAAACATACCTTACAAATAATGGTAGTGGTACGATTTAGTTTTCACCAATTAGTGGAATGATGAGGAAGATCAAATCCTTCTCCTTCACTTTCAGAACATTCTTGACTTGATTCTCTTGGCCTTTGTCCAAAAATATATCCAAAAAAAGTAACATTTTCACCTTGGTTTTCATATAATTGATATGGAGGATATATTTGAGGAGGAAGATACATGAGATGTGGAGGCGGGTGACACATTGGTGGTGGAGGATGCATTTGAGGCTGGTATGGCACACCATAATTAAGAAATGATGGATAATAACCATATGGTTGTGGATAACCATGTCAAGGTTGAAAATATGAAGGTTGTTCTGGTGGATAAAAACTTTGACTGCTAGTAGATGAATCACTATACCCAAGGTTACTAGAACTCGATCTCCTACCAGATAAATAACCTATAGAAGTATGCTTTTTGTCTTTTCCTTCTGATAGAACTCTAGGTTCACTTCTATCTCTCTTAGGTTCAGGAAACATATTTTCATCAAACTCTGATCTATCACGAAAATGTCCACTAGTGGTACCAACCCCATATTCTCCTCTATACTAACTAGAAGACTTAATTTCACCTCTATCACAATTATATCCATCATCCTCATCAATTGTGTAACAGCCCGATTTTGGGCCTACTCGTAACATTGGTTACGGAACCACAAATATAAAGTTAGATAAAATTATTTTAATATTATTTTATGTGTTATAGTATAATTATATAGGTGCATGAAAATTTTGGTGAATTAATTTTAGCGTTTGGAAGCTTAATTGCGAAGAATGACTAAATCACATAAAGGGCAAAAGTTGTGATTGACTAGTAAATTGTGTTAAATAGCTAGTGAACCAAAATTAGGGGTCTTTAATGTGCAAATAGGCCAATAAATTAGTCATGGGCGGCCATAGAGATAAAAGGGTTGAAAAGTCAAAATTTAGTGGGATTTGGTGGCTTATTTTGACTAGTTTTATAATAAAATAAAATAAAAAAGGTTTCATCTCTTATTTCTTTCTTCTCCACCGAAAAATATCAGAAAACCAAGGGTTTTAAAAGCTTGAAAAACTCAGCCACTCTTCACCCTTACAAATCAAGAAATACGAAATCCGGACCTAGACCGAGGGAAAGCCAAGCAAGTGTACTAAATCGATTAGTTGCTCACATTTTGTATACCGAGGTAAGTTGGTGTGATAATAATAATGTAATGTTGTTGTTGTTTATGTTTGAAGCCTAAATTGATAAGGCTTAAAATGAGTAAGTTTATATGTAAATGATATATATTTTATTGATGCTTTACATGTGGATGTTCTATAGGAAATGTGAATGATTATTATTGTATTGTATGAAATTATGAAAAGTGTGGATACGGTAAAATTCTGTGGAAAGTTTAATATCGGTGGGCTATGTACGATCCACTGGATAATGGTTAATTTTGGTGGGCTGTGTGCGAACCACCGTGAATATGTTATTGAAGGTGGGCTATTAACGAAACCACCAGGTAATTATTGAAATTGATGAGCTATGTGCGAATTATCCACCTTGTTGATTTTTTAATACCAATGAGCTAAGTGCAAATTATTGTGAAATATCAATATTGGTGGGCTATATGCGAAACCACCGAGAATTATTGATAATGGTGGGCTATGTGCGAAACCACTGGGAATTATTGATAATGGTGGGCTATGTGCAAAACCACCTTATAATTGCTAATATGAATGGCTATGTGCGAACCATTGAGCATGATTTATTATAATGAAGTGTTTATTGAGACTATGATTAAGTGAAATTATGAATGTGGTGATGATGAATTAGTGCAGAGATTGAATGTGGAAATGTGTAAACTTTGCGCATGTCGTGTGCTTGAGAAATGTGGTAAGGTTGCAAATGAGTAAGCTATACACTTGAGAATGACTTGATGATGACCTTGTGATTATAGGTCGATACTTATGATGTATGAGAATGTGATAAAGTCGATTGACAATATGTATGTTTTAAAAGAAGTTAAAACAATGAAATCATGAAATAGTGGAATTAGCTGTCAAACAGTATTGGACAACAGTAGTTACGTGACTTTGAAAAATCACCATAAATAGTCTGAATTGAATTAGAGGCTTAATGAGATATGAAATGAAATCTTATTGAGTATATTTTCTTATGAAAGAAACAAAGTAAGCAAAGGAATTTTATATTATGAGATGTTTTAATTTTATTCAGACAGGGTCAGAATGATTATGGAATCCCCTGTTCTGAATTGGGAAATTCATTAAAAATTGCAAAAAATAATCATGGGATAAAATTTATATGCTTGAATTTAGTAATGAAACTATTTTAAAGAGAAAGAAATACAAATTCCATTCAACTTATGTAGAATAAGATAATTAATTTTTAGTAAAGAGAGGTCGGAACTGTCAAACAGCGAAATAGTGGAGATTTTAATGAATAAATTGTACTTATTGGCCAAACCAAAAATTCTAGAAATTTTATGGTGAGAAGATATGTGAGTCTAGTTTTGGGAAAAATTCACGAATCTTAATTCAGAGTTTTGTAGCCCTAGATAAAAATAATTTAGTGACTGTGACTCGAGTAGATAGCATGTGATGAATGTAGGTGAATAATGAAATTTATGCAATAGTGATGGTAATATTTTGAGATCACAAAATGAGGTTTGCTAAAAATCAAATTAATCAATTGCTTGTTAATACATATGTACTTAGTAAGCTTAATGCTTACTTCGTTATTTTCTATGATTGTAATTTATCCAGGTTAGCTTGGGTTGGAAGCCATCGAAGAATTGATCATACTATCAAGCATATAATTTAGGTATCGATGATTTTATACTTAAGGTTATGGCATGTATAGGGAATTTGGTCAGGTGTACATGTTATTACGAGTTGGCCTAGAATATTGGCCTATGATTTTGAAGTTCATTGTTGTATAATGCCATTCGAGGTGGCCAATAAATTTGTTATGATATAAGCTTACGAAGGTGTATTTTGTGGTTGAGTAAAATGAATGTTATGACTTGTTAAGTATGTGATGGAAGTCTTGGTAGCTTTTTTATGTCATAAAATGTGTCATTTTAAGTTATGCTCAAGTCTGGGCATGATAGGGTAGAGAATGGCTTGGAAGATAGCCAATTTCTTGGCCACACGAGTGGAGACACGACTGTGTGTCTCAGCCGTGTGGAGCACACGGTCCAGCACACGAACGTGTGACTTGGTTGTGTGACCCTAAGTGAACGATGACGTCATAAACAGAGAATTACATGGACGGAGGACACAGGCGTGTCCTGAGCCACACAGGCATGTCTAACCACACGGCCTACCCACACAGACGTGCGGCTCTCCAAATTGTAAAAATTTGCTATACGATTCAAAAGTTCTCGGTTTGGTTCTGGACCGTTTTTAAAGTATGTTCTAGACCTCGTAGGCCCATATTGGGGACTTTAAGATAGAATGTGAAAAGTTTTAATTTGAACTGAAAATTATGGTTCGATTTTGTATGAAGGTTATAGTTTAAGTCCAGTAACGCCTTGAACCCTGTCCCGGTATTGGATACGAGTAAGGGGTGTTATAAATTGGACTTAAACCACCACCATTGGGTCCATCGCCATTCTGACTTGGCGTTGAACTAGAACTTGAATGAGACAAATTTTGTTGTTGAGATTGATTAACAGCCATTTCATCATCAAAGGTATCCACAGGCAACACACTGGCATTTTCACCATCTAATAATGGATTCTCTTTCTCGTGAAGCCATTCTGATAGTGGATCAACATCTTCAAAGATATGATCAAGGCTGATGAGATTAAAACTAGCGTTTATAACATCAGTGTTCATTCTTTTTTGATACCTTATCTGAAGCCTCATATTATAATAGGTAAACACTAGTTTCTCAATTTTTTTATACTTTAACCTATTTCTTGCATTGGTGTGAATATAACTAAATGTGCTCCAATTTTGTTTGCAATTTGATGCTGAAGTTGTTTGACTAAGCACTTTAATTGCTAATTTTTGTAATTCGAGAACACATGTGCCGTATATTATCCACCACTCAATTGCATAATATTATTTAAATTTTAAAATAACTTCAAAATGTACAATATAATTAAATAATATAAATTAAATTAAATAATTTAATTAACTGTTTACCCAGATTCATTTTCTTCCAAGCTCTTTACACTTGTGGAGTACCGAATGTCTCATGTTTATCTCTAAATAGTAACAACTGCATAAATAAAAGATAGAGTAAAAATATAAAAATAATTCCATTTCAAATTATGTAACTAAGTTACAAAAAATAGTACTTGAATCTAACCTGATTAATCATTCTGACTTGAGTATCAAGAGAAGGTTCTAACCTTTCAATTACTGATTGTGTACCTTCTAATGTTTCTATTAGTACATTCTCAGAATGCTCCACCCCAAGTTGAAATTGAGGATTGAGAAAAATATCATCAAATAATAATAATTTAAAGCTTAAAATAATAAAATATAAAAATATTTCTTAATTATATGAAACATTTTATCTTACCAACTGAATGCAAGTCAAAATGCATAAAATTCCATCTATTGTCAATAATCTTTTCTTACTCGGTGAAATATCGACAATCTTGTTTAATTGCTCGTTTAGCTCTATCAACAACCTCATAAATAAAGCCCATTGTTGGTTTTTCATTGCTATCCACAAGTTTCAATACTTTTACTAGGGGCTCGTAAACTTTTATGAGGTCATTGACTTTTTTCTAAAAATCTTTTCCCAAAACAATTTTTTTTGGCTTCATAAGTAGGCCTTGACTTTTGTTGTCCCCATTTTGATTCTTTAAATTCCTATATATTCATAAGAAAAATTTTAAAATAATATAATTTAAATTAATTGGAACTAATAAAATCATTAAAGGTTGCTATACTTAAGTAATTATATTAACTAATTATAAAATACTAACCTTTGAATTAAACATTTCTCTCAAACCTTGCTTTTGTCTTGTTATCTCTTCAAGTTGAATGAAATGAGTTGCAAGTAAGAGTGGGTCAAAGTATTTGTTTCCCTTGTGTATACTTCTTCATCAAATCAATAGTCCAAGTGTGATTGTATATAAAGCAAGTCACTTTCTTTGCCTCATCTAACACTTTTGCTACACTGGGCCTTTTCCCAATATCTTCAAGGCATAAATCTAAATAGTGAGCTGCACATGAGGTCCAATATAGATGTTTTCTTTTCAACATTAATTTTTTTCCAGTACCTTTCATTGCTGCCTCATTATCAGTCACTATTTGGACAATGTAATTCTCTCTAATTTCTTTTACAACTGAATCTAACAAATTGTAGTAGAATTCAGCATCTCTACTATGAACACTTGAGACATCTACCGATTTCCAAAAAATGGTTCCTTTATTGCAATAAATAAGGAAATTAATGATGTGCATTTGATTCAAACTGTTGGTCCAACCATCACACATTAGAGTTGCACCCAATTCTTTCCAATGAGTCTTTAGTCCATTTACCCAATCACGAACTCGTTGATACTCTGACTCCAAATACACATCTGAAACCTCATAAGGTGTTGGGAGCTTTACACCTTGTCCAACTTCTGTTAACACTTGAATTAAGTTATACAAGCATGGAGAGCTTGCTAATTGAAAAGGAAGTCTTTCATATATTAAAAATTTAGAAACCGCTTCACCTATCTTCCTTCGAAAACTATTTAAAAGAGTCATTGACCTTTGGTTGCTTTGAAATTTTGCTTCTAACCAATTCAGGTATAGCTCCCCTAAAGGTAAACTCAGACTCAGTTGGGATGGATTTACTTGTTCTTTCTCTATGACATTCTCTAGCTGATCCATGAAAAGATCGTCCTTCTTCATAAATGTTATCCCAACCACCAGAACTTCGTCTGAATTCTTCCCTTCTATGCCACTCGTATTGTGATTGGATACTTTCTCGAGTTGCTTGCCTTATAGCAGAAATCTCATCAATAAATTCCTCGTGCTCATCCTCCTCTTCTCTTAATTGAGATAAGAATTCATCTTTTCTCCTCTTTTTGTCTATTTTCTTTGTGTTGCTTTCTTTCAGTATATTCATCATACTTTCTCTAATGACACCTGTTAATAAAATAAAAATAATTCACACTTTATATTATTATTAATTATATATAACTTTATTGATAAATTTACAATAACATTTAAAAGTAATAATAAAGTATCACATACCAGTAACATTAGGGCATTGTGCAACATTGCCGGTTTTTTGAGCAATGTGCTCTTTACATCGTGTTATTCCTCCTTTCACAACTTTACCACAAAGTTTACATACGATATTTCCTTTCGCATTTGGCACTGGAGTTCCAAAAGGCCAACCTATATCATTACTTGGTGCACCCTCCAATCCTTTAGTCGGAAACTCTTTACGTGGTGGCATACTTTATTTTTATTTATATACAAGAAACATAAAATTATATTTAGAAATATAAGCAACTCATTACTTATATCAATAATATAATACAAAAAAAAAAGTAAACATCATTAACATGGAAAATTTAAATTTATTGCATAATCAATACATAATTTATTTATTTTTTAAAATCAACAATACACCATAACCCATTATTACTTGGTTCCAAAGTTTTTGGTTCCAGAATAATATATAGAATTATTGTTGAATGCAGTTTTACGTGGAGACAATGGCACCATCATTCTGGAGTGACCTATCGGATATGGCATTTCTTAATTGCATTTCTTCTTCCTTTCTTTTTTTCTTATGTCATTTTAAAAGAAAGGAAGCAAACATTTTTTTTTATCCTCACCTCAACCCAAGTTATAGTTGATAAAAATTGCAATGTAAAATATGTCATGATTTTATATAATATTGATTCACAAAAAAATTTATTGGTTATCATCTATACTCTCTTCTATATTTGAAGTTTAATTTTTTTTCTTACTTAAAAATGTTTATCTCTTTATTTTTTTAGATTTAGATTTATTATAATATTATTTTTTTATTACATGATTATTAAGGGAGTTGTTTTTTATATTACAACAAAATAGATATATAGCGGTGACAATAGTAGCTGCCACCATTTTTCAGCTTTTCCCACCTATGTATTTGATTCAATTTGAATCTACCTTTTTAATAATTTTTTTATTTGTGATAAATTAAAAATATATTTAAAATATAAAATGCTGAAGAAATTATTATTTTGGGGGGTGAAAGAACAAATTAGTTTTTAATATTAAAACAAGTAACAAATTGAAATTAATGTTTTTTACTTTAAATTTAAAAGTTAATAGTTAACTAATAATTTTTTAATACAATAAGATTAGAATTAATTTTTTCTGTACATATATAAATTAAATCAAATTCTAATCTCGTTTTTTCAAAATAATTTTTTTTTAGAAGTTAACTTTTTTTTACTTTCTTTTTTTTTTTAATTTTATTCAAACTCAGAAAAGTGAGAATAAACTCAACAATAGGTTTTGCCTAAGAAAAGTAAATGAAAATAAAAATTAAAAAATAAAAGAAAAAGGAAATGAAACGGCAGGCCAAAAGAAACGCCTTTGTTCTTCACTTCTTCTTGTTTCTTAAATCCCTAAATAGAAAACGCACAAAACTTAGAAGAAAAACTGAAGAGTGAAGTGAAACTCTATCATCCTCTCCTCTGAAATTCTTAGAATATGCTTGCTAGTTGTGCCTTCTCCCTTCACCGGTTCATCCCTAAAGTCTCTAAGAACATATGCATTGCAGATTCAAGACATGCAAGGAAGAATCAAGACAAAATTTCAGGTAACTTACTTGAAAATTATCAATCTCTGAATGTGCAAGTGATCAGGGTAGGGTTTGCTTTTCAAATTCAACTTCAAGTCCTCGCTTTCATCTGCTGTTGTGTTGTTTGCCGAAATATGAGATTGAGAAATTTAAGACCCTGTTTTCTATTGCCTTTGAGTTTTGGTTGCTTTTTTTCTGTTTATTAATTTGTACTTCTTTTTTTTTACTTTTTTTTTTATTGAAAACTCTCTAATTTTACAGGTAGGAGAATATATTCCCTTTTGTTTTATTGTGTCTGTTGATAGATGATTTTTTTTATTTACTGTAACGGAAAATAATGGGAATAACAGGCCGTTATTGCCGCAATCGGCCATTACCCGTTAAATTGCGACCGCAATCCACCGCTATTGGTTTGACTCCGCTTCACACCGCTATTTTCAACAATAGCGGTTTCAGACGGCGCCGTTACCGGTATATAACAGCCGCTATTCTGATAACAAACCGCTATTTAAATCCCTGGCTATGATAAAATGTTATACAATACCATAATTTGACTGTGAATAATAAAGTGATGAGATATAGAATTAGTGATGGGTAAATATAAAATAAGCATATTCTGAATAAGGATTTTTCTAACTATATATTAGAAGGAATATACCTTTTATGTATAGGTGATCAAACATGGATTGTGGAATGATAACTTAAAGTTATGTATATAAGAGTAACTGTGGTTTGATCGTATGGACCTTTGTAAAGGAAACATTTATAAACTTATGAAAGATCATATTGAAAGAGGTATATGGTGTATCGAAGATGTTGATGGGTAAGAAATGAGCTCTGAGCAAGGCATGGTATCTAACGTACAAATGAGAATAAAAATTAAGGGAGTATTCAACAATGACTAAGTTGAAGGTTCAGAACGATATGATCATCTAAATAAGTTACCAGTTGAGATGTGCAGAAATGACACAGGTAAATGATGTTTTTCTCACTAAGTTCTTAGGAACTTATAAGTGTGTGTGTTTTGTTACAAGTAAAATTTGATGTAAGTCTACACCAGGAGGGACAATGTAAGGACTATGCCTGAGGAGTGGTGTATTAGGCTGTTATGTATATAGAACAAGTTGGCGACGTGTTCAAGACTATAGTACTCTTAGAAATTCAATTGGGGTATCTGTAATAAATTAAGGTTTCAATTTTGATATCATTATTGTTTAATTACCTCGTGTTGTATCTATATTTACTCATTGTACTCATGTATTTTAGTTTGAAAATTGAAGTTAAGTAAGTTATCATTATCTGTAAATTGTAAAAGCAAATTAAGCTTGTGTGTGTATTTGTGTGGTAATGCCCAAGATCCAGATCTGATTAATTAGATCGGGTTGAGGGTGCTACAAATTCACTTACATGCAAGGAAGAGCATTTACCAAACACTCCAGGCTTTTGTTTCAATAGTTTTTGGTTCAAAGATGGTATGATGAAGAAGAAGAAGATTTTTAGCTTATTTTGTTTATGTTAAAATTTACATATTTACCAAAATAACCTTAAGTTAAACCTTTAAATTTCATTAACCAGAAGCCCTTAATTTCCACTATTATTTCTTATGGTCTAATTTCCATTAAAGCCATCCAACCATGCTTTTATACTCAATTAGCACATATAATTTAATAGTGATTAACCCTTGCAGCTTTTATGATTTAGTTCTTTTTACCTAATTAACCAACCAAACATCAAAATGACTAAACTAAACTTTAATACAACACTCTAATAGACTCATAAATATTAAGTAAATAATATTTACTAACTCATTTGTCAAAATTGTGGTCTCAAAACCACCGTTTCTGACACCACTAAAAAATAGGTTGTTACACATTCTATGTAAGTGATCATAAACTTGTATTAATATCTTGCCTAATATATTTGTAAAACCACATATATTATACTAAATGCCTTCATATTTCCCAAAGTTTCAATCGAGCAGCAAAGTGAAGACATTGGCTAAGAAATTTTCAAAGTAGTCCAAATCTTTAAAACAAAACCAAAACATCAATAAAGATCTTCTTGGAACCCAAGAACCAGTTGCACAAAAGCAATTCAAAAAATGATTGGATTAAATTTTATGAAACTTTTTTACTTTTGTTTATGTTGTTTCGTGAAATGTGGAACTATATATAGTCACATAGGTAAATTAAAATAGAATATTTTGGATATAAATTAGGGAACATACAACTATATATTTACTAGGATTTTTTATTTTGTGATCATAATTGGAAGTGTTGATAGGTACATTTAGTAGGCATTTTTTTTTTGTCTAAAGTGGTACATGTATATTTTGACATTTGGTTGTGTACCATTGGTATAGGCAATATGGTGGGGAATATATATTTACCAATATATTCTACAATTGTCACTTTAAGTGACTTACTCTTGATATTTATAAAATATATTATTATATTTTATTTAAGTTGACATTGTTCATTAATAACCCATTGAATTATGATATATATAACCTAAACCAAGCTAAATTAACTTATTTTTACATTACAAACACTTCTTAACCATTTTACACCTAAAATTAGTTTAAGGTATCCGAACTTGATCACCGACTACCAATTAGTTTAACAAAATATCATATTTCAAAGTGCAATATTGAAGTTCTCATCATCTATGAAAATACTTGGAAGCAATCATACAAGAAAACATTCTAATAATTAGTCAGAAAAGTCCTCAATTCTCTTAAAATACTTTCAAAGTACAATGCAAGACAATATTCTACCAATTAGCCACTTAACATTAATATTCTTTAAGGCAACACATTTACCCTTTCACCACATTTGCCAACATAGAACCTTGTTGTCATACACATCATACAATAAATGTAACACATAAAGAATGTTTTATACAAGTTTATTTCATTCTAAAATGATAAACATGTAATCTTCAACTTCTTATTCTTACTCTTCAAAGATTCCAACTTTAATTTCAGCCTCCTTGTTCCATTATCTTCTTGATCACTTGCATCACATTGCTTCAACCCTTCCTTCTACACTTACATATTACTACTCACCGACCTAGACACATTGTTTTTTTGAGACCCACATAAACTCTCATTAAAACTACCATGCCTTAGCATTGAAGCAATCTACTTGCTAGATTCCTTTCACTATCTCATAAATTCCATAGTGACTCATTCTCTTGATTACACATAAGGGCATTAACCATTGCAAAAATGGGCAACCACCTATCTACAACATACATAGAAGAATCTTAGCTCTAACAATCCTAAAAGGAATAAATGTTTAACAAAATCTCCATTAACTCCAAAATTTCTTTTTTCTTAAATTTAACAAGCAGAAAAATAAAATACAATATACCATTTAGAAAAACCCTAACAAGTCAAACTATTTTACAGTTAACATATTTTCAAATTAAAAACCTTAATTTTCAAAATTCCAAAAACTAAAATCTAACATAAAATTATCTAACATTTTTATCTTAAATTAACCTTACCCAAAAATTCTCACATCTATAGAACCGTCATTGTAATAGACCTTTTTGGTCAAACCGAAATAGTAGTTTTGGAACCACAAATCTGAAGTCAAAATAATTATTTTATTATTATTTTAATATCTAAAGCATGATAGAATATGGAGTGAAAATTTCGTTAAGAAATTTTACCGTTTGAATACTCAATTTGATAAAAAGGATTAAATTGCGTAAAGCGTAAAAGTTGAGTTCTATTTGCTAGAAGTGTCTAATAGCTATAGAACTTTAAAAGACTGGTTCTTATGTGGTAATTAGACCATTTTTATAGTGGGTGGACATTTATGGACATAAAATGGATGTTTTTAATGGTTAAAAACAAAGGTTAATTAAGTAATTTAGAAATTAAACTAAGTAAAAATATGAGAAAACAAATGGTCATCTTCCTAAGTGCTCTTACCACCGAAAATTCAACCTAAAACACCATGGTTATAGCTTGAAGCATTTGGCCATATATCCTTGCTTGCATGTGAGTATTTTTCGTCCCGTTTTTAATGATTTCTATATTTTTGAGATCGTTACTGCTTAGTCTAGCTAGCCTAGGGACTAATTTGCAAAACTGTTAAAGGTTTAGGGTTTTTCCATTGATGACTATAAGTGTATTTTGATGTTTGAAGATAGAAAATGCATGCTTGTTGTTAGATAAACAACATTTGTAAAGTGATTTTTAACAAAATTGTCAATTACGGATTAAATTGAGAAAAATGAAAAATTGTGGTTAAAATGTGAAATAAATGAAAGATATGGGCTGCTAGGGGACTATATAGAATTCGGCTAGCATGAGTATAGGCTTAATTGCATGAATTTGCATTTTTATGAGATAGGGACTAAATTGTAAAGAAGATGAAAGTTTAGGGGAAAAAGTATAAATTTTGCTAAAATATGAATTATGGGCTATATTGAATAGAATGGAAATTGACTAAGTTAATTTAATTATATTTAGATCAAGAAAAGTAAAGATCAAATTTGGATCGAAGAAAAGGCAAAGTCGTAAAATAGACTATCGTTTCCATCCGAGTTATACGAGGTAAGTTCGTATAATTAGAATTGCATATTTATATGTGTATTTAGTTGAATTGTATATATACGTGTGAATTGAGAAAATTGAATTATATGATATGGGAATGCCTAAATGATGAAATTGAATAATACCAAGTCCCGTTAAAACCGTAAGAATTCGTATGATACAAGTGACATGTCACTAGGGTTACCATTTGGTTGAGATCCTACATCTGTTGCGGGCTCACTGCAGCTCGTATGAGGTTACCGATATCCAGCTCGTAAGAGCTTACTGTTTCCCAGCTCAATAGAGCTTACTGTCCTTCAGCTCAGGAGGAGCTTACTGATTATAGCTCGAAAGAGCGAATATATTCATGAATTGATGAATTACTGATTAGTACACTTAGAGGGTACCACCCGCGTATCTATCGATATTCTAAATGGTTCAACGGACGTAATTCTGTTACCGGTTATATGAATGAATTACATGTTATATGAATGAAAATGAAATGGTACAAATGTTATGCAAATTATATGGAATTGATGTTATATGGTAAGTTAAAGTATGAAATGAAAGTTATAAATACATGAGCTTAAACGCTTATTGATTTCATCTATGATGACTTGGTGGTTATATGGATATTGTGGTACTAACTTATTGATGATTTTATATGCTTAGGCATTTGGCATATTGATTGGATTATGTTATAGTTACTTGCTTAATTTATGAAAGAATGGTAAGTTTAATTCTGTATTATACGAGCTTACTAAGTTTTATAGCCTACCCTATTTTCTTTCCTATGTTTTATAGAGATCTGGAAGCTCGCTCAATTCTGAAGTCATTGGAGATTCATATCACACTATCCAGTTGACGATTTGGTACTTTTGAACTTATGTTTTCGGTTATGTGGCATGTATAGAAAGTGTGGTCATTTTGGTATAAATGTTAGTAATAGATTTCGGCCAATTGTTTTGGCTTGTAAATGATGTATATTTTGGCCATGCTTATAGCCATGTAGTTTGGCTTGTTTGGTACATTTGGTATGTATATATATATATATATATGAGTTGATGGCCTTGGTTTGTATGGTTTATGGATGTCTTAGTGATGCCTAATAGTTACTTTGGTATGGTTTGTGGTGGATTGGTATTGAAGGTAGCATATGATTGAAATTTATGATAGACATGCTTGTGAATTAGATATGAAATTAAATGATGTATTGTTGTATATAAGTGCCTTGCACATGTTGGTAAGGAAATGGTATGAATTATGTAGCGACGTAAAAATTTAGCTTTGGTCGCTAATTGAGGCAATTTATTTGAGAATTTGAAAAACCGAATTTTGATCTTATTAAAAAAGGGGAGTCGCCACCGATCTTTTTTCTAGGTGTGACTGGACACCTAATAAAACCTCTTTTTAACAAAAAAATTCATTTTTGGATAAAAAGAAGGCCGGGTTTAGGTCTATGTCAAAATTCAGAGAAAATAGGGTCCGGGAGTCATTTACGCACGATGAAGGTATTAGCACCCTCGTGACGCCCAAAATTGGTATCTTATTAAACATGTGTTGTTTTGATTTTCAAAAATACGAGTTCAATTTGAGATTTAATCGTGATCCGATTGAAAGAAACGAGAAATCTTATGCTTTTGATTTCTTAGAAGGACGTCACGTTTTTAACACTAGCCGATGATTCACCCAACATAGCGATGAGATCACGGATTTAATGTCGAAACCGATACGTTGCCTTATTTGTTCAAAATATAGAAAATGTTTTAAAATAATTATAAAGACGAATAGTAAAAATAATTGTGATGAGTAGTTATGGATAAACGATTATGCAAATACTTAATGAAAAATTAAAACATAATGTTAGAATAATAATAATAATATTTACAAAAGAAAATAATAAATAAAATAATGTATCGATAGTATAGAAAAATAGAGAATGAAAAATATGTACGTAATATATATATATATATATATATATATAATAATAGAAAAATAAGATTAAAGACAAGACCAAGTATAATATAATAATAGATATAAAATAACGATAATAAAAATAAAAATAGAATATAGAAGTCGTTAAAAAACAATTTTGAAAATAATCATAAAATGCTACAAAAATATATACATATATAGAATAAAAGTATATATGCATGAAATATGAAAAGTTATACTTGATAATATCAAAAATATACATAATATATACATGTAAAAAGTAATAATAGTAATAACACTACATAAAATGTATGTATATACTAGTGATGATAATAATAACGATGATAATGAAGAAAATAATATACAATATATATATTTTTAAAACAACACTTCATAAATATATACACATATATATTAAAAATGAGTACAAAATAATATTAAAAGTATATACATAATATATACATATATTATATATATATAGCATTAAAATATACATAATATATATTCTTAAAAATATGTAATATATACATACAAGTATTAATAAAAATGCTAATACTAATAATAATAAGATAAAATATATAATAGGTGTAATAATAATAATAAATAATAATGTAATAAAGTCTTGGGGCAGATTAAAAAATTAAAAGAAAGAAGAGGACCGATTTGAACGCGCTAAAACAATGACGGGATTAAAAGTGCAATAAACCCATTTATCCAAAACACGCAGTGCAAGGGAGGACCGAGATGCAAACGGAATGAAAGTTCAGGGCCAAATTTCGAAATAAGCAAAAGATTTAATCGACGGGCATTGCAAAGAGGAGGGACCGATTGCGCAAATTTTCCCTTAGAGGGAAAACACGCGATCTAACCCCCCGGGTCGGGTTAACACGCGGACCTAGCCTCCTACGGGTCGGGCAATCAGGTTCTATAAAGGCAAAAATTTTTTTTTTATTTCATTTGTTCTGCTGTTCAAAAAAAAAGAAGAGAGAGATTCTCTCTTTTCTCTCTGGGTGAACCCAGAACAAGGCCAGGGAGAGGCCACCAGCACCGTCGCGGTCCTCCGTCCACTGCCTTCACCGGCCACCGTACGCGGTGGCTAGAAATCGCGAAAAAGGTATTTTTTTATTTTTATTTTTTTATAATATATGTTGTATATATATATATATATATTTATAAAACTAGAAAAGAAGAAAATGTTCGAAAATAGAAAATAAAAAAAAAAAAAGAAAATTACCTTCGGGTTTTCAAATCTAACTTTTTGATTTCTGTATTGTGGTTATTTGATTTGGTATTGCTGCCTTTGGTGTTTAAAATCCATTTCTTTTTTGATATCTGGAAAATTTCTTTGTTTTTATTATCAATGGTCGAACCCTTTACACTTCTATAGATTGGTTTTTATAGCCGATTTTTACAAGTATTTTTTTTATTATTTCTCTGCTTTGTTTGCGTATTGTACTGCTTCTGTTTCTACTGCGTTTGCTGCTGTTTTGCTTGCAGGGCAAGGGCAACGTTGAATGATGGAGGTGACCGGGGTTGGTGGCAGAGAGTGGTTGCGGTTCTGGCAGAGGCAAGTGGGGAGGGTGGTTGCGGCGCCACTTTAGGTGCTAGGGTTAGGGTTTTCAATTTTTGTTTTTGATTTGGGTAATGGGTCTAGGGTGTTTTGGGTTAGTTAGGAATTGGACTGGTTTGTTAGGTTTAATTTAGGTGGGTTTTTGGTTGTAATGTGTTTACTGGGCCATCCGAGTTAAGGGGTTTAGGGGTATTGGATTTATGCTGTTTTGGGTCGTTTTGGGTTAATTTAGGTAGGCCAAAATTGGCCTGTAACAGCTGCCCCTCTTTGCTCATTGTCGTGCAACTGGAATAGAGCAAAGACATAATAAAAGGCCAATTTTGCCTCGTCTTGCCGAGTCTTGACCTCTTTGGTGCTCTTCTTGTTTAGATGGTCTCTTTCCAGTCCACCGCATCTTGTAGCTTTGGTTCAATCCACTGCAGCTTCAAAAACATGCCTTGCAGCTTCAATCTATTTGTATCTTCAGGGGTATGAGATTCATTGTCTTCGATCTGTTTCATTCATTACAACTTCAAGAAGATAAGGTTTATTGTGATCTGTCCTTCTGCAACTTCAGAGGAATAGGATCTGACAACTTCAACCTTCTCGGCTACACTTCAATGATATAAGATTTGTGGTCTTCTCCTCTACGACTTTAGGAAGGCAAAATCTGGTGTTTTCGATTGGCTCCATATTTTATTCTTAGTGTGTGACCTTAGCATGTCCTGAGGCTCAACTCACCTTTGGCAATTTGAGTCGACTTTTGAAACATAAACAGAAATTGAAAATACCTCAGCGTGTCCTGAGGCTCAACTCACCTCTGTAATACGAGTTGATTTTTTTGAAACATAAATTGAAAAACTAAATTTGAAAATACCTCAGCGTGCCCTGAGGCTCAACTCACCTCTAGCAATATGAGTCGACTTTTGAAACATAAATAGAAATTGAAAATACCTCAGCGTGTCCTGAGGCTCAACTCATCTTTGTAATACGAGTTGATTTTTTTGAAACATAAATTGAAAAACAGAATTTGAAAATACCTCAGCGTGCCCTGAGGCTCAACTTACCTCTGTAATATGAGTTGATTTTTGAAACATAAATTGAAAAACAGAAATTGAAAATACCTCAGCGTGTCCTGAGGCTCAACTCACCTCTGTAATATGAGTTGATTTTTGAAACATAAATTGAAAAACAGAAATTGAAAATACCTCAGCGTGTCCTGAGGCTCAACCCACCTCTGTAATATGAGTTGATTTTTGAAACATAAATTGAAAAACAGAAATTGAAAATACCTCAGCGTGTCCTGAGGCTCAACCCACCTCTGTAATATGAGTTGATTTTTGAAACATAAATTGAAAAACAGAAATTGAAAATACCTCAGCGTGTCCTGAGGCTCAACCCACCTCTGTAATATGAGTTGATTTTTGAAACATAAACAAAAATTGAAAATACCTCAGCGTGTCCTGAGGCTCAACTCACCTCTGTAATATGAGTTGATTTTTGAAACAAAATTTGGAAAGCAAAAATTGAAAACACCTCAGCGTGTCCTGAGGCTCAACTCACCTTTGTAATATGAGTTGATTTTTGAAACATAAATTGAAAAACAGAATACCAGAACATATCATCCGGTGGAACTCAAGTTTTTTCTTGATCTAGTATAACTATCATCAAATCCTCTTGCTCTGTTGGAATACCCGTGTATGTCATGCATGATGTTATTATGATATGCACATGTTTGTCTTAAATGCCCATATGCCTACATGATTATGTTATGCATCTATATCCCTTTTCGTCACGATTCTTGTGATGATTTGCATTCATTGCTTTGATTCTTGACTTTCTTCCAGGCTTTGTATTTGTCCTCAAGATTTACGAATAATCTACGTTTCTCAGATATCACTCTTTTGCCCCTGTTTGAACTTTGTCCTTGCTTTGAGGCTCTTGTACTTTTCAAATTTTCATCCAAGTAATGCTTAACATTTCTTTTGTCCAGAGTATGTCATTCTACTATTTATTATTTAAATAAACCATACAATGAGATGCATGAAAATGGTCAGAATTGGCGCAAAGGAGATGCCCCATACTTATATTTATTTCGAAGGTAACAAACAAAGAAAGTTTGACCAAAAAGGTTAAAAGAGCAAAAAAAAAAATAAAGAAAAAAATGAATTGCTTTTAGTGGATACAAAGGTTCTGGATATTCAACACATGAACTCTTCCACGTTTCTTAATCAAGAATCTTTTCGAGCATGGCTCTTTGCATAGAAGATTTCGAGCTTTCAGAAATGCTTCAAACATTGTAGTCTCTTCGCTTGACCCACCATTCAAACCGCCTTGCTCTTTAAGCCCAGGTTTGCTTCGTTAGGACGCCCTTTCAGGTTTTCATCCTAATCTTCCGTGTTAATCAAGACGCCCTTTTCGGGTTTTCATCTTGATCCCTTTTTTTTTAAGCATAATATTTCTTCACAGCATCAGAGTTTATTGGATTCGGTAACTCCTTCCCATTCATTTCCGTGAGAATCAAAGCTCCACCCAAGAAGGCTTTCTTTACGACGTATGGTCCTTCCCAATTTGGTGCCCATTTTCCTCGTAAATCTTTTTGTATTGGGAGAATCTTCCTCAACACAAGTTCTCCTTCATGGAATTATCTTGGCCGCACCTTCTTGTCATGGGCCGCGATCATTCTCTTTTGGTACATCTGTCCATGGCAAATTGCTTTCAAGCACTTTTCTTCAATAAAGTTTAGCTGGTCATATCGAGCTCGAACTCATTCTGCTTCCTCTAATTTTGACTCCATTAAGACTCGTAAAGAGGGAATCTCAACTTCGATGGGCAGCACAGCCTCCATCCCATAGACCAGAGAAAAAGGAGTTACTCCCGTAGATGTCCGCACAGATGTGCAATATGCGAATAAAGCAAATGGTAGCCTCTCGTGCCAATCTTTATATGTCTCGGTCATTTTCCCGATAATCTTTTTAATATTCTTGTTGGCCGCTTCAACAGCTCCATTCATTTTCGGGCGATAGGGTGAGGAATTATGATGCTTTATCTGAAATTGCTCACACAATTCCTTCATCATCTTGTTGTTTAGATTCAAATCATTATCTGAAATGATTCTCTCAGGCAAACCATACTGACATATGATTTCCTTTTTTAAGAACCTGCAGACTACAGTCTTCGTCACATTAGCAAATGAAGCGACTTCTATCCATTTTGTGAAGTAATCTATAACCACAAAAATGAATCGGTGTCCATTAGAAGCTTTTGGGAAAATCGGCCCTATAACATCCATGCCCCACATAGAAAAAGGCAATGGAGAAGTCATAACATGAAGCGATGATGGGGCTGCATGAATTTTATCACCGTAAATTTGACATTTGTGGCACTTTCTTGCATAACTAATGCAGTCGTTTTCCATCGTCAGCCAGTAGTAACCGAGTCTCATAATCTTCCTGGCCATAGTGAAACCATTAGTATGCGTCCCACAAATTCCTTTATGGACATCTTCAAGTATTTTTCTGGCTTCAATAGCATCTACGCATCTCAAAAGCACTTGATCTTTTCTTATTTTATACAGGACGTCTCCATCAAGAACAAATCCCACTGACATTCTTCAGATTGTTCTTTTGTCGTTTTCATTAGCTTGTCCGGGATACCTTTGATTCTTGATGTATTCTAAGATATCGTGAAACCACGGCCATCCGTCTGCCTCTTTCTCAATGCTACAATAGTGTGCAGGGGCCTCGTATATGCTCATTTTGAGGGGCATCATTTCTGTTTCTCTATTTGCTTTGAACATTGAGGTTAAAGTGGCTAGGGCATCGGCCAATTGGTTTTCTTCTCTTGGGAAGTAATTAAACGCTACTTCTTCAAATTCTTTGATCAGATCTGCCACTAGATCATTGTACTTAACCAATTTCGGATCTCTCACTTCCCAATCTCCACGGATTTGGTAAATAACCAATGCTGAGTCCCCGTACACTTTTAAGATTTTAATGTTTCGTTCAATTGCTGCACGAAGTCCCATGATGCAAGCCTCGTATTCTGTAATGTTATTAGTACAGAAAAAGTTTAATCTGGCGGTGAACGGATAATGGCTCCCTTTGGGTGATACCAAGACTGCTCTGATCCCATGCCCTAATGCATTTGATGCACCATCAAAGTACATCTTCCATGACTTGGCTTTTGACGGCTCATATTTTTCTTTTGTAACGCACATCAAGCCTTCATCTGGGAAATCAAATCTCAATGGCTCGTATTCCTCCGTTGTTCGAACTGCTAAGAAGTCAGCTATTGCACTTCCTTTTATCGACTTTTGGCTCACATAGACAATGTCGTATTCCGATAGCAGTATCTTCCATCGCGCCATTCTTCCTGAGAGTGCAGGTGATTCCATCATATACTTTATCGGGTCCAGCTTTGAAATTAACCATGTCGTATGATACAACATATATTTTCTGAGTCTCCGAGCTACCCAAACCAAAGCACAACAGAATTTTTCAATTGATGAATACTTTGCCTCATACTCAGTAAACCTTTTGCTGAGGTAGTAAATCACCTTTTCTTTCTTTCTTGACTCGTCGTGTTGCCCCAGTACACAACCCATTGAATTTTCGAACACAGCTAGATACAATATCAATGGTCTTCTCGGAGTTGGCGGTACTAGCACCGGGGGATTAGACAAATACTATTTTATCTTGTCAAAAGCCACCTGGCATTCCTCATCCCATTCTCCCGGGTTATGCTTTTGAAGAAGTCGAAAATTGGATCACACTGGTTGGTAAGCTGAGCAATGAATCGAGCGATGTAGTTCAACCTTCCTAAAAATCCTCTGAATTCTTTTTGCGTGCGCGGAGGTGGTAATTCTTGTATGACCTTTATCTTGTCTGGGTCAACCTCGATACCTCTTTCGCTGACAATGAAGCCTAGCAACTTCCCCGAGGTAGCCCCAAATGTACATTTAACTGGATTAAGCTTCAGTTGAAACTTTCTCAATCTTTCGAACAGCTTCTTGAGGTTTACAACATGCTCTTTTTCCCCTCGAGATTTGGCAATCATATCATCAACATAGACTTCTATTTCTTTGTGCATCATGTTGTGGAACAACGTGACCATGGCCCTCTGATATGTTGCCCCAGCGTTCTTTAACCCGAATGGCATCACCTTGTAGTAGAAAATTCCCCACATCGTCACAAAAGTGGTCTTTTCCATATCTTCAGGAGCCATCTTGATCTGGTTATACCCCGAGAATCCATCCATGAAGGAAAATAATGAATGCGTTGATGTATTATCCACCAATGTATCTATGTGCGGTAAAGGAAAATTGTCTTTAGGACTTGCGCGATTCAGGTCATGATAATCCACGCACATTCGTACTTTGCCATCTTTTTTTAGTACCGGGACAATGTTAGCCACCCATTCCGGATATTTGGAGGCCTGTAAGAAGCCAGCATCAAATTGCTTCTTGACTTCTTCCTTTATCTTTAACAACATTTCAGGTCTCATCCGTCTTAGTTTTTGTTGAATGAGTTTGCATTCTAGCTTCAACGGGAGTTTATAAACCACTATATCCTTATCTAATCCTGGCATGTCTTGATACGACCATGCGAAGACATCTTTATACTTACGGAGCAAAGGAATCAAGTTGTGCCTAGTGTCGTCTGAAATAGAGGTTCCGATCTTCACTTCTTGCTTCCTTTCTTCAGTTCCCAAGTTAATTATTTCAACAGATTCTTGATGAGGCAAGATCTGTTTATCCTCTTGTTCCACCATTCTCAGCAAGTCAGGCGATGAGACATAGTCTTTAGCATTTTCCTCGGCTTCGAATTCTCCTAAACAAATAGCTTTCTCAAAATCGATTTCATGACTCGTAACGAGTTTGTTCATGTCATTGATATCCGAGCACCTGAAAGTTAAATGGAGAAGAAAGCTATAGAGGGGCATCCAAGTATTGGAACCGGCAAACAAAATGTTATGGCAAGACATGAGGCAAATGTAAGAATAAGCTATGAAATGAGAAAACGATTATGAAATTAGTGATAATGCAAAAAAATCGTGACAAAATGCATATTCATTGATATTCATTTGAATGATAAAGAGCGAATGTAAGCTTTTACAAAAGAATTCTATTATATCTAAGGACACAACGGAGGGTTAACGTTGAGCATTACTCTGAAGACTTAAAAACTACAAGAAGGTTCTCGGCAGTCCAATTATTCAACATGAAACTCGGACGACAAGGGCGTATCATTGAGATATCTTTGCCTGAATCAGCTCCTTTGTCAATGACATTTACACTGACGTTCTGAAAACCTTTTTCGATCAATAACATCGTGCTTTGTGCATTATCCTACTTTGGGTATATCATTCTCGCAGACGTAAATGTTCTTGACAAAGGAGGGTAATCGATGGGCTCCTATTCCGGTTCTCTGCCTAAAGTTCTTGCGATCATTCTTTCTTGACCTTTCTTCCACTATTTTTTTCTTTGACGTGCGTCTAGCTGGAACCCTAGACCGTATCGAGCTTGGTGAGGTACTAGATTTAAAGCCCTGACTATCCCTTGCTGATATTTCCCCAAGCCTTTTCTCGCTCGGGCTCCTCTCTCCACAGTCAGTTGATACCCATCCTGGTATTTCTCGATAGTCTTGGCACAGAAATTCTGTTTCCCTCAGCAACGAAGGTAGCATTAACAAATTCAAGGGATCGGAAGGAACATTCTATAGCATCTTTGCTCACTTCAATGTATGGTGCGTCGGTAGAGATAGATGCTACAATGTCTTCTTCTCCCTCGACAGTGACCAAACAGCCATCCATAATAAATTTCACATTTTGATGGAGGGATGATGAGACCGCTCTAGCGAAATAGATCCAGGGTCTTCCCAAAAGGCAGTTATATGAGGGTGTAATGTCCATGACTTGAAACTCAACATCATATATGTAGGGGCCCACTTCCAAAGGGATCTCAATTTTTCCCATGACTTCTCGTCTTGTCCCATCGAATGCCCTCACCATGGAATGACAAGGCCTTAGATAGGACAAATCCATTGGAATCCTAGATAGTGTGGCCAAAGGCATGACGTTAAGTGCCGACCCGTTGTCGATAAGCACGTTCGGTATTATGTAACCCTTACAGCGGGTTGTGATATGTAATGCTTTCACGGAACCTCTACCATTGGGCGGTATTTCATCATCACTAAAAGAAATTAAATTGATCGCGTTCAGATTCTTTACCCACCTATCAAGCTTCTCGACTGATATATTGTTTGCCACATATGCTTGATTCAACACCTTTAACAAAGCATTCCGGTGGGGTTCTGAATTCAGTAGTAGAGATAACACCAAAATTTGTGCTGGCTGCTTGCTTAATTGTTCCACCACATTGTACTCACTATGCTTGATAAACTTTAAGAATTCTTGTGCTTCATCTTCATCTACAGGCCTTTTGGTTTCTAGTTCAGGCAGAGTTTTGCGCTCGGCTTCGGCTTCATGCATTATTGCCTTTTCCTTTCTGTTTCGGGTCTTTTTTTTCTTCGTCGACTCAACCTCTTTAGAATAACACCTCCAACTGTGGGTGAAATAGCCCACTTCTCCCACACCTCTAGTCGCGGTTCCAGACTTTTCACCTTCAGGTGTGACGATGTTAACATCGTATTTCCAAGGTACTTCTTTGTCATCCTTATAAGGAAAAGGCGACGGTACTTCGATTATCATTTTCGGCTTCATCTGTTCCTTCTTCGCATCATAGTAAATCACCAATAGTCGATTGGCACTATAGGTTAAACCTGATGATTGATTGTCGGTGGTGTACACCTCTCCTTCATTCGCCTCTTCCTTTGCATTAAAAATCTCGATCTCTTTATTATCCATCAAGCTTTGGAGTAATCTTCTAAATTCTTCGCAAGATTGGATGTTGTGTCCTTCTGTATCGTAAAAATCACAAAAACTTTGACCCTTTATATTTCTTTCTTCGAATACTCTGTCAGGATGACGTAGCAACCCCTTTTCAACCAGTACCTTTCAGATTCTCTACAGAGGTGTTCTTATCTCAGAAACCTATCTTCCAATTTACCTTTTGTCCTCTTCTCTCACTGCGCTCACATTCCCTTCGGTGTGGTTTGGGAATGGGTTCCCGGCGGTACCACTGGTACCGTCAAATCGTAGAATACCCACATTAATGAGTCCTTGAACCCTCTTCTTAAAAGCAAGGTAATTTTCCGTAGAATGCCCTTGATTCCTAGCATGGTACACGCAACTAGTGTTCGGATCGTACCATTTCGGATACGGAGGCTTCAGTGGTGCCATGTAATGTGGGGATATCAATTGTTTCTCTAAAAGTTTTGGGTACAGTTCCCCATATGACACAGGAATATGGGTAAATTGTGGTCTCTTGGAATTGGGCTTTACTGGCCTTTGTTCGTTTTTAGGTTGGCCTTGGACGGGCATTGTATTTTGTGGGAATATGGCGGGTGGTCTCGGGTTACTTGTGGCATAAACGGGGTAAGAAGGGTAAGGAGGTGGTGTTGGTAGTAAGAGATTTGAGGAGGATAATAAAAATTCGGAGGTGGGTAATTTCGAGGTCGGGATTGATTTGGATATGGATTAGGGGTATGACAGCTTCCCGTTCCCACCATATGAGCTTCTGGTTCTTTCTTCTTCATGGGCGCTGCCCTTCTTGAACTTTCTTGACCTTCCATTCTACAGCTCTTGACGGCATTCTCTATAAGCTCGCCAGATATTACAATATCCGCAAAGTCCTTCGTGGCACTTCCTACAAGTTTATCATAGAACGACGCTTTTAAGGTGTTGATAAAAAGGACGACTATCTCAGTTTTTGTCAATGGGGGTTTCACTTGGGCCGAGATGTCCCTTCATCTCTGCGCATACTGTCTAAAAGTTTTCGACGGCTTTTTCTCCATCATTTGCAAAGTCATACGATCGGGCACCATGTCAGACACATGCTTATACTGCTCGTAAAATGCTGACACCAGATCCTTCCACGATCAGATTCTTTCTCTACTTAGCTGGTTATACCATCTGAGAGCGGATCCGACCATGCTATCTTGAAAGCAGTGTATGAGCAGTTTATTTTTATTCACATAGCCGGTCATCTTCTGGTAAAACGTGACCCAGTGCGCTTTCGGGCATATCGTTCCATCGTACTTTTCAAAATTTGGTACCTTGATTTTGGCTGTAGAACTAGATCGGGTACCAAACTAAGCTCTTTAGCGCTTAGCACCGAGAAGACCTCAGTGCCTTCTATTAGTTTGAGTCTTTCCTCTATGCTCCTATATTTCTCTTGAGTTTCATGGTCATCCGTCCTTAACCTGGTGATTTCTGCTGGATCATCCAAATCTGGAACGGGTGGATTAGCAGGAGTGGGTTCAGGATTTGACACAAATATTCCCTACCCTAGATGAGCAGGTGGCATAGGTCGTTGCTCCAAGCCGGTGGATTTCCCTTGAGTGTACCCTCTTTGTGTTGCATGGGGCGGAGTAAATCCTGGGGGATAGGGCGGATCCTGATTGAGATTAACAACCTCAGGGTTCTGCATGGGTCCCTTCCCTTTTACTAGAGCTGACATCATTTCCATCATCTTAGCCATTTGGTCATTTTGTTCCAACGATTCTGCCCGTGATCTCACCATCAAATCCCTCGTTTCTTACTGTGACTTGACCAGTTGTTCTTGTAATTCCCTTTGGACTCTTTCCATTCTCTCGATTCTTTCATTAAATTCAGCCTCCATTACTCTAACTTATCGGCGCGTCCTATACGAATGATGTGGTTCCAGCCTTTATATTGTCGTAACTGCGAATTGTGTGATTTTGACCTTAGTGAATGATTATGAGATATGTACATGCAATGAATGAATGCATAAATGCCATATAAATGTTAGTCATGAATGCATATGCAAGAATTTGGTGTTGATTTCAAGATAGCCCCTATTTAGGCATTTCATTTATCAAAAGAGTCAATTACAAAACATTTTGCTATTTTTTGATTTAACCATTACACAAACTTCCTAGCTATATCACTATATTTCTTTATTCGCTCCAAGAACTTCGATATGCTTGACTTTTGGCTTGGAGGGAACCGGCAACTGAGATCTTCAGCTTCATCCGATAGTTGTACCACGTGCATGGCTACCTTACGAATTTCGTTGATCAAAAAGCCAAGTTGCATTTCCTTTTCTTGGAAGTTTGTTTTATAGGCGTGAATGTCTCTGTCATACTAACTACTCTTTTCTTCCAAAGCCTTTAAGAGAGTATCTAGCTGTTCCTGTCGAGCTTGCAGCACATCTTCTAAATCTTGTATTCTTTCTCTTAACTCTTGACATTCAAATCGGCTAGTCCTTAATTCAGTAAACACTGTCTCGTATTCGGCGTTCTTCTTTCTTAATTCTATCGCAACTCGCGCAGCCTTTTCTTCCTCCTTCTTTGCCTTCTTTTTCCAAAATTCCATCCGCCTTTAACGTTGTTTAATTCTTCTTTCCATTCCGTTGGTGACTTGCCTAGTCCACTTTTCTTTATAGTGCCCCTTAACTTTACATTTTCCAGATGAAGATCTCTTAAATCATTTCTTACGACTTCAACTTCTTTTTGCACCTTATCGGTTCTGGACTTTTTAATCTAAACGTCGATCTTCAACTGGTAATTCTCTTCTTGTAGAGCACTAAAGTCCCGCAATATCTTGGCATTTTCGCGTTCGTATTCTTGCCTTGTCATTTCTAGCTCGGATAGCCTTTCTTCCGAGAAAGGATTCTGAAAGGAGTAATTTATCAATGAAACTCGCTGACTATTCACCAGTTACTTTTTCATACATCGTAATCTTGGGTGAGGGTATCGGCATAAAGATCCAACTCCATCAGATGAATCTTCTTCCAAGACTTGGCAGTGTCTCGGACCCTCTTCATATAGCCCTCTCCCGCAAAAGCAAACTCGGATTGTGCTAATCCTTCAGTGGCGGGTATAAATTACTGTGAAGAAAATTGCCTTTGGACCATTAGCGGGGCATATCCAACCCTTCCCCATAACCCAAGTAGTGACACCCAATCTTGATTTCCAACCTTGTACAACAGAACCAACGGGCGTATCCACGGTGCTCTCCAAGTTACATCCTCGGCTCGAAGGTTCTAAAAGACTGAAACCCAATGTTGTTCAAAGACTTCTTTTGGCCATTCCTTCTTAAGATAAGCTTCCAATGGGGCAAACATTTTTGAAAACATATGGAACGGTGTGCGCTCCACTTTCCAGAAGTGGCTCAAAATCCAAACATTAAGTAGCTGCGCGCATCCTATAAAACGCCCTTCGCCTTTCCTCCTACAACTACTTAGGGATCTGAAGGTCTCAGCCAGGATAGTCAGCACAGGGTTAATTCCTTGCTTTAACCTTTCGAAGAAGTCCACTACTGCAACTTCTATATGTCCGAAAACTTTTGGGAAGACGATTAATCCATATATGGCCAAAGTGAAAAGATTCAATCTCTTCAACATATCAGGATGGTTTATAACCAAATCTCGTAAGGAAAACCACGGGACACAGATGACTTCATTCTTCTTCTTTATTTACTTTTCGGCCCAAGTGTCGGTCATATCTGTCAACTTCACTAACTTCTTCTTGAAGGTCATCGACTTAGGCTCCTTCACATATATCTTATAAGACTGTACATTATCGATACGAAGTAAAACCATGTACTCTTCTATAGTCAGAGTCATATCCTCTTCATTGAAGGTAAAACATTGATAAGCCGGATCCCAGAATCTGATCATGGCTTGAATCAATCGCTCATCGACGTTGATAGTGATCAGGTTGGCTACATCTCCGTATCTTTCAGTGAAGATTCCCTTAGTATCTGAGTCCCACTGATTCCAGATTTGAACTAAGTCTGAGAGGTTATTCTGACGAACATTCACAGTTATGTGCTTGGGTAAATTGGCAAGACATCCTTCCATTAGATTGTCCCCTTTTTCTTTCCAGGTTTTCAGAGACCAGTCTCTAACCACGGCATTCTTCTCGGTTGTTTGTATAATCGACTCTTCCATCAAAAACCCGTGTTTTGGCAACCGATCTCTAGTCAACACCTTCCTAATATGATGCCTAGAATGCATAATGACAAATAAAATAAAGACAAGCAACCTTGGTTAGTAATCAAATATAGGCAAAACATGGAAAATTTAACAAATTAAACTACCAATCCAGTTTATTAACAGACCCAATCCCCTTGTATAGAAAGTGAAAATGCAAAAGGTAAGAGGCGTTTCTCCCGTGTACTTATTTTGGTGACTATTAACAGACGGAGGTTCGGCATGGCTCTAGTTAGGTGGCTCATACAGTTCACTATATGCGGTTTTAGTTCTAGATAGGTACTCGAATTGTTCGTACTATCGTCTACTAAGACTAGTACGAAGCTTCGATCATAGCCGATTATAGGCTTACGAGTTCAATTCGAGGGATTACATTTACTTATGCCTATGCGGAGGGACGAGTTAACTCACGAAAGTATAAGTCTTATGTAACCCAAAAGTATTCACTAGCCTGTACGGAAGGACGAGTTAACTCACGAAGGCATAGCGTTTACTTTCACTTGAAAGGACGGAGCCCGGGTAGAGAGCTCATGTTATGCAGAATGCAAGTGCACGGTGTGTGGAGAGAAACTCACAAACCTTTTGTTTTATTTTGAAAACTAAACTAAGGAAACTAAAACCATAAAAAATTAGAGCTTCGAAACAAGAAGATAAAACAAGTTAGGAGATATTTACAACATGATGCAAATGTATGATTTTTCAAAAACAAAATTTCAAGATCACGACTAAATATCAAATTGAATAAGGAATTTTGAAAATTTTGACAACACACGTTTATTTCTAGACTCGACTCTCAAAAATTGAGGTCCCTAGTGGAGTCGCCAGCTATAGCGACGTAAAAATTTAGCTTTGGTCGCTAATTGAGGCAATTTATTTGAGAATTTGAAAAACCGAATTTTGATCTTATTAAAAAAGGGGAGTCATCACCGATCTTTTTTCTAGGTGTGACTGGACACCTAATAAAACCTCTTTTTAACAAAAAAATTTATTTTTGGATAAAAAGAAGGCCGGGTTTAGGTCTACATCAAAATTCAGAGAAAATAGGGTCCGCGAGTCGTTTACGCACGATGAAGGTATTAGCACCCTCGTGACGCCCAAAATTGGTATCTTATTAAACATGTGTTGTTTTGATTTTCAAAAATATGAGTTCAATTTGAGATTTAATCGTGATCCGATTGAAAGAAACGAGAAATCTTATGCTTTTGATTTCTTAGAAGGACGTCACGTTTTTAACACTAGCCGATGATTCACCCAACATAGCGATGAGATCACGGATTTAATGTCGAAACCGATACGTTGCCTTATTTGTTCAAAATATAGAAAATGTTTTAAAATAATTATAAAGACCAATAGTAAAAATAATTGTGATGAGTAGTTATGGATAAACGATGATGCAAATACTTAATGAAAAATTAAAACATAATGTTAGAATAATAATAATAATATTTACAAAAGAAAATAATAAATAAAATAATATATCGATAGTATAGAAAAATAGAGAATGAAAAATATGTACGTAAAAAAGAATATATATATATATATATATATATAATAGAAAAATAAGATTAAAGACAAGACCAAGTATAATATAATAATAGATATAAAATAACGATAATAAAAATAAAAATAGAATATAGAAGTCGTTAAAAAACAATTTTGAAAATAATCATATAATGCTACAAAAATATATACATATATAGAATAAAAGTATATATGCATGAAATATGAAAAGTTATACTTGATAATATAAAAAATATACATAATATATACATGTAAAAAGTAATAATAGTAATAACACTACATAAAATGTATGTATATACTAGTGATGATAATAATAACGATGATAATATATATTTTTAAAACAACACTTCATAAATATATACACATATATATTAAAAATGAATACAAAATAATATTAAAAGTATATACATAATATATACATATATTATATATATATATAGCATTAAAATATACATAATATATATTCTTAAAAATATGTAATATATACATACAAGTATTAATAAAAATGCTAATACTAATAATAATAAGATAAAATATATAATAGGTGTAATAATAATAAAAAATAATAATGTAATAAAGTCTTGGGGCAGATTAAAAAATCAAAAGAAAGAAGAGGACCGATTTGAACGCGCTAAAACAATGACGGGATTAAAAGTGCAATAAACCCATTTATCCAAAACACGCAGTGCAAGGGAGGACCGAGATGCAAACGGAATGAAAGTTCAGGGCCAAATTTCGAAATAAGCAAAAGATTTAATCGACGGGCATTGCAAAGAGGAGGGACCGATTGCGCAAATTTTCCCTTAGAGGGAAAACACGCGGATCTAACCCCCGGGGTCGGGTTAACACGCGGACCTAGCCTCCCACGGGTCGGGCAATCAGGTTCTATAAAGGCCAAAATTTTTTTTTTTATTTCATTTGTTCTGCTGTTCAAAAAAAAAGAAGAGAGAGATTCTCTCTTTTCTCTCTGGGTGAACCCAGAACAAGGCCAGGGAGAGGCCACCGGCACCGTCGCGGTCCTCCGTCCACCGCTGTCACCGGCCACTGTACGCGGTGGCCGAAAATCGCGAAAAAGGTATTTTTTTTATTTTTATTTTTTAAAAAATATATGTTGTATATATATATATATATTTATAAAACTAGAAAAGAAAAAAATGTTTGAAAACAGAAAATAAAAAAAAAAGAAAATTACCTTCGGGTTTTCAAATCTAACTTTTTGATTTCTGTATTGTGGTTATTTGATTTGGTATTGCTGCCTTTGGTGTTTAAAATCCATTTCTTTTTTGATATCTGGAAAATTTCTTTGTTTTTATTATCAATGGCCGAACCCTTTACACTTCTTTAGATTGGTTTTTATAGCCGATTTTTACAAGTATTTTTTTTATTATTTCTCTGCTTTGTTTGCGTATTGTACTACTTCTGTTTCTGCTGCATTTGCTGCTGTTTTGCTTGCAGGGAATGGGCAACGTTGAATGATGGAGGTGACCGGGTTGGTGGCAGAGAGTGGTTGCGGTTCTGGCAGAGGCAAGTGGGGAGGGTGGTTGTGGTGCCACTTTAGGGGCTAGGGTTAGGGTTTTCAATTTTTGTTTTTGATTTGGGTAATGGGTCTAGGGTGTTTTGGGTTAGTTAGGAATTGGGCTGGTTTGTTAGGTTTAATTTAGGTGGGTTTTTTATTGTAATGTGTTTACTGGGCCATCCGGGTTAAGGGGTTTAGGGGTATTGGATTTATGCTGCTTTGGGTTGTTTTGGGTTAATTTAGGTAGGCCAAAATTGGCCTGTAACAAATTATGCTTGGTTGAAATGCTTATTTGTGTCATATTATGTGCTATTTGGTATGTTTGAATTTATGTAGGTTTGGGTGAGAAATGTGGCTTGTAAACTAGCCTATTTTCGTCCACACAGGTAGAGACACAGGCGTGTGTCTCAGCCGTGTGTGGCACACGGTCATGTGACACGGCTGTATGTCCCCTATAGCATTTAATGAAAACAAGTCAGTGAGTTACACGGGTTGATCACACAGGCATGTGGTTGGCCGTGTGACACAAGTCAAAGAGTTACATAGGGTAGGACACGGTCTAGGACACGGGCGTGTCTAGTGGCCGTGTAAGACACACGGCCTGAACACACAGGCTTGTGTCCCCTATTTTGGGAAATTTACTATGTTTTCCTAAATTTTTTTAAGAAAAACAAGTTAAATGCAAAATAGAGATAGTTGAAGGGAGTCCTAAGCTTCATAACAAGACACCTGCAGTATTTATTGGTTTCCTGGGAGTCAAAAGAGATGCCCCTAATAATAAAGAATCATAAGAAATTAAACTTTTAATCTTCACGCCTTACTTTGTTCTTTTCTCTCTACCCAACTCAATCAACACTTGTTGTTTGCAATGATTAATTATCTCACTTTTGGCAAACCCTAGTAAAAACTTTCATTTTTCCATGCCCAATGCACCCTAGACCAATATATTATTTTCCATTTTTTACTTGATTTGATAGGAGTATGATGAAGCATGCAGTATGTCCTGCCTGTGCCTGTTTGTATTACTATGGAATAAAGAATGACTTTGTTGCAGGTTTATGGATTCTTTAATGCAAATGATGATAATTTAATACCACAGGTATGAAATAATTGAAGTGCCCCAATGATACGTAAATAACTTCAATCACTCTTAGGTACCAGAAGTACGTCGTCTGTGGGTAATCACAACCTTTTCTAAATATAATTAAAAATGTCAATGTCTTATATTTAAAAGTTAAGGGAAATAATACTAAATTTGAGCGGGTTTTTTTCCAAAATGGGGTTTGATATATGGTTTTTCACTTTTTCTGTTCATATATTAATTTGTTGCCACCAAAGCTTATTATCTCGCAGTATCATGGATTTCATTCGTTTGATTTTGTCCAGGATGGAGGTGGACAGTAAGGGCGAAATAAAAAACAAAACTAAATTCATGCTCACTCAACTATTATTAACTATATATTTTAGTTCTAAAATTAAATTACTTGAAATTACTTGAAAGTTATAAAATGGTCATTAAATTACTTGAAAGTTTTCATTTAAGTTACTTAACAGTTCAAATTGTTGTTATATGATACTCTCTACTCGTAACAATTGCACGAATCAAGAGTTTTTCTTTATCTTCTCTTCTATAGTTTAATTATTTGTCATGAAACAATTTTAACGTCACAAATCTAGGAATTAAAATTTAAACAATTTTTTTCCCTAATTTTCGATAAATTAACAATCTAATGACTTAAATAAAAACTTTAAATATTTTAATGATATTTTTTAAAAGCGATTAAAACATAAACTTTACTAATTTTTGACCAAACCCTCAACACCCAAAACCATATTTAGTTTAGCATTTTGAATGCATTGTTATTAAATAATAATAATTATTATCTATCCACCATCAGTAAAATAAAAACAATGTTTAAAATTATGTTAATATCAGAAAAAATAAACATACGACAACATCTAAAACATTTGATTTTTTGGGTAAATTTACTATATTTTTCATTTTATTTTGGTTAGTCAAAGATTAATTTTTTCGTTTAATTGATTAATTTTTTCATTTAGTTATAATTCTAAAAAAATTAATAAATTTGATCATCAATATTTATAAAATCTGTCAATTAGTCCTAACTCTAAAAATTTAAAAGAGAATAGAAAAAAAATTATTTTTAGCCCATTTTATAACTCACTGGCTAACCCATGTCAAATATTAAAATAAGAAAAAGTTGGGATAAGCACAAAAAAAAAAAATTAAGATCCAAAAGAAAATACAGGCATTAAAAACGTTATTTGTTCATGTAGTAATGCAATCAATTATTCTAGATAGATTCCAAATCAATTGGTTTGGTCCAATGTGAAACCTAAATATAGTAAAAGAAATTATTGCAAGTGACTTGAAAGAAGGTACTCTTTTCATATTTTAATATATCACATGGGTTAGTCAATGAGTTATAAAGGCCTAAAACAATTTTTTTTTTTTTAGAGTTAGGACTAAATTGACAAATTTTGTTAATGTTGAGGGCCAAATTTATTGAACTTTATAGAGTTAGAACTAAAATGACAAATTTACATTAAGGGCTAAATTTGTTGAATTTTGTATATATAAGATCAAATTAATAGAATCTGTAAAACATTAGAGGACTAATTTTGTTACTAGACCAATAAAAAAACCCACATTAGTTTAGAATGATTAAAATATTTAATTTCAAAAAGTTTAGTGAATAAATAAAAAATGAATAATTAAATAATCAAAATAGACAATATATATAGTTGGATGAACATTTTTATACTCTAATCTTTTTTTTCTCAGCGTGAATTAACAAATTAAGTTAAGCCAAATTAGCCTTAAAGGTCATTTTTTTTCTTTAATTAGGCTTTTAAGCCGTTTTTTTTTTTTATTATTTAGGGAAATAGGTCAATTTTAGGAGAGAGAAACGAAAAGCGCGTCCGGTTAAGTGCGCTTTTTTACACAGTTGGTAAGAAAGCACGCCTAACTGGACACGCTTTCCTTTTAAGTTGCAATTTTTGACTTTTTTTAATACAATTAGTTTCTTTGGTTAGATAGTTAAATATTAGTGGTTTTGTCTAAGTTTCAAGTTCAATTCCTTTGCCACTCACATTAGTATTTTTTTATTTCATCTTGTTTTAAGCTTTTTTTATTATTATTCTAATTTAACATATCAATTTCCTTAGTTAAATGGTTAAATATAATAATTTCATCCTTGAGACCTAAGTTTAATCCCCCTTTTCTAAATATATTTTTAATTTTTATTTTATGATGTTTCAAGCTTTTTTTTTATTTTTAATTAATAGATATATTATTTTCTAATAATAGAAATCACCGTATCCATAATATACATGGAAAAAAATAAATATTTTACATATAAATATTATATAAAAAAATTAGTTGATGTTTATATTATATATATAAAGGAGTTATTAATTTCAAATATTTTTAACATAATGATATATGTAAAATATGTATTTTTATTATATAATTACATATTTATTATTTGATCTTATGAATAACAGAGTTATTAATTAAAAATATTAAAAAAGATTGAATTAAAATAAAAATAATTTGAAAATTATATATTTTTAATTAAAAATAAAAAAAAGCTTGAAACAACATAAAATAAAAATTACAAATATGTTTAGGAAAAGGGAATTAAACTTGGGTCTCAATGATGAAATTATTAATTTAATAATTTAACTAAGGAAGTTGATATGCTAAAAATATTAATTAGAAAAATAATAATAATAACTTAAAACAATATGAAATAAAAAATACTAATGTGAGTCGGAGAGGAATTAAACTAGTACTTAAGAATAAAATTACTAGTATTTAACCATCTAACCAAAGAAATTAATTATATTAAAAAAGTCAAAAATTGCAACTTAAAAGGAAAGTGCATTCAGTTGAGCACGCTTTCCTACCAACTGTATAGAAAGTGCACCTAGCTGAACGCACTTTCCGTTTCTCTCTCCTAAAATTGGCCTATTTCCCTAAATAAATAAAAAACGGCCTAAAGGGCCAATTAAAGAAAAAAATGGCCTTTAAGACTAATTTAGCTATTAGTTTCCTTAACGGCGGAGCATGCCTTGAGAAAAGAACTTTAAGCTGAATACAACCCAACCCGAAAAATATTATTTATGTTTAATAGTTACATTTTACAATAGAGAAGTTATTTGTATTATTTGTTATTATAATAACCTTCTTTCATATTTATTAGCTACATGTATTTATGTGTTTAATTATTTTATTTAATTAATTATATGTTTTTATTTCATTTAATTAATGTGAATATTTTTGTATTTAAATATACGTAATTAATTATTTTTATTATATTTAATACAAAATAATTAAAATATCTTATAATAAGATAGTAATTATTTATAGATTTCAACAGTTTAAATTATAATAAAAATGTTAGTCAAAATGTGTATAAAGTGTAATTCAACATTTTATCATATTTTATCTAATCAAAATTTTTATTTTGTTTTAATGTAATAGTAAAATATTTTCTTATTTCAAGCAATAAATAATTTGAAATAATAAGATATTGCTTATCTTTAAATTTGAATACTTTAAATTACAATGAAAATACAATAAAAAATTATCCCTTCTAAAGTAGTCTTTGAAGTGTTGTCTGTGTGTTTTTCGCGGAAAATATTTTGTCGCAAATATAATTTATGCTATGTTTGTTTTACTAAAAAAGACTTTAAAAAAAATTAAGAAAGTTTGTCAAACAACAAAAAATATTTTATCCATAATCATTAAACACAACATTTTAACTTTTCAATAAAAGCAATCTATTTGCTAGAAATCATTTTTCGAACACTGTTTTTTAAATGAAACAAAAATAGCCTAAATGGTAATTAATCTAAAATGATAACTATAATTTAACACTAGTAAAAAAACAAAATCACTAATTAAGTACTAGCAATTAAGTGCTATTAGAGTTGCCATATGAATTTATTTAATAATTGTTGAGTTAATGTCATGATAAAATCAAAAAATTAAAATATCATTATGATTTCTATTGGAACTTTTGACTGTTCTATAGTGTGTTCAATTATCTCTTGTTGTCTCATAGACTATCGGAGCTGGTATTACAACAAGTACTTGCTCCAGTCAAAGTTCTTTTAAGTTGACATTATTGATAATAAAAGACAATGATTATCTTTGGCCAAACCAGAAAAGTCATAAACATGGTGGAGGCCCATTTTATTATTGCTAAGAATGACTGGCTCAAAATTTCCTTATAGAAAATATCATTATCCTTATCTTTATTGTGTTTTTCTTGGGATATTTTGTAAAACTCTTTTAGGTATTCTTTGGAGATTTTATTAAATGTATTGTAAGATATTTAGGGAGAGTAGTTTGTAACAATTTAGGTTCAATATTGGGGAAGCAAATATTCGTCAGTGTAAGGATAGTTTGGGTTTTAGCCAATAATTGATTCAGAAAAATTGTGAAATAAAATCATTCTCTGAGCAAGGCTCCATAGAGTAGGATTGGGGAATTCAAACTATGTTAACAAATATCATGTGTTATTTCTCTCATTGCTTCACTTTGTCTTAAAACTATTCTATCATAATTTGTTCTACCTTATTCTTTGTTTTAACGGAAGTTAAGATGAAATTATTTTGTAGCCAACCATGTTATCTACTCCAACAACAATTTGAACATCAAAGTTGGAATGAAGTGCAAACCAAGGCTTTTTCATTCAGTATCAGAGCAGGCCTCAAACGCACTTGAAAAAGATCCTAAGCTACAGTTTGCAATAATGAAGTCTAAGAAAAAATGTCATTCTATCTCACGTCCAACTTCAGGGATTAAATCATCAAATTCAAACCATGACAATGATGTTCCTTTCAACAACCAAGAGGAAGCTTTTAGCCATATGTTGAAGAACATGGAATTGTTGTGCCAATTAAACAGGTTCTTAAGGGAAGAAATTATCATTCTCAAAGGAGAAAAAAGAAAGAATTTGAAATTGTAGTTAAAGAAAAAGATGATTTTTTGGCCAATCTTAAGAAGATTAACACAATACTTTATGAAACTACCAAAGAAAAGGATGAGATGATTTCTAAAACCGATACAACTTTGAAAGCAAATGAGTAAGAATTAAATGATGTCAAAGCCATTCTCAAAAAATATGGAAGGTAAAGTGAAAATATCTTAGTTGTTAGGAGATTCAAACTTCATTGTAATAAACTTTGTAAGAAACCTATTTCTCTTACGAATTTTGTTAAATATAATGAGATGATTGCTACTTCTTCCTTTTAGATAAGTAAAATGAAGAATGGAAAACATGTTTGTTACTATTGTGGAAAGGTCGAACATACTAGATTTATTTGTTACAAGTTAATGAACGATCAAAGAAGAGAAGTACAAGGAACATTCAATGTAATATTGCAGCAATTAATGGAACAACACTGAGATAACAACATATATGTAACAAGGAGAAAGGAAAACTTGTATGCCATTATTGTAGGAAAGAAAGGCACTTTAGATCCCACTGTTTTAAAATGATGTGAGATTGAAAGAATTTTAGCTTGATTGCTAAATATTTTCAAAAAACAAATAGAACAAGGATATCACAACATAGGCAAATTTGTGTGAGGAAGGATCAAGCACATTTGAGTTATAAATATCAGCATTTGATCGATGCTCATGTAAAGCATGAGATTGCAACTCATTTGACCATATTGAAGATCTATCGAAGATTAGGCATACTCCATCTAGATTTTTTGGAAAATGATATTATTGTTCCACAAGCTACAACCATTATTGCTGACAAGATAGGTTTTAATCTCATCACCTCTAAACAACTTGAAGCAATCTGAGTAGGGATGAATTAAGTAAAGGAGAGTAATATTGCTAATGTAACAACCTATTTTCCAGTTGTGTCAGAAACAGTGATTTCGGGGCCATAAAGCCGACGAGTGAGTCTGTAAAAATTATTATTTAATATTTATGAGTCAAATATAGTATTATCGTAAATTTTGAATTGATAATTTTAGTTAACTAAATGATTAGTTAAGTTCAAGTGGTTTTGAAAAATGAGGTTTTGGGACCTCATTTCTATAAACCGAGTTTGTAAATATTTAATAAAATATTTACGAAGTTATTATATAAGTGTATTGAAGTTTAGTCTAGAAATTTTGATGTTTGATTGATTAATTAAGGAAAAAGGACTAAATCATAAAATGTTCAAGAATTAATTACTAATATTTTATTGGAGTTTAATGATAGGAAAACATTATTGCAAAGATTTAGATGGCAATTAGGCTTTTTTTAAGTTAGTGGCCGGCTATATGAATATTAATTAAAATTATAGTTTAAAATATTATTAAATTTAACATTAAATTAATAAAAACAAAAGCAAAATGGTATTCATCTTCTCCGTGGATCAAATTGAGAACCGAAACACCATTTTAGCATCTTGAAGTATAGAGACTTATAGTATATTTCAAACGATAGAATAATAAATAATAATATATAATGTTCTATTGTTATGTATAATTATAGTATTATAGATTATAATAAAAGATATACTATTACATGAGATTATAATGTTTAATCATTGATGCATATATAAACTATTAAAATATTATATACTATATGATATGATATAACAGTATATAATATAATAGGAGAGCTAACTTTCAAATGTAAGAAATGGACAGGGATTTAGAGCATATCTCAACCAGTATAATAATAATTAATATATTATCTACTACTTTACTATTATAGTAGATAATATAGTATTACAAAATAAAATAATAAAAGATATAGCATCAATAGTTATGTGGAATTTAGTATATTAAAATACATGTTTATAATTATAATTAAAAATACATAAAATATTATTAAAATTTTAATATATTTTATAGAATATTATTTTTATTAAATTAGATTTTGAATTAGGTTTAACTTTTACAGATTGTATTTTTGTATTAGGTTTAATTTCTTTTTATTTTGGGCTATAATTAGTTTTTTTTAGTTTGTGCATATATTATTTGGGTTTGGACTTAGTATAATATATTTGAGCTTTAGAATAAATATTTTAAAATATAAGTATTATGTTTCTAAATTTAATACTAATGAAACAATAAAAGATATTTTCATTAATTTATATAATATCATAACATAATAAATATTATGCACTTTAATTATTTTATATAAAATAACTCTATTAAATATATATAATTTATGTTTTTATAAGACAAAATTAAATTTTGTTGTCATTGTATATACATAAAATGAATTATTACATTCAAAATTATTTGAATTCATTAGAGCCCGCTAGGCTCAATCCTAGCCTGAACCCGAAAAAATTTGAGTCCAAAGTAAGCCTGATCCGAACTCCTGTTTGCCAGCTCTAAATACAAATATTTTTATAGAATCAAAAATTTTAAATTGTTTATTAATTAAATTTATTTAACTAAATTAAAATTATTATTTATAAATAATAAAATGTTTATATGTGAAGTCGGGTTTATCGTAAAATAGTGCTCATATTTTGAGCCTATGGAGACGCAACCTCTTAATAACCTACATAGATTTGGTATGGCTTGACGTAGTAAAGTATATGTCATCTAACTATCTTGGTGACTTTAGATTAAGGAAATGGTTATTCATGAAGACGCCTTTCTAATAACAATATAGAAGTTAATAGAAAGAATAATAAGTGGGGTTGGAGGCATCAAGTTATGCCTGAAATAAAGCTAATGGAAAAGGGTTATTAATTAAGCAGAAGCTACTTCAACTCCCTGTTAATAAAGAGTATATGTCAAGGGGAAAAGGGGGGGGAGGGGTTTCCTAAGGCAAGATGGAAAAATAAGATTCACTACTTTATATGATCAGTGGCGGGCATGCAAAGTAATAACCCTTGCAAAGGAAATTCAAGGCCCCAAGCCATTCCTTTCTTCTTTATGCCCACTATTCACTTACTTTCTTACCAAGCTTAGAACACCCTCCCCCCCCCCCCCCCATATATAAGATTGGTTCAATGAAACTGGTGATTCACAGACCAACATTATTTTCAGCATCGACAAATACATATACAGAAATTCAACCATGCCGATATATGAGTCATCATCAGAGTCCGACAATGAGATCACCCCACGCGGAAAGCTCTTTGGACGCCAAAGGCCTATGCATGCCATTCTTGGGGGAGGAAAAGGTTTTGGTTCCATCTCTCTTTTTTCATACCCATATATATTCACTACTTTTTTGTTTGGTAATAAGATTGGAATGAAAGAGCATTGTGTTAAGGTGTTATTGCAGACTGAAATCGAAAAGAATTTCAACCAAAGTTTTTGTTTTTTTGTGTTGTGGTAGCAATTAAAAGAAAACAAATTTAATATGAAAATAGTGGATAAGTAAGAATACCTTTTTAATTAAATTTATATTTCATACCATATATTAATATTGTCAATAAATCATTTATGTGGATGTTTTTGACATTATCAATAACCTTTTATAGAAAACAAATTTATTTTATTTTATAATAAGACCTCATCAAAAATAGATTCATTTATATATTTTTTTAAATATTTTTAATGAACTAATATTGGCTAATTAACGATATTAAATTTTGTTAATGGGAGTCTAATAAAAGTAAATAAAAATTTCAGTTGCTGATGTATTACTATGGAGGAACCCCAAGGTATCAGCCGCCTTGTTAACGGGTGTGACAACAATTTGGTTTCTCTTCGAGGTGGTCGAGTACAACTTCGTCACCCTCCTCTGTCACATCTCCATCACCGCCATGCTTGCCATCTTCATCTGGTGCATTTCTGCTGATTATTTTGGATGGTATATATTCTCTTTTTCTTTTTGCTTCACCACCCTAAACCCTAACATTCATTAATCCAAACCTAATATTGATTCACATTACATCTCCAAGGAAACGTCCAATGATCCCTCAGTTGTTATCGGATCAAGCGGCCTTCAGTGAAGTTGTTTACTTCTTCCATTGGAGGTTCAATCAGTTCCTTCAAAAGCTCCTCCACATTGCTAGTGGGAATGATCCTGTCAATTTCTTTCTGGTCATTATTTCTCTTTACGTATTATCGGTGATTGGATCTTGCTTCGACTTCGTCAACCTTCTCTTCATTGGTAAGATTTAATCATATCGCTATTAATGATTTTTAAAGCATTGGGAGCATTCAAGTAATAATAGTTTTTCTTTAAAGGGCTTGTGAGCATGGAAACACTGCCATATCTGTACACTCGATATGAGGATGAAGTTGATTATCATGCTGGCCAAATGACTCGAAAGGGGAGCAAAGTGTACAAAAGGTTTCTTAACAAGATACCCAGAGGAACAGTCAAGGAAAAGAAACATTCGTAAATAGCCCAAATGTTACCATTCCACATGTAAATAAAATCCTGTAAAAGAATGAAATATGTTTGATGGGGTGGTCTAATAAAACAGATTTACAGTCTGATCAATGAATCTAAATGAAAGCAAAAAACCATTTTCTGATATCCTCTGTTTGCTGTCCACATTTACGCCACTAATTGGTTTGCATTGCATAGGTTAATGGCTTCAGTGCAGTGCTTTGGATTTAAATGATAGTGGGATATGATAGCACCATACTTTTTGTCAGAATTCAATTCAGAATCTTCACCAAAACAAGTAAAACAGATGAATGAGTGGTACTTACATGTGTTTTGTGATGCTCTAAACTATACCCCTCCTACTTTACATAAAAAATTATTTCAACTCATCTCCATTTAATTTATCGTATTTTTTAACTTTTAAACTTGTAAATCACTTTAAAATATATAAAAAATGTAAACTTTGCTGATGTTGATATACTCCTCGACTATAAGATGAATACTACATCAGCAATTAATTAATTTTTAATTTTAAAAAAATTAAAATTTTAAAAATATTTTTTATTTTTACAATTTTTTAAATAATTTTAATAACTTTCTATATATTTTGAGTATTTCTCAAAATTTTTATAAATTAATTAATTGTTAATGTAACGACCGTATGGCGGCGCAGTCATATGTATACTCGAATCAGTAAAGGGAAAAAAAATAAATCAAAAAAAGTAAAGGATCAATAAATTAATTGAAAGACTAAAATAATTATGTTAAAAGTTTTAAAAATTAAATAAATTATTACGCTTAAAAAATTTCAATCAGGATGTGGAAACTCTTTAAAAAGTTTCTATTATATTAAAGCTGTTTTTGGGAAGTGTCCACTAATTAGGCAAATAATTGCATTTTTAAACTCTCTTCTCCACAGTTAATTTAGGATAAGATTGGACTAGTTACAGCCTGCCCAAGTTACTACTAAGGAAAAAGTTGCTCTTCAATAATTGAGAAATATATATATATATATATATGTATTTCAAGATGGTGGCCACTAGCCAACCATCTAATTAGTGCTGATCACACACAGATTCTCAGAATTTGACTGTCATGGATTAAAGCAGTTAACATATAGCTCGTTTGTTTTTTTCTTTTTTTTTCTTTTTATCAATTTTTTGAGTGACAAGAAAGAGTGGAAGTGCATATATAACCAACCATGCATCATACATAATACATTTGTAGTGCTGCATGTTGACCCACTACTAATATTTCATGTCAATTTCTGATGGTTCATGCCTGCCAATTCTAGTGCAAACAAGAAGAATCACAAAAAGCTGAGTGGAAAATTAAGGAAATATCTCACTAAGGCTTTCCGGATCTTGGAGCATATATTATTATATCATTCTTATGGTTTTTGGTAAGTCAATGACCTAGCTACTAGCAAATATATAAGAAGACTCACTACTTGAGTCTTTAGATGCTCATTTCACTCAAGGAAATTAAACCACACCATCCATCAATATCACTAATCAAGGCTTGGGGAAGAAGAAGAAGAAGAAGATGGTTAGGGAACTGAAAGTAATTAGTGATGTGGATGGAGGTGGGATAGGTGGTCTTTTCCTAGTCTTATGGGCTGCTTTGCTCACCCTTTCTTCCATTTCAGCCATACTATTCTCTTGTGCAGATGGTGTATCCAAGGAGAAAACTGACTCAGGTGACACAAATTTTTATGGTGGAGGATGTACTGCTGGGTGTGGGGGTGCTGGATGTGGTGCAGCTTGTGGTGCATAAATCATTGATTTCAAAACTTTAACATGTTCCATTTTAGCTTACTCATTCTGTCTTGAGCATCTTTTTGCTACTTTGAAACGTAGAACTTCAAAGATGATGTACTAATTAGTACTAACTATAAAGGTTTATGCAATTACACAGATGCATTCTCAGGGTATTACTGAGTTGCAGGCTGAAGATCATATATATGTATTGCGAGGATATAGCAGTGCATGATTATAATTGATGAGAACAACTATGTCTATATAATGAGATCAAGTTTGAGTTGTTTATTGCTGTCTTTTCACTTCAGTCCAGTCATGCAAATCAACAAAGCATGTGCATATCGTTCTGCTGTCTACTCCAAGCATATGTTAATACTTAATAGAGAATGTTTAAGCCACTAAAGTTTAAAGCCCTTGAAATTCAATTTACAGATAAAGAGATACTCATCGCCATGAATGAGTTGATTTAGAACTGACAGACAGGCGAAAAGGCACAAAGTCCCCTCATCACTTGCATTTTTTTGTTTTTATTTATTATTGCAAAGGTCAACTGAATAAATGTTATTATGGATTAAATCAACTAAATAATAATAGTGGCTGCAAAGAAAACAACCCATTTAATTGGAGCGCGTAAAACGTTTGCATTTTTCATTTTTCTTTTAATGGATATTTGATTTCGATTTTTATAATTTTTATTAGTTAAATATCTTCCCGTTATGAACAAAGAGTCAAGATGGCCGAGTTGGTCTAAGGCGCCAGTTTCAGGTACTGGTCCGAAAGGGCATGGGTTCGAATCCCATTCTTGACAAATTTTTGTATTTAAAATGACGGCTGGGCTAACGGCCCACTACAACTATTTACGTTAACTAATTGGATGAAACTATTTAATATCATAGTATATTTTTTAAATAACTAACATAATAATAAAAATATAACAAAAAAATATAATTAATAGTAAAAATAGTTGATAAAATAAAATATTTTTTATAATTTATAAAATTTTTAATCATTTTTATGTTAAAATAATTATATCTTTATTTCAAAAAAATAAAACAAGTGTTATCAATTCAAAGATTAAAAGATGTTATATATTCGAATAATTAATTTATCAAAATTTTAAATAAAAATCCTAGCATATAATAATGATTCATATAAGTATAAACAAGTGTTGGGTGTAATGATAAGTTAAATTGTATTCTTAAAGGGAGAACTACGGGTTTTAACCTTGGAGATAATATTGTTGGAAAGAACAATCAAGAATCCCGAACATCGACTATAAAATGAAAAATGAAGAATACCAAAAAATACGACAGATGCAAATATAATAACTTAATTAATGCTTATAATATATAAGATTCATGCATAATTTATTAACCAATGAAACAGATAAATATATTATATCATTTCGTCAAGAGAACACATGTCAGCCCAAGAGGTCTTGTCGACTCTACATTGACTTCTTGAACATGGCTGCTCGTCCCACCTGTGAACATACTTCCAATATAATAAAGAGTTTATTTAGGTTTCATTAACTCATATTGATAGAATCTCATGATACGTGCAAATGACTATCCATTACACATTTAATAGAATTGAATTCATTTACCCATATCATACTAGTGGACAAGCGGACTTTTCCTATAATTACTCTAGAAACTATGCATAGAGGATCAACCTTTTTGCAACCTGAGCATTTGTATTCTCAATTAGCCTATCCTTTTTGGCTCTCAGCCTCTACGGATGAATCAACCTCTATTATCCACTCTGAACAACTCTTTATCCTCCTCCCTTATTTTACTCTATATCAACAAAATATAAATAATAATGTGTGAAAATTACTTAATTATAAAATACATAAGTTCTTAATGAATAATAAAGATAGGCATTTTCAGTAAAAAAAAAAAATCCCATTAAATGTTAATTATTAATATAAGACATAATATATAGATTGACCCTAGAATTTTTTTGGATCAAATTGAACCTTGAGGTTACCATTAGTTACACAATTGGTCCCTTACAGTTAACATCATTTGTTTTTGAACAATTGGATGAAGTGGCCAGATTAGGATGTGAAAAGTGGGCAAATAAAGACATGACATGTGTCTTCCACTTTAATTATTCTAAAATTTTTAATATATATATAAATATATAATATAAAAATTCAAAAAAATAAACATATATAATTCAATAAAAATAGTTAAAATTTCAGAAAAAATAAAAAATTATATAGTTAAAAATTTAGAAAATTAAAAAAAATGTATACAAATTTCAAATAATTTAAAAAATGTTTTATATAAAAAAAAAATTTGATCGGTCAATACCTACTCAATGTCAGTCAATCTTTTGAATATTTATAATACTTTTTCCTTTTTTTCAATTTTTGGAAAATTAAACTAAACTTTTGAATTTTTTAAAAGTTTTTACCCTTTTTTGTAATTTTCTAAACTTGTAACTATTTTTTATTGTTTGAAATTTTCAAATATTTTTTTAAAATTTTCAAATATTTTTTGAAATTTAAACTATTTTTTTATTTTCAAAATTTATTTATCTTCAATTTTTGAACTTTTATAATGTATATTTCTTATTTTTTTTAATTTTAAGCTTTTTTATTTTTTAGAATAATTAAAGAGGAAGACATGTTCCCCTGTTTATCCGTGTGTCACCTCTATGTTTATGTTGTATTATTAATCGTAGGCACCAATTTAGGTAATAGATGCAAACCTCAAGAATGAATTTGATCAAAATAAAATTTAAGAGCAAACTTAAGAAAAATGATCTAATTTAGGGACAAATCTATATATTAAGCCTAAATATAATAGTTCTGAATACAAATTTTAAGACTTCAATCCTATATCTTTTGGATGTTATTTTTAAAGGTAAATGTAAGAATGAAATAAATAAAGTTTCAAGCACTGTTATATACTACATATTTAGTATTAAAGGAAAAACTATTTTTTCTCTTAATATTATATTATTAAGATATCATAACTAAAGGACCTAACTACTTTTTAAAATTTCATGAAAATTATGCTTTTCATATGTTATTTCTAATCATCATAACATTTACTCATATATTATGATATAATATGAATTTTATTGAAGAAGATAATATAATTTTTAACTTTGAATTTAACAATTACTTTTAATTTGGTATTTCTATATTTTTTATCCACTTTGGCATCTGGAATTAGCAATTAGATTCATTTTAGTTCACGATCTTGAAAAATATAAAAAAGTTTGATGACATGACAGTCTGAGATTTTGTCACATCATCATTTAAAAATTTTAAAAAAATTATATAAATTTTCAAGTGATGACGTGATACAATCTTAAAGTGTTGCATACAATGTTCTAATAATCAATCAAACCACTGGTTCTCAATTCAATCGGTTTGATCGGTTCAACTGCTAGACCAACAATTAGGGGTAAGCCTTTGATCGAGTCGAATCGAATCGAATGAAAATTTTTTGAGTTAATCAAGTTGACGAATATTATTTTATCATCCTAACTTGATTTGAAATTTTCTCGAATTGAGTTGAGTGAGATAGAATTCTAATAAAATATATTTATTTGAATTAAATTTAAAAAAATGACTTTGAATCCTTATAGCCACTGTCACCTACCATAAGCAAATTTGTTATTAACTTTTATTCTCTCATATTTATTTATTAATATTTTACATAGGGATTAGCTTCTTTGCTTGCTTAGTTGCTTCAATTCTCTTTTGATTCTTGTCACCAGAAATTTTAAAAAATATATTAAATGTAAAAAAATGTGTTTTTTTTAATAAAAGTTATTTTAAAGATAAAATGTGAAATTGATACCAACCAAAAATTTTAAAATGAATATTTTATGGCATCATCAATAATTCAATTTTAATATAATTTATAAATATTCAGTATAATTAAACAATTCAATAAAATAAATAATACAAAAAGGTGAAATTTTATTCAATAATCGAAATAATATACATAAATTTGAAAAAAAATTGAGGTATAGCAGGAAATAAAAGTTTTGGGGGAGAGTGAAATGAAAAAAGTTTTGAGGGGTTTAAAGGAAATAAAAGTTTGGGGGAAAGTAAAAGGAAAAGTTTTTCGGGTTTGGGAAAGTAAAAGTTTCAGGGGGAAAACAAAAGGAAAAAAAGTTTTTGGGGTTTCAGGGGAATTAATTTTTTTAGGGGAAAACAAAAGGAAAAAAAGTTTTGGGGGTTTCAGGGGAGGTAATTTTTTTAGGGGAAAGTAAATTCGAAAAAAATTTGAGTTGATTCGTTTAACTTGATTAATTCGATTCGGATAATTTGAATTTTGAACTTTTTTCTAATTTTTTAAGTCAAAATCGAATTTTACTCACCTCTACAAACAATAAATAAATAAGTAAATAATCATAAAATTTTTAAAAATAATTTTTTTATTGAATTGGTTCAACCTGTTCAACTATTGGTTTTTGTAACAATTTTTTATTTTTATTAATTTTGAGTAGTTTCCGATTCAATTGGTTCAATCCTTTTGTTTGGACTAATATACCAAGAACACTGATCATATCATCAAATCTTGATAAAATTTAAGTTCAACAATTAAAATGGATCTAATTAACAAATTCATGTACCAAAATGAATAAAAAAAATACAGATATCAAAATAAATCTATTTATTAAGTTTAAAATTATATATCCCTTAATTGAAACAATATAATTTAAAAAAAAAAATACAAAACCAATTGACAGCTATCTTTTTTGGTTAAGTATATGTATGGGTTAAAAAGATATATTTAAAAAAAAAAAAAAAACCTTAATTTTGAAAAGTGATGATATTATGTATTATAACAATTTGAGTTATTAAATAAGTTTTTTTCGAGGTCAGTAATTTAAATGAACAAAATTTGCCTTTACCTATATAATTAAATTACATAAAATAGTATATTGAAAGAGACTCTTCATTTATATATATATATATATATATATATAAAATTTTGTGAAATTTTAAATAAAATGACCAAATTTGATTGCTTAAAACCCCCAATGCCTTGGATTTACAAATATTTAAGACATAACATCGACATGGAAACTAAAATGGTAGTGAGTTGGGTGAAAATTGTAGCTTTATTTAGGAAGTCGATGGCACCAACTCTATGCTTTTTGGATTTTCGTAGTAGGTAGTCTGTGGATTTATTAAGGATGACATTTGCCGATTAAAGTTTCAATTTTGCTGCCTGGCTAACTTTGTGATGTTCATGTATGAAGAAATAATTGATTGTACAAGTAGTTGTAATTGAGGAAGCTAACAAGTAAATAACAATAACAAGAGTTTAGTTACATAAATTATTTCACTTTGTCTAAAAACTTATTCTATTATCTTCAAATACATACAAGTGATGATTTAAGTCTCACCAGTTATCATATATCAGTCTCACACTCAAGAGAAAATCTAAATCACTTCCCATCAAATTTTTCCTAAGAACTCAACTATAAAATCAAGTGATTCACTATTTTACTTACAAAATGTACTCAAGAAATAATTCCTAATACAACAGTATAAAGTGCTATATTTATAGAAAATATAAACGTTAAGAATTGAGTTTATAGGTGTATATATTTAAATTTTTATAATTTTTATATAAAATCATGAGTCATATTGACAGAAAGTATGAACATTGCAAAACTAAAATTATTATTATATTAATTTAAAAAGTGCCATGCCGTTGTTTCATTAATCACTTAACAATTAGGTGATAGAAAACAATCTCAAAAACTTTAGTGAATAAATGACAACTTTTTTTTTTTTATTTAAGTGATCAAAATGAAAAGTTATTGACTATAATTTATCATTATATATATATATATATATATATATATAGATTTGTTATAAATAAAAGCCATTATGTCATTTCTTGCCTTTGTGCTTTCTTAAACTATCATTCACAAATACTTATAAATTTAATTTTGAAGGATGGCCACTACTAAAATATTGAATAGGTTTTTTTAAAATTATTTTTTATTTACAAACCCAATAAAACATATTTACAAATTTTTAGTAAATATTTTTAAAATAGACGTTTAATTTTTAATTATATAAATGTTGATATAATAATTAATAAAAACAAAGAAAACTATCACACTATATTTAATTAAATTAAAGCTCACATCATATAAACTAAATAAATTAATTAATCCATTAGTCAATGAATATATAACTAACTGCTTTGAGATATTCTTTATACAACCAAAATTTTTATTTTGTCATCAACATTGTTTTTGCACTATTTATACAACTTACAACCAAAATGTCCAACAAAACACAAGGAAAGATTGACAGAAGACCTTGTACAGCAATCTCTTATATGGAATAGAGCGAAGTTCGGTTTCATGCAATAGCTTCCTTTCCTTCATGGAGAACCATCTGATCAAAGTGCCAGATCCCTGAATGTCCACAGAAGAAACAAGTGGAGAGAATAAGTATATATTCTATATACATATGTAAGGATTTGACAGAATAGCTTTGAAAGTGTTAATAAAAGCTAAAGCCTTGAGAGATTCCAATCTCAGTATATGGTATATGTGAATTCTCTCTCAAAATTGTTCTAGTTTTTATGTCCAACTACATGTACACCTTATCTGAAGATATTCCAATTTTCACTTTGTTGCGCTTTCTATTGAATTTACTCTGGTTCTAGTTTATCATAACTGCATTATTTGCTATTAGTATTCTAGTTGTAAGCTCTTAAAAGATAAAAGAATGATTATTCTATATAGGGATTTCATAAACCAAATTAATGGAAGTTTCAGAATTTGAACCTTATTAACAGTTTAAAGATCAAGTGATAAGTGCAAATAAAAATAGGATAGCAAAGAGAAAGAGGGGAAATTCTTACTCTAACTCAGTCAGTCAGTCATTTGAGCTATGAATATTATACTCTGCCCCTTCCATGCTCATGGTAGTAGTAGCATCATCGGCTGATGTGGTGAGCTCATCTTCAAACTCCTCAGATGATCTTTCCATAGATAATAGAAATGGCTTTGGAGGTATTTCAAGGAGCTCAACATCGCCTCCAAGCATTTCCAAAACCTTACTCATCGAAGGACGATCTGTAGGCTTTATTTGTATACACCAGAAAGCAACTATGATCATTTTCCTTACAGTTTTCTTTTGGCTCTCAGTGGCATCTTCCACTTCTAAATCCTCCCCTCTATCAAATCGGTCATAAATCCAAGAAGGAAAGTATATTTCACTAGATTGTCTGGCTTGTGCATTCAAATTCCTTCTCCTTCCTGCCATTTCCATTAACAACATTCCGAAACTATAAACATCAGCCTTATGTGTGATATTCCCAATGTTCTTGTAAAACAATTCTGGAGCAATATATCCGAGAGTACCTCGTGCTGCAGTGAGAGACACAATACTGTTATCAATAGCATGCAATTTTGCAAGACCAAAATCTGAGACTTTCGGGGTGAAGTTTTCATCTAGAAGAATGTTATGCGGTTTGATATCAAAATGCAAAATCTGCATATCACATCCCCGGTGCAAGTATTCTATTCCTTGAGCCACTCCGATTGCAATCTCAAATACCTTTTCCCAACTCAAATTGATGTTCTTTTCTTTTGAAAATATGACCTTATCTAAAGAACTATTTGGCATAAAATCATAAACAAGAGCTTGTTTCGATCCTTCTACACAAAAACCAACAAGTCGTACCACATTAACATGATGAATCCTTCCAATGGTAGCAACTTCATTGATAAAATCTTGCCCTTGAGATTTTGACAATTCTAACAACTTTATTGCAACAAGATGACCGCTTCGAAGCTTTCCTTTGAATACAGATCCAAAACCACCCTGCCCTAATTTATATTTAAAAGATTCTGTCATTCTCTTTATGTCGGAATAAGAATATCGTATGGGCATTAACTTGTTTTGCATTCGAAGAAATTCTTCAATTGTATCATCCACACACAAGTGTCTTCTTCGAACCTTAAATACTACAACTATAATCAAGCTTGAAACCCCGATTAGAGTTCTAATAGCAATAGCAACTCCTGTACAAGAAAATCAGTAATACAAAGGCATCAACATAAAAAGCATAAAGGCAAAAATTTCTTGTTTTATCTGAATTAGAGTTATGTTGATTCGACACTGAATTTAAAAACTCAATCAAAGACTTTTAAGTTATTATAGATGATAGAAAAAAAAATGTATGTCAGGTCCATGAAAGAAATTGAAATTAAAGAAATGAAAATTATGTCTTTTATCCATAAGTTATAATTATATAATGAAAACCAATGATTGATTATATTAATAATCGTATAATTAAAAAAAAAAAAAAGTGTTGGTAAAATTGATTCTCACCTGTTAGAATAAGGAAGATAACCTGAGTTCCTGTCAAGTGAAAATGAGTGAAGATTAGTAATGCTAAAGCTAGAAATAAGGGAATTCCAACAAACTAAATTAATGGAACGCTGAAAAGCAGCATACTTGAAGTGTAATAATAAATGTAAGTGTCCTGCGATGGAAAGGCGTGGGCAAAAAATATTCGAAAGCTATTGAAGTAATTGTAGAGGATGAACTTCAGCCGCCATAATCTACATTCCAAAGACTCATTCAATAAATAAAATGTTCGTTTTTCCATAAAGTAAAAAGGGAAATTTATGATTGTTGAGAAAGTCGAATTCTTTAGGGGCAATTATTGAAGTTCGGTGGACACTTCAAAGACTCTCCTCAACAACATTGGCAACATGAAACTGATTGATTGTTGTGAAGTGTTACATTTTGGCAAGTGTGATGTTGTTGCTGGAACGAGGCGTGTATGCGCATTCCGATGGCACGTCATAACCCATGAGAAGCTCCCGGTGAATATCGAAAATAGATAGACGACGCAGAGCGCAGATGTTAGAAGACTGCAACCGAACGGGTCTCGGCACCTGGATTTCCACGGTGCAAGACTCATCAAAACCAGTGGCGTTCAGCGAGTCGGCGCTAAATAAAGCATAAAAGTAAGGGTAGGGAGAGGAGGCGTTCGCGCAAGGAGCGGCGTCGACGTAGAGAGAAGAGGCCATGGGTGCTCGGCAACTCACAAAATAGATAAAATCAGTAACTTCTCCGCATACAAGGGATTTAGGAAGAATGGAGCATTGTTTAGCGTCCAGACTCTGATCCACCAATCGAATTGTTCCAAAGCCATCATAAAAGATGTCTGCAACATAGAAACCCAAATCATTGCTCAGAAAGGGGCGGTTATTTTGGCAAATCAGTTCATAGGAAGGACGGCCACACTGGGGAGGGTCGGCTTTTAATCTGAAAGGGGACCTGATGTTGGTTAAATTTCCGCAGGAAGAGGGGTTACAGCCTACACTTGTGAGTCGTCTTGCACCATTAACAGCTTCAAAAAATGAGAAAGCAGCAAGGGAAAGCAAGCCTAATGTTGCTGCAACTTTTGTTAACATGTTAGAATTTAATAAGCCAAAAGAAGAAGAAGAATGACGAGAAGATGATAAACGTAAATCCTCCCAATCACTTGCCCAAAAGAAGTTTACAGTTTAGTGAAGATGTTGGTCGCTTTGTTTGATTGCAATGGGAGCTTATAGCTTTACGTGTACGCGTTTGCAGTTCATATAAGTCAATATATCTGGCCAAAGAGAGCTTGGAATTTTCCAAGCAGTAGGACTACAAAAGCCCAGTCATGCCAACCATAACAAGTCTTTGGTTTAATTTCTTTCCTTCTTCATGGCCTTCTAGCTCACGCAATTAATACCTGAAATTAAATTTGTTGACTCTGACTTCCACATTCCTCATTTTGCCTTTTGCTTTTTTGGGTATCTACTAATTTCACCTGTCTTATACCCTTTCCATTTCAGAGTTGATCAGCTGAGTGAAAGAAAAGATGTGTGAATTTTATCCTTTTTTTTTTGGGCTTTGTAGGTTTTTCATCTATTGTGCTTTGTATCGGTTAATGGTTTGATTAATTGAACTGAACTGGATTTGAGGCATATATTATTTTTTACGCGTATGCAGTTTGAAACAGTCCAATCCAAAGGTAGGCAAGCAGGCAGCTTGGAATTTTGTTAGGTAATAAATGCTAAAACCACAAACCACATCTCTTTGCTTTTCTAAACTGATCCTACCCCAAGTTAACGGGAATGATGTTCCTTCTCCTTGTTGCCTTCATGTTGATGGTGGATGAAGGTGGTGTAGCAGCACTAGATTCTGAAATATGCAAGGTCACAAACTGCAAACGCTACGGCCCACCTGTCCGATTTCCCTTCTGGTTAAAAGACCAGCGCTGTGGCTACCCTGATCCTGGCTTCCAACTCTCCTGCTCCCAAAATAAACAGACCATTCTCCACCTGCCACGGTCAGTGAAGATGGCGGTCCAGTATATAGATTACGAAAAACAGACAATTGACGTATCTGGTCTGGATGGTGAGACTTGCCTCTATCAGCAGCTTCCTTCTCTCAATTTATCAGCATCCCCGTTCAAATTCTTCGGAGAACTACAAAACATTACCTTGTTCAATTGTTCAGAAAAGTCAGACAAAGATAGCTATGGAGTCGGTGCCTGTCCAATTATAGCTTTACCTCCCGATACTCGCAACAACTTTAACCTCATCAATTGCACCAAATTTGTTGACATCTCAGCAGTTCCTCGAGGTTTTGGATTTGGTATTAGCTTACAATGGTCCAAACCCATGTGCATTGAATGTGAAGCACAAGGAAGAAGTTGTAGACTGAAGAATGTTAGTACACCACCTCAAACAGAGTGTTATGACAACCCCAAACCCAGCACCCAAACAGGTACATGCCCTTCTCCTTCAACTGTCTTGTATGTTTCTTGGCTGCTTTACACTTACGCATATTATAATTAATTTACCAACTTACTTATGTTTTCAATTATTTACTTTTACAAGTTTATAACTAAAACCAGCAGTGAATGAAAAGCTACAAATTTGTAAACCAACTAGTTACTCCTTCAATGAGAATAATTTGCGAGTACAATTACATTTTAGTCCGAACAATAAGTTACATTTTTTTTTGGTTTATTTGCAACCTACTATACGTATAATTACATATTTAGTGATATTTAACCTTATACTATATACTAGTTTATGAACTTAAACCAATAATTTGACACGTTTAAGAGTCTAGGCTGGGTGAGTTAAAAGTGGAGTTCATTGTTGACTGAAGAAACCTTAATAGATTTACAAGAATTTTGGCTATACTTCACTCTCTTATTAAATCAAGAAAGTTAAATGGGTCATGATAAATTTAAAAAGCTTTTCCAGGAATTAAACACAGGAACTTCTAAAACCCAGCATTTAGTTTACAGCTTCACTATGCTTTGTGTATTTATATTACTTTTTGTATCATAATTATATTTTATGTTTACATAAACTGACACCTTAATTACTCATATTATACGAATTCTAACACATTCCGAGCATTAAATTATTTGGTCCTATTTCTTCTGCTAAGATCATCCTGCTCTTGATTTATGATAGACTGTTAAAAACTCATAATTTTATTGTTCCCTACCATTCTCAATATATATAACTCCTTTTTTCCTCTTCATCCCCTGATACCATAGTAACACTAACTTGCATGCCTTTACACGCTTGGCCATGGTTAAAATTATATTTAGGAACACAGAAAGCTGATACATTTCCATTATTTTACAGGGCTTCCTACAAAGGTAAAGCTAATAATTACAGGTATGCAATGTTTCTCTCTGTTATTGCATACGATTTTACACAACGCTTGTGTGAGTTGTCAACTTCATTGCAGTTCTCTATTTAAGTTGCTATCAGAGGAAACGTACTAAGTTGGAGCATATTTTATCTGCAGGTGCAATCCTAGCTTCGTTTCTTATTCTACTGACTGTCATTGGACTATACTATGTATACCATCAGGAGAAGAAAAATAAAGAGAGCCAAGGCAAGATTGAAAAGTTTTTGGAAGATTATAAAGCTTTTAAGCCCTCAAGATACTCTTTTGCTGATATTAAGAGGATAACAAATGAATTCAAGGACAAACTCGGGCAGGGTGGTTACGGAACCGTATTCAAAGAAGGCTTTCTAATGATGTTTTGGTAGCTGTTAAGATCCTCAATGACTCCAAAGGCAATGGGGAAGAGTTCATCAATGAAGTGGGCTCCATGAGCAGAATCCACCATGTCAACGTGACTCGCCTAGTCGGATTTTGTGCTGATGGATATAAACGAGCACTTGTTTATGAGTACTTGCCAAATGAGTCATTAGAGAAGTTCATTTTTGCAGCCAAGGGTGAGAATCATGTCCTTGGTTGGAACAAGCTTCAAGATATTGCCTTAGGTATAGCCAAAGGGGTTGAATACCTCCATCAAGGCTGCGAGCAACGGATCCTACATTTCGACATCAAACCTCACAATATTTTGTTAGACCAGAACTTCAATCCTAAGATATCTGACTTTGGTCTAGCTAAGTTGTGTTCCAAGGATCAAAGTTCAGTTTCTATGACAGCAGCCAGAGGAACCATGGGCTATATAGCACCCGAGGTCTTATCTAGGAACTTTGGGAACGTTTCATATAAATCAGATGTTTATAGTTTCGGAATGCTACTACTTGAAATGGTTGGAGTGAGAAAAAACATCAATGTCACAGTGGAGAACACAAGCCAGGTATACTTCCCAGAATGGGCGTATAATCATTTGGACAACGGAGAAGAGACAGGAATAAGAATCGAAAACGAAAGCCATTCTGAGATTGCAAGAAAACTTACGATTGTTGGACTTTGGTGCATTCAATGGTATCCAATAGATCGTCCTTCAATGAAAGTTGTGATTCAAATGTTGGAAGGTGAAGCAGACAGTCTCACTAAGCCACCAAATCCTTTTGCATCCGCAGATCATATGAAGATGAGTGCTTTCAAATATAAAAAACCTGTTAATATAGAGCTAGCAGTTATTGCTGAGTAAACATGAGTTCAATTATATATAGCTAATGAAGCAAACAAGAATGGTATATATATATATATATATGTATTCTCAAAATTTTGAACTTGGTTCGGTTCTTGATTTTACCAAAGCAAATACAATACATTCGAATTCAGCTCAACTCATTACTTCTGCTACTCAAACTGAGGACAACAATGTCTGTCCCCAAGTATGCCCAACTGATTGGATGGACCATATTGATCAACTTATGCTTTGCAACTAATTGAGAACTTCCCTTAGCAAGTAGCTCTCATTTGCTCTGCACTCATGCTATTAATTTAAAATAGACAAAGCAGTTTTATTCCTGCTCATTCTCTCGGAATAACTAATATTAAAATTACCTAAAGAGGACACATACTTAGTCTTTGGCCTGAGCTTGGTTAAACTAATAAAGTCTTCAAATAGATAGCTCGTAACGAGGGATGCAACCCATGAAAGTTGAGAAATGATATGTAATCTTTTAAAATTTCCATTTCTCCATTGAACTTCAATGAATAAAAGGCCAGTACACACAACATGAACCCTTGAAGTTACACTTGGGATTTCCCCAGCATGAATTCATTCTACTTTCTAGAGCTCAGATTGATATATCAAACCTCATCATTTCTCAATGCAGAAGAAATCTCAAATATAGCATTAAAATCCATGAAATGAAACTAATTTAGAAACAAGACATGGTTGCTGGTTCAACTCTGTTTCCAATTGACTCCACCAAAGCATTAATCAAAATGACTACTGTGTGGACAACACAGCCATCCAACCAAGATTCTAACACCAGGTTTTAAGTGTCAACAATTGGCCTGTTATAAAAATCATTCATATGATAACGGTTGGAGGAATACATATACTTTAACTGCTGTTTTCATCATTATACTGCAGAAAAGCAGCTAATCCAGCAACCCTAAGCATCTGGCTTTAGAAAATAGAAATAATCATAGAGACAAATAGAAAGTTACCACATCAGTCAATTCATCGTTGGGACAATAACCTATGTCAATTCCCTTCTACTTAAAGCAACAGGGTAGGAGGGGGCAGTTATTGCCTCTTCAGTGAATTCATCTCCTGGGTTCCACATCTACATCTCTTTACCGACCCCTCAGTTTCCTCAGTTTCTCCCAACCACCTTTGCAAATTACTGCAGATGCATTTAGCACCTCTCATGTCTGCAGAAAATTATCCTCGTTTATAGGAATTACATGCGCAATCAAATTCAACACAAAACGCCCAGAATTATTAATGAGGTATCACTGTTTGTATAACAGAAATTCAATAGAAAGATTCCCTCCATCTGGTATGAACTTAATGCCAGTCATCCAACTAGCAGAAGCACAATACCGGAAGACAGAACAATAAATGTACCTAAAAGTTCTCTTTCCTAGGTAGAAACCACCACTTTATGAAAATTAAACAAGGTATGTAAGCAGGTTCATTCAGTCCATGGTAATGATAATACAGTTCTACTGCAATAAAATAAATAAGATTGGAAAAGCTCCATTGAAGAAAGGTTGTATATTTAGCTGCTTCTCAAATGCAACAAAAATTCACCATTACAGCCAAAGGGGCATAAGTCTTGGCGAGAAAAAAAAATTAGAAAGATCATCATAACACCTATATGCTAATATCAGGTGTAAACTGGACAAGCAAAACAAAACTGAAGTTTTTCCAACCACTTGAAAATGAAATTGGGCAGCCCCTTCTCCCTGACCACAAGGTTAGAGGTATATTTCTCTCTTCACTCTCATTCATAAGCCTTCTCCCAATCATCTACAACCTCCAATGGCTCTGTTTCATTTAAACCCCCACCCAGCAGCCCAGCTGAACTTGAATTGGCAGCATTTGAATCCATTTTTGACAAGGATTGAACCCCAGACAGCTTTGAAGGATCTTCTGATCGAACTGCTCCAGAAGATGAGCTTACACCTGTTTCAGAATCCAGAACACTCCAGCGGTTAACTGAAGCAGCAATTGGAGCATCTTTGCCTTTCCATGCAGAGCCCGGATCTGAGGTGACACCAAGAGACTCATCACCACCCCATGAATCTTCCTTCCAACCAAGCTCCTGCACCACAGCCTTCTTCCACGGATTTGCCTTTACAGCAGAACTTGGCCCTGTTCCTCCCCACGCATTATTAGCAGATGATGCTCCAACACTTTGAACAAAGGCAATAGCCCCAGTATAAATTGATCCATGATCCAATCTCCTCATAGCCGTTGCAGCTCGAGCAGGATCACTAAATACAGCCAATGCATTCTTGTCATTCAACCAAACAAGTTCACACTCCCCACCAAACCTCAACACTAATGCACTTATATCAGATTCTCGGGGCAAATCTAGGAAAGAAACAACAAGCCTTGGATCCATGTCTACTAGAGGATCAAAAACAGGAGGGAGTACCGCCCCACTACTGGTCGACCCTTTAGCCCCAATGATGCGAGCTGGTGGTTTGGATTTGGCAGTAACATGAACCACAATAAAACGTTTGGGCTCCCAACCAGCAGCACTAATAGTAAGCTTCCACCTTTCTGCTATTATCCTGATAGCATCTCTCTTATCCTTCAGCATTGGACAGAACACATGAACCTTCAGACCCGTTATTGTTCCTCTGTTCTTGCCAAGTACCAAAAACTTGCATCTCTCCTCTACAGCTAGAACCCACTTCGGATCACGCCTGTACAGGTCAAAAAGCACCTCTGACGTAGCCAAATTCTCACCAAAATGAAGTGCGTCCAAATTTGGGGGAGTGATGTCAAAGGCATCTGCAAGAACCCGTTTGCGCTCCACCTTAGCACATTCATCATCACACATAAGCTTCCTTTGTCCAAGAGGAATCTTTTTGCCAGTTGATTCCACTGGTTGAAGAGGCACAGGCAATTTTTGGATAATAGAAGCTTCAAAAACTGTATCAGCACTGAAACTGCCAGTACAGCCCCCAGCATCGCAAGGGACAGTTGCACTTAGCCGGCCACAAGAACACGTGATTGTAACTCGAAAATCACACCTAACATCAGGACATGGTGCAGAGGGATGACAAGGTGCAGTACATGTATGCCTGCAGTCTCTCCGAGGGGCACCACATGTCTGCCCACAAGAGGTCCTGACACCTGGTTCAGCTCCAGGTGATGCATCACATGGCGCTGGGTGACACGTTCTCCCACATGCATGTAATCCACACTGCCTGGTCTTCCCACAGAGCTTGTTACATCTGATATCTTTCGACCCACAAGGAATGTTCCTAAGAACAACATGTCCTCCAATGCATTCCTTCGCCACAGGCACAGAACAAGGTGGACAGTCTCCAAAATGGCAGCTGTGAGAAGACGAATGGCCACAAGGCTGTGGAACTGAGCATGGAAGTTGACATGAAGGTGGTGGTGTACCACAAGGCAATGGAGGAGGGATTGAAGTTCTTCCACAAGCACATGTCAAATCAGTAAAGATTGTTTCCAAGCATGGAGGGCAGTGACCACTGTGACAAAGAGATTCACAAGAATGCTGTCCACACCTCAGCTTCTTCCCACATGCCATTTGGCAGAAGTGTGGATCCCAATCACCGGAGCGGAGACTATTAGAGTTCGAGAGAGGGCAGCATCGCTCGCTACATCGATGTCTACCACAACTCTTCTTACGCCCACAAGGCTTGTCACATGTAAATCTCTCATTTTCAAGTGTTGTTTTGTAGCATTCCACCCTCCGAGAAGTTGATCCACAGAGGCATTTTTGGGTGACAAGAACTAGACAAGGTGGACAATTCCCAGCATGACAGACTTGGTGACATTGGTGCACTTGACAAGGAAGGAACTTGGCACATGTCTCTGAACAAGTTGGAATTGGGTCCAAACAACTTTGCCTTTGCTCCTGCAAGCTTGTTTTCCCACAGTAACAAGACCTGATCTTGCTTGGCATCAGCTCACAATCCCCACAAGGACCAGGATGGCAATTTTCAGCACAGTAATGGTTACCACATCTAAGCTTCTTTCCACACGTTGAACTACAAGAAAAAATGCCATCTTCTGCTTTCACCTTTCCCTTCACAACCATGTCACCGCAGATGACAACTTCAACCTTTTTCTTGCAGAAACAGGGGGCATTAATTAGAACCTTGCAAGGATCACAAGCTCCGACATGGCAAATACGTTCACACAGATGGCGTCCACACTCAAGAGGTTTACCACACCGCTGACCACAAGTAAGAACTGACTTCCTATCAGAACATCTGGTTGTAATAACTTTCTTACCACAAGGACACAAACGTGGTGGAGCAAACGCCTTACAAGGAGGACATGGGCCAGGGTGACATTGCAAGACACAAACATGAGGGCAAAGCTCATCCTTCATCACCCCAGAACCTAATCCCAGCTCCTTCTCAAGGGGCTTTCCACAGGGCTCCCCGCATGAATGTGGAGTCAAGTACAAATCAGAAGGAGGGTCGGTCCTCTTTCCACAAAAGCAAACATACCGTATCTCCTTAGAGGATGTGAACTGCACAGACTGACAGCCCGGACAACGCCAATTAAAACCCTGATTCTTCTCGGCCACCAAATCAACAGAAGTGGGTGCCCTCGCCCATTTCTTAATACAATTGAGGTGAAAGATGGAATAACAACTTGAGCACGACCATATAGCACCAGACCTCGGTACCATATCATAACAAATCATACATTCAACCGTACTCTTTATAAGCTTGTCCTGAATTTCCTGCACAAGCTGTGGCAAATTAGGATCAACCTCCTTCCTTATCGCCACATGAGTCTCACTCCTTCCCTTTTCCATATCTCTCCTATGGTTGGTGGGCCGACCAGTTTGTCTGTACCTATTATCATTTCGAGTTGAGGTTTGGTTGACATTAGGGGTTGAATTAGAGGCGGCCGTTGAGCTGCTTTCAACGGTGGTGGTTGTTGATGAAGATCCTCTAGGAACCCATTCTTGACGAGTGCTTTGTGAAGGGTTTCTTGATCTATTTCGGCCTTGAAAGCTCATAATTTTGTAGTTTGACGTCAACGAACTTTGTAAATCCGATTGAATTTTTGTGTGTGTGTGTGGACGAAACAAAAGACTCAAATACTAACTTTATAGCTTTGATCCTCCTCCTAAAACTGTAATACCACAAAAATAAAAGAACATCAATAACCCCAGCAATCCCTTGGTTCGAAAGGGTAAACAGATAGGCAAAACAAACAAAAGAATCAAACGAACAGTTGAGAAATTGATATTCAATCAAAAAGAGAAAAACATCTCAGTTACTGGAAATCCCAAAAACCAAATCTGGAATCATGCAAAGAGATGAGAAAGGGAACGCACCTGATGAAGAAAATGAAAACCAAAACTTAATGCTTATGATTCCTGTTTGTGTGGGGGTATAACAAGTGAGGGGGTCTCCCTTTTCTCGAAAATGAGAAAACCGACAGGTAGAAAGGGTGGAGAGGGAGAGGGAGAGGGAGAGGGGGAGTATATATAGGGAAGGATTGGCTTGGGGCTAAAGGAAAACGAGACTAAATCGTCACCATAAAACAACCGAGTTAAAATATGGGCATGTTATGATGTTTCAACTTTCAAGTATATGCATCCGGCTGGCAATGGCGTGCATCCTTGCTGCCCACTCAAGGGGCCCGACTCAGCCGCCTTATCTCACCTGCATCTCCATGGGCCTTGGCCCGAATTCTCCAAAGCAGTTTAATGTAGAAATTGCCCAATTTGCACTCTTAGATATGGCTCTTTCTATTATTTTATTTATTATGAATGTTACCAATTTTATATTTTAATAATTAATTAAATAAATTATTTATAATTGATTAATACAAATATTAGACTGACTTGATGAAATTGAATTTCATCTCTCCCCAATCAATATTTCATTTCTATTCCTTTTCAATTTAAAATATGTTTTAGAAGAGTATTTCTTGCTGCTAATATATACATTACGCACAAGTTTGAGATAAATTAAAAATATTATCTTTGTTGTTTATTATTTTATTATATTAATATTTAATAATTAAAAATATTATTATAATATTATAATTAAACACTAATTCTTATAACATAATTGGTTTTAAATTAGTAATATGTTGTAAGTATGAAAACTTGAAGAAATTCCATTCTTCTTCTCGAATTATCATTAAATAATAACTCTTAAATCTTAATTAAACTTTTTTTAATAAAATCACATTATGAAACAATTAATACAACTATAATTAAACCAATAACATTAAATAAAAAAATATAAGTTTTAATAAAATTTGTTTCATCTTCAATTAGACTATTCAATTTTATAAAACAACAACCCTGAAACAACCTTAGGATTGTTCACATCAACCACCATGCATGAAGGAGGGAAAAGCATCGGGTTCTGGCAAAGGCAACCTACCTGGCCAACCGCATGCATGCAATCCAAAGTAAGTTATTGAAAATTTTGATAGTGAAAATTTAAATATTTTTTAAATCAAGTCTTTTTATTATTTATAGTAATAAATTTTACTAAATTTATTACTTTTATTATCTATATTTTTTACTAAGTAGTCTAGTAGTTTCCCAACTCTCTTTTAACATATTTTTATTCGTTATTTTCGAACCATCGGTTTTCATAAAAAAATGTGTTCTAAAAAAACGAACCAATTACACAATTAAATTTTAAAAATTAAATCTCTCTTTAGGCTAAAAGCTTAACTCGAGTCCTCATAAAAAGTAAAATTTATTTTAAAAATAAATCTCACTAGAGTAATTACGTTGAAGATGATGTATTTTTATCATAACTCATAGTCCCAATTTATAGAAAAAGTGTAACGCCCAAAAATCTTATATTTAATTTGATAAAATTTGTTGTAATAAAGTATTTACTTTAGTAGTTGAGGGCCTTGAATGCATGTTATTGGTTATGACTTCAAATCCCTTTGTGAGCAAGTCGAAAGTGGGATAGGATTTGATTTTTTTTAAATAAATAGGTTTTTAATTAACTAATTAATTTTCTTTTTCCCAAAATATCCCACGTTTCCCCCCTCTGCTTCATGTTCATTTTGTTTTTTTGTAATTATTTTTTTTACTCCCACATTGCCCAATAGCTTCACGTCTGTTTCTTATTTTTTTTCTTCCTTGTTTCTTTCTTTTGTTTGTTTGTTCCATCGTTTTGTGCGTCCCTTCTTTCCATTTTGTTTTTTCTTCTTTCTTTCTCTTCAATCGGTTCTTGATTCCTGTGTGGTGGTGCTTTCAATTTTGTTCTTGTGTTGGTGAGGATCAATCTCTGCTCTCTTTAAGTAAATGTTCTCTGTAGATTTTTATAGGGGTTTATGGTTAATGCTTTAATTACTCTTTTGGAGCATGGGTTAATCTTATGAAACATTCGTTGTCAGGTGTTAATAAAAAAAGGCCGAATTTCCCCTTCTGCGAATTAATTGTGTGAGGAGCTGTTGTGGACGTTTGGGTAAGTTGAACACTTAAGAGTTCAATTTTGGATTTAGTAATGCATATATTCGCATTTGATCGAGTGAGTTTTTTGAAAAAAAAATGAGGAACCATGGCTAATTTAGTCGATTGAACATTGTTTTTAGGTTCGGGAAGTCTTGTGATTGCTTTCGTATCAAATCGAATCAAGTGTGTAATGAAAACCCGAGAAAACAGCGAATGATGAAAGACAAAAAAGGGGATTCTTGACACCATACGACCGTATGCTAAACCGTGTGAGACACACAATCTGGGCCAATTAGGCCATGTGTGAGGCCGTGTACCGGGCCATGTGTGAGGCCGTGTACCAGGCCATGTGGGCCACATGGGTAGGCCATGTAAGTCGTGTGGGCTACATGGGCGTGTGGGCCACATGGGCGTGTGAGCATCATTCGGGTTGAACATAGGCCTTCCGTAAGGTCTATATGGTACTAATTAAGCTTTAAAATATGAATTCTGATGTTCTATTAGCATAAAAATATTGATTTGTGTTGTATAATAAATATGATGTATACACAGCATGAACTGTATTTATAGTAGGTCTAATCTGTATCTGTTATGAGAGCATTAGGGTGAGATTTGTGTATATGGAGGAAGTGTGGGCAGATATACCTCTGCCATATCTAGTGGCACAGCCACACATATTTCTGTAAATGGCGATAAATCACCTAATGATCAAGCAGCCAAGTTGCGAATACTATGAAAAGTGTCATACCGACACTACGTGGTGTCTAGGTGTAACACGCCTAACTCATCCCTGTCACTAGATCGGGGTCATAGGGTATTACGATGACATTTTAAATATTTAAAAATTCATACAAACAAATATTCAATCGTAATTACAATTGATCAATATCAATTCATTCATAATCTAACATACACTTACGAGCCTTAAAACGAGTCTACGAGGCCCTAAAAATAAATTAGAAACATTTTGGGGTCAATTCAAAACTAAACGGAAAAGTTAAGAAAGTTTAAAAAATTTTGAAAACAGGGGACACAAGGCCATGTGACTAGGCCATGTGTCACAGCCCAGACCGTGTGAACATTTGATGTTGAGTCACACGGCCATGTTGCTGGCCATGTCTCAGACTATGTAACAATCTGTTTTAAGACACACGGCAGTGTCGCAAGCTGTGTAAATCCTGCACCTAAAGACAATAAGACACACGACTTTGTAGATAGACCGCCATGCGATAACCCATGTCCCAAGCCATGTGCACCAAATTTTGCTTCAAAAACAAGGTAAACTTTACACCTAACTTGGCTACCAATCCAAACCTAAAACCATATTAAAACCATAACAAAAAAATACTCTCAAACAAGTCAAAACATATCAATTACCTATAATTTATGTGCCTAACTAGTATGCCATTCAAAGACACCTCAGAAAAAGACTAACTATTTCATAACCTTGTTAAAGAGCATATGACATTAACCACTTTCTCATCCTCAATCAACATTCACCAAAATGACCAAATACAAGCAATCTTACCAAGTTGCCATTTCACAAAGCATTTACGAATTCACATCAACAATTATACACATCCAAAAGAGTCAAGCTTATTAATGTAACGACCCAAAATTCCACGGGCACCAGAAAAGTGAGTTTAGGGCCTCTATCTTAGTAAATTGAGTTAGTAAATAATTAGTAGAAATATTTGAGTATTTAATTGTGTGTATAATTAAGCTTTGAATAGGAGAATTTAGTCTAATTAGAAATAATTAGTAGAAAGGACTAAATTGAATAGAGAATAAAAGTTTAATTATGGAATAGAAAAATATTAAGAGATTAAATTAGTTATTAAACCAAATTAGTGACATGTGTGTGGTAATGAATAAATCCATGTGTACTAAAATCATTAGTACAAATGTACATATTATGTTTATTTACTTAGTAATTAAGAAAAAATATATATATATATATATAATTAATTAATTGTTTATTATTTAAAGTTATGAAAATATTTTTATGTGATAAGTTGAATTTTGACAATTGGATGGTGATGATGAATTATATGTGTCATAATGAATGTATATACCAATGTATGTTTATTATTAGTTATTAACTAGATATTTTAATAATAATTAATTAAATAAATAATAGTAAAAAAATAAAACAAAAAGAAAAAGAAAAAGAGAACAAGCAAACGAAATAGCAGGGAAAGAAGAAAGAAAGAATAAAAAGAAAGGAAAAAGGAAAATTTAGGGTTTTGAGTCTCAAGCTTAATTTGGTAAGTTTAATTAAGCCATTTTCTTGTGATTTTAATGTTTTTGAAGCTTTAGAGTTGAATACTCTTGAATTTGTATGGAAATATTGAAAGTTGATAGACTTTTGAATAGGGTTTACGTTGAGAAAATGATGGAATTAGGGATTAATTTGATAAAATTATTGATTTGAATTGATTTAAGGACTAAATTGTAGAATAGGTTATAAGTTTTAAGTTTTAGGGGCTAAATTGAAAGAAATTCAAAATTATGGAAAAATGATGAAAATTTGATAGTTATATTGAAGTTTTGATGCAAATTGAATAAGGAAATGATGTGAATTGTAAAAAGGAAGAAGATGAATGTGTTTAGGACAAATTTGGTATTATGGCAAAAAGTTGCATGAAAAGTTAGTAATTAATATAAAATATGTGTGTTATTAATTAATTGTAATTATGTTAATTTTCGTAGCAAACAAGGAAACCGAGGCGTTAAATATGAAAGGGAAGGAAAAAGTGATCGAAGAGTAAATACGACAAATTCGGGTTTGTATTACCTTAATTCAAGTTATTATTTGTTATGTGTTTAAATTTAATATAGGTGAGTAGAGAATGAAATTAAGGTAAGTAGTGATATTTGAATTAAATATGATTTGGAATTGATTGGTGAATGTATGATTATGTGAATTGATTTGGAACTGATTGGTGAATATGTGATTATGTGATATTGAAGCAAATTGAGATTGATATGCTATTACGATTGAATTTGAATGATTTCATTCAATTGAAAGTGGAAGTGAAATGAATAAGTGATTCCGATACCCTATTAACTAGTCAGGCTTAGTGGATATAATTGGCATGCCATAGGATCGGAACAGTTCAGAGATTCTTCGACCTCGAGTCGATGAGGCACTTGGTGTGCCATAGATTTGCTTCGGATAGTTTCGATGAGGCTTTGGTAGCCACTTTGCTTCGGCTCAGCCGATGAGACACTTGGTGTGTCATAGATGTACTTCGAACTATCCGATGATGTAATGACCCAAAATCCGTGGGCACCAGAAAAGTGTATTGTCGGGCCTCCGTCTTAGAAAATTAAATCCTTAAATAATTATTAGGAATAATTATGACTCTAGTTGTGTGTCTAAATAGGTTTTTAATTAGGTGAAACTAGTTTAAATTAGAAACAATTAGTAGATAAGACTAAATTGAATAAAGTGCAAACGTTTAATTATAGAATAGAAAAATTATTAAGGGATTAAGTTGGTAATTAACCCAAAGTAAGTGACATGTGTATAAAAGAGAAATAAATACATGTGTATGTGTACTATTGGTCCAATTGTATTTTATGTGTGTATTTACTTAGAATTTAAGTAATTTTAATTATTTAATTATTTGATTTTAATTAAGTAAATATCTAATTATTTAATTATTTAAATATTATAATTTATTTAATAAATTAATGGAGACAAGTGTATGGCAAGAATTTTGTACATGTGTCATAATATGTATTTATACAAATGTATAGATATAATTAGTTATAATTAGATATTTTATATTCATTAATTAATAAACTAAATAAAAGAAATAAGGTAAATAAATAAAAGAAATAAAAGAAAAAGAAAGATAAAAAAGAACAGAGAAGCTCACGAAACAGAGAAAGAAAGGAAAGAAAGAAAGAAAAAGGAAAAATTGGAGAATTGAAGCTTGAAAGTTAATTTGGTAAGTTAATTAAGTCCTTTCCTTTCTAATTTTGGTGTTTTTGAAGCTTTAAAGAAAGATTTTCTTGAATTCATGAGAAAATATTGAAAATTAATGGAGGTTTGATTAGGGTTTATGTTAAAGAAATTCGGAATTATGGAAAAATGATGAAAATTTGATAGTTATATGAATATTTAGATGAAAATTGAATAGAAATAAGGTGTAAATTGGTGTTATAAATTTGGTTATTAGCATTTTACATCAAAACAGTTTTGGGAAGTAGCAATAGTCTGATTTTGAAAATTTACTAAAAATTGTAGGAATTGAATTAGAGGATGAATAATATATGAAATTAAAGCTTATTGAGTCTAGTTTCTTATAGTAGAAACATTGTAAGCAATGAATTTATGAATCAAGAGATATTTGAAATTTAGTAAGACCGGTTCAGGGTGATTTCGAGATACTCTGTTTTGAATTTGGAAAATCATTAAAAATTCTACAAAAATTATTATGGAGTGTAATTTATATTTGTGAACTCCTTAATGAATCTAGTTTCAAAAGAAATAAACATGAACCTTATTCGAGTTCTGTATAATGAGATAATTGATTTTTAGTAGAGAAAGGTCAGAACTGTTGAATGGAGTAACAGGGGAGAATTTAATGAATAAACTGTACTAATTGGCTAGACCAAAAATTCTGAAAATTTTATGGTGAGAAGATATATGAGTTTAGTTTTAAGGAAAATTTACAGATTTTAATTTAGAGTTTCGTAGCTCAAGATATAAATAATTTAGTAACAGTAACTCAAATAGACAGCTTAACGGTGAAATTATATATATCTTAAAAATGATTAAATTTGCATGTTTAAGCTCATGAATTAAATTGAATTGTGTTATATTGATGATTATAAATTATTATTATTTTCATAGCTAACAAGGAAAAAGAGGCATCGGCATCGAAAGGAAAAGAAAAGATCGTCGAGGAGTGAACGCGTATTCCGGGTTTGTATTACTATAACTCAAACTATTTATTAAATGTATATTGAATTTATGGATATGGAATAATTAAGATAAGGTAAGTATTATATTTGAAATTAAACATGAGTATGTGAGAAAATTTATTTATATATGAATTAAAGTGATAGATGTTGAATTGATTGAGTATTGGAAATTTTTGTGGAAATGAAAGTGAAATTGGAAAAGTAAAAATAATACCCTATTAACTTGTCGGACTAGATTTGATACAAATGGCATGCCATTGGATTTGTGATGTGATGAGGAGATTTGTAGCTCGGCCGAGGAGATGATTCTGTTATTATATGCTTCGGTTTATCCGAAGAGGCATTTCATGCCTTACTGGTGTGTTTGGGAGGATATGATATACTGGTGTGTTTGGGAGGATATGATATATACTGGTGTGTTTGGGAGGATATGATATACTGGTGTGTTTGGGAGAATTTCATTATTTTGGTGTGTTTGGGTTGGATATTCTGGTGTGTTTGGGTGGAATCCGCGTATCTGTCAGAGTCCGAGCCTTGTTAATAGGGTAAACAATTGAAATGAAAATTTGAAAATGAGATTGATTGTTCTGGCACTATTGAAAATACGAGAAAGAATGCACAAGATAAATTATGAATTGAATCAGTATGTGAAAGATTTATGAAGTGGTATTCAATTATATATAATTAGTTTAAATGATTTATAAGCTTATGATTGATGTTTATAAATTATTAATGTTAAATAGTTTGATTTATAGTAATACCACTGAGTATAAAATACTCAGCGTACGGTTGTTTCCGTGCGCAGGTCATTAGAATTTCGGGTCCGGTCCAGCATCCAGAACGATCCCGACTCTATCACGAAAATTTTGGTGATGTATTTCTTCCTCTATACTAAGTGGCATGTACTAGGTGGAATTATGTGAGTTATGTAATTATGCTATATGATTTTGAGTTGTAAATAATGGTTAAAATGTTTTGAATGATGAATGAAATACTAGTTATATAAATGGTAAAATTTGGTACTAAATTGGATAAAGAATGAAGTTATAAATTATTTCTTTATTTGTTATGATATTTGATTAAAGTATTGAACCAATATTATGACCTTGATTAGAAGTGTTTAATGTGTAAAATATTTGGTTGAACATTGGCATGGGTTTATTTTCGATTTGAAATTGCAGGGGGTTTTATGTAAAAATAAGCAGAAATGCTGCCAAAATTTTATAAAAAAAACAAAAATATTTCGGATTACTCGAATAAGTCTCAATCAAAATTAAATTATACCATGAATATTATTTTATTTACGAATTATTTGTAAGTTGTCTGATATGTCCTGTAATACCTCGTAACCCTGTTCCGGCAACGGTTTAGGGTTAGGGGGTGTTACAGATGAGGCTTTGGTAGCCACTTTACTTTGGCTAAGCCGATGAGGCGTTGGTCGCCATTCTGACATGTTTAATTGGTTCTGTGTATCTGCTGAAGTCCGAGTCAGGTTAATAGGGGTGTTTAAGTGAAATGAGTAAGTTATCTGAATTGATTGTTTGAAATAGTGGATGAAAAGCGAAAGAGATTTTGTGATATGGGATGTGAAATGAAATTTCTGATGTGAGATTTGTATGATGAGTATGAATACATGAATCAAAGATTCATGAAAAGTTTAAGTTGAAATGTGATTTGAGATATTGTAAATGCTTGAAAAATGATTTAAAGTTTGTGAATTGTTGAAATCTATATTGATGATAATATAGTATGAACTTATATGTATGATTCGATAGTTGTTTATGTAAGGTTATTATATTTTATTGTCTTTGTAATTTGAATTATGGTAATACCACTGAGTATTTCCAATACTTAGCGTACGGTTGTTTTCCGTGCGCAGGTTAGGTAAAGTTGAGGTTCAGTCAAGCATCCAAGTCAATCCCGATCTCAGCTCTAATATGTGGTGATGTATCTATCTTTTGGTAATGTGGCATGTACTAGGTTTAGTATTTGTTACTTGTAAATGTTTAATATTTTGAATGTAAATATGGTTTATAAACCTTAAGAAGTTTTTGGAATGAATGAATGAGTTTTTGTTAAGTTTGAAATTGAAATGAGTGGCATTTGATTAAGATTTATAAGTCAATGTTTTGGGTATGAATTGGGTATGTTTAGTGGGTGAAAGTAGCTTAAAAATGGTGAAAGTAGATTACGGACTAATTGATGGAAATTAGATGGTTTTAGATTGAAACTCAAATTTATGTCTCGTTTTTATTCGTATATTAGTGTATAAGTCCGGTAATGCCTTATAGGCGACGGTTTGGGGTTAGGGGGTGTTACATTTGTTGGTATCAGAGCTACAGGTTTAGTCGATTCTCGGACTAAATCGAGCTCGTAAGTAAGTCTAGAAGTACATGCCACAGTCAAGTCAAAACTAAGTCGGGATTTTTGGATGCTGACCTATTTAATTGTTTTTGTTTTATAGATTAAAGATGTCTGATGAACACCTTGATCATATAGATGAAGAAATGAATGAAGAATCATATGATTTAGACGAAAGTGAATCAGCTACACCCGGTGTAAATCCGATTAGAAACCAACCTCCCAATATAGAAAGAGAAAACATTAGGGAAAGAGACGAAAAAGGTAGAAATGATTCTGATATATTAAGAGTTTTAGCTGATGCTCTCCAACGAGTAGCGGGGAATGTACCTGCTACCACATCTGTACCTGTTCCTAGACGGGCCCCTATTAAGGAACTAAGAAAATACGGTGCCACGGAATTTTCGGGTCTGAAAGGAGTTGATCCGTTCATAGCTAAAAATTGGATGAGGTAACAAAAAGAATTTTACAGCAGTTGGAGTGTACTCCACGAGAAAGCTTGTCATGTGTTATATCTTTGATACAGGGTGAGGCATACTTATAGTGGGAACCTGTGATCCGAGATTTGCCAACTGATCAGGTAATATGGGATATATTCCAAAAAGAATTCCAAAAGAAGTATATTAGGGACATGTATGTAGAAGACAAGAAACAAGAATTTTTGACTCTGAAACAAGGTGAAATGACAGTAGTGGATTATGAACAGTAGTTCTCAAGACTTGGTAGATATGCATCAGAGTTTACACCGACTGAAGCTGACAGTTGTAAAAGATTTTTACGGGGATTAAGAGATGAAATAAGAGTGTTATTAGTATCTCATCGAATTACTGAATTTGTTGATTTGATTGAGCGAGCTAAGATAGTAGAACAAGTATTGGAACTTGATAAAAAGTCTGAATCTTCTAAATCAGTTAGAAAACGTGTGGGAACTACAAGCTCAAATCATTTACCGAAAAGATCTAGATATTCTCGAAGTGGATGGAAATCTAGTTTCAGATCGGATAGAGGAGGAAAGAGTCAAGGAAAACAAACTACAGTGTCCACCGGTAGTGTAAGATGTCTATCCCGGGAAATTACTATTCCAGATTGTGAACATTGCGAGAGGAAACATAAAGGTGAATGTTGGCGATTAACTAGAGGGTGTTTCCGATGTGGATCTACAGATCATTTTATTAAAGAATGCCCGAAACCTGATAATACTGCACCTGCGATATCACAGAGAACAGCATCTACTATTAGAGGTAGAGGAGCAGTGAGAGGTGGTTCTGTATCTAGAGGAGGAGGTACAAGAAGAGGGAGCAACATTTTTACTCAGCAATTTGAGGCTCGAGTACCAGCTAGAGCATATGTAGTCAGAACTCGCAAAGAAGGCGATACGCATGATGTTGTAACAGGTATATTTTTATTATATTCTGAACATGTTTATGCTTTAATTGACCCTGAATCATCACATTCATATATAATTCGAAGTTGGTTGCGTTTGGAAAATTAGAATTTGGAATGTCTAGTGTAGCAATAGAAGTGTCAAGTCCTTTAGGACAAACAGTGATAGTAAATCAAGTTTGTTCGAGATGCCCATTGAAAATTCAAAATAGAACTTTTCTTGTTGATTTATTGATTATGCCATTTGGAGATTTTGATGTAATATTGGGTGTGGATTGGTTGTCTGAACATGGTGTGATTTTGGACTGCTATGAAAAGAAATTCAGTATTCAGGTTGAAAATGGAAACACTATTGAGGTAAAAGGTATTCGAAGTAGTGGGCCAACACGTGTTATTTCAGCAATTAAGGCTAATAAGTTGTTACAACAGGGTTGTACAGCATACTTGGCTTACGTTATCAATTCAGATTCGGTTGGAAGTCAATGCAGTAAAATTCAGACAGTTTGCGAGTTTCCTGATGTATTTCCTGAAGAATTACTGGGTTTGCCACCAGACAGAGAAGTTGAGTTTGCTATTGAAGTGTACCTAGGTACGGCTCCAATTTCTATACCTCCATATCGCATGTCACCTACAGAACTGAAAGAGTTAAAGATACAGTTGCAAGATTTGTTAGATCGTGGTTTTATTCAGCCGAGTATTTCACCATGGGGAGCTCCAGTATTATTTGTTAAAAAGAAAGATGGTTCGATGCGACTTTGTATTGACTATAGACAGTTGAATAAAGTGACAATCAAGAACAAATATCCACTTCCTCACATTGATGATTTATTTGACCAGCTGAAAGGAGCTTCAGTATTTTCAAAGATTGATTTAAGATCTGGCTACTATCAGTTGAAAGTAAAAGAATGTGATGTGCCAAAGACAGCTTTTCGTACAAGGTATGGCCATTATGAAGTTTTAGTAATGCCATTTGGGTTAACTAATGCCCCAGCTACTTTTATGGATCTGATGAATCGTATATTTTAGCCATATTTAGATCGGTTTATTGTGGTTTTCATTGATGACATATTGGTTTATTCAAAGACAGAGGCAGAACATGATCATCATCTCAAAATAGTACTACAGATTTTACGAGAAAAACGATTGTATGGGAAATTGACTAAATGTGAATTCCGGTTGTTAGAGGTTGTATTTCTAGGACATATGGTAGGTAGATGGAATCAGAGTTGATCCGAAAAAGATAGAAGCCATAGTTCAGTGGAAAGCTCCGAAGAATGTATTTGAGGTACGTAGTTTCATTGGTTTGGCTGGGTACTATAGAAGATTCGTAAATGGATTTTCGAAAATAGCTTTGCCAATGACTAAGCTGCTACAGAAGAATGTTTCTTTTATTTGGGATGATCAATGTCAGAAAAGTTTTGCAATGTTGAAGCAAATGCTAACAAAGGCACCAGTTTTGACTTTACCAGAGTCGGGAAAAGATTTTATTGTATACAGTGATGCTTCATTGAGTGGTTTAGGTTGTGTATTAATGCAAGATGGAAGGTTATTGCCTATGCATCTCTTCAGTTGAAACCACATGAGCGTAACTATCCGACTCATGATTTGGAGCGTGCAGTTGTGATTTTTGCTCTGAAAATTCGGAGACATTACCTTTATGGTGAAGAATGCTATATTTTCACTGATCATAAAAGTCTGAAGTATCTTCTCTCCCAAAAAGAATTAAATTTGAGACAGAGACGGTGGATTGAGCTTCTGAAATATTATGATTGTGTTATAGACTACCATCCGGGAAAAGCTAATGTAGTAGCTGATGCATTAAGTAGAAAAGCTGCAATTGAGTTGAGAGCAATATTTGCACAGCTTAGTATTAGTGATGATGGGAGTCTGTTGGCTGAACTAAGAGTAAAGCTAGTAATGTTTTATCAGCTTAAAGCAGCCCAATTGAAGATGATAAGTTGATGAAGAAAAAAGAGATGATACAGAGTGGTACAGTAGAAAATTTCAACATTGATGCACATGGATGCTTGAGGTACTGAGATCGAGTTTGTGTTCCAACTAAATCAGCATTGAAAGAATTAATACTCTGAGAAGCACACGATGGTTCATTTGCTTTACACCCGGGAGGTACAAAAATGTATCGTAATTTACGAGATTTGTATTGGTGACCCGGAATGAAAAGAGACATAGTTGAATATATGGGTAAATGTCTTACATGTCAGCGAGTAAAGGCAGAACATCAGGTACCGACAGGTTTACTTCAGCCTATCAGTATTCCTGAATAGAAATGGGATCGCATCACTATGGATTTTATTTTAGGATTACCGTTGTCAGCAAGTAAAAAGAATGCAGTTTGGGTAATGGTTGATAGACTTACCAAGTTAGCTCACTTTATAGCAGTCAGAACAGATTGGTCATTGCAGAAACTTGCTGAGGTATACATTCGAGAAATTGTTAGATTACATGGTGTTCCGGCATCGATAATTTCAGATCGAGATCCTCGGTTCACATCGAGATTTTGGAAACAATTACATGAGTCATTGGGTACACGTCTCAGTTTTAGTACTGTATTTCATCCGCAAACAGACGGACAGTCCGAACGAGTAATCCAAATTTTAGAAGATATGCTTCGAGCTTGTATTATTGATTTTGAATCAGGTTGGGAACATTATTTGCCTTTAGCTGAATTTGTTTATAATAATAGTTTTCAATCTAGTATTCAAATGGCTCCTTATGAAACATTGTATGGATGAAGATGTCGATCACCTGTGTGTTGGACAGAGTTGAATGAAAGAAAAGTAATTGGACCAGAATTGATTCAAGAAACAGAAGAAACAGTTAAGAAGATACAAGAGAGATTAAAAGCAGCTTTTGATAGACAGAAATCATATACCAATTTGAAACGATGGGATATTGAGTATTCGGTTGGGGACAAAGTATTTCTTAAAGTTTCTCCATGAAAGAAAGAATTGAGATTTGGCCGGAAAGGTAAATTAAGTCCTCGTTATATTGGCCCATATGAAATAGTGGAGAGAATTGGACCGGTAGCTTATCGGTTGGCTTTACCTCCGGAGTTACAAAAGATTCACGGTGTTTTTCATGCTTCAATGTTACGAAGGTATAGATCAGATCCTTCTCATGTTATTTCTACTGAAGATATTGAAATCCGACTGGATTTGTTGTATGAAGAAGAACCAGTTGAGATTCTAGCAAGAGAAGTAAAAGAATTAAGAAATAAACAAGTTTCTTTAGTGAAAGTACTTGGAGAAGTCATAAAGTGGAAGAAGCAACTTGGGAACCGGAAGAAACTATGAAAGCTCAGTACCCCCATCTATTCTCAGGTAAATTTCGAGGACGAAATTTTTTTAGGGGGAAGAAATGTAACAACCCAAAATTCCATGGGCACCGGAAAAGTGAGTTTAGGGCCTCTATCTTAGTAAATCGAGTTAGTAAATAATTATTAGAAATATTTGAGTGTTTAGTTGTGTGTATAATTAAGCTTTGAATAGGAGAATTTAGTCTAATTAGAAATAATTAGTAGAAAGGACTAAATTGAATAGAGAATAAAAGTTTAATTATGGAATAGAAAAATATTAAGGGATTAAATTAGTTATTAAACCAAATTAGTGACACGTGTGTGGTAATGAATAAATCCATGTGTACTAAAATCATTAGTACAAATGTACATAATATGTTTATTTACTTAGTAATTAAGAAATATATATATATAATTAATTAATTGTTTATTATTTATAGTTATGAAAATATTTTTATGTGATAAGTTGAATTTTGACAATTGGATGGTGATGATGAATTACATGTGTCATAATGTATGTATATACAAATGTATGTTTATTATTAGTTATTAACTAGATATTTTAATAATAATTAATTAAGTAAATAATAGTAAAAAAAATAAAACAAAAACAAAAAGAAAAAGAGAACAAGCAAACGAAATAGCAGGGAAAGAAGAAAGAAAGAATAAAAAGAAACGAAAAAGGAAAATTTAGGGTTTTGAGTCTCAAGCTTAATTTGGTAAGTTTAATTAAGCCATTTTCTTGTGATTTTAATGTTTTTAAAACTTTAGAGTTGAATACTCTTGAATTTGTATGGAAATATTGAAAGTTGATAGACTTTTGAATAGGGTTTATGTTGAGAAAATGATGGAATTAGTGATTAATTTGATAAAATTATTGATTTGAATTGATTTAGGGACTAAATTGTAGAATAGGTTATAAGTTTTAAGTTTTAGGGGCTAAATTGAAAGAAATTCAAAATTATGGAAAAATGATGAAAATTTGATAGTTATATTGAAGTTTTGATGCAAATTGAATAAGGAAATGAAGTGAATTGTAAAAAGGAAGAAGATGAATGTGTTTAGGACAGATTTGGTATTATGGCAAAAAGTTGCATGGAAAGTTAGTAATTAATATAAAATATGTGTGTTATTAATTAATTGTAATTATGTTAATTTTCGTAGTAAACAAGGAAACCGAGGCGTTAAATATGAAAGGGAAGGAAAAAGTGATCGAGGAGTAAATATGACAAATTCGGGTTTGTATTACCTTAATTCAAGTTATTATTTGTTATGTGTTTAAATTTAATATAGGTGAGTAGAGAATGAAATTAAGGTAAGTAGTGATATTTGAATTAAATATGATTTGGAATTGATTGGTGAATGTATGATTATGTGAATTGATTTGGAATTGATTGGTGAATGTATGATTATGTGAATTGATTTGGAACTGATTGGTGAATATGTGATTATGTGATATTGAAGCAAATTGAGATTGAAATGCTATTATGATTGAATTTGAATGATTTCATTCAATTGAAAGTGGAAGTGAAATGAATAAGTGATTCCAATACCCTATTAACTAGTCAGGCTTAGTGGATATAATTGGCATGCCATAGGATCAGAACAGTTCAGAGATTCTTCGACCTCGAGTCGATGAGGCACTTGGTGTGCCATAGATTTGCTTCGGATAGTTTCGTTGAGGCTTTGGTAGCCACTTTGCTTCAGCTCAGCCGATGAGACACTTGGTGTGTCATAAATGTACTTCGAACTATCTGATGAGGCTTTGGTAGCCACTTTACTTCAGCTAAGCCGATGAGGCGTTGGTCGCCATTCTGATATGTTTAATTGGGTCCGTGTATCTGCTGAAGTCCGAGTCAGGTTAATAGGGGTGTTTAAGTGAAATGAGTAAGTTATCTGAATTGATTGTTCGAAATAGTGGATGAAAAGCGAAAGAGATTTTGTGATATGGGATGTGAAATGAAATTTCTGATGTGAGATTTGTATGATGAGTATGAATACATGAATCAAAGATTCATGAAAAGTTTAAGTTGAAATGTGATTTGAGATATTGTAAATGCTTGAAAAATGATCTAAAGTTTGTGAATTGTTGAAATCTATATTGATGATAATATGGTATGAACTTATATGTATGATTCGATAATTGTTTATGTAAGGTTATTATATTTTATTGTCTTTGTAATTTGAATTATGGTAATACCACTGAGTATTTCCAATACTTAGCGTACGGTTGTTTTCCGTGCGCAGGTTAGGTAAAGTTGAGGTTCAGTCAAGCATCCAAGTCAATCCCGATCTCAGCTCCAATATGTGGTGATGTATCTATCTTTTGGTAATGTGGCATGTACTAGGTTTAGTATTTGTACTTGTAAATGTTTAATATTTTGAATGTAAATATGGTTTATAAACCTTAAGAAGTTTTTGGAATGAATGAATGAGTTTTTGTTAAGTTTGAAATTGAAATGAGTGGCATTTGATTAAGATTTATAAGTCAATGTTTTGGGTATGAATTGGGTATGTTTAGTGGGTGAAAGTAGCTTAAAAATGGTGAAAAATCATGTTTTCACACGGCCAAGACACATGGGCGTGTGCCAAGGCCGTGTGGGGAAGTCAGACTTGCCCATGGGCTAGTTACACGGCCGTGTGTGGCAAGTCAGATCTGCCCACGGCTTGGCCCCACCGCCATGGGGAGCCACACGGGCTGGCCACACGGGGGTGTCCTAGGCCACACGGCCATGTGCCCCTGTCTTCAAAGAAAATTTTTTAAAGCTCCCGGTTTAATCCCAAATCATTTTCTAAACTTATTTTGGGTCCCATAGGCCTATATTAAAGCTTAATTGATGGAAATTAGATGGTTTTAGATTGAAACTCAAATTTATGTCTCGTTTTTATTCGTATGTTAGTGTATAAGTCCGGTAATGCCTTATAACCCTGTTCCGGTGACGGTTTGGGGTTAGGGGGTGTTACAATTAACATGCTTATTTCATTCATAAATATATACAAACATTTGTTTCAAGATAGAACATAGTTCTAAAGTTTATATGACTTTCAATATAAGTAACTTATACTAGATTCAACCATAGACTAGAAGACTATTATTCAAAATATCATCATCCTAGGTACATGCCATGACATAAAAAGAAATATGTCACCAACGTTGAGTTTAGGATTTGTCGTGGACACTAACTCAATGGACAAAAGTAAGTATCCTGCATTCAAAGAAGGGTTTAAACATTAAGCAAACTCATGCCTTCAAAGAATCACACTTACACTTAGTGACCCTAAATTTACATTCCATAATGTATAAGTTTATCTCCATGGAATTTAGCATACTACTCAACAATTCCTTTAATACATCTTCCATGATATCTTTCACATACCAATCTTTTTCACTGGATTCATTATGCCTTGTCAATATAAGCCATTCAATGAAAGGCACCTGGTGCCAAACGATTAAACCGTAATCAAGTTTTGCGCCCTGCACTAGTCGGATAAACCGACATATATAATGATGCGCCTAGCATTAGTCAATACACTGACAAAAGTTGTGCCCAGCGCTAGTCAGATAAATTGACGAAAGTTACGCCTAAAGTTAGTCAGATAAACCGACAAATATAATGACCTGCCCAACACTAGTCAGATAAACTGACAAAAGTTGCGCCCAGCACTAGTCGAATAAACCGATAGATATAATGATGTGCCCAGCACTAGTTAGATAAACTGACGATAATCGTTATACAGTTATTACATCATCAATACCTTGTTTTACAATTCCATCAAACAAAACCACAACTAAAGTACATTTTTTTATTTATCTAATAATATATCATATAATCATTCATATTCCTCAATTCAATTGAATTAATCAATTACCTTAAAAAATTTCATTAACATTTAGTACTAACTAAATTAACTAGAATGAATTAATGAGTTCGAGTTCAAGGACTATGAACTTACCGAATTATGAAAGCTACTAAAATTGAAGATAATCACTTGATAACCTTCTCCTTTCCAACAATAATTTAATTTAATAATTTAACCACCAAGAATATTTATACTCTAACATTTAACCCTTTAAACAAATTTTACATTTTTGCATTCAATATATATAAACCATTCAATCCTTAATCCAAAACCCCTAAATTTTAGTTTTCCGGAATCAATTCCCAACTAACCAATTTATACTATTTTCCAGCAGTCCCTTAATAACTATAATTCATGATTTGAACCATGTTATTTTGAGTTTACAACATTTAAGTCCCTAGAGATTAATATCAACAAAAATCACCACTCAATTTAACCAAATTAACCCATAGGACTTATAATTTAATCCATCACCTCAAGGACATTGAACATTCTAAAAAAAATAGTACCTACACTCTTCATGATTTATCAAATCAGTCCCTACTTAAGCTTGATCTAGCTTTAACGATTTAAAAAAAAATACAAAATTTACTAAAATGGTAGCTCAAAACACTTACATATATATAAATATAATTTCATAATCACTCACAAATTTAACACCCAACAAAATAACACCAAACATTTGAATTTCTTATCAATGGCAACTTCCACAAATATAATTAATTCTTAAAGTTTCAACATGGGCAAATTAGCTCATAAGATGAAGACCTCAAAAACCTAAATTTCATGTAAAAATAACCAAAATTTGCTAACTAAATTAAACATGAAACAGTGAGCTCTTAGTCATGCGACTTCTCCTCTCTTTTCCTTTTTATTTCGAAAAGAAAAAAGAATTAAAAGAAATATCATTGGATTTCTTCTCTCCATTTATTAATATCCCTTTTTTATTATTAATATTTATATTCTTTTATAACAAAGTTTTAACTTAGTTATTATAATAACTTAACACATATAATACTTAGAATATTACTATAACCGTCGACCATCACATGCTTATATAAATAATGGCTTATTTATTCAATAAGTCTCTTAATCTGGATCCACCTTATAATTTAGTATTAATTCCTACTTTTATCACTTATTTGATTTAGTCCCTTTACTTTAATTAAACACTTAATACTTTAAAATTATCTAACTATCATTCGATTCCCTTATAGGGCAACTCTATAAATATTTAATAATAAAAAATATTTATAAGTCCTCATGCAAATGGAGTCCCGGGAGTACGTTTCCCGACACCACTAACTTTCAGGTTGTTACAAATCTCTCACCTTTAAGAAATTTTGTCCTTGAAATTTACTTCAAAAAGGTAGGGATATTGAGACCTCATTGTTTCCTCCAATCCCCACGTCGCTTCTTTGACATTATAAGCCAAAGAACTTTCACTAGTAGAACTCATTTGTTACATAACTTTTTCACCTCATGAGCTAAAATTTCAATTGGTTTTTCCTGGTATGATAGATCAAGCTAAATTTCAACTTCTTCTGTAGAAATGATATGAGATGGATCTGATCTATATTTTCCGAACATCGACATGTGAAACACATTTTGTGTTTTTTGTAACTCTACAAGAAATACCAATCGATAAGCAACCGGTCTAACTTTTTCGATAACTTCATACTGTCCTATAAAATTACGACTCAACTTCCCTTTTTGACCAAATCGGAGAATTTTCTTCCATGGCGAAACCTTTAAAAATATGTTATCACCTACTACAAACTCAATGTCCCAACATTTCAAATCTGCATAAGATTTCTGTCTATTGGAAGCTGCTTTCAATCTATCTCGGATCACTTTGACTATATTTTCCATTTCTTGAATTATTTCTAACCCAACCACTTTCTTCTCACTAAATTTTGACTAGCAGACAGGGGTTTGACATCTGCGACCATATAAGGCTTCGTATTGAGCCATTCGAATACTCGATTAGAAACTATTATTGTACACAAATTCGACCAAAGGTAAGTAACGTTCCCAATCCGAAATAAAATCAATCACACAAGCCCGAAGCATATCTTTCCAAATCTAAATAACACATTCAGATTGCTAGCCCTTTTGGGGGTGAAAATCTGTGCTAAAATTTAGCCTCATACGAAGTGACTCATGCAATTGCTTCCAAAATCTCGAAGTGAATCAATGATCCCGATTAGAGATAATGGACATAAGTACGCCATGTAGCCTGACAGTTTCTCGAATGTAAACTTGAACTAACTTTTACAGTGACCAATCCGTTCTAATTGCAATAAAATGATCTGACTTTGTAAAACGGTAATCCAGTTACAAAGTCCATCGTTATGTGCTCCCATTTTATTCAGGAATAGAAATAGGCTGAAGCAATCCGGTGGGAACTTGATGTTTCGCATTGACCTGTTGACAGGTTAGACATCTAGCCACAAATTCAACTATTTCCTTTTTCATGCCAGGCCATCAATACAACTTTCGAAGGTTGCGATACATTTTCGTTCCACCAGGGTGTAAAGGAAAATGGCTATCGTGTGATTCACAAAGTATCAATTATTTTAATTTAACAACATTTGGAACGCATATTCAGTTGCGAAACCTCAGACAATCACAATCATCAATGTTGAAAATTTCAACTAAGCCATCTTAAACCATTTTTCTCTTCCTTGCCAACTTGGTGTCCGCTAACTGTGCTTCTCTAATTTGATCAAATAACACTGGTTTAACTCTCAACTCGGCCAGTAAACTGCCGTCATTATTAATATTGAGTTGAGTGAACATTGCTTGCAACTTGACTACCATTTTTCTGCTCAACGCATCCGCTACGACATTAGCTTTACTAGAGTGGTAATCTATAACACAGTCATAATCTTTGAAAAGCTCGTCCCAACGATACTGTCTTAAATTCAACTCCTTTTGAGTTAGGAGGTATTTAAGACTTTTATGATGAGTGAAAATATAACTCTTTTCACCATATAGGTAGTGTCTCCAAATCTTTAGAGTAAAAACCAAAGCAGCTAGCTCTAAATCATGCATCGAATAATTTCATTCGTGAGATTTTAACTATTGGGACGCATACACAATTACCTTACCTTCTTGCATCAAAACACAGCCTAACCCACTCAATGAGGCATTACTATAAACCACAAAATCCTTTCCTAATTCTGGTAAAGTTAAAATTGGTGCTTCCGTTAACATTTGTTTCAGTTTCTCAAAGTTTTCTTAGCACTGCTTGCTCCAAACAAACTGTACGTTCTTTTACAACAACATTGTCATCGGTAAAGCTATCTTTGAAAATTTGCTAACGAATCTTTAGTAGTAACCAGCTAAACCAAGGAAACTATAGATTTCTAACACATTCTTCGGTGCTTTCCACCGAATAATTGCTTTAATCTTTTTAGGATCCACTCGAATTTCGTCCGCTGATATCACGTGTCCCAAAAATACTACTTCAGTTAACCAGGACTCACTTTTATTGAATTTCCCATAGAATTCCTTTTCTCGCAAAACTTGTAAAATGATATGTAAATGTTGTTCGTGTTCAGTTTTTGATTTTGAATAAATCAAAATATCATCAATAAAAATGACCACAAACTAATCAAGGTAGGGCTAGAAAATGCGATTCATGATATCCATAAATGCCGCAAGAACATTTGTCAATCCGAAGGGCATTACTAAAAATTTGTAGTAGTCATAACATGTTTAAAAAGCATTTTTCGGTACATCATTATCCTTTACTTTCAATTGATAGTATCCTGATCTTAAATCAATCTTAAAAAAGATTGAGGCTCCATTTAGTTGATTAAACAAGTTATAGATACGAGGAAGGGGGTACCGATTCTTAATTGTCAACTTCTTTAATTGCCAGTAGTCAAAACAAAGTCAAATTGAACCATCTTTCTTGTTAACAAAGAAAGCTAGAGCTCTTACGGTGATATACTACAGCATATAAAATCACGTTCTAGCAAATCTTACAACTAAACTTTCAATTCCTTTAACTCTATTGGCACCATACAGTAAGGAGATATAGACACAAGAGTTGTGCTAGGGAACACTTCGATTGTGAACTCAACCTCCCGATCAGGTAGTAATCCCAGCAATTCCTCAGGAAACACATCAGAGAATTCACAAACAATTCGAATATTAATGATTTCACTATCCCCAGTCTTTGAATTGATAACATAAGCTAGAAAAGCTTTGCAACCTTGCTTTAATAACTTATCAGCTTGAACCAATGAAATAATCTAGGTTAACCCACTCGTTTTAATGCCATTACCTTTTATAACCTCATTATTCAAATCTTGGATCAAAATTTTTTTCTCCAGTAGTCGAGAACTACCTCATGCTCAGTTAACCAATCAATACTTAGAATTAAATCAAAATCACCAAAAGACATGATTAATAAATCCACTGGAAATGTCAAATTTTGAAAATTCAGTGGACATCATTTACATACTTGATTAACTAACACTGTTTGACCCAACGGACTTGATATAAACATAGCTACTTTTGACATCTCAGATTTCAAACTCACAAATTTGACCAAATTGAAATTAACATGCAAATGCGAAGAACCAAGGTCTATCAAATTATATACAGGTGTGGAAAATAACAGAAAAATACCTGCTACAACATCGGTAGCAGTCCCCTATTCTCGTGTCCTCACAACATAAGCACGAGCTAGGGTTTTTGCCTCTAGATGATAAGCAACTGTTTCACTCTTTTCTTGTGACCGACATCTTGAAACTAGACCACCTCGACTAATCTCGCGGCCTCTAACTACTAAAACAACTCTCTATGAAACATCCAGAATATCACATTTATTCTTTAGACATTCACGAGTAAAATGTTCCAGGGATCCGCATCGAAAACAACCCTTTGTCAACTTTCAACTTTTTCTCCAATGTCTCTTCCTATAATGTTCGTAGCTTGGCATTTCTGAAGCTTTGTTTGGCCCTTTTACACTTCCCATAGAAACTGAAGGTTGACGATCTCGTATTCTATTCGATGTCATTGATCTTGCAGCTGTCTTCCCAAAATCCTAAGACTTCTTGCTCTGTTTTGGTACTGTATGAGAACAATGAGTCCTAAAATATTTCCTTGTAACACGAGAAGGTTCTAATTTTTTGCTTAATCCTAGAGAGTATTCCACCATTTTTTCTTATTCAAATAAATATGCATACTCTTTAATTCTCAATGTAACTAGTTGAGTTTTAATTTCATCCTGCATTCTATGAAGAAAATGTTTGCAGCTTGCTTCTTCGGTAGGAAAAAGTTCTATTGTGTACTTGCTGAGTTACATATATTCTCATTCATAATCTATCACTGACAAATCTCCTTGTTTCAGTAGGAGAAATTCTCGCTTTTTATCTTCAAGGTAAAGCTCCCCAACAAATTTCTTTTGAAACTCCACTTGAAAAAAAAATTCCAATCTATAGCTTTTGCAGGAACGCGCTATGCCGTGATTTGCCACCACGTATAGGCTTCCCCTTATAACAGTGATACTGCACAAATAACACTTTCCCAAGATGTGCACTCTAATTGTTGAAGAACCCAAGTTGTGGATTCTAACCATATTTTAGCCGTTGACGTATCAACTCTTTTTTAGTCCAGCAAATTCTGTGGCGCCATATCTTCTCAATTCTTTAATAGGAGCTCGCTTAACTACAGGTACGGGTATTGCCAAAGAAGTGGTTCCTACTACCTTAAGATGAGCTTCCGCAAGGACTCGTAATATATTAGTATCATCTTGCCTTTCATTAAGGCCTTTATTAGCATCTGTTTGTTGAGCCCTATCAGAACGAACACTTGGTATTATTGACTTAATTTCGTCAAATTCATCAACAGTGTTATCATCGGTATGAATCTCTTGATCTTCCATATTATTAGATTCATTTGACATCTTTTAACTATAAATGGAAACAATTATAATTAGTATCCAATCCCAACTCAAATTCGACAAAACTTTGGCATGTACCTCTAGACTCCATTCCGAGCTTGATTTAGTTTGAGAATCGGCTAAACTTGTAGCTCTGATACCATTAAATGTAACACACCTAACCTGTCCCTGTTGCTGGATCAAGGTCACAAGGTATTACGATGACATTCTAAACATTTAACAATTTGTACCAACAAATATTCAATCATAATTACAATTGATCAATATCAAATCATTCATAATTTTACATACACATACGGGCCTTAAAATGAGTCTACGAGGCCCTAAAAATAAATTACAAACATTATGGGGTCAAATCGAAACCAAACAAAAAAGTTAAGGAAATTTGAAGAAAAATTTAAAACAGGGGACACACGACCATGTGGCCAGGCCATGTGTCATAGCCCAGGCCGTATGGACATTCGATGTTGAGTCAGACGGCCATGTCGCTGGTCGTGTCTCAGATTGTTTAACAATTTTTTTAAGACACACGATCGTGTCGCAAGCCGTGTGAAACCTGCACCTAAAAACAATAAGACATACGGCCGTGTGACAACCCATGTCCTAGGCCGTGTGCACCAAATTTTACTTCAAAAACAAGGTAAACTTTACACCTAACTTGGCCACCAATCCAGACTTAAAGCCATGTTAAAACCATAACCAAACATACTCTTAAACAAGTTTAAACATATCAGTTACCAAAAATTCATATGCCTAACCAATGTGTTATTCAAAGGCACCTCAAACAAAGATTAATTATTCCATAACCTTGTTAAAGAGAATGACATTAACCACTTTCTCATCCTCAATCAACATTCAAAAATGACCAAATATAACCAATCTTACCAAGTTACCATTTCACAAAACATTTACCAATTCACATAAACAATTATACACATCCAAAAGAGTCAAGCTTATCAACATGCTTATTTCATTCATAACTATATACATACATTTGTTTCAAGACATAACATAGTTATAAAGTTTATATGACTTTCAATATAAATAACTTATACTAGATTCAACCATAAACCAGAAGACTATTACTCAAAATATCATTAGGTACATGCCACTACATAAAAAGAAATACATACCAACGTTGAGCTTGGGATTTGTCGTGGATGCTAAGCCAACAGACAAAACTAAGTACCTAATTTGCATTCAAAGAAGGGTTCAAACATTAAGCAAACTCATTCCTTCAAAGAATCACACTTACACCTAGTGACTTAAATTTACATTCCATAATGTATAAGTTTATCTCCATGGAATTTAGCATACTACTTAATAATTCATTTAATACCTCTTCCATGATATCTTTCACCTGCCTATCTTTTCCACTAGATTCATTATAACTTGTTGATATAAGTCATTCAATGAATGGCACCCGGTGCCTAACAATTAAACCGTAATCAAGTTTTGTGCCCCCGCTAGTCGAATAAACCGACATATAAAATGATGTGCCTAATACTAGTCAAATAAACTAACGACAGCTGAGCTTAGCGCTAGTTGGATAAACTGACAAATATAATGATGTGCGCAGCACTAGTAAGATCAACTGACGAAAGTTACGCCCAGCACTAGTTAGATAAACCGACATATATGATGATGTGCCCTGCAGTAGTTAGATAAATTGACAAAAGTTGCACCCAACGCTAGTCAGATAAACCAATAGTTATAATGATGTGCCCATCACTAGTCAAATAAACTGATGATATTCGTTATACAGTTATTACATCATCAATACCTTGTTTCACAACTCCACCAAACACAACTACAACTAGAGTACATTTTTTATTTATCTCATATTCAATCATATAATCATTCATATCTCTCAATTCAATTGAATTAATAAATTACCTTAAAGAATATCATTAACATTAAATACTAACTAAATTAACTAAAATGAATTAATGAGTTCGAGTTCAAGGACTACGAACTTACCGAATTACGAAAGCTACTAAAATCAAAGACAATCACTCGATAACCTTCTCCTTTCCATGATTAGCAACTGATCATCTCATTTCTTGATCTAAAAAAAAATAATTTAATTTAATAATTCAACCACTAAGGATATTTATACTCTAACATTTAACCCTTTAAATTTTTTTTACATATTTTCATTCAATATATATACCATTCAATCCTTAATCCAAAACCCCCAAATTTTAGTTTTCCCGAATCAATTCCCAACTAACCAATTTATACTATTTTCCAATGGTCCCTTAATAATTATAATTCATGATTTAAACCATGTTATTTTGAGTTTACAACATTTAAGTCCTTAGAGATAAATATCAACAAAAATCATCACTCAATTTAACCAAATTAGCTTGTAAGACTTATAATTTAATCCATTACCTTAAGGACATTTAACATTTTAAAAAAAATAGTACCTACACACTTCATGCTTTATCAAATCTGTCCCTACTTAAGCTTGGCCTAGCTTCAAAGATTTAAAAAAAATGCAAAATTTACTAAAATAGTAGCTCCAAAACTTACATATATAAAAATATAATTTCATAATCACTCACAAATTTAACCCCAGCAAAATAACACCAAGCATTTGAATTTCTCATTAATGGCAACTTCCGCAAATATAATTAATTCTCAAAATTTCAACATGGGCACATTAACTCATAAGATTAAGACTTCAAAAACATAAATTTCATGTAAAAATAACCACAATTTACTAACCAAATTAGACATGCAACAATGAGCTCTTGGTCTTCTCCCCCTTTCCTTTTTATTTCGAAAAGAAAAAAGAATTAAAAGAAATATCCTTAACTTTCTTCTCTCCACTCACTATTTATTATTAATACTATAAATTCTTTTATAACAAAGTTTTAACTTAATTATTATAATAGCTTAACACATATAATACTTATAATATTACTATAACCATCCACCATTACATACTTATATAAATACTGTCTTATTGATTTAATAAGTCCCTTAATCTGGATCTACCTTATAATTTAGTATCAATTCCTACTTCTATCACTTATTTGATTTAGTACATTTACTTTAAGCAAACACTTAATACTTAAAATTATCTAACTATCATTCAATTCCCTTCTAGGGCAACCCTATAAATATTTAATAATAAATATTTATAAGCTTGACTCATAAAAACGGAGTTGTAGGAGTACGTTTCCCGATACCACTGATTTTCGATTCGTTACAATAAGGCTGGATGAGTTTTTGAATACCATATATGGTGTGTTAGGATGTTTAGAGATGGTGTGTAGCGGATGGGGGTAGAATAGAAAATTTTCATATGTTATGATCTGATACAAATTCTATCTCTAATATATGTCTAATTAATATTTGTTGTTATTATATTATGTTGCACACTGTGCTTGTAAATTCACTCTCAGTTTGTCTATCTACGTTTAGGTAACTGTCAAAATTAGGATGGGTTGGTGCGACGAGAGCTTAGTTTAACATTTTTGTTAATTACGCTATTTTTCATTATTTTACTGTTTTGGTTTTGATGGACTGTTCGAACATTTTTTGGACTATTTTAACATTTGGATTTTAGTTTTTATTTTTTGTTTTTAATGGTTAAAATGTTTTTGGTGAGTTGGAATTGATTTGCTAAACAATGGATTTTATAATGAAAAACTATGTTTTCAAACTGGACTCGACTAAGTTTTCCGTTGCAAACAAAATTGTTTTATGAGTAAACAAATGACAAACTTATCTAAATAGCTAAGAAAGATAAATTTTCCAAATAAAATTGGATTTACTAAAGAAGAGATTGCATTGTTTTATAAAGTGAACGGATTCTATATTTTTGAATGTGCTATAGTACTATCTCTGAATTTGGCCATAACATCTAGGCCGGGTTTGGAGTGTTACATTTGGTAGTATAAGAGCCAGGTTCAAAACTTAGGCTATGATTTTTGGTTTAAAATTTTGTGAAAATTGTTTTTTAAATAAAATTTATTCCTATTTAAAACTGAAAAATAAGTTTATGGAATGCCGAGTCTTCGGTGCCAATCTTGTAAGTATCTCTGCTTTAGTCATATTGATTAGTTAGAAATAATACTATCGTATTAGTAATACTTATGCTTTAGTTCAAAACTATAGGGATGCTGAAAAATACTCTGATAAGACTTTTGACATAAGACATCTGCTAAGAAAATTTAAACTGATACATAAAATTATGTAATGTAGATAATATACAATAAGCGCACATGGAACTTGTGGACACGATAATCGTGGGCACAGTAGGCATTGAAGAGAGGCTCAAGTTAAGTAGTCCTCGATGGGCAGTATACCTAATCTGGATATAAGTGAAACACCAGGTACACCTACTACTGAGATTGGCTCTCAGACACAGGCGGTTGAGGACAACACATTGTCCCCAAGCCATGTTAAGAGTTTTGAAGAGGGTCACTGGGACTCACAATAGATTTGAGAGCCATGGGTCAGTAGCTGAACAACTCTAGTCTAATGGTGCTGAGCTATTTAAGGTCATCACAAGAGTCCCTCCAACTGTGGTCGAATACTGGTTGGAGACCACAAAGAGGATTATGAACGATATCAACTGCACCCCTGAGTAGAAATTGAAGGGTGCTACTTCACGATAAAGTTATCAATGGTGGCTGACCATTGAGAAGGGTACTCAGCCTGATCATATTTCTTGTGAATATTTTAAGAATGACTTCCATAGTACATATGTGGAGGCGAGTTATGTGGAGACTCGTAGACTCAAGTTATGTGGAGACTTACTCAAGGGGATAAGACCGTGGCTAAGTATGAGGCTGAGCTTTTAAGACTGGATAGATAAACTCATGGGCTTGTATCGACTAACTACGGCAAAAGTATTCGATTTGATGAAGGGTTGAGGTATGACCTCAAGGTTCTGATAGCTCTATAGAAGGAGCATGTTTTTTCATCTTGGTAGACAAGGTGAAAATTGATGAAGAGGTTAAGTGCACAGTGCGAAAAGAAGGACAGAAGGAGAGGTTAGACTAAGACTAAAAGGGATTCAGAGCCCTCTAGCTCTATTCAGCGGCCTAAGAAACGAGTCAGGTTTCATGGGTCTTTACGAGTAGAGGCACCAATTATTGTTACTGAGACCCGTGTCTATGAGGATTGTGGTAGACGCCATCCGGGTGAATGTTGGAGGAGGCTGGGAGCTTGTCTGTGATACGGGTCTATGAAGCACCGCATTACGGATTGTCCACTTCGTTATAATTAGGTGCAAGCTCTCGCTTCAGGTTTGGTTTAGCATCAGAGGGTAGTACAATAACCATCTAGGGGTCATGGTCCAGTTAGGGGTAGTAACGGTATGGTAGAGGTTAGAGAGCATTGAGCAGAGGTTCAAGTCAGGCTGATGCTAGATATGTAACACCCAAACCCATCTTAGATGTTATGGCTGAATTTGGCAGTGTCATATCATTAGGTTTGAAAAAACAGTGTCACTCAGAAAAACTAATCTTGTTCGTTGACATCTTTTCGCTATTATTCATTTTTAAAACTCTTATCCTTTTTAACAATTAGAAGTAAAACATTTTTGTGTAGCGGAAACGTGTAAAAGTGTTGTTTTCAGAAACCGTTTAATTTATGGGAAACCATTTGTTTTTAGGAAAACCTTTGTTAATAGAAAATATGAGTTTTTGTAGAGTTTTGCAGATATAAGAAAAGATAATATAAACCCAAAATTAAAACAAGACAATCTAAAAAGTCCATAACTACATCAAAATATCCAACAAAATTATAATCATAAATCAAAAGTAAAATAGTTTTAATAACCGTGGTCACCGTCGAGTCCTCCACTACACCGATCTGCCTTACTCTGGGGATTACCTGTACAGTTTAAACAAAAAGCGGTGAGTTTTCGTAAACTCAGTGTGTAATCCCTATAGAAAACATGCACACAATCAGGTTACCAGATGTTCAGTCAGATATAGTCTTAGGCCTAAGCCCATTACAGATTCGGAATATCAAAATTAATAGTCTCAGTTTCGAGCCTAAGCCCATCACAGATACAGAATTGGGCCTAAGCCCAATACAGTAATGGTACAGAAAATAGTCAGATCAGAAATCAGTTCCTACCCTCAGCCTCCACACTCCATCTTCGTCCATCCCTACACATCATGTTGGGTTTAAAACACCCACCCAGCCCTACACACCATGCTGTACCGAATGCGGCACATATCAGATATATTGTAGCTGAGCTACCAGATAATAGGCATAAATGCCTTTCAGTACACTTCCTCCAATAATCAATCATCCTACCCTGAATGCAGATGCAAATAAATATGCTCAGTGTAGACATACAGAATAACTTGCTTACGTGCTATTATACGATTATCAGCCATACATATAGATCAGTAAACATGTGTATAACCATCATGCTCAATACATACATCAGATACTCGAATCATACAATTTAGGGTCTAAGTAGCCCTTACCGACCCTACAGTAGGATCACAGTCGATAGGGACGACCCGTGCAACCCTAGGAAACATTTCAGATAAATGGGCCTACAGGCCCATTTGGCTTGCTCGTGTGAGCCCACACGCCCAAATTAGCCTTGGCCCGTGTGGATCATACGGCCTGGCCCAAAAACCCACATGTCCGTTGGAATACTCGTATGGTCTCACTTACCTGTGTGGCCCACACGACCTAAATTGGTCTAGCCCGTGTGTCACACACGACCAACCCGGCCACTACATGATCGTGTCTAGCGTACTGCCTAGCCTTCGTCAAACACACAGCTATGCCATTTGCACACGACCTACCACACGGGCGACCACATGCTTGTGTGGCATCAACAATGAGGTTTTTAGCTTTTGCTAAAGCCTCATTTTTTATGATTTTGGGTATACACCTTGTTCATTTTCGCTGATATTGCAATCTCGAGCCATTCAGCACCTTCAACGAAGCAAAAGTGATTTCTCACTGCTAAATTACCGATTAGCAGCCCACAGATCTTTGATTGTCCCCTAATCATAAAGCGAACTCTTAATAATCCATCGATTCATTTAATTAAAACAAAAACGCACCTCTAAACTTACCTATTACATATGAAGAACACAAGAGTAAAGAGACGTGGAATAACGATAGTAGGTAGGAATTAGAAAACTAAAATCAACAGTAAGTGCAAGGGAGGAATCGACAAAGGGAAAGAAAAACAAAATGCCAAAATTTTAGAAGGGAGAAGAGAGGGGCCGAAATTTCAAAAAAGAAATAAAAATCTGGATAACCACCTAATCCCCCCAAATTACTCCCCACTAACCCACTCAAACTCCACTACCCAGAATCCAACTTCGGCACAACTTTATCAAGAACCTGAGTAAAAATAAATTCCCTTGCTTACGCAGGGATTCGAACACAAGACCTTCAGCAGACTAGCACTCAACTTAACCACCAAACCAGTAGGCCTATTCTGATATAAGCTCACCAACAATTAAATAAAAGCCTACTAGCCAAAGATATGGCTTCATTCAAAATAATACCAAAATTTTTCCAAAGACATGGCTTGAACTTGGAACCTCACACACACACCCAGAACACTTAACCACTGAAGCAGACATTTATTTTTGTCAAAAATTTATAGAAGCCGAAATAAGAAAATTTGGGGCGTTACAAGATAGCTTGCTTTGGTTTATGCGACAAGGCGTCACAAGGACAAAGTTGCTGCAAACATTATCGCTGATACGTTCTTTATTAATATTGTACCGTATTTTGCATTGATAGATGTAGGTTCTACACATTTCGATTGAGAGTACTTCTGGTGAGGTTTCTGTGATCAGTCTGCTATGTTAGTCAGTTTGGGTTGATAGGGTTTATAAGAGAGTATCACTAGAGATACAAGGCCTCTGGGCCAATTGGGCCGTGTGGTCCCAAAATTTTGTATTTTACCCTAGGGCTGTAAGCATCGTCTAGGTCAAACGTAGGCCTTCCGTAAAGTCTATATGTCATTAATTAAGCTTTAAAATATAAATTCTAATGTTCTGTCAGCAAAAAATATTGATTTGTGTTGTATGATAAATATGATGTATGCACAGCATGAACCATGTTTATGGTAGGTTTAATTTGTATCTGTTATGAGAGCATGTATGACATGTAAATTCTGTTATCTGTTAATTCTTGTATGTACATTGGGGTGGGATTTGTGTATATGGAGGAAGTGTGGGAAAATATACCTCTGCCATATCTGGTGGCACAGCCACACATATTTCTATAAATGGTGATAAATTGCCTAATGATGAAGTAACCAAGCTGCGAATACTCTGAAAAGTGTCATGCCGACACTAAGCATTGTGTAAGGCTGGATGAGTATTTAAATACCCTATATGGTGTGTTGGAATGGTCAGAGATGGTGTATAGCGAATAAAGGTAGGATCATAAATTTGCATTTGATATGATTTGATACGATTTCTATCTCTGATATATGTCTGATTAATATTTGTTGTTATTCTATGATGTTGAAAGCTGAGCTTGTAAGCTCACTTTTAGTTTGCCTGTTTACTTTTAGGTAACCCTTAGACTTAGGATGGGTCGATAGGATGGGAGCTCGGTTGAACATATCTGTTAATTACACTATTTTTTGTTATTTTATTGTTTCGATTTTGATAGACTGTTCGAACATTTTTGGGACTGTTCTAACATTTGGATTTTTTTATTTTTAATGGTTAAAATGTTTTTTGTAGGTTGAAATTGATTTGCTAAACGATGGATTTTACAATGAAAAATTATGTTATCAAACTGGACTCAACTAAGTTTTTTGCTGCAAACAAAAGTGTTTTACGAGTAAATAAACGACAAACTTATCGAAATAGCTAAGAAAGATAAACTTTCCAAATAAACTTGGATTTACTAAATAAGAGATTGCATTGTTTTATAAAGAGAACAGATTCTAGATTTTTTAATGTATCATAGTGACATCTCCAGATTTAGCCATAACGTCTAGGCCAGGTTTGGAGTGCTACAAAAAGTGGTAAGAATTTTACTTGAATAAGAGATAACAATATAATAATATTTTAATAGAAATGCTGAGTCCTAGTGGAACTACGTACGGTGGGCAACACACCCCTTTGAGAACTCTAGATATGTTACCCATCATTTATCAAATGGGTCTGCTAGGCTCTTTGTGTATTGTGTATAATTATATGTGTTATTTGGTCTTTAAATTAACTCATAAATTTATCCAACCCAATAATCTATTTTTATTCTTAAAATGTTATTTATTTAATTAAGTAAAATAAATTTAATTCATTCATTCAATCAAATTATTTCTGAACTCAATTCTAATTATGTTAAGGTGATGATGATTTTACCATATTAGAATATATGAGCAAATAAATTTAATTGTCTCATTCCATAAAACTATGATAAAAATCAATTTAATTTTTTAATTATAATCAATTAAATAATAATTCAAATAAATCAATTTAATCACTAAGTAATCTATTGTTTTTATCGAGAAAATGCATTCACCATAGATAGTTATGCATGCTATCTATTTCTCTATTCGTCGTTTTCATTTATTCAACGTACCAGTTCAAATCCATCTGTGTTACGGCTTAAATAAATTGTAATTAAGTTCTAACTTTTTGTCTATTAATTACAACATTATTTAATCATGGAATCAACCCACTAAAAGTACCATGATTGAACTTTCCCTCGTTATATACCATTAAGAAAGAAACTTAATTTATGCTAGTCCAATTGCCTTGTCATATGAGTATTACTCTCATAGGATATCATTAATCCCTTTAGGTTAAATCTGTAACATTCCAAATTTTTTGTTAAAAGATTGTGAAATTATTTCAAGAATGAGCTATTGGCTTAATGATTAAGAGAAAATAAGGAGACAATGTAATTAGCTTAGAGACCCGAGTTCAATTTCCTTCCTTTGTGAATTGTTAATTTTTGCTACTTTTTCTCTTCTCCTAATTTCGTGCCACCCAGCCTAGTTTCATTTTTCAGCCTTTTGTCATATTTCTCAACCCTTGTTTTCCTCTCCTCTCCCTCTCTCAGATTTTCTTCTTCTTTTTCCTTGTACCGTTCATAGTTTGGTGATTTTCACTATTGTTGAGCCGCCCTTTGCGCCTAGTATTTTGTTATTATTTTCTAGCCACTTTGCTAATTATTTTAACGTCTAAAACAACCCTTGTTACTGCCTTAAAACCCCTATCATTGTAGCCCTTTTCAGCCCTCTTTGTTGTCCATTGTCTCCTCTTTCCTCCATTCATGGTGGTGTCAATAAGTAATATTTTTCTCCTTTTTTCCTTCCCGTTTTGGTGCCAGTTTTGTTGCTATTGGGACAGTAAAACAAAAATGATGTTTCTAGCCCTAAAAATCATAATTTTTGTTATCTCTAATCAGCCATTAATTTCCCTTTTGGTGCCATACAAAAATAGCCCTTGTGCCAATTGTGATGGTGTGTCATCTCTTGAACCACCATTAAGGCTGCTATTTTTCTTCTTTTTGCCAACCCTCTCTAGCAAGGTTAATATCAATATTTCTCCATTTTAATCAGCCTTTAATCTTGTTTGTTATTGGAGTATTTGATCCCATTTGTTCAGAAACTTGAATCTGGTAAATCGAGAAGCATAAGTTCGGTTGGTTGGGAGTAGTTGCATAGTTTTGGTTTCATTTAAAGGGGGTGTGTAAGATGGTTATTTTAGAGTTTATTATTTATTTTAAATTTTTTATTTTCAATAATGATTTAAATGTTAAGTCCTGAATTGAATGTCCTAGACCAGCAGTGAAGTTGGATTTCGTTCGCACCTCATTTCACATCAAATCAGTGCAAGTAACCTAGCCATGTTGGATCTAAAATTTAATCGTTGTAACACTAATTTGGCCGAACGTTTAGGGGGTGTTTTAAGGCTAGTTTAACAACATTTTAATTCGTTAAATGCTATATTTTGGTTTAGGCACGTTTAAATTTTAAGGGAGAAAGCATGGACTTCACGAATTAGTACTACAGACTTGTAACTTTAAGGTGTGGGTCCTTATCTTGTATAAATAGTTGTTTAACTCATATTTTAGTTTTAAAATTAATGTTAATGTTTGCTGGTCGAGCATGGTTTAATGGCTAAATAAGTGAATTAAGGGTATCCAAATAAGGTACGTAACTTATAAACTGATGACTGAACGATTAGGACCTTATCGAGATTATCTGTTTATGTAATTGTTGCATTTGACTGTTTGATTCAGTCCCAGTAGCATGTGAATGTTTTATGTTGATTGTGATATGTTTAAAATGATGTTATATCATTTTTTTTATAACGAGGTGCATGTATAATGCTTTACTTGTGATAGTACTGTTCATGTTGCATACTAGGTATGACAAAAATTTTATTGCATGTTACATGCTACTAAAACTGATGGATTGGATGATTGATTGTTGCAAATTTAAGACCGAACATGTATTGAAATCATGATAGAATGCTAACATTATTGATAAATGAAAAGTATGCATGGCATACATTGACTTTGATTAATGATGAGCATGTTAACCATGACATGGATTTGATTATGTTTTTGTAAAACATGCCATTGTACTAAAACCAAACTGAAAGCATGAATTTGCTCAATGATTGTATGTCATAAATCATATGCATGGGGTGGAATATTGTGGTTGATGAAGGAGTTTCGTGGAATGCCAGTGGTAGATTAAATCTGCATTATTATTGTCAGTGCACTGCACCGAGAGTACCAAGGAGATTGACGATTTAATCACATTACTAGCAGTATAAACTACATTTACTATAGTTGGAGGTTTGACCATGATATTGGCAGCTTGTCTGTATACTGATTGTTAGTATACTTACACTATTGTACTAGTTGTTTATCCACATCGAGCTCGACTCGCATTGTTTGGTGTTTGGCAGACGAGTTCTAGGGAAGTCGTGGTGTGTAGTGAATGGATGGGCAAGAACATTTTTGCATTGCATCATGCTCATGAAATTTTCAAATGTTGGTTGAAATATTCCATGTACTATACGGTTATGAAAATGATATTTGTTAATTATGTGACTAACAATATTATTATGATTTCTGTGACTCACACTAAGCTATTTTAAGCTCACCCCTAGTATTAACTTCTTAGGTAATGATCAAGACTAGGATTGGACCTAACATACGGATGTACAACGAAATTCAGACCATTATTTTCATTAAAATAAATTTTAATAAGTTTTATTCGATTTTGGATTGTAAAATTATTTAGACTGTGGTTTGGGTTTTTCCTTGGATTTAGTTTTTTTTTTTATGCATACACTATTCAAACATTATGATTATAAATTTGTGATAATTGTAAAATGCATGTTAACCAACCTAACTAAAATCAGACATTAATAGGGTTTTTTTTGTTGTATTGGGAGATAACAAAATTTTGCAAAACAAAGCAATAAATAACAACTTTTCTAAAAATGTCACTATCAACAATAGAATTTTAACTTAAGAATAGATCGCATAAGAAATGAACTTTTTAAAAATCAATTTAAGTGAAAAATATGATTTTTCCTAAAAAGAGTTTATGATCCATAGGGTTACTTGGTCAATTCGGTGGCGTGGTATTCACGATTCGGCCATATTGTCTAGGACGGGTTGGGGTTTTTACATTTAATGATATTAGAGCATATGTTCAAACCTAGGGCTGAGTATTTTCTTTTCAAAATGGGTTTGCATGCATGCATACATTTAAAAAAGGGGTATTTTGGGAAAAAACAAACTATAGTGATTTTGAAAAAAGTTTTATAAAGGGAATTAAGAAGTTTGAAGTTTCGATATCGGTGGCCATATAAACGATACTAAAAACTCTAGAGAAATACTAAGGAATACTGCATAAACTCTAAGTAAAATAATTACAATTAAAAATGAAAAGAAATTAAACATATAGAAAACTGGAAAAAAAATTTACTCTTAAATTGTAAATTTTGGGAAATATCATAATGAACACACGTAGTATACTAGCTCATGGTAGGAGAGGCCGTAGAGGGCGACCTTCAATGACTCCAATTGGATCATATGTGTCTCAAGAGCCTACACCAAATAATGAACCTAATAAGACTGTTAATGCACCCACTGCTGAGGGTGGGGATATGGATAATCGAGACTTCAATAATGAGTATAATGGAGATGATGCGGTATCCTAGGCCATGTTAAGGGTATTACAAAGGGTTGTTGGGGTCCAATCCGGTAATGGTAGTCCTGGGCTGGTTATTCAAGGGTATTATTGGAACGACCCTCATAGTGGCCGAATACTGGATGGAGACCACTGAGCATATTTCGGAGGATATGGACTGTACTTCGAAGTAAAAACCCAAGGGTGTCATGTCTTTACTAAAAGACAAGGCTTATAGATGGTGGCAGTCAGTAGTCAAGAGTATGTTACCTGAACGTATCACTCAACAACTCTTTGTCTGGATAAGTGTTCCCAAGATCTTTAAGGCCATTAATGATATTAATGAAGTGGTTAGATATCTATTTGATTCCCTCTTCTAGTTTACCATTGAACAAATCATAATCCAAAGTAAGCAAGGATATCTTTGATTTATTGACTCTCCTCATGACTCACTTTAAGTTTGTCTCTAATCTTCTTGAAATTATCACACAATGAGACTCTATTATACTAATTAGGGCAAAGAGCAGAAAATAATGTGTGCATGACTTTGACATTTAATACATTAGTTCATCCAGTTCATCTCTTTTTAGGTATGGATGGCCTATGTCTGATCACCCCCATACTTCATAATAAATGGCTTGGATGAACAATTCTATTCTTATCCACTAATAAGAATAGTTGTCACCATTGAAGAGTAGAGGTCTCATAGTTGAATGAGCTTCTCCCAACATTGTTATATTTTGCTCAAATGTCATCAAACACTCCTCCTCTATGGTAAAAACTTCTTGGTGATTGATTTCAATGTGTTAGGATCTATTACCCTTAAAGTATTATTTTCTTCTATGTATACTTATATTTTTCAAACAAATTGGTTTAATAAAATATCTATTAATTACATTAACATTCTTTGTATATTGTCCTCAATGGCTTTTGCACGCAAAGCAAAATGAAAGAAAATATTGGCTTATTGATTATATAACATTTAACTAATACTAAGCGGTATTATGTGGTTGGATCGTAATACGAAAAGACAATTTATATTAGTAGATAATTTAAACATTTCTTTGGTCTAATCAGAAATGAGCAACTCGATTAAATGGATATGTTATCTATCAAGTCCAATTGGAAAGATACATTGTCTTGGGTATTAAAGTGGATGACTCTCATTGTAACGGCCCAATTTCAGTGATATTGGAATAGTGGTTTCGAAACCACAAATCTGAGCTAGAAAGAAATTTATTTTAATATTATTGCATGGTTTATAATATGGCAAAAATGTTATATGAAAATATCAATAAGAAAATTTTACCGATTATGTGATTAATTAGGAAAAGGACCAAATTGCATATAATGCAAAAGTTGGATTCTAGAAGCTATAGGTATTAAATAGCTCTGGAATTTAAATTTAGAGGTCGTTATATGGTAATTATTCCATTAAGAAAAGTTAGTAGATATTTATGGATGAATCATCCATGGAAATTAGGAAAAAGAAAATGACTGAATTGGAATATGGGAAAAATTAAAGATGATAATTAAATTAAAAGGGAAATATCATCATTTTATATCATCTTCTTTCCTAATTTACATGGAAACTCTAAGAGAGAGAGAAGAAACTTTCTTGACTTAATTAGGTAAGTAATTAAGTCCCATTTTAGTAATTTGTATATTTTTGATATTAGGATAGTGTAACCTATCTAATTTGGGGATTTATTTGAAAAGTTATCAAAGTATAGAGTTTGTGCCATTGATGTAAATGCTGAAAATTTAAAATTCATGGTAGAAAATGAAAGGTTTTTAATAGATAAACAACTTTTACAAAGTGATTTTTCATGAAAATTGAGATTTAGGGACTAAATTGTAAGCTTGAAGTATTTGCTGACACAGAAAGATTTGAATTTGAGACAGCGCAAGTGGCTTGAACTGTTGAAAGATTATGATTTGGTTATTAATTATTATCTAGGTAAGGCCAGGTTGTCATTATTTGAAGATGGGTCAATTATAGTTGAGTTGAAAACTAAACCGATATTTCTACAACAGATCTGTGAAGCTCAAAAGAGTGATGATGAATTGCAAACTAAACAAGTACAGTGTGAATCAGATCCTGATTCAGAATTTTAGATCAGGTCTGATGGTTGTATATTATTCAGAGGTAGAGTTTGTGTACCGAGGGATTCACAGCTTGTACAGAAGATTCTATAAGAAGCTCATAACGGTATGATGTTTGTACATCTGGGGAGTAATAAAATGTATAATGATCTGAAAAATATGTACTGGTGGCTAGGAATGAAACGTGACATTTCTGAGTTTGTATCAAGATGTTTAATATATCAGTAAGTGAAAGCTGAACATCAGGTACCTTTGGGTTTATTATAGCCAATTTTGATACCGGAATGGAAATAGGAAAACTTACTGTGGACTTTGTGTCTGGATTATCCCTGTCTCGGAAGAAGAATGATGTTATTTGGGTAATCGTCGACAGGTTGACAAAGTCAGCACACTTTATTCCGGTAGGTATGGATTTTTCCTTAGATAACTTGGCTAAATTATATGTGTATGAAATTGTTAGATTACATAGAGTGCCAATCTCTATTATTTTGGACAGAGACCCCCGGTTCACATCTCGTTTCTGGAATAAGTTGCAAGAAGCTCTGGGAACTCAGTTGCATTTTAATACCGCATTCCATCTTCAGACTGATGACCAGTCTGAACGTGTAATTCAGGTACTAGAGGATATGCTTCAATGTTATGTGCTTGAGTTTGAAGGTAATTGGGAGAAATATCTGCCTTTGAATGAATTTGCTTATAATAATAGTTATTAGTCTAGCATTAAAATGGCATCGTATGAAGCTTTGTATGTCGTAAATATAGAACTCCATTGTATTAGACTGAACTTAGTGAGAAACAAATACACGGAGTTGACTTGATCTGTGAAATCGAGAAAAGGTAAAATTGATTCGAGATTGTTTGAAAGCAGCTTCAGATCGTCAAAAGTCCTATGCCGATCTTAAACGAAAAGAGATTGAATTTCAAGTCGGTAACAAGATATTCTTGAAAGTTTCATCTTAGAAGAAAGTTCCTCGGTTCGGTTGTAAAGGAAAACTGAGTCCGCGGTTTATCGGGCCATAAGAAATCACAAAAAGAATCAGGCTTGTTGCGTACTGATTAGCATTACCGCTAGAGCTTGATAAAATTCACAATGTTTTCCATGTATCCATGTTACGACGATATTGATCTGATCCTTCACATGTGATCTCTCTGACTGAGGTTGAGATTCAACCAGACATGACATATAGTGAAGAACCGATCAAAATCTCGGCACGGGACACAAAAGAGTTGAGAAACAAAAAGGTAGCATTAGTAAAAGTTCTTTGGAAAAGACATGGAATAGAAGAGGCTACCTAGGAACCGGAGGATACCATAAAAAGTAATATCCAAACCTCTTCAGTGGTAAGATTTTCAAGGACGAAATTCTTTAAAGGGGAAAAGTTGTAACGGCCCAATTTCAGTGAAATCAGAATTGTGGTTTCGAAACCACAAATCTGAGCCTGAAAGAACTTTATTTTAATATTGTTGCATGGTTTACAATATGGAAGAAATGTTATATGAAAATAATGATAAGAAAATTTTACCGATTATGTGATTAATTAGGAAAAAGGACAAAATTGCATAAAATGCAAAAGTTGGATTCTAGAAGCTGTAGGTATCAAATAGCTCTGGAATTCAAAGTTGGAGGTCCTTATATGGTAATTATTTCATTAAGAAAAGTTACTAGATATTTATGGATGAATCACCCATGGAAATTAGGAAAAAAAAAAGGACTAAATTGGAATATGGGAAAAATTAAAGATGATAATTAAATTAAAAGGGAAATATCATCATTTCATATCATCTTCTTCCCCAATTTACATGGAAACCCTAAGAAAGGGAGAAGAAACTTTCTTGGTTTAACCAGGTAAGTAATTAAGTCCCATTTTTAGTAATTTTTATATTTTCAAGATCGGGATAGTGTAACCTATCTAATTTGAGGATTTATTTGAAAAGTTATCACAGTATAGAGTTTGTGCCATTGATGTAAATGCTTAAAATTTGAAATTCATGGTAGAAAATGAATGGTTGTTAATAGATAAACAATTTTTACACAGTGAATTTTCATGAAAATTGAGATTTAGGGGCTAAATTGTAAACTTGTCAAATTCATGGAAAAATTCTTAATTTTGTGAAACATAAGTGCTGTAAATGTACATAGAAATTTCAGTTAGGCTTGGAATAAAAATTGACTTGTAAGAATTTTATTTTCCGAGCCTAGGGACATAATTATCATTAATGAAAAATTTAAGGGCAAAATGGTAATTTTGCCTAGAGTATAAATTGAATGCAATTGAATATGAATTGAATGAAATTGATGATTAAACTTATTTATATAGATCTGGACAACTCAAATCAATTACCAGCTCATAATTTTTCAACAACTCAATCCATCTTCATTGTCGCAAGTTCAGATCCTTTTGAGTCATCAAATACTTTAAACTCTGATGATTGGTAAAGACACGACACTTCTCATCGTACAAATGATGACGCCAAATTTTTAAAGCAAACACAATGGCATCCAATTTCAGATCGTGTGTCGGATAGTTCTTCTCATGCGGTTTCAACTGTCTCGAGGCATACGCTATCACCTTGCCTTCTTGCATCAATACACATCCAAGACCATTCAAAGATGCGTCGCTAAAAATCACAAATTTATTTCCTGACTCAGGTTATATTAACACTGGAGCCTCAGTCAATAATGCCTTTAGTTTCTTAAAACTCTGTTGGCGCTTTTCTGTCCATTCGAACTTGACATCTTTCTATAACAACCTTGTCATTGGAGTAGCAATCATAGAAAATCCTTTAACAAACCGTCTATAATAACCAGCTAAGCCTAGAAAGCTTCTAACCTCTGACACATTCCTCGGCGGCATCCAATCAACAATCGTTGAAATTTTGCTCGGATTAACTCTAATACCACCAGCAGAGACAATATGTCCCAAAAATCTAACTTCTCAGAACCAAAACTCACTTTTACTAAACGTGGCAAACAACATCTTATCTCTCAAAATCTTTAACACAGTTCTCAAATGCTCGGCATGCTTGGACTCATCCCGAGAATAAATCAGGATATCATCTATGAATACAACTACAAAATTATCCAAGTACGGTCAAAAGATCCGATTCATCAAGTCCATAAAAATGGCATGAGTATTAGTAAGTCTAGAAGGCATAGCAAAAAAACTTATAATGTCCATACCTCATTCTGAACACGGTTTTTGACACATCCGACTCTTTAACTCTCAAATGGTAGTAGCCGAATCTCAAATCTATCTTCAAAAACACTGTTGCCCCTTTCAATTGATCAAACAAATCATTGATCCTCGACAAAGGATACTTGTTTTTTTATAGTCACTTTGTTGAGTTGTCGATAGTCGATGCAAAGCCTCATAGATCCATCATTCTTTTTCACAAATAGTACTGATGCACCCCACGGAGAATAACTAGGTCTTACGAAACCTTTACCTGTTAACTCTTGTAACTAAACTTTCAACTCCTTTAATTCTGTCGGAGCATTCTATACGGAGCAATCGAAATAGGTGCAGTACCAGGAATTAAATCAATACCAAATTTAACTTCTCTTATAGGAGGCAATCTGGGCAACTCTTCTAGAAACACATCTGAATATTCACATACTATCGACACTGATTCAATTTTCAACTCAGACTCTTTTGTATTTAGTAAAAAGGCAAGATAAGCTTCATAACCCTTTCTTATACATTTTTAAGCAGTCATAGAAGAAATCACTACAGGCAAGTTATCGATTCACTTGATTCAACCCATAAATATCCCTATTTTCACATTTCAGTTCAATAAATTTTCTTCCACAATTTACTATCACATGATGAACAGTTAACCAATCCATACCAAGAATTATGTCAAATTCATCACATGGCAATAACATGAGATTAGCCAGAAAACAGTGACCTCTAATCATCAAAGGACAATTCTTACATACTTTGTCAACTAACACATACTTGCCTAATAGGTTTGACACTTTAATCACAAATTCTGTAGATTCAATAGGCATATTCATACTAGACATCAATTTCATACAAACATATGAATGGGTAGATCCCAGATCAATCAAAGCAACAACAGAAGTATCATTGTAACGTCCAGAATTTTGGACCTAGAAGAAATAGGTTTTGAGTAAGGGATCAGTTAGGAGACGGCACATAAAAGTTAGGAGTGCAAGAGAATGCTACAATTGATGGTTTGCTTTATTGGTTAAGTGATTCAGGGATGTTTAGGAGTGTCTGAGAAGTTTTGGGTTCAAATCTAGGCCTTAGCAAAATTTTTGTTTTAAGTGAATAAAACCCTTGGTGTTTGAAGTAGGCTTTTTAAATATTGGTGGGTAAAATTTAACAGAATGGGCCTGCTGGTCTGGTGGTTAAGTAAGTGTTAGTGTGTCTAGAGCATTTGGGTTCAAGTCTTGGGGTGTGCACTTTAGAGACCCTTTTATTTCTTATTTTGTTCCTTTTTAGTTAATAATTATAAGAATTTATAATTATTAAATTATGTGTTAAGAATTGGGTTTTATTATTACTTTTTTTGTTGTGATTTTTTATTATTTTATTTTATTTTGTTTTTGAAACGTTCTTCTCTTCTTGGCTTCTTCCCCCTTTCCCCTTTCTTTTTGATTTCGGTTCTGACTTGAGGATTTGGGATTTTCGCTCCTCCGCTACCGTCTTCGATCACAGTTAACAGGTTTAGGATTTGAAACCAATCTTCTACTTCCTGTTTTTCGTTATTTGATTGTTATTTTGTTTTGCAAATTCCTATTTCCCTTCGGCTTCTCGTATTGTTGCATTAACCCTCCGTTTCCGACCAATTTTGGGTGTCATATAGCCTAGTCACATGGGCGTGTGGCCGATTTAAGGATTTTGTCAGAAACCACACAAGCGTATGTTATGGGACACACGACCGTGTCTGATAGCCACACGGCCGTGTCTACCTTGCACTTGAACTTAGAGAAATTAAATAGTGAGATACACAGCCTGTTCACACGGCCATGCCCCTGCACCACATGGGCGTGTGCCTCTGTCACACGTCCATGTGCTACCCTTTATACGGGCATATGGATCCCCACACGGCCTGGACTGCTCCACATGGCCAAAGCACACGGGCGTGTGGCCCTAACTCGCTAAATTTCTAATTTTAGGGCAGTTTAAGTGCACTTACGATTCTATGTGTTCCAATCCCTCGACTAGGCTTACTGAGGGTTGACACGACTCTGCTCTGACTGCAATTTGTGTGCTATTTGTGATCGATTATGGGAAATGATTGATATTGGAACTGAGTGTACAAGTGTGCACGTTTTTGAAACTGAATGGTTGTCTCTGAATGACTGCTTTCGATTGTCTACTTCTAAATGTCTGCTACTGAATGACTGTTACTGAATGACTATTTCTGATTAACTGTCTGTAATGATGTTCTGAGTTGGTGCATTTGCATTCATGCATTTGCATGCATTCATGTGCATTTAACATTTTGGTTTGGGATATTGAAGAGAAGGATGACTGGTCTGATTTGGCAATTTAACTGTATCCTGTAGTCTCAATTCCCAGAGGGTCGTGCAAGATTTGGCTGTACTGCGAATTTTCGAACTGCACTGTACAGCACATACGTCAGCATCGGTACATATTGTTATCTGATCTGGCAATTTTACTGCAACCCGACAGAATAGTGGTCTACCGCATTGCACTGCACCGTTTGTATGTTAGCTACGCTACGTACTGTTATTTGATCTGGCAGTTCACACTGCATATCTATACCGCAGTTTACCGCATTGCACAGTACAACACATGTGCTAGCATTGCTACGTGATATATAAGACTGGCAGTCTAACTGCATACTGATAGCCCTAATTCCCAGAGGGTTGAGGGTAGTCCCAATTCCCTGAGGGACGTGGACAACGTAGACGATCATCATTTTCGGGTAACCTGGGATGACATCGTATGGAGTGCAAGGTTGGATGGGCTTTTCGAGGTCTTACTTGGAGTGCAGGGATGGGTGGGTCGATTATATCCCCACTGGATGTGCAGGGGTGGACAGAGATGGTGTGTTAGCTGGATGGGTGGGTTTATTTCATAACTCATTTGCACTCATATACATTTGACTGAATCTGACTACCTGAATGTGGCTGTACTGCTTGACTGATAAATATATTTGATTAACTGAGTGTGTTACTTCTACTGAATGTGTCTACAATATTGACTGATATGTCTGATTTACGGTTGCGATTGACTGGTTGATTGAAAGGCATTCATGCCTAAGTGGTTTCTGTAGACATGACTGCTACTGTACTAAGATGGGCTAGGGCCCAAGTCTGTTACTGATACTAAAAAGGGCTAAGGCCCAGTCTGCGACTATTGAGAATTATCGTTACTGTATCTGACAGAGCCATATGACTGTAAAGTTATATATGTTCTGTATTTGTTTTAAACGGTTTGTTTTAAAAGGGCTATTTGTTCTGCACTCACCGGGATGTCGCTTACCACAATGCTGGCATTCAAGTCTATTGGACCTAACATTTCCCACACTAGCCATCGAGGTAGCTTGAGCTTTAGAATCCGAGTATGGCTTCCCACGGTCTCTACGTGAATGCAAAATTGATACATTCAAACGAGAATACATTTCTTTGGATTTCTTTGACTGAGATGGGAATGATTTACTTATCGGCCTTTTTCTTGCATCTCTTGCCTCACTCTCAACCTTTCTTTTCTCTTTACTTCATTCTTCAGTTTTGTAAGCTCGTTCAACAAATTCTTTAATTTCTAAGATCCCAACTAACACCTTAATGTTCTCATTCAACACATCTTCAAACTTTTTACACATAATAACCTCAAAGGAAACACACTCACGAGCATACTTACTGAGTCTCACAAACTCTCGCTCGTATTCAGACATAGTCATTCGGCCTTGTTTCAACTCAAGAACTCTTTGCATTTCTGATCAATGAACTGCTGACTTATATAATTCTATTTGAATTCCTCTTGGAAGAAATCCCAAATGACTCTTTCCTTTGGTACCACTAATACTAATGTTTTCCACCAATGATATGACGAATCCCTCAGAAGTGAAATAGCACATTTTAAACACTCCTCTGGTGTACAAGAAAGCTCATCAAATGCCCAAATAGTATTTTTAAGCCAAAATTCTGCTCTCTTGGGATCATCATCTACATTAGCCCTGAATTTTTGACCCCGTGCTTTCGGATCTTGTCAACAGAAGGCTTATTCAATCTTAACATTCCTATATCTTGGGGAGCTACGGGAACCGGTTGAGGAATAGGAGGGGGTGGGGGAGGTTGAGCATTCAGATTCGCCCGAACAAACTCTGTGTACCACTCATCCATCATATAGGGAAAGACTTCCCGGGCCTCTCCTCTGTGACTAGTTGTCACATGCCTACTATAAGGTGGCGCGGTCCCTTGAGCGGGAGTCGGCGCATTACTTTCTACGTCATCAGCTACGGCTCAATCGGGATCCATTTACTATATGAAAGCACTATTTAAGTTGTTAGGAGTCGTCACACTATCACAATTTATACATGGCATGTATAGCTAGACTCGTACACACGCTAGGTTAGTCCGAGAATCGACTAAACCATAGCTTTGATACCACTAAATGCAGCACCCCTTACCCGAGTCTGACATTGGGACATGGTACGAAGCATTTCTGGACTTAAACATAACTAATCATACAAAACCGGGCCATAAAATTTCATTCAATGCCAAACCTTTCATTCATACTCATAATGTCCCTATTACAGGCCTACGAGGCCTTAAACCTATATTGGAAGTGGTTAGGGACTAAACCGAGAACTTTCGAAATTGTTACAACACTTAAAAAATTTTCATGTTTTGGAGAGTCATATGCTTGTGTGAGTCGGCCGTGTGGTCACACACGCCCGTGTGGTTCAGGACACGCCCGTGTCCTTAACCTATGTAACCCTCTGTTTATGACATCATCAGCAAAGTAGGGTCACACAGCCAGGTCACACGCCCGTGTGCTAGGCCGTGTGGCAAATTTAATTTTCGCATTTAAGGTGCAGATTGAGACACACACCCATATCCAAGGCCTTGTTTCCCACACGACTGAGACACACACCCATGTCTCTACCCGTGTGCCCCATACTAGGCATTCTATTTCTCGAAATTAAGTTACAAGGGACACACAGCCTGTTCACATGCCCACGGGGTTGACATTGTGTCACACACGGCCTAGACACACGCCCGTGTATCTACCCGTGTGGACAATGTATAGGCTATTTACCAAGCCTATTGCCACCCTGAAACTCAAAAACGCTTATACCCATTTCAAAGACACAACTCATAGCATACTTAAGCAACCAAACATCCATAATTATCAACTTAAATCATGCAAGTGCCATATCCATGCAATGCATCACCATATGATTATACTTATAATCAACATTTTCCAATTTCAAATGGCTTTATACAAAATTATCACTTAACCAATATGAGCCAATATCTTTAGCCCATTCATCATGACATATATACAAAATGACCAAGTCCCTATACATGCCATACTTTCAAAATATCAAAATCACAAATACCTCAAAATAAAGCCTTGATAGTGTGATGCGAACTTCGACAATTCCCAATTCCCGAGTTAGCTTGGTGACACTATAAAACAATGGAAAGAAAGGAAGGGTAAGCTATATAGCTTAGTAAGTTTATATGCAAATAATAAACATCATATTTATAACTTAATCATATGAAATCCATAATGGAAATTGATATGAACATTACTAAACTCTCATAGCCATTTCTTACCAGATCATAACCTTACCATAGGAGCATTACAGAACATCACATTTTAACTTATTGTTATTCTTCTATCCCGTAATCATCTGGACTTCTACGTACCTGTAATACTTACTTAGCATGTACTTTCGTTCTCGTATAAACTAGGCCCGTTAAACCACTTGAAATTACTGAAGATACTCGGGAGTCATACATAGGTCATACAATGCCATATCCCAGATATGGTCTTACATGCCAATAGCCCAAATATGGTCTTATACGAAAACTCATATCAATGCCATGTCCTGGACATGGTCTTACACGAAATCTCGTACCAACGTCATGTCCTAGACATGGTCTTACACGTACTACCATACCGATACCATATCCCAAATATGGTCTTACAATGGAACAAATCTCTATAGCTTCAATGTTATGGCTCTTGTATCCTGAAATGTTCCGAGGGTTCGTACCGAACTTCCACACTTATCAAATTATCGTCTATCACATTCATGCAATTAAACTCATCCACATAGTTAGTTACACAACTTCAAGCAATAATTAAACGTTTAACATAATATAACAATATGTTATTTACACATAAACTTACCTCAGTTTAAAAATTGCTAATATTGCAATTTAGTCCACAACCTTGTTCTTGCCTCGATCTAAGTCAGAACCTTGTCTTTCTTGCTCTATAATAACCAAATTAGCTCGTTTAATTATCACAATATTCAATTCAGCCCAATAATCATACTAAGGCAAAATTACATTTTTTGCCCCTAACTTTTCACTTATTTACACTTTAATCCCTAGGCTCGTAAAATGAAATGTATTTATTTTTCTCAAAACCAAGCCTAGCCGAACTTCTTTCATGCTTATAACAACCAACATTTTTCTTTTATTTCACATTTTTACTACATATTTGACAACTTTTACAAAAATGTCCCTTTCGACATTTTTATCGAAAATCACTTAGTAAAAGTCATTTATCTAACACCAAACTTTCATTTTCTACTATTAGAAATCAAAATACATGCATGTCACACATGGGTAAATTTTTAAACATAAACCCTATTTCAAAATAATGGTAGAAATAGGTAAATCGAGTGATAATGGCTTTAAAAACGTAAAAAGCATTAAAGATAAGCATTAAAGATGTGGCTAGGATGCACTTACTATCAAGCTTGAAAGTTGAAGAAAACCCTAGCTATGGCTTCCTTGTGAAATCAGACTATGGTGGGGAAGATGGACACCAATTTTGACTCCAGTTTCCCTTTTTATTCTTTTATTAACCAAATAACCAAAATGCCCTTTTTACATTTCTTTGAAATTTTACCCTTCCATGTCCATTTTTGTCCATCATGAGATATAATGGTCTAATTACTAAATAAGGACCTCTAGTTTACCATTTCATTTCAATTAAGAACCTAATGCTTCTAGAACACATATTTTGCACTTTTTACAATTTAGACCTACTAGTCAAATTGGACCCTCTATCGATAAAATTTCTTAACGAAATTTTAACACGTGTATTCAATCATACTATAGACCTTAAAACTTTATCACAATGAATTTTTCTACTTTGGATTCGTGGTTCCGAAACCACTGTTCCGACTTGGCCCTAAATCAGACTATTACATGTGTTGAGACATATGAAGCTTGAAAAAGCATAAGCCCTCTCAAGCTTACTGATATGGTATTCTTACGAGCTTACTATTTATACTCTTTGGAGTATTCTGTTCATGTTTTTCGAAACATTTTGATTTGGTCATGATCTGCATTTGTTGTAACACACCCACGCTATATGAGCATTCTGTTTATAAATTCTTTGTGAACTTTCTATTAAAGGCTCTCCAGAGCTTACTGGTAGTGCTCACTTGAACTTACTATTGTCAAGCTATCTGAAGCTTTTTGTTATATGCTATCCAGGTGTTTTCTATATAGTGCTCTTCGGAGCTACCTGACTCAAGTTCTTTGTGAACTTTCTGTTATCAAATTCGGACAAGTATTTTGTTACATGACTTTTCCAATATAAGTTCTTTGTGAACTTTCTGTTACCAGGCTCGGATATGCTTTCTATTTCATGCTCACCTGAACATTTTGTTAAAGTGTTTGAAAGTAAGCTTTCTATTTAGTGCTAATAAAAGCACTTTTGATTTTAAGTTGATGGAATGAAAGTATAGTACACTATAGCTGTACCACCCTTGTATCCATCGAGATTTCAAATGAAGAAAAGAAGGGAGTTGTGATATGAAGTTAAAGAAACAAATCAAAATGAGATCACTATATGGAAATACATAGAATATATAGGATTTTAAGAATTGATGAACTCATCCATATTATTGATAATTATATGAAATAAAGGACTAACATTTTGGCAAGGTTGTGTATGCTTGGGTTATGGCCAAATTACTTAGGTTGCATGTGTATGTTCATTTAATGAATAAATATGTGGTAAGTTGAATTTTAGTTATATGAGCCTACTAAGCACTATGTGCTTACCTAGTTTATTTTCCCTATTTGTAGTGCTTAGAAGCTCGTGAAGCTTGGACGAGGGTCAGAGCATCATCACACTATCAATCAGCTCATTTTGGGTATAGTTAGAAATCTTACTATAGTATAATAACATGTATAAGCCAGTAAAATTAATGTTGAAGTTAAATTAGATGAATGTAAACTAGCCAATGGAATGGCTAGTGTTGATATGATTTTGTTATGTATATAAAGTTCAATTATGGTTATGCAAATATGGTTATGCAAATATGTTAGTAAGGTTTGATTCATGTACAAGTATAATGGTTGAATTGGTTGATTGATACTTGCAAGCATTGGTGCAGGAATTGGATGAAATTGGGTGAGAAATAAGACTTGGAAATAGCCTTATTTTGTCCACACGGGTAGACATACGAACATGTGTCTTGACTATGTGTGACACATGGTCTATTATATGGATGTATAGCCTGGCCGTGTGTCCCCTGCATCTTAAAAATTTGAAACAGAATGCTCAGAAATGAGCACACGGGCAAAGACACAAGCGTGTGTCTCAGCCTTGTGAGGTACACAGCCTAGAACACGGGCGTGCGACACGGCCGTTTGAAACCGACACCTAGTTTTCGAAAAATAAATTAACCACACGGCCTAGCACACGGGCGGGTGGCTTGGCCGTGTGACTTCAATTTCTACATGAGGTACAAGTCAGAGAGTTACACGGGTTGGGGACACGGGCGTGTCAAACCACACGGCCTGACTACACGGGCGTGTCTCTTGCCACACGGTCGTGTGACTCCTTTATATAAGGAAATGTTTGAAATTTTGTGAAAATTTTCTTGAGAGCTCGACTAGTCCCGACTCGATTCTAATGCATATTTTGGGCCTTAAGGGTCCATATAAGGGACATATGATTAATCTCGAGAAATGAATAGTAATCGACTCGAGTTATCTATAACTGTTTTGTAAACCCTGTAATGCCTCGTAACCCTGTTTCAGCGACGAATAAGAGTTAGGGGTATTACACTCAGAACATAAGGACATATATGTGACTGAATAGACTAACAGTACTTTGGACAATACCCAAATAAAATAGATCCTAGATTCATTTATGGATTTATTCACTTGTGAAATTCATAGTTTGGCATACCTTACTCTTGAATGGATGGTGGACTATGTATGTTGGATACTTTGATGTAAATAAAAGCCTAAGTTCAAATAGATAAGAAACTGAAAGCTGGTGCATTGGGTATATGACTTCTGTAGTATGTAGCATCATTCCACAGCATTCATTGCCCAATTAAAGGGTAATCGACATTACATGATAGATGAAAATTAAATATGGTCATGGTCACTTGTTTTTGTGGTAAATAATTTAATTAATATTTCATAGTAATTGACTTTTCATGAAGAAAGATGTAATAGCTATCATGAGATAAAATAGGATCATATAGGAGAATGAATTTATCTCAAAGAGATTAAGGATATGCTATGAGGGTAACACACTTATGAAAAGCTCTTTCGATGAGTACGTATTAAGTAGCTTTCATAATGGCATGTAACAAGGGAGAACTAGGACACACTACTCTAGTAGAATGACTTCGTGACTAAATAAGTTTATAATTAATAGGCGAAATGCTGAAACACAATTATAAATTATTTGAGCCCTAATTATATATGTCCAATTGATCCCTCTGCTAGCTCAAAATAACCAAAAAAAAAAAATTGCATGTAGAACCAATAAGTGAAAATAAAAATTGCATTTTCTCGCTAAGTACAAAAATGACTTGAAAATTATTTAAGGTTCTTCAAATTATTATAAATTAAATAATTGAAGTTCAAAGATGAAATTAAATTAATTAGCCATCATAAGATTTTTTGAATAAGGAAATTAAATATATTTCATTATAGATTCTATTATGGTAAAGCTATTATGATTTTAACAGAATTAGATTTGGGTTGAGAAAAATCATTTAATTTAGAAATTAATTTAGTTAATTTAAGTAATTAAATTAATTGATTATATAATAGTTATTTTGGAAAATAGAAAATAAATATTTGGTTTGATTAAATTATAAAGCGTTGAGTAAAAAGTCTAGGAAGTATATATAATTTGACCTAATACATTAGAGGACCAACTTAGTCCTTGTGTGAACAAAAGGGTTGACAACCCTGGTAAAATTAAAAGGATGTGCCACCGCTCTCTCTACTTCTTGTAGAAGTTGCTTTTTCTATTTAATTAATATTATTCATCAAGGAATTATTCAACCAGAACTTTTGTACACCTCCCTATAAATAAATAACACCGGTTAATCTACAAATATTCTACAAAGTACATCGTTACTCTGTTAGAAAGTAGTGTAAATTTATTTTCTAAGAATACATTCTATTTTCTAGGAATTACGAAATTTATTGGTTTCTAGATAGAACGTACTTTCCTACAGAAAGTAAGTAAAATTTTCTTTTCTATGTTTATTGGTTCATGTTGCTTGTGCGACGAGATTCATAGTTTGAGGATAGCCGAGAAGGTCGTTTGGTTGAAAGTCAAGATAAAATTGAGTTTTTCCTGTGCAAAGCAAAAGTATAATTTTGGTTAGGGTTTATTACTATAAATATCACAAAAAGGCTCGGCTTTAGAAAAATTTTAAAACTTCTATTGTACCTATAATAACTATTTTCTAAAGCTTCTCTTAGATCCTTACTTTTTGGAGGTCAAATTGTCTTTAGAGAACTTGCTATCATACCAACTATTATCCTCAAAATACACCAAGATAAAGCTGAATTGGTATTTAAAAATAAAGAAAACAAAGCTAAAAAAGATTGCTCAACAATTTTAGAGTGGATCAACCTAATTGTCTACCTCTATTACCTTAGTGTTCTTTAATTAAGAATTTTCCCCAATCCACTAATTGGTACCTTTCAAGGATAAGGTATAACCCACAAGACTCTATCTTTGATATGATAAGATAACACCACTTGTAACAGCCCATACTCGGTCTAGTTACCCGACCTGAGTACGAAGTTTTACTTAGGTTGCCAGGACACCATGAAACAATGATCAATAAAAATGCCACATACAATACAATAATTAATCACAAACCATCATTCTAAGAATCCATAGATTTGTAAACATCATTATCAAACTCAAAACGAGCCTTAAAACATTATTCAAGATCCAATAAGTGAATCAGTGTCCTATGTAACACCTTATACCCAATCCAATCACTAGACCCAAGCCACAGGATGTCACTACAGTAAATAAAGATCATCATATACAATTTCAAATTAAAAATCAATTTTTTTTCATTTCATAATCCATGTAAAACATTATTAATAAACTAATTCGGGTCCCAATTAATCTTTCGGAAGCTCTAAAACAAGTTTGGGATTAAACAAGGACTAAATTGAAACTTTACACAAAAGAGAGGAAACAATGCAAAACAGGGGTCACACAGGCGTGTGGTCAGGCTGAGGCCATGTATTGCTGAGCCACACGACTATGTATCTAGACCGTGCGGATCAAATAGTAAAATTCCAACATGACTGGGTCGTGTAAACAATTGTGCCCGTGTTATTAATTATGCTTCCTAATTACCAGTGGCACACGACCCTGTCACCAGCCCACATGTGACACATGACTGTGTGGGTAACCATGTAACACCAAAAAATGTTAACTATGCAATTGATTCAAACCAAACACTTAAGTACTTCTAAAAACACATTTAGATACATTAAAACCATACTCAAAACATTTCAAATACTTGAGCCAAAACATGGAATAATACGTCCTAATAGTGCCTAACCAATATGTCATTTTGGTACCATTACAAAGAAGTTATAAAATGGTACCACATATCATAATTTACTTAATACTAAATTGATACATCTATAAATTTCAAAATGCAAAATTAGCCATAATTTAAATTACTCATAACACCAAAATAAAACTTACCAATTCCCACCTTTAGTCTTGCCAAAGCACAAAATTAATTTAACCAAATGGGCCACACATTACAACTATCTTATAACATGTATAACTCAACCTTTCATCCAAGCATCACTATTGTCATAATCTTTCATGATTCAAGACTATTCACATATCAACTAAGCATCCCTATACCATTCATGCCAACCAAATATACCATATAAATTTCAAGATCAACCATACATTTAAACCATTATAGTCACATTACAACATTAACCTTTAAAACTCCAACACATGATCCCACAACAACCTATATACATGCCACATAATCGAAGTAGAAACGATATCAAGATCTATCGAGACTAAAGCTTATTAGTCTGAGCTTTGGATTTGATTCACAACATTGTTTTGCAAAAACTGAGTAAGCTTCATGAAAGCTTAGTAAGTTCATATAATAACATGTACATTAATTTACCTTATCAACCAAAAATACATTTATATAACTATGTATACATGTCATTTTTAATTCTAATATTTCATTTCACAAGAAACAGGTGAGACTTTCATATACTCATGTAACAGGGCAATCAATAACACAATTCAATCAAATCAATCAAAGTATTTAATACATATTTAACTCATCAAGTCATTCACTTATTTTATTAATCAAGACAGATCAATGAACCATAGTAAAAGAGTTTGGATACACGGTTTATCGTATCAAGATACACCAGGGTGATAAACAGGGCACAAAAGTGCATACAGGAGCACCAAAGTGCAAACAGGGTACCAGAGTGCATAACCGGGCACAAATGTGCAGTCAAAGCATCGTAATGCAAATAGGAGGATAAATATCCTATCAGGAGCACGGATGTGCTATTAAGAGTATGAAAGTACTATTAGGAGCACTTATTCAGGATTTAGGACATTCATGCTATCACAACACTTCCAATACTAAAGCATATATTCAATTTATCTCAAAATTGTCAATACTCCACACAGAGATTAATTACACCACACATATCTAAATACCTTTCATTTAAGTTCAAACACAACTTCTATATAAATGTCATTTCATTCAAGATTCATTAAGTATAAATATAAATATTTATAACAATTAATCAACATATATAATGATCAAAAATTGTATGAACTTACCAGGGGCAAACAACAAAAGCAAAAGTGTTAGGGACTAATCTATGATTTTATTTTTTCCTTGATTGCCTACTAGTTCTTGATCTATACAATCATTTATTTCCAATTATTAATTCCAAATACTTTAAATCATCACATTTCATGTATATTACATCTTTTATTTATTTTTCAAAATTTCCCTAAAGTGCTACTTTTTATTCACTTTAGTCCATAAAATCAAAATAAGCATATAATTCATTTTTAAGCCCCAAAATTTAAATCCAACTTCAAACACATCCCTATATAGCTCTCAAACATCTATATTTATAAATATTTCATGTCAATTTCAACATATTCTCGTTTTAGTCCCTAAATTAGAAACTAACAAAAATGACTTTATAAAATAGTCATAGTTTCCATCAAAGCTTTAAACTCAACCATATAACATTAATAACATCAAAATTCAAAAATGGTAACTTTTCAAAACTTTGACAATTTTACGATTCAGTACTTGAGCTTGCTAGATTAAGCTACAACGGTATCAAAAACATAAAAAATTATGAAAAACATACATCAATTACACTACATGTAAAGGCCGAAAGCTTGGAAGAATTTTGAAGCTTCCAATTTCCTCTTCAATGGCTTCAAATGGTGGAAAATGATAATGAAGACAACCTTCTCTTTCCATTCACTTTTTTTTTTTTTTTTATCTTTTTAACTAAACATTAACCTTTTATTATTTTAACAAAACATGTGTTAAAAACATGCACTAACTATACATAAATATATATTACGGCTTAATTGTCATATAAGTCCTCTCACTTTTACCATCTAAGTCATTTATTTAATAGAAATCAATAATGATTAACTTTAGTGATTTTTATGATTTAGTCTTTGTACCTTAATTAACCATCCAATCACTAAAATTTTCGAACCAAAATTAAATACACCTATATAACAACTCCGTAAATATTTCATAAAAATATTTACACACTCGATTTATGGAAACGAGGTCTCGATACCTCATTTTTTAGACCCACTAACTTTAAGGTCAAACCACTTGTACTTTAATTAACCGTCCAATTAGCAAAATTTATCAAAGCAAAATTCACTATGAAATTGTATTTGACTCGTAAATATTAAATAATAATATTTACAGACTCGTCGAAATTGTTGTCTGGAAACCACTGTTTTTGACACCACTAAAAAACGAGTTGTTACATCCCATGTATCGATACTTGGGTCGTAGGTACCAATACAAAGGGGACAATAAACCCCTGGGGTTGTTGTATTGATACATAAAGGCATAGGTATCAAAACTTAACTTAGGGTACTAATACCTTGACCACTTGTTTCGATACCCTTAACCCTAAAAGCTTCAATCAACTTACTATCAACATTGTACTGATACATAGAGGTATAAGTATCGATACTAGTCCTGTAGTGTACCAATACTTGGCTAGAAGTACCGATACTTCTTGCAAACCTATAGAATTTCCAAAACAAAATCACATTGAGACATGCATTAATATTTTCCTAAGGTACTCAAATGAGCCTAACATTCTAATAAGGTATTACCAACATAATTGAACCATCAAAACATGACCAAGACACATATTTAGCAATATGGAGCAATCACCGATAATAAAACAAACAATAACATAAACTTAAACCAACTATATTGCAAACATACTCCAATAAACATACAAATTCAAATTACCAATTAACAAGCTCAATACCTTAGCGTTTAGAACATGATTCTAACAACTTTATAACTAATGGGGTCCTAGGTCATGCCCTCATAAAAGTTTAATTGAAAACCAAAAGTGTTCCATTACAAACAAATTGAGAGAGTGCAAAGACTTGAGAAAAGCTACTATTACAAATTCCCTTCCCTGCCCTTGACTTGCTCTTGAGACAAACAATATATACGCTAAGCTAAATCAATCAATGTTGATTCAATGCATAATAAATAATAATTTCCAATAGCGAGAAAACAATCAAGGTTTCACTAAGCTATAGAAAATCATGTAATATCAATTAAAGGATTTCAATGATTGAAATAGTTTCAATAACAACTACATTTTCAAAATTTTCCATAGTATCAATGACAATTCAATCACCAAATTAATCCATTTAGTAAATCATTTTTGCCTAAGTAACTCGAGTAGGAAAAACATTTGGACACTTGAGTGACCAATCGAACTACCACAATGAGCAATGGCTCAAACGCCTACAATATCAATACTTCATTACTTGTTGAATGTGACTTAACAATGCCATCTCTACATCAAATGCGCGAGCATTACAATGACAATATTTGTAACAGCCCATTTTTTGGTCAAATCGGAACAGTGGTTTTGGAGCCACAAATCCGAAGTCAAAATAATTATTTTATTATTTTATTAAATTTTACAGTATGATAGAATAATTGTGTGAAAGTTTCGTAGAGAAATTTACCGTTTGAGTGTTTAATTCGGTAAAAATGACTAAATTGCGTAAAGCGTAAAAGTTGAGTTCTATTAGCTAAAAGGGCTTAATAGCTATAGAACTTTAAAGGAAAGGCCCTTATATGGAAATTAACTTATAAATGTTGGTAGTGGAATTTTATGGCTTGGCATTATTGAAATTATGATTAAGGTTAAAATAGTAAAATAGTAAATTAAGTTAAGATAAAATAAAAAAAATTGAATCATCATCTTCCATTATCTTTTCATCACTGAAAATTCAAAGAAGAAGAAGCTAACTTAGGTTTTTACATTCGGCCAAGTATTTTTGCTCATTAAGGTACGGTTTTTGTCTTGTTTTTCATGATTTCTACGTTTTTGATATCGTTGCAACTAGGTCTAGCTAGCCCATGGACTAATTTGAGAAACTTTTAAAGTATTTGAATGTTGCCATTGTTGGATGCTTGAGCATTTTCATGTTTAATGATAGAAAATGCATCTTTGTTGTTAGATCAACAACATTTGTAAAGTGATTTTTAGTCAAATTGCAAATTAGGTGTTAAATTGAAAAATGTTAAAATTATGTGGTTAAATTTTGAAATAAATGAAAATTATGGGCTGCTAGGGACTAATTTGATATTCGGCTAGCATGGGTTTGTTCTTTATTGCATGAATTTGCAATTTTATGTGATAAGGACTAAATCGTAAAAATGTGAAACATCAGGGAAAAATGTGTAAATTTGCCAAAATATGAATTATGGGCTAAATTGAATAGAATGGATATTGAATAAGCTAAATTTCATATTATATAGATCAAGAAAACTCAAGATCTGATCAAGATCGAGGAAAAGGCAAAGTAATCGAATAGTCGATAATTTCTATCTGAGCAGTACGAGGTAAGTTCGTATAATTAGAATTAAGTAATTAAATTTGTACTTAATTGAATTGAATGTATATATGTTGTGAGAATTTGAATTATATGATATTTAAATGCCTAAATATATGTTTACCGAAAACTACTGAGCCCATTTAAACCGTAGAAATTCGTAGGATACAAATGACATGTCACTAAGGTTACCATTTGGTTGAGATCCTACATTTGTTGTAGACTCACCGCAGCTTATATGTAACGCCCCAAAAATTTTATTTTTGTTTTTGTGTATGTGTGACACAAATATCTATCTGCTTTAGTGGTTAAGTGTTCTGGGTGTGTTTGGGAGGTCCCAAGTTCAAGCCATGACTTGGGGAAATTTTAGTATTTTTATGAATAAGGCCCTATCTCTGGTTAGTAGGCTTTTATTTAAATATTTATAAGTAGGTATCAAAATGGGTCTGCTGGTCTGGTGGATAAGTAGATTGTTGGTGTGATGGAGGTCCGATGTTCGAGTACTGGTGTGGGCATTATTTTCGCTTAAAAATTCAGCTAGAGTTGTGTTGAAAGAGGACACTGAGTAGTGGATGTGTAGTGGGAGTTGAGGGAGGAAATTAAGGGATTTTGGGATTCTATCAAAATCTTTTTGCTAATTTCGGTTCATCCAAAAGAAATTCTGTTCTTTCTTCCCCAAATTTCTTCCATCATTCTGACTTTTTTTCCACCCTTCCTCTACTGAATTTTTATTGTTTTCTTCCTCTTCTCTTTTGATTTCTTTTGTGCTTCCAACTTGTTCAACGATTGAATTCGCTTGATTAGGTAAGTATTCGTTTTGCCTCTTCCTCTCGTTCATACTGTAGAGGCTGGATGGGTAGGACTTTACTTTCTGTACACTGTACATCTGATACTGAATTGGGCTAAGGCCAAACTGCACTGATACTAAAAAAGGCTTAGGCCAAGAATGTGTATGACTGCATACTGTTTGTTTGTTTTTTGTGGCGATTACACACTGAGTTTACGTAAACTCACACCTTCTATTTAATGTTTATAGGTAATCCCAAACTTAGATGGATCGGAGCAGCAGAGGACTCGACGATGACCACGATTTTTGGACTTTTACGATTTATAATTTACGATTTATGGTTTTATTATCATTAGTTTATTTGGATGTAATTTGGGGACTTCTAAATTTTTGTTTAATTTGGTTTCTATTTATTTTTATGGATTCATAACAGTTAAACGTAGGACAACTCAGTTTTCAAAAAGCTAAAGTTTTATTTTCTAATCTCACGATTACTTAAACTATTTTTAAAGCTTTCGCAATGAGATAATTTTTTAAACAATCGATTAATGGGTAAAAAAAATTTCAAAACGAATTAAAATAAGAGATTAAGGATAGTAACTAAATGGAAATGGTTTTAACATAACGATTTAAGTTTTCAACCACCCTATCATATGACATCGCTAGATACGGCCATAACATCTAAGCCATGTTTGGGGTGTTACATGTAGCAGTATCAGAGGTAGGTTGCAAAAATCGACTGTAGATTATGGGTTTTAAAACTTCATTTTTAAAGAACTGATTTTTAATGATTTGAAATGTTTTTATTGAGTATGTGGTACATCGACTCTCCGGCACTGGTCCTATAAGTATTCTAAAATTGATATATGTTTAAACTGAAAATGTTATAGACAGAATATTTTGAAATTACTATAGGTAGTATACTGCAGAAATACTCTAGTTAGTATATACTAAAAACTGTAGTTAAACTGAAACTATAGTAAAACTGCTAGAGATTGCGACATACGAAAACAATCTTTGAATTACTGAAATTGTTTACATAAAACATCTATTAATAAACATTGAATTGTAACTAATTCATAAAAATTTTAATACAGATAAGTTCGATTGGATATAAGCATACGAGGTATCTACAAACGGGGTACTAGAAGCCGAGGTAGAGGCCGTAGGAGAGCTTGAGCTGAGTCCTCGTCATCTGGCAGCATACTTAATCTAGACACGAGTGAGACACCAGTATCACTTGCTACTGAGACTGGATCTCAAGATAGCATGAATGGGGACAACACACTGTCCCAAGCTATGCTTAGGATTTTGGAGAGGGTCACTGGGCCCAATATTAGATCTAGGGGCCAAAGGTCGGTTACAAAACGACTCCAGTCCAATAGAGTTGAGCTCTTTAGGGGAGTCACTGGAGTCGCCCCAAATGTGGTCAAGTACTGGATTGAGGCCACAGAGAGGATCATAGATGATCTAGATTGCACCCCCGAGCAGAAATTTAAAGGTGCAGTCTCACTACTGTAGGATGAGGCTTATCAGTGGTGGCTTACTGTTAAGGAGGGCACTCAACCCGAATACCTGACCTGGAAGTTCTTTAAGACCGCTTTCCAAGGGAAATATATAGGAGCCAGTTATGTGGACGTTCGTAAAAGGGAGTTCCTGAATCTTACTCAGAGGGATCAATTAGTGGCCAAGTATGAGGCTGAGTTTCTCAAACTGAGCCGCTATGCCCGAGGTATAGTGGCATTGGAGTATGAAAGGGTGTGTCAGCTTTGAGGACGACCTCAGAGATAATTTGAAATTTCTACTAGCATAAAGGGAGCGAGATTTTTTTACCCTAGTCGAGAAGGCGAAGATCGCCGAGGAGGTTAAGCGCGCTGAGCGCCAAAATCGTGATAGAGAGAGAGGTAGGAACAAGAGGGATTTAAAACCCTCGAGTTTTGTATAAAAGCCTAAGAAAAACGTCAAAGCTGATGGGTCGGTTAGAGCTGAGCCCTTGCTGCTCCTGCTGGGATGTTACTTTATGGGGGTTGTGGTAGACGCCATCAGGGCGAGTATTGAAGGAGGACTGGGGCATGCTTGAGATGTGGGTCTTTAGATCATCGTATTAGGGAGTGTCCATTGAGGGTCAATTAGATGCAAGCTTAGGGTACTGGTACTGCACAGCCACAGAGGGTAGTTCAGTAGCTACGGAGAGGCTGTGGTTAGGCTAGGGGTGGGCTATTGGCCATGGACAGAGAGTACCAGGCAAAGGTGCTGGACAGACTGAGGTAAGGCAACTTGCTTTTGTTTATGCTACACGCTGCCGAGAAGATGGAGATGCTTCGAACGTTATCACGGGTACTTTTATTATTTATGATGTACCTTACATTACTTTCATAGATATAGGATCCACTCACTCCTATGTATCCTGCATTATGTCTGGAAATTTAGGAGTTTTGGTTGAGAGTACTACGAGTGAGGTTACTGTACTGAGTCCGTTGGGGCAATCCGTTCAGGTTAATAAATTATTTAGAGATGTCCCTTTAGAGCCTCAAGGGGAAATCTTCTTGGTTGACTTAATGGAGCTTCCGTTTGGGGAGTTCAACCTAATATTGGGAATGGATTGGTTGGTCAAGCACCGTGTCAGCTTGGATTGTACGACTAAGAGGGTCGTATTGAGAACTAGGGAAGATAATGAGGTAGTCATGATAGGTGAACGCCAAAATTATTTATCTAATATGATATTTGCACCGGTGGCGGAGAAGTTGGTTCATAAGGGATGTGAGGCATTCTTGGCCTACGTAAGTGTTTCTGATTCTGGGGACTCTATGGTTAAGGACATCAGAATGATAAAAGAATTTCTGGACGTCTTTCTTGAGGAGCTACCGGGCTTACCTCTGAATTGCAAGTTGGAGTTTGGGATTGAGCTACTTCTCAGTACAGCTCTGGTGTCTGTCGCTCCCTATCGAATGACACCAAAGGAGCTTGTGGAGCTTAAGGCTCAGATTCAGGACTTATTGGATCCTGGGTTCATCCGCCCTAGTGTGTCCCCATGGAAAGCACCAGTACTATTTATAAAGAAGAAAGATGGATCCATGCGAATGTGTATCGATTATTGGTAACTAAATAAGTTGACCATTAAGAATAAGTACCCACTATCGAGGATAGATGACCTGTTTGACCAGTTTCAAGGAGCTTCGATATTCTCTAAGTTTGACCTTCGATCTGGGTATAATCAGTTGAGGGTTAAGATATATATAAGACGGTGTTTAGGACTCGTTATGGTCATTACGAGTTCCTAGTGATGCCATTTTGGCTGACTAATGCACCGGCAAATTTCATGGATCTGATGAATCGGGTATTTTAGCCTTATTTGGATCGATTTGTGGTGGTGTTCATTGACAACATACTGGTTTACTCAAGGACTGAAGATGAGCATGAAGAGCACCTTAGAGTTGTTCTTTAGACTTTGAGGGAAAATTAGCTCTATGCTAAGTTTAGCAAGTACGAGTTTTGGTTATGTGAGGTGACATTCCTAGGTCATGTGGTTTCTGTTGAGGGGATTCGAGTTGATCCTCGAAAGATTGAGGCTATAGTGGAGTGGAAGCAGCCTAGGAACGTGTCTGAGATCTGCAGTTTTCTGGGATTGTTGGGTTATTATCGACAGTTTATGGAAGGATTCTCACTGATCGGAGCACCCTTAACTAAGCCGCTACGTAAGGGTGTAACTTTTGACTGGACTGATGCGCAGCAAGAGAGCTTTGAGAAGCTTAAGATTGTACTACTAACAGAGGCTCCAATTTTGATACAAGCAGAACCTGGAAAAGAGTTTACAGTTTATAGTGATGCATCTCATGTCAGTTTGGGATGTGTGTTGATGCAGGATGGTACGGTGGTAGCATATGCATCTCATTAGCTTAAGACTCATAAGGTGAATTATCCGACGCATGACTTAGAGTTGGTCACCGTGGTTTTGCAATGAAAATCTGGAGGCATTCTCTGTATGGTGAAAAGTGTATCATCTACACTGATCATAAAAGCATCAAGTATCTACGCACTTAGAATGAGCTAAATCTTAGGCAGTGTAGATGGATCGAGCTACTTAAGGACTACGACTGCACTATTGAGTACCACCCTGGCAAGGCTAATATAGTGGTCGATGCACTGAGCCACAGAGCTATGACCAATCTAAGGGTGATGTTTGCTCGCCTTAGCTTATTTGATGATGGTAATCTGTTAGCTGAGCTTTAGGTTAAATCGACTTGGATTGAATAGATTAAGTGTAGGCAGTTGGAGGACGAGTCTTTGGGTCTAAAGTTCTGACAGATTAAGAGTGGTAGCATTACGGATTTTGGACTGAATAATGATGGGGTACTCTATTTCTGTGGGAGAATCTGTACTCTAAATGATACTGATTTGAGACAGTTTATACTGAGAAAGGTGCATAGTAGCCCTTATGCTATGCATCTTAGTGGAAATAAGATATATCGAGACCTTTGTGAGTTATATTGCTGGCTAGGACTGAAACGAGATGTTACTGATTTTGTGGCTAGATATCTAACTTGCCAGCAGGTTAAGGCTAAGCATCAGTTATCTTTAGGTTTGATGTAGCCAGTTAAGATTCCTTTATGGAAATAGGAGCGAGTGACCATGGACTTCGTTAGTGGGTTGCCCCTAACACTCACTAAGAAGGATTCAGTATAGGTCATCATGAATCGATTGACCAAGTCCGCCCACTTCATACTAGTTCATACTGATTATTCTGTACAGCAGCTGGCAAAGCTTTATATTTCGAAGAGAGTGAGACTATATGGAGTACCGGTTTTGATTATCTCAGATAGGGATCCTCGCTTCACGTTTCAGTTTTGGAGAAAATAACATGAGGCTCTGGGTTCAAGGTTGGACTTCAGTACTGTGTTCCATCCTCAGACTGATGGTCAGTTTGAGAGGGTGATTCAGATACTAGAGGATATGTTAAGGAACTGTGTTATTGATTTTTTAAGCAGTTGGAAGGATTATTTGCCACTAGCGGAGTTTGCCTATAATAATAGTTCCAATCAAGCATCTAGATAGCACCTTACGAAGCTCTGTACGGTCATAAGTGTCGAATTCTTTTATGTTGAGCGATGTGTTCTGGGTCCTGAATTGGTTTCAGAGACAGATGATAAGGTTAGACTGATTTGGGATCATCTAAAAGTGACATCTGATAGACAGAAGTCATATGCAGATCTGAAAAGATGCGAGATCTAGTATTTTATGGGGGACTACATATTTCTCAATGTCTCGCTATGAAAGAAGGTTCTAAGGTTTGGTCGTAAAGGCAAGTTGAGCCCTAGGTTTATGGGACCTTACCATATTCTACAGCGAGTGGGACCGATTGCTTATCAGTTGGAGCTACCTCCAGAGTTGGATTGAATTCATGACCTGTTCCACGTCTTGATGTTGAGGCGCTACCGCTCTGACCCTACTCATATTGTCCCAGTTGAGAAGATTTAGGTTAGGCCAGACTTAACCTTTGAGGAGGAGCCGATTCAGATTCTAGACCGCGATGTAAAGGTTCTGAGGAAGAAGTCCATTCCACTAGTGAAGATGCTGTGGCGTAATCATAGCACTGAGAAGGTGACGTGAGAGCTTAAGGATGCGATGCGTCTGTAGTATCCTTATCTGTTCTAATCAGGTAAATTTCGAGAATGAAATTTTCTTTTAGGGGGTAGAATTGTAACACCCCAAAATTTTTATTTTTTGTTTTTGTGTATGTATGACACAAATATCTATCTGCTTTAATGGTTAAGTGTTCTGGGTGTGTTTGGGAGGTCCCAAGTTCAAGCCATGACTTAGGCAAATTTTAGTATTTTTATGAATAGGACACTATCTCTAGTTAGTAGGCTTTTATTTAAATATTTGTAAGTAGTTATCAAAATAAGCCTACTGGTCTGGTGGATAAATAGAGTGTTGGTGTGATGGAGGTTCAGTGTTCGAGTATTTGTGTGGGCATTATTTTTGCTTAAAAATTTGGCTAGAGTTGTGTTGAAAGAGGACACTGAGTAGTGGATGTGTAGTGGGAATTGAGGGAGGAAATTAAGGGATTTTGGGATTCTATCAAAATCTTTTTGCTAATTTCGGTTCATCCAAAAGAAAATTCTATTCTCTTTTCTCCAAATTTCTTCCATCATTCTGACTTTTTTTACCCCTCCTCTGTCGAAATTTCATTGTTTTCTTCCTCTTCTCTTTTGATTTCTTTTGTGCTTCCACCTTGTTTGACGATAGAATTCGCTTGATTCGGTAAATATTCGTTTTGCCTCTTTCTCTTGTTCATAGTTAGTTTTCTGAAATGGGTTTGTTTTGGTTCTTACAGATTAGGTGAAAATCAAGTAGCGATTGGTACTTCTGCAATTTTTTTAAACGGTTGGGTTCTCGATTCGCTGTCGGTAAGTGATCGGGTTCACTTTTTCAATATTCTAAGGTCTCGTTGTGAAATATTCCTGATTTAGTTTTCGATTGTGTCGCTAAAATCGAATTTGGTAATGTCAATTATAGGTTCTCGAAGGCTCGAGAGTGCTTACGTGTTGAAAATGAACCAGGTGTGTACCTAATTACACAGAAAACGAGGATTCGACGAAAGCCAAAAACCTCACTGTCGATGCCACACGGGTGTGTGGTCGCCCGTGTGGTAGGCTGTGTGCCCTAACACGGGCGTGTGATAACGAGGCCAGACTGTGCACGTAAAACACGACCGTGTGATGGCCAAGCAAGCCGTGTGCGAGGCACGAGCTAGACTGTTTTGGGCCATGTGGGCCACACAAACATGTAGAATTTTGGGCCAAGTTGTGTGATCCATACGGCTAAGGCCAATTTGGGCGTGTGGGTCCACACGGGCAGGCCACATGGGCATGTAAGCCCATTTTCACTGAATTGATTTCTAAAGTTACACGGGTAGCCCAAGTCGACTGTGGACCTACTGTAGGGTCGGTAAGCACTACTTAGACCCTTAATTGTGTAAACTGAATAAATGATAGTTGTACTGAGCATGACAAATGTCTGCCTATTTACTAATATATATATATATATATATATATGTATATGTTACTGATAGTTGCATAAAAGCATGACATTTATTGTATGTTGCATTGCGTTGGGATGAGATGTTGTTATTTGGAGGAAGTGTACTGAAAGGCTCTTAAGCCTAATATCTGGCAGCACAGCTGCAACTTACTAATTATGTGCCGCATTCGGTACTATTTGTAATGTAGGGATGGGTGGGTTTTTTAAACCCAACATAGAGTGTAAGGATGGATGGAGATGGTGTGTAGAGGCTGGCTGGGTAGGACTTTGATTTCTGTACACTGTATATCTGATACTGATACTGAATTGGGCTAAGGCCAAACTGCATTGAGACTGAAAATAGCTTAAGCCCAGAATGTGTATGGCTGCATACTGTTTGTTTGTTTTCTATGGGAATTGTACACTGAGTTTACGTAAACTCACCCTTTATGTTTAATGTGTACAAGTAATCCCCGAGTTTAGATGGATCAGAGCAGCGGAGGACTCAACGGTGACCATGGTTTTTGGACTTTTACGATTTATAATTTACGATTTATGGTTTTATTATCATTGGTTTATTTGGATGTAATTTTGGGACTTTTGGATTTTTGTTTAATTTAGTTTCTATTTATTTTTATGGATTCATAACTGTTAAACGTAGGACAACTCGATTTTCAAAAAGCTAAGTTTTATTTTCTAATCTCATGATTACTTAAACTGTTTTTAAAGCTTCCGTAATGAGATAAGTTTTTAAACAATTGATTAATGGGTAAAACAAATTTTAGAACTAATTAAAATAAGAGATTAATGAGAGTAACTAAATGGAAATGGTTTTAACATAACGATTTAAGTTTTCAACCACCCTATCATGTGACATCACTAAATATGGCCATAACGTCTAGGTCGGGTTTAGGGTATTATATCGTATGAGCTTACCGATACTTCAACTCGTAAGAGCTTATTGTTTTTCAGCTCGATAGAGCTTACTGTCCATTACTTAGGAGGAGCTTATTGATTATAGCTCGAAAGAGTGAAAATGTTAATGAATTGAAGGATTATCGATTAATACACTAAGTGTGTATCACCCTTGTATCTATTGACATTCTAATTGGTTCAATGGGCACAATACTGTTATAGGTTATATGATTTGGTACAGATTTGTACAAGAGTTATATGAGATGTATGAATTACATGGGATTGATGTTATATGATGAATTATGGTATTGATGGAAAGATACATGTATATGAACTTGAATACTAGTTGAATTCCTTATTGTTGAATTGATGGTCATATGCATATTGAGGAACTAACCTATTGATGTATTTATGTGATAGGCATTTGAACCATTTGATTTTGTTATATTAAGTTTGTTTGCTTAAATTATGAATAATGGTAAGTTTAATTTATACTATACAGGCTTACTAAGCTATAAAGCTTAGTTCGTTTTTCTCTTCTATGTTTTATAGAGTTTCGGAAGCTCGCTTGATTAAGAAGACGTTGGGGAATCGCATCACACTATCCAGTTGACGATTTGGTACTTTTAAACTTTATAAATGTGTAAATATGGCATGTATAGGCTAGAAATGAAAATGATGATTATGGTCACTTTAGCTTGTGAAGCTTATATGTTTTGGTATGTGTTTAAGCCATATGATTTGGCTTAACTTAATACATGTTTTGAGTTATGTATATATTATGTAATGTGGTTTGCTTGATGAATTTGATCACGAGACTATAGTTGTGGTAATGGTTATATTGATATGTGATGGATATATGAATTGAAAATGTTTGATTGTGGATTGATGTTGGATGGTTATATAGTCGAAATATATGACATGTTATATAAGTGTTTTATGTCTAAGGAAGCATGCTAATTTGGTATATGTTTGAATGCGTAAATGGTAATGATTTGAGTATTAAAATGATTGTCATTGAAATGGTATGATTTGTCCATTGAATGATATTGGTTGGCTGCATATATATGACTTGAAATGGTATCAAATGAGCTTGTGTAGGTGTGTGCAAATTGGGTGGCAAAATGGCTTGGTAAATAGCCTATTTTTGTCCACGCGGGAAGAGACACGGGCGTGTGTATCAGCCGTGTGTGACACATGGTCAAGTGATACGGCCGTGTGTCCCCTGAAGCATTTAATAGAAACAAGTCAGTAAGTTACACGACGTAGACACACGGGAGTGTGGTCGGCCATGTGACCCAAGTCAGAGAGTTACACGGGGTCGGACACGGGCTGGGACACGACCATGTGCTCCCATTTCGAATGTCCACATGACCTGTGATATGAGTGTGTCTTGTAGCCTTGTGAGACACACGGCCTATCCACACAGGTGTGTGTCCCCTATTTTGTGAAATTTTGCTATGTTTTCATAAAATTTCTATAAACTATCGATTTAGTCCCGAACCTCTTTTAATGCATGGTTGAGCCTCGAGAGCTCGTATTAGGGACTATATGGATGCATATAAATAATAATTGTTGGAAAATAATGAATGAGAGTTGAATGTTTAAATTGTGGTTTAAGTCTGGTAATGCCTCATAACCCATTCCGATGACAGATACGAGTTAGGGGTGTTACAATATTTCCAGACACTTGAGACAGTTTGCATAATACACAATGAGCAATAAGCAATGAACAATAAGTAATTTTATTGGACATTCAATTGATTTATTAAATTAACAATTTAGCAATACAGTCGAAATAAGAAATTTAATCAAACTAACACAACATAAGGTAAATTCTTAATGCAAAGAATCACAAACTGAATTTCCTAAGTGTTCGATGCTTAGTAATGTTCGCTTGTCTCATTCGACCACCTTGCCCTTCAGTTTTGATGACTCGATAGCCTCATTTTCTTAAAAAAAAAATATTCGATATATGATATAGTAATAACATTCAACTAATCAATTATAATAAACATTGAATCGAACACATGGCAGGCAAACTGTGTAGGGGACTACGTTACACTAATTTGATACTCATTGTCGTTACCGAACTAATTTGAAATTTGTTTCAAACAGTTTGAACATGATTTCAGTTACTTTAAGCCCTCAATATAAATCAAAGTACATATGAAAAATTATTATCGGAAGCGATGATTTCCACTTTCTCCACTAATTTTCAGCTTTTTGGACTATGAAAGATATTTTTTGGAAGGTTTTGTTTTCAATTGTTCCAAATCGATCATTTCCACCTTCTCTACTAATTTTCAACTTTTTGGAATATGAAAGATATTTTTTGGGGAGTTTTGTTTTCGATAGTTCAAAATTAGTTTTTGTGAAACGAAAATCACTCAAAAGATGGTAGAAACATGTTTTCCTCACTAGTTTGAACGATTAATTGATGGAAGATGATGAAACTTGAAAATTTTGCTCTCCTATGGCTACCATGGTGAACAGTGACAAAATGGAAGAGAATTCCAGGATATCTATATATATATATATTCACGTTCAACACAAAAAGAGAAAGGGAATTTTTTATTTTTAGTCAAATATCCATATAAAAGCTCCCAACTTATCACTTTTTACAAAACAGTCCTTAAAACTCCATTACTCAATTCAAGTTAATTCTCGAAAAACCTTATGATCAGTTTTTGAAATTTTGCGAAATTCAATATAAAAAATTTTGAGGCGTTACACCACTATCTTCTTAAGGTTTTCTATCCACTACCCAAAATCTCAAGTAACTCTCAACAAAGAGAAATGAAATATAAAGAAATTAAAATTTCTAAAAAGTGAATATGCAATGATTCAACTCTCATAAATACAATCAAACACTTGTATAATGAAAGTCAAATAAAACCCAGAAGTGTTTTTGAAAGAAAGATGAGTAAAACAAATGAAATATTGGATTTTGGCATTTGATCTTTGAAATCTTGTTTCTTGCATTGATTTGAGTGTTCTTGTACCTTATTTATACTCATTCATTGGTTTATATAACCATTTAGGGTTGTTAGAGGTTAAATTTACAAATACAATTCCATTTAATAAATAATATTTTTATTTAATAAAATATTAACTAAAATTTTGAAATAATATATTAGCTAACATTTATGATTTTTTTTTATTTAGGAATACAACTAATTTACTAAAATTTTAAATAATAGGTTGTTATGAAAAAGTAATTTAGTATAGAGTATACTTTATAATTTATGGTTGTTGTGGCTAGAGGTGAAATTTGATATAAATGGCAAAAATAAAATATAAAAATCAGTTTTACAACAAACTTAGATGTTATAGTGAAATGTTGTTCTAGATGATAGTTATTATAAAGAAGGTTCACAATATTATAGATTTAATTTTACGTGTTATTAATTATATAATATATATAATAATATACCATATTATATTATAAACTTAGTAAATTGGTCGAGTCAAATCGAATTCAGGCCTTTAATATTTAGCTCTTTAAAATTTTGATAAGAGAATATAAAAAGTATTTTTTTAACAAATATATAAAAAAATATTTTGTTAGATCAAAATATTTTGAAAATCATAGGTCTACATTGTCACTCATTTTTTATGCCCAAACTTGAAATTCAAGTTCTTGCAACCTATCAATAGGAACTATTCACATCTTGTGGGAAAATTTTTGGACATCTTTTACATTCAAATAGAAATCCCTCAAAATTCTCTCCAAGATCTCTCCAAATTCATTCTTTTGTTCAACTTTATTCTATTATTCCTCTACCTTACTAACCATTACTTGCTACTAGAGTTGTGAACAATTCCGGCTTATGTGTGATATTACCATACCCTTTGATTGCCCAAGTCTAGTTCAACCCAAAATATGGGCTTCAAAATTTACCAAGGCCCATTCATATTAATTTTAAATTTAAAAATATATTTATACTATTTTTAATTTAATACTTAATAAATTTAATTTTTTATTTATTAAAATTTTAAACATAAACAACTTGACATATTTTTTAATGTTTACATTATTATACTATATATTAAACAACAAGTTATAAATTTTTAAATAGTTCAACGACTATTTTATAAATTTTAGATAATTGGTTGTTGTGAAAAACTAATTTAGTAAAGAGTATACTTTATAATTTATGGTTGTTGTGGCCGGAGGTGAAATTTGATATAAATGGAAAAACTAAAAGATAAAAATCGGTTTTACAACAAACTTAGATGTTATAGTGAAATGTTGTTATAGATGGTGGTTATTAAAAAATGGGTTCATAATATTATAGATTTAATTTTGTGTTATTAATTATATAATATATATATGTATATAATATACCTTATTATATTACAAACTTAGTGAATTGGTCGAGTCATATCGGATTCAGCTCTTTAATATTTAGTTCTTTAAAATTTTGATAAGGGAATATAAAAAATACCTTTTTTACAAAGATATAAAAAATATTTTATTATATCAAAACACTTCGAAAATCATAGCTCTACATTGTTACTCATATTTTATGCCCAAACTTGAAATTTAAGTTCTTGCAACCTATAAATAGGAGCTATTCACATCTTGTGGGAAAATTTTTGGATATTTTTTACATTCAATTAGAAATCCATTGGAACTCTCTCCAAGATCTCTCCAAATTCATTCCTTTGCTCAACTTTATTCTATCGTTTCTCTATCTTACTAACCACTACTTACCACTAGAGTTGTGAACAACTTGGCCTTATGTGTGATATTAACATACTCTTGCCCAAGTCTAGTTCGATTCAAAATATGGGTTTCAAAATTTACCAAGGCCCATTCATATTAATTTTAAATTTAAAAATTATTTATGCTATTTTTAATTTAATACTTAATAAATTTATTTTTTATTTATTAAAATTTTAAACATAAGCAACTTGACATATTTTTTAATGTTTATATTATTATATTGTATATTACCGTCAACCCTCTCTATAATAGTCCCATTTATCTGCCAAGATCTCGATTTTTTTGAAGAAGTAATTATTATACAAATATAACATTTGAGATTTATATTATAGTTGATTTTTTTATTTTTAATTAAAAAATTATAATTTATTAATATAAAATTAATTAGTAAGATGCAAATCATATTTCTAATAAAATTTACTAATAGAATTTCATTTAAGATTATTTTCATTTAATGAAATACCATTAATATATTTTTACATGAAATTTAAATATTTTATTAAAATAATACATTAACTAAAATTTATTTATTTTATTTTATTTAGGAATAGAATTAATTTCATTAAAATTTTAGATAAAAGGCTATTATAAATAGTTAGCTTAGTAAAGAGTATACTTTAAAATTTATGGTTGTTTTTGTTAGAGGTGAAAAACTGTTATAAATGGCAAAAACAAAGCATAAAAATCAGTTCCACAGTTGTTAGCTCGATAACTCAATTGAAATAGCCAAGAGGGGTAAATTGACCCATTAAAAAGTTGGTGGAAGCAAAGCTAGAAAATGAAACAATGAACACAACGATTTTAGAGTGGTTTGACCCCAATTGCCTACTCCACTACCTTAATTTTTCACAACTAAGGATTTTCTCAAATTCACTAATTTGATCAACCTTTGAAGATAAGGTTTAACCTTACAACTCCCTTAAGATTTCTACACAAATCTTAAGACTCAAACTCTCTCAAAGAGGAACAAACAAACAAAGAAATAAATAATCCTTGCAAGATCAGAGTGTGCCAATTAAGCACAAAGACAAAGAAAAACACTTGAACTGAATGAAAAACAATTAATGCTCACAAATGCATATACAAAACATGTGAAAAAATTGAGCTCTAAAGTTGATAGAACTTTTTGATCTTTCTTGTTATTGTATAACCCTTTGAAGATGATTATGTGACCTGCAACAATAGGTATCGATACTGTTTGATTTATATCGATACTAATAGCATTTAATGCATTAATTTAGTGACCATTAGCCTTATTTACATCAATATGAAAGGAAATTTATTGATATTTGATAAAAGGTATCAATAATTTTTAATAGGTATCAATACTGAATGTGATTATTCAAAAAATCCTTCAAAATCAGAATGACAATTTTGTATCGATACTGAAAAATGTAAATATCATGATATCAATACTTAATGATAAGAATCAATATTTTTTCTTTGATCAAAATTCTAGAATGAGAATTTCGTATCAATACCTTTTGGTATTGATAAAAATTTATTGGTATCGATACTTAGTGAAAAATATCGACACTTTTTTTGTTTTGAGCAGTTTTACTTGTTTAAAGAAAACATTTTAATCAATTTAAAAATCGTTTTACTTGATTTTTAAATTTTCAATTGATTTTTAAAATTGTTTTGCTTGAGTTAAAAATATTTGAAGTATTTTTGAATTTGTCCCCAAATGTAAGTGCTCAAATTATTCTTTTAAGGTATTTGGAGACTTAAAAAAATTTACTTTGAACTTCATTGATTCTTTGTTCAAAAATATTTTTATTCGTTATATCAAAATAATTTATCAAATAAAACTTAATTCAGCAGATGTTATAGCGGAATGTTGTTATAAACAGTGGTAGTGAGGGTTGGTAGTATTATAGATTTAATTTTTATGTACCATCAATTAAATAATATATAAAATAATATAACATATTATATGACAAATTTAGGAAACTAATTAGATCAGATCAGACTCAGATGTTGAATATTTATACTAAGTTTGACTCATAATTTAAACATACTTAATTATTTTTTTTGTCTAAATTTATTTTTTAAGTCAAATATTTTTATCTAAAACATTTTAAATATTGAGCGAAAGGGATCCCGTAGACATAAAATGCACCACATAAAATAGCATGTTATCCACTTAAGACGTTACTTGAATCAAAATAAGAGCATGTCACATAATTGCTACCATTTGGCTCAATACAGAAATACCAACAAAAACCTATGATATGATAGCTATTAAGCCTGCAATGTATGTGATCCACAATTTTCAGTTACATTTCTGTCCTTTGACACGGCATCCACACCAACCCACAAATTTGACTTTTCCTACCCTCTATAGACTATAAGATTGGTTTAGGGTTTTTTATAAAAATTAATTAATCATACAGTAACAATTAATTACAAGAATGGTATGAAATCTACCGTATCCCACTTTCATTTTTGTAAAAAATATAATTTTTAATTATCTCATCTGATACACTGACAATATCAATATAAATTCAAAAAAACACTTACATTTTCATATATACATACATGAAAAAGATAATATGAAGAAATAATTTTTATGGCTATGGCGACTTTATTTTTAGAAGGCTACTGAACATACGGTGGATGTTAGTTCTAGAGGGATAGTAGAGAAAGGCCCATGTAAGGCTAGTGATGGAACAAGAGAGAAGGTGTAAGAAGCAGTGAAGGACATCATTGAAACAAGTGAAGCAGTAGTTGAAGAAACTACAAAAACTGCCCAGTGAATTTCTCTTTTTTTCTAAAAGAAATTAAAGTGACGGTGCGGATTTGTGAGGTGGTACTCGAAAAAAAATTTGTTTTTTATTTTCATCGCGTATATTTATAAAAGTACGTGTATTTTTTTAAAATACATGTTGATAGCATAAAAAATATATTTTTTTAAAAATTGTAATAATTGTTTCATCTTTGGCCAAAGAGGAGTGACGTTGTTGGTGTGTCAATTGATATCGTTATTGTAATAAATTACTCATTTTTGTAATTAATTTTTCTTTCATTTTATTTTATAATTATTTTTAATATTATTTTTATAAAAAACCATTAATTTATTATTTGAAATAGTTTAAAAATATTTGGTTAGGAAAATATTATTTAAAAAAAAGAATGTAAAATAAATACGTTATTTTTTTATGAAAAATATATGTATATTTTTAATTATATAACATTTTATTTTATGAATATGAATATGTATATTCATTCATTTTTATATTTATAATAAATTATTAAAATATTTATTAATTTATTCATGTTTTAAAATTTAATAAGAAAAAAATTTATAGTAATAACGATTATGTAAATTTTGATATATATATATATATATATATATTTTTTTTTTACTTTAGAAAATAATATGGAAAAAATTTGAATAAAATTTGAGATAAAAATGATTGAATCCAACTAAACTCAAATATACATATATTAATGTCCTATTTAAAATATACAATATGAATCGTATGTATGGAATTTGTGATAAGTAAATTTCAAATTTATTAATTTGTGAAAGTCAACTAAAATTAATTTTTTATATATAATTGTAGAGAATTAAAGTTTATATGTAATATATTACACATTAAATGAAGATTATGCAACATTTGTGAGGTTTTATCTTTTTACTGTACCATCTATTTTACTTAAATAGATTACCATCAACTTCAAAATGTTATAAAATGATTATTTAATTATACAAAAGTTTTTATTTAAGTTATTAAATTGTTAAAATTGCTACATGCGCTAATTAAAAACTCTTCTTTTCCATTCTCTTTTACAGTTCAGTTTTATTTATTAAACAACTCTAAAGGTCATGAATCTGCAAACCAAAATCCAAACAGCTTTGTTATCAATCTTTAGCATTAACCGTCAAATTAACTTGAATCTAAAGTATATTCTTCTACTCATCGATAAGTATCGATCCTGTAGCGACGTAAAATTTGATTGGGCACTAATTGAGGTGATTTATTGAAAACTTGAAAACCGAATTTTGATTTTATTAAAAAAGGGAGTCGCCACTGATCCTTTTTTCTAGGTGTGATCGGACACCTAATAAATCCTCTTTTTAACAGAAAAAAATTTTTTTAGATAAAAAGAAGGCTGAGTTTAGGTCTACGTCAAAACTCCAGAGAAAAATAGGGTTCGGGAGTCGGTTACGCACGAGGAAGGTATGAGCACCCTCGTGAATCCCAAAATTGGTATCCCGTTAAATACGCGTTGTCTTAATTTTCAAAAATACGAGTTCTTTTTAATATTTAATCATGATCCGATTGAAACATGAGAATTTAAAATTTTTTGGTTTTTTTTAGAAGGACGTCCCATTTTTAACACGAGCCAATGATATTCACCCAATATAGTGATGAAATCAACGACTTAATGTTAAAATCGGTACGTTGCCTTATTTATTGAAATTAATTAAAAATATAAATAAAAGTATTTCTAAAATAAAAAAAAACTACTAACATTATTGTAATAAGAATTCATAAATAAATAAATAATGCAAATAATGATACAATTAATGAAAGATATTAAAATATAATATTAGAACATTAGAACAATAATAACAATAATATTTACAATAAAAGGAAAATAAAAAATAACATACTAATAATATAATAAGAAAAATAATATATTTGTAATAATAGTATAAAATAATAATATGTATATAAAAGAAAAAAATTTAATAATGATGAAAAGAAAATGATAAATATAATATGATAATAATAATGATAATATATATATAATGGAAAAAACGTGATAAAAATAATAATATAATAATACATATAAAGACAATAGTAATAATAATAATAAAAGAAAACAATAAAAAATAATGCACCGATTAATATAATAGGAATAATAATATATTAATAAAAATGAAAGTAATATATATGAAAAGAAAATAGTAATAAAATATGGAAGTTAATATAATATTCAAAAATAATATTTAAAAAAAATGATTATTAGTAATGCTATAGAAAATATATATATGTACATATATAAAAGCATTAATTAAAGCTAATACTAAGACTAATAATTAATAATAGATATAATAATAATAATACTGAAATAATTAAATTTAATAATAAAATAACTAAAAGAGGATTGAATTGAACTAAAAGCAAAAGATTTGGGGCGAAATTGAAATAAAAAGAAAGGGTGTGGACCAAATTGCAATGCGCTGAGGCATTAGAGGGACCAAAAAGGTAAAATTCTCCCTTTCCTAAATGCACAGTAGCAAGGGGTACCAAATTGAAAAGCGCGACAAATTTCGGGGCCAAATTAAAATAAAAAACTTGATTGTAAATGCATGAAAAAGCGAAAAGACTGCGCGCGCAATTAGCCCTTTTATTGAAAACACGCGGACCCTGAACGGGTTAGGGTCGGGTCAACCTGATCCAAGGCAAAACGACGTCGTTTTGGGGCTTATGGACGCCGACCAAAACGGCGTCGTTTTACCAGGCTATAAAAGCCTTTTTTTTTCTAAAAAAAATCATTTTGCAGCGTGAAAAGAAAAAAAAGGGAAAGGGGGGAGGGGATTTTCTCTGGACCAAGTCCAGAAGCCGGCCAGGAGGGTCGCCGTTTCCACCGCGCCTCTGTCACCGCCGGCCACCGTATATTTTTTTAGTTTTTTTTTCTTATATATATATATATATATTGATAGATAAATTTATAGACTAAAAATAGATTCCAAAATAAATAAAAACGATGAAATCACATTCGGGTGTTTAGTTTTGACTGTTAGTGCTTTGGTTCTCTGATTTGGGTTGGTTTTCTGCTTTGATATCACTGAGATCACTGTTTTTTTGTTTAAAAGTATAGTATTTGCATGTATTAAAACTGTCAAATCCTTACAATGTGTTTGCGATTGGCTTTTATAGCCATGTACATGGTTTTTTTATTACTTGATGTCTTTTCTCCATTTCTTGCAGGTGCAACTTGAAGAATAGTAGTGGCAGAGCAGGTGGCCGGTGGTGCAGGCGGTCAGTGGCAAGTGGGGTGTCTAGGTGCGGGTGGATCAGAGGGCAGTTGGCCGAAAGTCAGACATAGAGGTGGTGGGATAAGACCCTAGGTGCGGCGCACCTAGGGTTTGGCCACTTTTTTGTTTTTCTTATTAGTTTGGGTTAGGGATAGGTTTATTTTTGGGCTACTGGTATTGGGGTTTAGTTTAGTGGGTTTGTTTGGGTGAGGGTTGCATGGGTTTAATTGGTGAGGGTTTTGTAATTAAATGGGCTTAAATGGTCCGGGTAAAATAGGTTGTTTATAGCTACCTCTCTTTGCTCGTTGTCGTGTAACGGGAACAGAGCAAAGACTTTTAAGAAAGACCAATTTTGCCCGGTCTAGCCGAGTCTTGACTTCTTTGGTGCTCTTCTTGAGGTAGCCTTGTTCCAATCCATCGCATCTTATAGCTTGGATCCATTTCACCGCAACTTCAAGGAGATATTATTTGTAGCTTCAATCTACTCGCATCTTCAGGGATATAAGACTCGTTGTCTTCGATCTACTTCACTGCAACTTCAGGAAGATCAGATCTACAACTTCAATATGCTCCACTGCACCTTCAGAGAGATAAAACTTGTTGTGATCTGCTCTTCTGCAACTTCAGAGAGATAAGGTTTGGTGTCTTCGATCAACTCCACTGCAACTTCAGTGATGCAAAATTTGTGTCTTCGATTAGCTCCAATCTTTATTCTTTATTGGAAAACAGACATCAAAAATAGTTCGGCATGCAAACTAAAGTTTAACTCATTTTTCGGATTATGAGTTAATTTTTGAAAAAGCAAAAATTGAAAATACCTCAGCGTGTGACCTGAGGCTCAACTCACATCTTGCAATATGAGTTGTTTTTTTGAAAAACAGAAATTGAAAATATCTCAGCGTGTGACCCGAGGCTCAACTCACTCTCGCAATATGAGTTGTTTTTTTGAAAAACAGAAATTGAAAATACCTTAGCGTGTGATCCGAGGTTCAACTCACCTCTCGCATTATGAGTTGATTTTTTTGAAAAACATAAATTGAAAATACCTCAGCGTGTGACTCGAGGCTTAACTCACCTCTCGTAATATGAGTTGATTTTTTTGAAAAACAGAAATTGAAAATACCTCAGCGTGTGGCCCGAAGCTCAACTCACCTCTCGCAATATGAGTTGATTTTTTTTGAAACATAAATTGAAAATACCTCAGCGTATGACCTGAGGCTCAACTCACCTCTCGCAATATGAGTTGATTTTTTGGAATAACTGAAATAAAAAATATCAGAATACCAAAACATGTCATCTGGTGGAACTCAGGTGTCTTTTTCCTTGATTCAGTACAGCTATCATTAAAACCTCTTGCCCTGCTAGAGTACCTGTATATGTCATGCATGATGTTATCATAATATACACATGTTTGTCTTAAATTCCTTTATGCCTAATGATTATGCTATGCGCCTTGGGCTTGTTCGTCATATATCCCTTTTCGTTACAATTTTTGTGATGATCTGCATTTATTGCTTCGATTCTTGACTTTCTTTTCATGCTTTGTATCTGTCCTCAAGCTTTACGAGTAATCTGTGTTTCTCAGATATCACTCTTTTGCCCCTTGTTGAACTTTGTCCTTGCTTTGAGGCTCTTGTACTTATCAAATTCTCATCTGGGTAATGCTCAACATTTCTTTTGTTTAAAGTATGTCATTCCACTATTTATTATTTAAATAAACTATAACACCCCTACGCCCGAGACCGTCGCCGGAGTCGAGCTTGAGGTGTTACCGAACATAATTTATCATTTAAACAACTTTACATCATTTATTTTGATTTTTGGAATAAGTAGTTTTTCTGCGTCATGGTCGTTAAAAAAATCATATCTTGAGTTACAAAACTCGAAATCAAGATCCGTAAACTCACATATCTATCTACTAATTTTTTTTCTAAAATTTTTGGTTGGGCCAATTAGTACAGTTTATTAGTTAAAGTTACCCCTGTTTCAGGACTTGACTGCACTGACCTCTACTTACTACGAACCACTTTTCTCCTTGTAAAAAATTCATATAACTATACCGTTTATTTCTCTTAAAATTAGATTCAATAAGGATTCTGAGCATATAAATTACACCTCTTAACTATTTTTTTACAATTTATAATGAATTTTCAAAGTTGGAACAGGGGATCCAGAAATTGCTCTGGCCCTATTTCACTAAAACTCAAATATCTTATAACATATAACTCTTTTACCTATTTCGCTTTTTCCATTTGAAAGTAGACACAATAAGCTTCAATTTCATAGTTAATTATTCACCTAATTCGTTTTCTACTATTTTTGGTGATTCTTCAAACTCACGTCGTTGTTGCTGTAGTGTTCTGTTTTATGGCAAGTTTCATCTTTTTATGAATTCTCATGAACTATATAACATATTAAACTCACAAGGCATCCAACATTATCTAGGCTAGCCATACCAATGACTAATCATTATCAAGCATTTTCTCAACTAAACCACAACCATATCACAAGATTATTTACACAAAACAAGTATATTGCTATACATGCCATACATCAAAACATACAAACCAATATACTAATTCTTCCTCGGATAGTGTGAGCGTTTCTTCGACCTTCCCGATATCCAAGTTGGCTCGCTAAAAACTACAATGAATGTAAAGGAGGGAGTAAGCATAAATGCTTAGTAAGTTCACATGCAAATAACAAGTAACATAACAAAGCAATTATATCAACAACAATAGCATGATATCACTAAGATACAAACCACATTTCTAGCTATCGTGTATTATCTTACCACCTTATTTCTGTTGTATTAAGTTTCAACCCGAGGGTTAAGTACATACCTGTCCAAATTGTCCATTTCACAACACTTACCAAAATATCATTTTCATCTTGAGTATTCTTCCATTCCGCTAGAATTTTACCAGTTGAACACATCGGAATATAACTCGGATACACGGATCATTTGCATATAAGTGCCACATATGTAATCAATCAATCATGTAACCCGCCCATAAGCGAACTCGAACTCAACTCAACGAGCTCGGGCGTTCGCATCCATAAGTGAACTTGGACTCAACTCAACGAGCTCGGATGCCTAGTTACATCTCACGAACTCGGACTCAACTCAACGAGTTTGGACATTTGCATCCATAAGTGAACTCGGACTCAACTCAACGAGTTCGGATGCCCAACCATCCTAGTGACATGTCACTTGTATCCTAATCTATTCCCAAGGTTCAAACGGGATTTTCCTCAGTCACACATTTCCCAGTCGTTCTCCTCGGAATATTGGAACCAATACATTGCTTGCATCTCATACTTATCAATTTAATCACATACTTTTCATACCAATACATAATATTTCACAAAGCATAATATTCATAATAACAAGTATTATATCGTATAAATAGCATTAAATCACTTAAATAGCAATCATGTTACATTATTTACACATGAACTTACCTCGGTATAAAATATAGCAATTTTGCGATTTAGTCCAAAATCTTTTCTTTTCCTCGATCAAGGTTGATTCCACGTCTTTCTTGATTATGAAGCTTGGAAGCTTGAAACAAACCCTAGCTATGGAGAACCCTTGAAATTTCGTGGTAATGAAGATGATGACCAATTTTGTGTTATTTTTCCCTTTTTATTTCATGTTAATATCCAAATGACCAAAATGCCCCTCCTTACTAAACTTTCAAAAATTTCATCCATGTCCAAATTTTGTCCATGAACTTAAAATTGGTCAAATTGCTATTTAAGACCTTCTAATTAATATTCCAAAGCAATTTCATACTAGAAACTTCTAGAATGCAAGTTTTGCAACTTATTCGATTTAGTCCCTAATTTCAAATTAAGCACTTTACGCTTAGAATTTCTTTATGAAATTTTCACACCATCATAAAATCATATCATAAACATCAAAATAATTATAAAATAATTATTTCTACCTCGGATTTGTGGTCACGAAACCACTATTCTGATTAGGCCCTAATTCGGGATATTACATAAACCATACAATGAGATACATGAAAATGATCAGGTAGGTACGAAAGGGATACCTCACATTTATTTATTAAAAGTAACAAACAAAGAAAGTTGACCAAGACTAGTTCAAAGCGTCATAAAGAGAAAGGGGGTCGTATTCAGTGGCTACAAATGCTCTAGATATTTAACGCATGAACTCTTCCTCGTTTTCTAATCAAGAATCTTTTAGAGCATGGCTTCTTGCATAGAAGATTTTGAGCTTCTGAAAATGCTTCAAATACTGTAGTCTCACCATTTGACTCACCGTTAAAATCATCTTACTCTTTAAACCCAGATCTGCTTTATTAGAATGCCCTTTTCGGGTTCTCATCCTAATCATTTTGTTCATCAAGACGCCCTTTTCGGGTTTTCATCTTGATCCTTTTTTTTTCAAGATGCCCTTTTCGGGTTTTTATCTTGATCTTTTTTTTAGGCATAATATTTCTTCACAGCATCTGTGTTCACTGGATTAGGTAACTCTTTCCCATCCATCTCAGTGAGAATCAAAGCTCCACCCGAGAAGGCTTTCTTTACAACGTATGATCCTTCCCAATTTGGTGCCCATTTTCCTCGAAAGTCTTTTTGTATTGGGAGAATCTTTCTCAGTACGAGTTCTTCTCACGGAATTCCCTTGGCCGTACCTTCTTGTCATGGGCCGTGATCATTCTCTTTTGGTATATCTGTCCATGACAGATTGCCTTCAAGTGTTTTTCTTCGATAAGATTTAGCTGGTCATATCGAGCTCGAACCCATTCTGATTCCTCTAGTTTCAACTCCATTAATACTCGTAGAGAGGGGATCTCAACTTTGATGGGCAGCACAGCTTCCATTCCATAGACCAGAGAGAAAGGAGTTGCCCCCGTAGATGTCCGCACAGATGTGTGATATGCATACAAAGCGAATGGTAGCTTCTCGTGCCAGTCTTTATATGTCTCGGTCATTTTCCCAATAATCCTCTTAATATTTTTGTTGACCGCTTCCACGGCTCCATTCATTTTCCGGCGATAAGGTGAGGAGTTATGATGCTTTATTTGAAATTGCTCACACACTTCCTTCATCATCTTGTTGTTCAGATTCAAAGTGTTATCTGAAATGATTCTCTCAGGCAAACCATATCGACATATGATTTCCTTTTCTAAGAACCTGTAAACTGCAGTCTTCGTTACATTAGTGAACGAAGCGGCTTCTATCCATTTCGTAAAGTAATCTATAACCACAAAAATGAATCGGTGTCCATTAGAAGCTTTTAGGGAAATTGGCCCTATAACATCCATGCCCCACATAGAAAAAGGCCATGGAGAAGTCATGACATGAAGGGGCGAATGGGCTACATGAATTTTATCGTCGTAAATTTAATATTTTGGCACTTTCTTGCATAACTAATGCAGTTGTTTTCCATTGTCAGCCAGTAATAGTCGAGTTTCATAACCTGTCTAGACATAGTGAAACCATTGGCATGCGTCCCACAAATTCCTTCATGGACATCTTCAAGTATTTTCTGGCTTCAACAGCAACTACGCATCTTAGGAGCACTTGATCTTTTCCTCTTTTGTACAGGATGTCCCCATCAAGAACAAATCCCGCCGCCATTCTTCTGATTGTTCTTTTGTCGTTCTCATTTGCTTGTTCGGGATACCTTTGATTCGTGACATATTCTAAGATATCATGGAACAATGGCCATCCATTTGTCTCTTTTTCAATGCTACAACAATGTGCAGGGACCTCATATATGCTCATTTGGAGAGGCATTATTTCTGTTTCTCTGTTCGCTTTGAACATTGAAGCCAAAGTGGCCAGGTTATCAGCCAATTGGCTTTCTTCTCGTGGGAAGTAATTAAACATCACTTCTTTGAATTCTTTAATCAGTTTTGCCACTAAATCATTATATTTAACTAATTTCGAATCTCTCACTTCCCAATCTCCACGTATTTGGTAAATCACCAACGCTGAGTCCCTGTACACCTCTAGGATTTTGACGTTTTGTTCAATGGCTGCACGAAGTCCCATGATACAAGCCTCATATTCCGCTATGTTATTCGTACAGAAGAAATTCAGCCTAGCAGTGAGCGGATAATGATTCCCTTCTGGTGATACTAAGACTACTCCAATCTCATGCCCCAATGCATTTGATGCACCATTAAAGCTCATCTTCCATGACTTCTCTTTTGATGACTCACATTCTTTTTCTGTAATGCACATCAAGTCTTCATCTGGGAAATCAAATATCAGTGGCTCATATTCCTCCGTTGTTCGAGTTACTAAGAAGTCAGCTATTGCGCTCTCTTTTATCGACTTTTGGCTCACATTGACGATGTCGTGTTCCGATAGTAGAATCTGCCCTCATGTCATTCTTCCTGAGAGTGCAGGTGATTCCATCATGCACTTTATTGGGTTCAGCTTTGAAATTAACCATGTCGTATGATACAACATATATTGTCTGAGCCTCCGAACTACCCAAACCAAAGCACAACAAAAATTTTCAATTAACGAATACTTTGTCTCATACTCTGTGAACTTTTTGCTGAGATAGTAAATCGCTTTTTCTCTTTTCCCTCACTCATCATGTTGCCTTAGTACGCAACCCATTAAATTTTCGAACACCGTTAGATACAATATTAACGGTTTTTCTAGAATTGGCGGTACTAGCACCGGAGGACTAGACAAATACTGTTTTATCTTGTCAAAAGCCACTTGACACTCCTCGTTCCATTCTCCCGGATTATGTTTTTGAAGGAGTCAGAAAATTGGGTCATACTAGTTGGTAAGTTGAGCAATGAATCGAGTGATGTAGTTCAACCTTCCTAAAAATCTTTTGACTTCTTTTTGCATGCGCGGAGGTGGTAGTTCTTGTATGACTTTTATTTTATCTGGATCAACCTCAATACCTCTTTTGCTGACAATAAAACCTAGTAATTTTCCCGAGGTAGCCCCAAACGTACACTTGGCTAGATTAAGCTTCAGCTGGAACTTTTTTAGTCTTTCGAACAACTTCCTGAGGTTCCCTACATGCCCTTTTTCCTTCTTGGATTTGGCAATCATATCATCGACGTAGACTTCTATTTCTTTGTGCATCATGTCATAGAACAACATCACCATGGCCCTCTGATATGTAGCCCCAGAGTTCTTTAATCCGAACGGCATCACCTTATAGCAGAATGCTCCCTACATTGTTATGAAGGTAGTTTTCTCCATATCCTCAGGAGCCATCTTTATTTGATTATAACCTGAGAATCCATCCATGAAAGAAAACAATGAATGTTTTGCTATGTTATCCACCAACGTATCGATGTGTGGTAAGGGAAAATTATCTTTGGGACTTGCTCAATTCAGATCACGATAATCCACACACATTCGTACCTTTCTATCTTTCTTCGGTATTGGGACTATGTTAGCTACCCATTCTGGGTATTTAAAGACTTGTAGGAAGCCAGCATCAAATTGTTTCTTGACTTTTTCTTTTATCTTTAACAGCATTTCAGGTCTCATTCGTCTTAGCTTCTGTTGAATAGGTTTGCATTCTGGTTTCAGTGGGAGTCTGTGGACCACTACATCCTCGTTTAAACCTAGCATGTCCTGATACGACCATGCAAACACATCTTTGTACTCATGAAGCAAGGCGATCAAATCACGTTTGGTGTTATCTGAAATGGAGGTCCCAATCTTCACTTCTTGCTTCTTTTCTTCATTTCCTAAGTTTACTATCTCAATAGATTCTTGATGGGGTAGAATCTGTTTATCTTCTTGTTCTACCATTCTTAGTAAGTCAGGAGACGAGACATAATTTTTAGCATTTTCCTCGGCTTTAAATTCTCCTAAACAAATAGCTTTCTCGAAATCGATTTCAAAACTTGTAACGGGTTTGCTCATGTCGTTGATATCTGAGCACCTGAAAGTTAAATGGAAAAGAAAACTATGGAGGAGCATCAAAGTATTGGAACCAACAAGCATAATGTTATGGCATAATATGAGATACATGTAAGGACAGGCTGTGAGAAGAGGGAATAATTATGAAGTTAATGAGAACGAAGAGACCATGACAAAATGCATCTCCATTAATGTTCATTTAAATGATAAAGAGCAAACATAAGCTCTTACAAAAGAATCTCACTATTACTTAGGGACACAAAAAAAAGAAGAGTTAACATTGAGTATTACTCTAGAGAAGACTTAAAAACTACAAGAAGATCCACAGCAGTCCAATTGTTCAAAACGAATTCGGGAGGACAAGGACGTATCATAGAAACATCTTTAATTGCATTATCTCCTTTTTTCATAACATTTATACTGACATTCTGAAGACCCCTTTCAATTAACAATAGTGTGCTTCGTGAATTATCTTGCCCTGGGTACATCATTCCTGTAGATGTAAATGTTTTTGACAAAAGAGGATACGCTATGGGCTCCCATTCTAATTCCCAACCTGAGGCTCTTGCAATCCTCCTTTCTTGATCTTTCTGCAACTATTTTCTTCTTTGTCGTATATTCGGCCTAAATCTTAAACCGTATCGAGTCTTGTGGTGTACTGGTTTTAGTGCTCTGACTATCCCTTACTGATATCTTCCCAAACTTTTCTTCGCTAGGGCTCCTTTTCCCACAGTCAACTTAATTCCTATCTTGGTATTCCTTGACAGCTTGGGTGTGGGAATCCTATTTCCTTCAACAACAAATGTCGCATTGATAAATTCGAAGGAATGGAAGGAACATTCTATTGCATCCTTGCTTACTTCGATGTATGGTGCATCAGCAGAGATAGAAGTGACAATGTCTTCCTCTCCTGCGACAGTGATCAAGCAGCTATCCATGATAAACTTTACTTTTTGATGGAGAGATGAAGGAACTGCCCTAGCAGAATGGATCAAAGGCATTCCTAAAAGGCAATTATAGGAAGGCATGATGTCCATGACTTAGAACTCGATATCATATGTACATGGGCCTACTTCTAAAGGAATTTTGATCTTCTCTATGACCTCTCGTCGTGTCCCATCAAATGCCCTTACTGTAGAGTGACAAGGCCTTAGATAAGACATATCAATTGGCATCCTAGAAAGCGTGGCCAAAGGTATGACATTGAGTGCAAACCCCTTATCAATGAGCACATTCGGTATTATATAACCCTTGCAATTGGTTGTGATGTGCAATACTTTTACGGAGCCCCTACCATTTGGCGGTATTTCTTCATCACTGAAAGAGATGAAATTATCCGCATTCAGGTTATTCACCCACCTATCAAGCCTTTCAACAGATAGTTGCTTGCCACATAAGCTTGATTTAACACTTTCAGTAAAGCATTCCGATGTAGTTCTGAATTCAACAGTAGGAATAATACCGAGATTCGTGCCGGTTGTTTGTTTAATTGTTCTACGACGTTTATATTCACTATGCTTAATGAACTTCAAGAATTCATGTGCTTCCTCTCATTCACAGGCTTTTTAACTTCTTGTTCGGACAGAGTTTCAAACTCGACCTCGGCCTCATGCATCGGTGTCTTTCCTTTCTAGTTCGAGTCACTAGTCTTCTCCATTAGTTCAACTACTTTAGGAGAATAACATCTCCCGCTACGGGTGAAGTGTCCTACTTTGTCAACACTTCCAGTCGTAGCTTGGATTTTTCACCTTCAAGTATGATAATGTTGACATCATATTTCCATGGTACTGCCTTGTTGTCTTTGTAAGGGAAAGGAGATGGTACTTCAATTATAATCTTTGGTTTCACTTGTTTCTTTTTTGCCTCGTAATAAATCACCAATGGTCGATCGGTGCTATAAGGGAAACCTAATGATTGATTATTAGAAGCGTATACTTCTCCTTCATCAGCCTCTTTCATTTTGTTAAAGATCTCGACCTCCTTGTTGTCTATCATGTCTTGAAGTAATTTTCTGAATCTCTCACAAGACTGGATGTCATGCCCTTCGATACCATGGAAATCACAAAAACATTGACTTTTTTATTTCCTTCTTCGAAAATTCTGTTGGGATGACATAACGGCCCCTTTTCAACCACTACCTCCCAAACTTTTTGCAAAGGTGTTTTTATTTCAGAAACATAACTTTTGGCACGCCACCTGCCTTTCTTTGTCACTGCGCTCATGTTCCCTTCAGTATGGTTAGGGAGCGGATTTCCAGCCATATTACTAGCACCATCAAATCATAAAAATGTATGCATCAATAAGACATTGAACCTTCCTTTTAAACGCAAGACAATTTTCTGTAGAATACCCCTAGTTTCCAGCGTGGTACATGCAACTAGCATTAGGATCGTACCATTTTGGATATGGAGGCTTTAGGGGTGCCATATAATGTGGGGATATTAATTGTTTTTCTAATAGTTTTGGGTACAGCTCTCCGTATGACACGGGAATAGGGGTGAATTGAGGTTTTTCAGGATTGGGTTTTGCCAGTTTTTGTTCATTTTTGGGTTGGCTTTGAGCAGGCATAGTATTTAGTGGGAACATGGCGAATGGTCTTTGGTTATCTGTGGCGTAGACGGGGTAAGGAGGAGGTGCTTGATAGTAAGGGCTTTGGGGAGGAAAATAAAAGTTTAGAGGCGGGTGATATCGAGGTCGTGATTGGGTTGGGTAAGGATTAGAAGTGTGGTGGCTCTTAGTTCCTACCATATGGGTTTCTGCCTCTTTTTTCTTCATGGGTGCTACCCTTTTCGAGCTCTTGGGGCCTTCCATCCTTCCATTCTTGATGGCATTCTCTATAAGTTCCCCGGATATTACAATATCTGTAAAGTCTTTCGTGGCACTTCCTACCAACTTATCGTAAAACGGCGCTTTCAAAGTGTTGATAAAGAGGACCGTTATTTCAGTTTTAGTTAATGAGGTTTCTACTTGTGCCAAGATATCCCTCCATCTTTGAGCGTATTGCCTAAAAGTCTCCGTCGGCTTCTTTTCCATTATCTGCAGAGTTAGCTGATCAGGCACCACGTTAGATACATGCTTGTATTGTTCACAAAATGCTGATGCTAAGTCTTTCCATTATCAGATCCTTTCTCTACTAAGTTGATTATACCATCGAAGAGCCGATCCGACTAGGCTGTCTTGGAAATAGTGTATTAGCAATTTATCCTCATTCTCATAACCAGTCATCTTTTGGCAAAACATGATAAGATGCGCCTTTGGACACCTCGTTCCATCATATTTTTCAAAATCTGGCACTTTAAAATTCGGAGGCAGAACCAGATCGGGTACCAAACTGAGCTCTTTGGCACTCAGTGCAGAGAAGACTTCAGTATCTTCTATCACCTTGAGTCTTTCTTCCAAACTCCTATACTTATTCTAAGCATCATGATCATCCGTTTTCAATCTGGCTATTTCTACTGGATCATCCAAATCTAGAATAATTGGATTAGCAGGATTAGCTCCGGGGTTCGATACGAATATACCTTGCCCTAGATGAGCTGGTGGTACAGGTCGTTGCTCCAGGCTTGCAGGTTCCCCTCGAGGATATCTTCTTTGCATTACATGGGCTTGAGGTGGAGTGAATCCTGGGGGATGGAGTGGATCCTGATCATGATTAACTATTGACTGAGGCTCCATGATGTCAGGGCTCTGCCTAGGTCCCTTTCCTTTAACCAAAGCTGCCATTATCTCTATTTTGGCCATTTGATCCCTTTGCTCGAGTGATCCCTCTCGAGATCTTACCATCATATCTCTTGCTTCCTGTTGTAACTTAGCCAACTACTCTTGCAATTCTCTTTGGGTCCTTTCCATCCTCTCAATTCTCTTATTGAATTCGGCCTCCATAATTCTAGCTCTTAGACGCGTCTTATAAGAATGGCGTGATTCTAGACTTGTAGTGTCGCATTTGTGGATTATACGATTTTAGCCTTAGTAAGTGATTAGGGTGATATACACATGCAATGAATGGATGAATGAATAAATGAAAAACGAATGTTAGTCATGAATAAATACGCAAGAATTTTGGTGTTGATTTCAAGATAGCCCATACTTAGGCATTTCATTAATCAAAAGAGTCTATTACAAAACGTTTTACCTTCTCTAATTTAGCAGTTACACAAATTTTCTAGCCACATCGCCTTGTTTCTTCACTCGTTCTAGGAACTCCGACATGCTTGATCTTTGGCTCGAAGGGAATTGGCAACTGAGAGCTTCGGCTTCATCTGATAATTGCACAATTTGTACAGCCGCCTTGCGAATTTCATTGATCAAACAGTCGAGATGTATTTCCTTTTCTTGGAGCGCTCTTTCGTAGGTGCGAGTGTTTCTGTCATACTGATCATTCTTTTCTTCTAGGGCTTTTAAGAGAGTATCCAACTGTTGCTGATGAGCTTGTAGCGTATTTTCTAAATCTCGTATTTTCCTTCTTAGCTCTTGACGTTCAGACTGACTAGTCATTAATTCTGCAGACACAGTTTCGTATTCAACATTCTTCTTCCTTAACTCTATCATAGCACGCGCAGCTTTTTCCTCTGCCTCCTTCGCTTTCCCTTTCCAGAATTCAATCCCACCTTTGATATTGCTTAGTTCTTCCTTCTATTCTGCCGATGATTTGCCCAACCCACTATTTCTTATAGTGCCTCTTAATTTCTTATTTTCCAAATGAAGATCCCTTAAGTCATTTCTCATGATCTCAGCTTCTTTTTGAGCTTTCACGATTTTGGATTTTTCAATTTGAACATCGATCTTTAGCTGGTAGTTTTCCTATTGAAGAGAACTAATATCCCATAATATATTGGCCTTTTCACGTTCAAATTCATGTCTTGCTATTTTTAGCTCGGATGGCATTTTTTCTGAGAAAGGATTCTGGAAAGTGCAATTCATCGGCGAGATTTGTGGACTATTCATTCGTCATTGTCTCCATATGTCATAATCTTGAGTGATAGTATCAGCATAAAGAGCTAACTCCATTAGGTGAATTTCCTTCCAAGACTTTGCAGTATCTCGGACTCTTTTCATGTAACCTTCATTGTAAAGGAGAACTCAGACTGTGCCAATCCCCCGGTAGCGGGTATGAACTGTCGTAAAGCAAACTACCTTTGAACCATTAACGGAGCATATCAAACTCCTCCCCATAATCTGAGTAAAGGTACCCAACCTCGGTTTCTACACTTGTATAACAGAACCAAAGGACGAAACCATAGTGCTCTCCAAGTTATATCCTCAGCATGAAGGTTCTAAAAAATGGAAACCCAGTACTGTTCAGTGACATCCTTTGGCCAATCTTTCCCAAGGTAAGCTTCCAATGGGGCAAATATTTTTGAAAACATGTCGAAAGGTGTGCGCTCCACTTTCCAGAAATGGCTCAGAATCCAAACATTAAGTAACTGCGTGCATCCGATAAAACGTCCTTCCCCTTTCCTCTTACAACAACTTAGAGATCTAAAAGTCTCGGCCAAGATAGTTGGGACGGGGTTGATTTCTTGCCTCAACCTTTCGAAGAAATCTACTACCGCAACTTCTATATGCCCAAGAACCTTTGGGAAGACAATTAATCCGTAAATGGCCAAAGCAAATAGATCCACTCTCTTCACAATATCTAGATGGTTTTGAACTAAATCTCACAGAGAAAACCACGGAACACAACTGACTTCATTTTTTTCTTTATATATTTTTCAGTCCATGTATCGGTCATTCCCGTCAACCTCATTAGCTTTTTCTTAAAGGTCATTGGTTGGGGGCTCTTTCACATATATATTGTTGAATTATACATTGTCAATGCGAAGCAATGTAGCATACTCTTCTATGGTTGAAGTCATATCTTCCTGATTGAAAGTGGAACATTGGTAAACTAGATCCCAGAATCGAACCATGGCTTGAATCAGCTGTTCGTCTACATTGACGGCGATCAAGTGAGCTATATCCCCGTACTTTTCAGTGAAGATGCCCTTAGTATCTGAGTTCCACTGTTTCCAGATCCTAGTCAAATCTTCGAGGTTATTTTGACAAGCATTCGAAGTTACATGCTCAGGAAGATTGGAGATACATCCTTCCGTTAAACTATCCCCTTTTACTTTTTGGGTTTTCAAAGACCAGTCTCGAACCACGGCATTTTTTTCGGTTACTTGTGTAATTGACTCATCTATCAGAAACCCGTTTTTGGCAACCAGTCTCTAATCAACACCTTCCTAACAAGATGCCTATGATGCATGATGAAAAATAAAAAATAAAAATGAAGACAAATAACCTTGGTTAGTAATCACAACTAATATGAACGGAGAAAAAACTAAGGAAAATCTAACAAATTAAGCTATTCAATCATGCATTTTGGTGAAACTGACCTAAGTTTTTATTTATTTATTCATTCTCTTTTTTTTTGTGTCCCATCATGCTTTATAAAAACCTACCCCCACATACTCATCAGATAATCTACCCGATCCAATTTATTAAACAAACCCGATTCTCTGGCATAAAAAGTGCAAAAGAAATAAAAGGTAAGAGGCGTTTCTCCCATGTACTTATTTTGGTGACTATTAAACGAACGAAGGTTTGGCATGGCTCTAATTAGGTGGCTCGTACGGTTCACTACATGCGGTTTCGGTTCTAGGCAGGTACTCGAATTGTTCGTACTATCGTCTACTAAGATTAGTACGGAGTCTCGGTCATTGCCCATCACAGGCTCACGAGTTCAATTCGAGGGATTACATTTACTTATGCATATGCGGAGTTAACTCACAAAAGCATAAGTCATATGTAACCCGAAAGTATTTACTAGCCTGTGCGGATGGACAAGTTAACTCATGAAGGCATAGCGTTTACTTCCACTTAAGCGGACGAAGCCCGGGTAGAGAGCTCATGTTATGTAAAAATGCAAGTACAAGTGTGTGGGGAGAAACTCACAAACCTTTTCGTTTTTATTTTAAAACTAAAAAACTAAAACCGTAAAAACTTAGAGCTGAAAAACAGAAAGATAAAACAAGTTAGAAAAATATTTACAACATGATGCAAATGCATGACTTTTCAAAAAACAAAATTTAAGGATCACGACTAAATAATAATTTGAACAAGGAATTTCGAGAATTTTGACAACACGCGTTTAATTCTAGACTCGACTCTAAAAAAAAAGTATCCCCAGTGGAGTCGCCAGCTGTAGCGACGTAAAATTTGCTTGGGCGCTAATTGAGGTGATTTATTGAAAATTTGAAAATCGAATTTCAATTTTATTAAAAAAGGGAGTCGCCACCGATCCTTTTTCCTAAGTGTGATCGGACACCTAATAAATCCTCTTTTTAACAGAAAAATTTATTTTTAGATAAAAAGAAGGCCGAGTTTAGGTCTACGTCAAAACTCCAGAGAAAAATAGGGTTCGGGAGTCGGTTACGCACGAGAAAGGTATTAGCACCCTCGTGACGCCCAAAATTAGTATCCCGTTAAATACGCGTTGTCTTAATTTTTAAAAAAACGAGTTCAGTTTAATATTTAATCATGATCTGATTGAAACACGAGAATTTAAAATTTTTTTGGTTTTTTTAGAAGGACGTCCCATTTTTAACACGAGCCAATGATATTCACCCAACATAGCGATGAAATCAACGACTTAATGTTAAAATCGGTACGTTGCCTTATTTATTGAAATTAATTAAAAATATAAATAAAAGTATTTCTAAAATAAAAAAACTACTAACATTATTGTAATAAGAATTCATAAATAAATAAATAATGCAAATAATAATACAATTAATGAAAGATATTAAAATATAATATTAGAACATTAGAACAATAATAACAATAATATTTACAATAAAAGGAAAATAAAAAATAACATACTAATAATATAATAAGAAAAATAATATATTTGTAATAATAGTATAAAATAATAATATGTATATAAAAGAAAAAAATTTAATAATGATGAAAAGAAAATAATAAATATAATATGATAATAATAATGATAATATATATATAATGGAAAAAACGTGATAAAAATAATAATATAATAATACATATAAAGACAATAGTAATAATAATAATAAAACAATAAAAAATAATGTACCGATTAATATAATAGGAATAATAATATATTAATAAAAATGAAAGTAATATATATAAAAAGAAAATAGTAATAAAATACTAATAATATAATAGTAATAAAATATGGAAGTTAATATAATATTCAAAAATAATATTTTAAAAAAAATGATTATTAGTAATGCTATAGAAAATATATATATGTACATATATAAAAGTATTAATTAAAGCTAATACTAAGACTAATAATTAATAATAGATATAATAATAATAATAATACTGAAATAATTAATTTTAATAATAAAATAACTAAAAGAGGATTGAATTGAACTAAAAGCAAAAGGTTTGGGGCGAAATTGAAATAAAAAGAAAGGGTGTGGACCAAATTGCAATGCGCTGAGGCATTAGAGGGACCAAAAAGGTAAAATTCTCCCTTTCCTAAACGCACAGCAGCAAGGGTACCAAATTGAAAAGCGCGACAAATTTCAGGGCCAAATTAAAATAAAAAAACTTGATTGTAAATGCATGAAAAAGCGGAAAGACCGCGCGCGCAATTAGCCCTTTTATTGAAAACACACGGACCTTGAGCGGGTTAGGGTCGGGTCAACTCGATCTAAGGCAAAACGACGTCGTTTTGAGGCTTATGGACGCCGACCAAAACGGCGTCGTTTTACCAGGCTATAAAAGCCTTTTTTTTTCTAAAAAAAAATCATTTTGCAGCGTGAAAAGAAAAAAAAGGGAAAGGGGGGAGGGGATTTTCTTTGGACTAGGTTTAGAAGCCGGCCAGGAGGGCCGCCGTCACCGCCGCGCCTCCGTCACCGCCGGCCACTGTACACGGTGGCTGGACTTCTGAAAAAGGTATATTTTTTAGTTTTTTTTCTTTTATATATATATATATTGATAGATAAATGTATAGACTAAAAATAGATTCCAAAATAAATAAAAACAATGAAATCACCTTCGGGTGTTTAGTTTTGACTGTTAGTGCTTTGGTTCTCTGATTTGGGTTGGTTTTCTGCTTCGATATCACTGAGATCACTGTTTTTTGTTTAAAAGTATAGTATTTGCATGTATTAAAACTGCCGAACCCTTACAATGTGTTTGCGATTGGCTTTTATAGCCATTTACATGGTTTTTTTATTACTTGATGTCTTTTCTCCATTTCTTGCAGGTGCAACTTGAAGAATGGTGGTGGCAAAGCAGGTGACCGGTGGTGCAGGCAGTCAGTGGCAAGTGGGGTGTCTAGGTGCGGGTGGATCAGAGGGCAGTTGGCTGAAAGTCAGACATAGGGGTGGTGGGATAAGACCCTAGGTGCGGCGCACCTAGGGTTTGGCTGCTTTTTTGTTTTTCTTATTAGTTTAGGCTAGGGTTAGATTTATTTTTGGGCTGCTGGTATTGGGGTTTAGTTTAGTGGGTTTGTTTGGGTGAAGGTTGCATGGGTTTAATTGGAGAGGGTTTTGTAATTAAATGGGCTTAAAAGGCCTAGGCAAAATGGGTTGTTTACAGATCCACCATATCAATCATCGAATCATCACGTAAATCTCGCTAGCTTGACTTTTTTAAAAAATTAACAACATAGTGATTTAAATAATTTTTTTGAATTGTTGAATGACTTAAATAAAAACTTTTAAATAATTCAATAATTATTTTATAAAATTTTAAAGTTATATTATCAAAATGTAAACTTATTAACGAATTTACCGATTTTATTTTAATCTACAAAAGGAAGGGATTGATTACTATTTGTGTTGTCTTTAGAGTTAAAGGAAAAGAAATTATTCACATCTTAGAGATTCCAAAGTATGTTTGATAGCAAAATTCCCCGACAAATTCCTACAAGAAGACAAACTATATTCCCTAACAAAATCTATTCTGCTTATATGAATAGCTTTAATTAATGTTTAATGATAATTGAGTTATTAAAAAAAAAAATAGCAAGTTAAAAATTTCATAAAGAATTTTGGCAAAAAATATTTTTTATTTATATTTCAAAAAAATCATGAATGTTCAAAGTTCAGAAATCAAATATAATATAAAAAATTTGTAAAAGTTAATTAATATTTGTCTTAACATTTTTATTATTTAATTTAAATTTAATAATTAGATATTTTTTTTAATTTAAAGGTGTGTTTGATAAACTAAAAATTTAAGTGTTGATTTTATTGTTAAATTTTAGAGGTGACGAACTTATATTAGAAAATTATTTAATAAATTAGTAAATATAATTATTAAATATAATTATGTTGTTTGATAAAAGTAAATATTGATTTTTAAAATAGTATTTATTTTTTAATTCTAATCTTATTAATATAATATTTTATATTGTTTTGGATAATTTAGTATGAAAAATAAATATGTTAATTTGAATATCTAATTTTTTTAAGAAAGATAATTTATTTCAATTTCTTAATAAAATAAAATCAACTTAGTATTTTATATATTAAAGTGATAAGTAGCTACCTACCTACTTATTTTAGGTATTGTCTGGTAAACTAAAAATTAAGTATTGAAAAATTAAAAGTATGTTTGGTTGGCTATAATAGCCAATCGAATAACACATGATTCAGTTGTATTTCTTATTCCTCCATTTGGTTCATGGGATCTGCTATTTAATAGAATAGAATTCGGGCTCTATTCAACGATTTGTATTCCAACATCCACCCAAAGAATAGCCATTCAACACCATAAAAAATGATATATTCTCAAAATACCCTTCAAGATTTCACTAATTTCCAAATAAAAGTTTAGCATTATCCAATTGTTATCAAAATCTAAAGTAAAAATAGAACAAAAACAGAAAAAAGAGAGTTTTGGATATGGCCAGAAGTTGGGGCAATGGAGGACACCAAGAAGAAGGAAATAGTGGTTTGCTTTCTTAGTTCTATGATATTCTGGTGGTTCGTAAGAAAAAAAAAAGAACATTTGGGAGAAATTTTAAGATGTTTTGGTGCTATAAAGGCGGAAGAAGGCAGCAGCTGGTGCCAAAATTTGAAAAAAAAAATCAATTTTCATAAGCTTTTAGGTTGAAGATTTAGCTGATAAAAGGGCTTAAGAGTTTTCTCTAGTCTTTCTATAGTTTCTTATCACACTTCGGTTGAAGGACTACCAGAGTCCCAAAATCTCGATTTCATGGACCATGATTGGGTTCTTTTTTTTTTTTCTAAATTAAAATGATCAGCCTCATTAGTAGTAGAAGGATAGCATGTCTTTTACTCTTATATGTTGATCTTTTACAAAAAATAACATTTCTTTTTTTATTAATTACTTGGTTTCAACATTTTTCTGAATTGTTTTTCTACACTCTTTAGGAGTAGAGAATGTTCTAGGAGAAAATTATAAATTAATTAATTTAATTTATTAAAGGGTATATCCGTTATTCAAGTTTATTCTTTTTTTCTATTCCATTACATCCAACCAAACAACTGCATATTCAATTCTATTACAATCATATTCTATTACTATAAAATAACCATTTTATTACAACTCTATTATATTCCAGTGAACCAAACGTGTGCCATAAGTGCTAAAAAGTTACGTGATGAATTTCAATTATGAAATTTGTTTGGCATGTTATTTAAAATTATGCACTGAATATAATTAGACTGTTTGGTAAATTTTAAATTATGAAAATTTTTTTATTTTACATTTGTATCCTCACATTTTGAACATTTAATATTATTTTAAACAAATTTCAATTCTAAATTAACATTTTATACATATTAAAAATTTGGAATAAAGAATATTCTTAATAAATATATATAATTTTTTGAATTATATTATTAATAAATATAAATATTGTAAATCTAAAAAATAAATATTAAATCAAGAACATTGTCAAATTCAAGTTTAATATCTTAAACAAAATAATTAATTTAAATGACCATGCAGTTGATAAGATGCTCTTCAAAATAATTAAAGGATAATATAGTCTTTACAATAAATAAATAAAATTAATTAAATTAACATATTCTTTATTAAGTGATAAGTTGTTCTTATTTGCTTATTATTTTCATTATTATTTTCAACACTTTTTTATTGAATAAATCTAGCAAATAGTTTTTATTTTTAATTATTAAACATATTTAAAAATAAATTATTGAAATATTAATTTTCAGTTAATGAAAACTTTTTCAATAGTTAATCAAACAGACCCTTCAACATTTTTTTGTTGGAAATTTATTATTAAATAAAATATTAAAATGACTATTAAACACATTTAAAAAATTAAATGTTGAAAATTTTTAATGGCTTATCAAACACATTTAAAAAGCAATAGATAATTTATATACTTAAACATATATTATTTATTAATAGATGACCTTAAAAATTATTTTATTAAGTTTGGTATATGATGTATCTAATTCTATTTAAAATGATACAGGTGATGGATTCTTCTTTGGAAATTGCTAGTGTCTTTGAATCTTGGTGCTGATGATCGAGAAACGAAAAAAGTCAAATTTAAAGAAGGCGATGGTGATAGGGATGTTGAAATGATAGAGGACTTGGATTCACATTCAAAGATCTCTTGGAAACAGATGCTGCTTGGAAAAAGGGCTTGTAAGCAAGGTGAAAGGCTGCAATTTGCTAGAAATGATAGTGCTTACGAATTTGATTTTCTTGAAGGTGATGTTAAAAAGACTATGGTTAATGGTATCCCGACTATAGAATTATTGGAATATATTCAACAGATCCTATTCAAGGATATGAAGACAACGGTGGTGCTAAAATTGTTCGGTCAGAATATTGGTTACGCCTAGTTGTTTAATCAGATTAGCAGTTTATGGTGCCCAAAAAAGTCACTCCATCTAATGGATATTAAGAATGGCTATTTTTTGCTAAACTTTATGTATTGAGGATTATAATAAAGCTCTGTCGCAAGGACCATGGATTATATATGATCAATACCTCACTGTTCAGCCATAGACAAAGTTTTTCAATCCGAAGAAACCTTACTCGAGTATGGTTTTGGCGTAGATTAGATTGTCGGGTCTCCTGGGCTTTATGTGTAAAAGGAGAATATTGGAAGCAGTTGGAGGCTTGGTGGGCAAGGTGGTCAAGCTTGACCTCAATACTAACAGCAAAACCAGGGGTAGTTTTGCTAGAATGACCATTTTTGTTGACCTTGATAAACCTTTGGTTTCCCAAGTTATGGTGAATGGAGAATTGCAAAGGGTGGAATACGAAGCTTTACCAACCATCTATTTTTCTTGTGGAAAATATGGTCACTTAAAGGAGCTGTGTCCTTCACAAGTTAATTCATAACATTTTCCATGTTTCTGATACTCCGTCATTATCGGTCAGATCCGTCACATGTGCTATCTACGAATGAAATTAATTTGTAGCCTGATCTAACTTATAACGAGGAGCCAGTTAAACATGTTCCATTGGTTAAAGTATTGTGGCGTCAACATGGAATTGAAGAAGCTACATGGGAAACGGAAGAATCTATGAAATCTCAATACCCAAATCTATTCTCTGGTAAGATTTTCGAGGATGAAAAATTTTTTAAAGGGGAGAATTGTAACATCCCCTTTTTCAGTGGTGTCGGAAATAGTGATTTTGGATCACAATTCTAATTAGTAAGTCAGTGGTTTTTTGATTAATTAATATTTAAAGGAAATCTATAATGTCGTATTAGAATTTGATTAAGAAATTTTTAGCATTTAGTTAGACAATTAAATAAAAAGGACTAAAGCGTAAAAGTTGTGAAAGTTAGTGGTTATTAGTTAAATGTATTAAACGGTTAATGTAATTTGAATTTATGGCCTTAAATGGTAATTATACCATGAAGATAGTTAATGGACGGTTGTAAGATTGAATTGTTTAAAATGGATGTTAATTAATAAGGGTAAATAAGTAAATAAATAATAAAACTTAAACAAACGAAGAAAGAAAGAAATTATCATCATCTCTGTTAGTTTAGCCTAAAATTAAATAAGGAAACAACCATGTTTTTAGCTTGAGCATTCGGCCACTTGGAGGGCTTGTATGTAAGTGATTTTCATTTCCATTTTTGGTAAATTTTATGTTTTTGAGATCGTTGCAACTAGGTCCAACTAACCCGACTGTTAATTCATTAAATTATTAGATGTTTTGACTTGTGCCATTGTTGAATTTATGAGATTTTTGAAGTTTTATAATGGTTTTGTGAGCTTGATATTTGAACAATATTAATTTGTTAAGTAGTTTTTGGTGATTTTGATGATTAGGAATTTAAATGTTAAATTAGTAAAAGTTCGTGGATTTATGGTGAAATTGAGAATTTTATGGGCTGTTATAAAGATTAAGAAATTTGGTTAGTTGGGATTTTGGCTTAAGCATGTTAATTGATTTAATTTTGAAGTATGGATTAAATTGAATAAAGTTAAATTGTTGAGGGTAAACGTGTAAAGTTATAATTATAGGATGAATTGTTTAAGTTTATGTATTGTATGGTATTTGAATTAATTAAATAAATTAAGTTATTATGTTTAGATCAAGAAACGAGTAGATCAATTGGTAATTGTGGAAAAGAGAAGGTTGTTGAGTAATCGTCTTCGAATCATTGGTAAGTTATTGCAAGTCAGTAAATTCTTATGACTATTTTGTTTATAATTTATTATTAAGTGTTGTTATTGATATAATTACATATTTTGAAATTGTTGAAATAAATTTGGTTTATATGAAATATTATGAATTCTGAAAATGATATCGGTGGATCGAGTAAAAGTTTCATATATGAAATTGCTGATAATTTCTATTATGGACTGAGCTCCTGCATGTGTTACGGACTCGAATATACATGTGACTCAGATTTAGCTTGGACTGATAATCCATTGTCGTTTTATATGTATACCTAGCCCTGGCCAGGCTAGTTTATATGTGTTGTCATTGGTTTAGCCCGGATGAGTAACCTGACATATTTAATTGTACCTGATTAGCTCTTATGAGCATTATTTGTTTATGGACTCATGTATTTGAATACTTTTATAAAGATCCATCGAAAGAACAAAGATTAATTGATACGAAATTGTTTCAATGAAATAAGTGAATTACAAAATCTGATTATCTGTGTATTTAAATGTTACTGATGTGAAATTTGTTGGATTGTGTTGTATAAGGTTAAGGTTTATTTGCTTTGTAAAAATAGCATTTACATGAGTTTGGTAAGTTAATATATTAAATTGTGGAAACTTACTAAGTAATTCATATAATTACGTTGTTATTATTTTTTTGTAGATTTTGAACTTTCGGAGCGTGCTGATTGGATCATCAAAGCTCACACATATCATCAACTATCGTCGGTAGATATTGAAGTCTTGGTTGGTGGTTATATGTGGCATGTATATAGGATGCTTAATCTGTAAATTTTTTGACATGTTTTGAATTAGGTTGCTAATGCCTATAGTAGTTATATGTTTTATAAGTTGGTTCTTTTGGTAGTGTATTATAGGTCATGTTAAATTAATACTTATTTTGATATATGGTATGAAGTTGTGATGATAATGTGGAAAGTTCTTGATGTTTAAATAGATGGAATGTATGAATTTGTTAAGGTTGAATACAAATTTATTTGATATTGAATTGTGGTGTCAATGAGGGCATATTGGTTAGGTACATAGGTTGTGTGTTTTTTATAGTACATAAGGGTTGGTTTTAGGCTTGGCTTGGTACCCAAGTGATGTGTGAGATGTTGTTTTAAAAGAAATTTTAGGTGCATAAGGCCTGGGACACAGGCTATCACACGATCATGTGTTATTTAAATTTTAAGTGCAAGATTGTTTACACAATCTCAGAGAGTTACACGGTCTGGCACATGGTCGTGTGACCATACTTCGAATACACACACAATCCGCAACACGGACGTATGACCATACTTTGAATACCCACATGGATGGACACCAGAGCTGGGACACGACTGTGTGTCTTATATTTCGAATTATACACGGTTTGGCCACACGGCCATGTCTTCAAGCCACATGGCTTGGTCTATGTTACACGGCCTGGCCACATGGTCGTTGTAACACCCATAACTCATTTCCGTCACCGGAATAGGGTTACGCATTATTACATTACCGTACTGAACCTTTCAGAATAAATAGCTATCAATCATTAAATTAAAATAAAAAAATCATATATATTTCAAAATGGAATATTCATATATTTACAGATCCTAATTCAAGTCTTCGAGGCCTTAAAAATTGTTTAGAAACAATCGGGGACCAATTTGAAATAAAACTAAAGTTTAGGGTAAAAATGAAAATTTTTAGAATAAGAGTCACACGATTGTGTGTCCAGGCCGTGTGACAAAGCCTAGACCATGTGGCTCCAGACATGGCCGTCTGGTTATTCCACATGCCTGTGTTCAACTTCACACGCTCGTGTGTGTAGACCGTGTACCTCAGTGATTTGGATCACACGGTTGTGTCGCAAGTCGTGTGTCAACCTGTATACCTTTCAAAGTATTTCACATGACCCTGTCGTAGGTCGTGTGTCTGCTCATGTGAAAACTGCACCTATTCTATTTTTCTACACACCTTGGACACACGCGTATGTAGCTTGCCCGTATGCTTCACACGGTCGTGTGATAGCCCGTATGCTTTACACGGCTGTGTGACAGCCCATGCCCCAAGCCATATGTGCCCAAATGTGACCTATTTCAAACCTATTCCCCACCTATTTTCACAAGTACATATACCATAACTCAACATGCATAAACAAGCTACCAAAAGCACCATATAGCACCTAATCTATGTCATTTCCAATTACCTAACTCATGTTCATGTATTAACTATCAACACAATCTGAACACATTTGCAAATATCATCTTGTTTCACCCATACTCATACCTCAACCAATCTTAACTATCCCATACAAAAATATAGTAAATTCACTTAGCATTTCATACATATTCATTAGAGTTTACAAGCTCATTCATTGCCACCATACAACTACTTTAAACATTCAATACCAATCATAGATCATAGTTCAAAATTATATCAACAAAGCATTTTTGCCTATTACATGCCATATAAGCCAAATGATTCAAAAGACCCCTCTTGGGTAAATTAACCACTAGCTTGAAAGAGAAGAATAACAGCCAATGATCTGACTTGAGCCTAGGAAGATAAGTGGCACAAAAATTGAGAAAAGCATCCAAGCATCATTTCTAATTGCCCTATCAAGCCTCTCAAAGGTCCGACCCCGATGCCACATGAAGGCTAGGCCCTTAAACCCTAAATCTTGCAAATTGGCCCGATCAAGAAATTCTATAAATAAAGGACACCCTATTCCAATTCGACTACCTCTTTTTTTGTCACTAGAAAAAAATAAAACATTAAAATCTCTTATGGTAGCCCAGAGAATATCTTTAGACAAGAATAATGAATTAAGACCCTCCCAAAGCTTTCTTATTTTTGTGTATCAGGACTCCCATAAACAAAGACAATGTGAATAGCTAGAGAATGAATCCTCTTAAGAACTCGAATGCAAATGAATTGGGGACGGTTATAGATTACCTCAACTATAATTGAGTCCTTCTAACCAACCCAAATACCTCTAAAAAACCCAACAGCCTCTACCATATGAGAATAATAAAATCTAAAACTAGCAATGATTCTATTTATTTTACCTCCATTAACCATTATCTCAAGCAAACTAATAATATTGGGCTTATCTTCTCTATTGTATTCACAAAAAATTAGGAGAAACTTGATGTTGGCACATCCTTGATAATTCCAAGAAAAAACAGGCAAATCCATAAAAACCAACAAATAGAGAAAAAAAAACCAACCTGACTGCTTAGAAAGCCCGGTCTCCTCCAACTGTTTTCCATCCAAAATTAAGGAATCTTTGTCCACCTCATTGCTAAGTTAAGAGTTGATTAACTCTACCATGGAGTTCATAGAGTTAGACAAGGAAATACAAGCGATTTCGACTAATTTAAACTTGTCCCCACGATCTCTAATGGTTTGATTAAGCTTTCAACCAATACAAACTAAGTCACCTTTGCCACCTCTACTTTTAGAGCTAAAACTATCGGTACCTCCATTAGTAGAATCAGCCTCACCTGAGGTACCGCCTTTATTTGGATCAATATTTTCTTTAAAGGTAATCATCGAATGTTTCCCTAGATCAAGCACCACATCATTCAAAGTTATAATTGCACCGCCAGTATCTTCAAAAGGATTAAAATATATAATGGTTATAGACCTCAAGCCACGTTTTTGGGAACTAACACCTTTAGTAACAAAAGTCGAATCAATTAAACTACTAGACGAACAATCGTAGGCATCACCAGCAGAAGAAAAATTACAACGTGGACTGGAAATGAGCCTGTCTATTATAGCACGCCCAAAGCTATCATGGTTAGAACCAAACTCCTATACAAGCCACTTCTTCATTTTCTTAGTTGCTAGCCTAACATAAACACGGCTTAAGTTGGCCTCTCCTCCAATACACACCCTAACAGACTTAGCAAGCCCCACTAGGGTCTCAAAACTCGCATCTAAGCCCCAACTTGTACCAAATCCATTAACCAAATTTTCTTTAAAATTTTCCTTAACCCTAGAACCTTTAGCAATTGTAGGTATACTTTCCTTTTCTTTGTCATCTCACCTGAAGAATGCTCATCAGTCACACCTTCATCGCCTTCCATCTCCCCCACTTCATTAAATTCCAAAAATCTTGAACCCAAGATTATCTTCTTTGCATTCTTATCCTTGAAAATATGTGATTCATTTTTGCCACACTGAGATTTCCACTCCACCATCATCATGGCCCATACACCGTTCTACTCGCTCCTCTTACTCTGATCTGATCTCTCGTAGTTCAACAATCACTGACTGCTTTCCATTCTCATTATTTAGATCCATAAGCACTGAGGGACACAACTCATTAACGTATCTGTACTTACCACAAAAGAAACAGGTCATCGAAAGAGCTCCATATTCCACTCATTAAATTTTTCGTTCACTGATACTTGAGAAACAAGTGGCCTATAAAGGTTGATGAACACTGCCATTCTAGCAAAGCGACCCCTAGCCTTACTATCCATCTTAAAGTCAAGTTTTGCTACCTTTCCTACCATGCCCCCAATTGCCTCGAGAATCATCCTTTTGTACGTAAACCCCGGAAGTCCCGACAGCCTGATCTAAGTCATAACCACACTCAAATACGGTTGCAACGGAGAGAAATATTTGGTCCATGGTTGGACAGTCAGGTATTGGCCATAGATAACATATGGTCCTTGAGTCAACACTCTATCATAATCCACAATATTCTGGAACTTAGCCAAATAATATTTGTTTTCTATGTCTGTAAGGTGAAATGATTTTGATGGCTTCTAGAGGCTATTAATCCTATTATGGAGAGCAATATAACCAATACTACGGCCCAATAGCTTCAGGACTACTTTGGTCTCCATCTCCTTAAAAAGAATTTGCTTAATGTGATCTGAAAATTCTATTGTCGAAATCCCGTTAACAGTAGACCTTGTCACATTGCCTTTAAACAAAACAAGGTCTTCATTGCTTCTACCGATAGATCTAACATCCTCTTTGCTAGAGTCGGCTGAACCTTTACCCAAAAGTTTATCCTTCTAAGATAAAGTCGGAGTTGGCTCTAGATCTACAACCATATCAATATTCGCCTCACCGTATACTTCCTTAAACCTTACTTTCTTAGTATGCAAATCCTCAGAAGATCGAGTTTCATCACCGCCACTGTCACTCAAAGAGTTTGCCATTGTATTTGATTACAAATTTTAATAATCAATTGAAAAGTGGGTGCTTTGTGGCCTTGGTTTAAAACCAAACTATAGAAAGAAAAAAAATTCTTTGGGAATTTCCAATTTAGAAATTTTTTTGTGTTAGGGAAATAATTTTAAGAAAAAAAAAGTTTAGAAGAGAATCGTGCTGATAACATGTTATAAAATAAATAATAAAGTGAATAAAAGAACTAGAAATAGGAGAGCAAAATAAAATTTTATATTTTATTGTTAAATAAAGATTAATTTACAATACTTCTCCAAAGTCCATAGTTATAGACATAAGAAATATATATAATATAGAATTCTACTAATAATAGAGATTCATATACATGATATAAAACTCTACTTAATAATAAAATATTCATAACAAAATTTAATTTATATTTTATATGATTTTGAAATGGGATTTAAATGCATTATCACTCCTTTCCTATATATTCATATTCTTTTCTTAAATTTTCATTTAAATATGATTGTTGTTTTGGGTTTAATTTTAATTCTTATTTTTTTTATTTGTAATTTGACCTGTATTATATTTTCTTATATTTTAAATATATGATTTTTTTCCAATTTTATAAATAAAATTCAATAAGTTTGAAATAATAATCTAATTAGAATTATTAATTAAGTATTTTACATATGCTTTATATTTGCTTCAAGAATTAATCTTGAGCAAATAAATAAAAGAATTGACTATAAAGGTAGATTTTTACAAGCATTTATATTCTGAGAACTGCTTTATAACGCATGGATATAAATAATTAATGGACAAATATTCTCAATAATTTGTTGATAAAAAACACTAACGGGATGAGAAAGCCATATATATATACATATATCATTTACATAAGATTATTTATTTTATGTAATTTGGTTCCATATATCTTATCAATAGAATAAAATCCATGTATCTTTTATAATTAAAGTTCTCATTTTTCCTACATTTGATTAGTAATATCATATCTTAGTATTTCATCTTTGTATATAAAAATGGTATAATGATTTATTTAACCTTCTAACCCTATAAAAAATATTTTAGTCCTTCATTTAAATTTTTATTTTTGTTAATTTTTAAACTTACGTTGTTTGTTAAATCACTTAAAAATAGATAGAAAAAATTAATGTTTGTTAACTTTGTTGATGTAGCGTGTATGGGGATTGCCATGTGGATCCTACATTAACAATTAATTAATTTTTAAATTTTAAAAAATTCAAAAATATATATAGAAATTATTTTTAAAAAAATTAAAAAGTAACATTATAAAAAAATATAAAAATATATTTTGATTTTTTAAAGATCAATTAATTACAACATGGCATACAAGTGGTAATCTACATGTATGCCACACCAACAAAGTTAACAAATGCTAAATTTTTTTATCTATTTTGGAGTGATTTGACAAACAATGCAAGTTTAAGGGTTAAAAAAGATGAAAAATTAAATAGAGAGCTAAAATAATATTTTATTTGTAAAGTTAGAGAGCCAAATAAATTATTATGCCTATATTTTTTTTTACCATTTTTTACTAATATAAAATAATTTAATCTATTTTAATTAATACATCCAATTAACCTATGTATCTCACTAGAAAAAGAAAAACAAAAATTAATTAGCAACAGTGGAGCTGCACAAAAAAATTTAATATTTTATTTTTAGAATTAAAAACCCATTCTTATTAAATTATTTTTATAAGAAATTTATAATTAGCATTATAATAAATTTAGCCCTCTAATTTTAATTTTTTTAATTGATTTGACTTTTATTTTTTTAACTAAATTCAACCATTAACATTTAAGAAAAATCAAATTATTTTTTTTCTAAGTAAAAGGAAAGCTAAGCCATACAGACAAGAGAAAGTATACGGCTGATCAAAGTATGCACAATCTCAACTGGTAGCTGATCAAATTCTTGCAATATGAAATCTTCACAATCGCGTCATGAGATGCGCTACATAAGTGGCATCACCTTCACATCCCATTCTTTTTCCGCATAATTGAACAATACTACGGACCAAGGCGGCGTTAGGACCCCCAGTAGCTGCGTTTGTGATCATATCTATAGCCAAGGAGCTATCACTCTCTAATAAAACCTTTCTATTCCCCTCTCTCCATAATAACAGCAGGCCATCGCAACCACCAATTCCCCTGCTGTAGCGTCGAAGCCAATTACCCTGCTGCATCTCAAAGATAAATTACGAAATGTCTATTAAAACATTACTTATTTAATAATATTGGCATGATAATTCACACGGCAATCAATATACTATTTATCTCATATATCACGTCAAAAAATAATTATAAAAAATAAAAAAGAAAGTATGAAGTATATTTGGATTATTATGCAGAGTGTTATATTTAAAAAATTAATATTTTAATATATTTTTTCATTAAAAATCAATTGAAATATTGATAGTCAAATTTGATTATTTTTAAACATTAAAAGCTAAAATTAACTAAAATATTTATTATCCCTTTATTATTTTGTGATCTATATTTTCAAAATAGGGTGTTGTAGAAAAAGTGGATGTAATTATTAGGGTTAAAAATGAAGGAATTCCAAATGATAACATAGTTTCCCTTCTTTTTGACTAGAGAATACATATCATAGAGGGACCTTTAATTCAATTTGGATAAAAACACTAAAGTTTATGTTCTGATTTAAATTCCATTACGTGTAAGTCATGTTCATTAAATATGATTTATACTTGAAATAGTTTTATCTTCCTTTTGCATGGAATTGAATTCCTTATTTTATTTGGTTTTTAGTGTGTTAACTAACTATAACTCCCTGTTCCTTTAATAATTAACACAGAAATTTGGGTAATTTGCATTTTAAGTCCTTCTTTAAGTGATAAACTTTTAATTTTATCAAATTATATCGCTAAACTTTAATTATTAACAAATTAGATCACTTATGCCAACTTTGTTAATTATTTTTAATGTAGAAACAACCTTAGCATGCATAATATGAAATCAACTTTGAGATTTTTCGTGTTGAGTAATGTATTTATTTTCATAAGAATTACTTAAATGAGTTAACATAAGTTATTTAATTAGTTAATAATAGAAATTTGGTTATGTAATTTGATAAAAAAGAAAAAAAAGTAAAGGTTTGTGACTTATATGAAAGTTAATATTAAATTAAGTGACCTAAAAGGTAAATTACCCGAAGAAAGAATTTAAAAAAAAAAAAAAAGGCGTACACGTATAAATTAGCTTATCTGGGTTAGTGACGAAAGCGGAGTATTATCTTTGAATAAAGGGCCTATCAACGTAGGCCCCACCCATTCATGAAAATTAGTTAATTAGGAGATAATTTTATTTGGAGCTTCTGATAAGCACTGAATTCAGTGTTTGAATTATTTTTAACAACTCTCTCTCTCTTCTTCTATTACTTCTAATATAATTTTATGTTCATAATTTAGGAATCATAATTATCCATCCAAAATTTCATTCATTTCCCACTTCAAATAACCTTCTTTTTCTATGTTTGGCTGATCTCAACGCCTCTTTGGAAGCTTCATTCATTTCATCTTTCTCCAGAGCACCTTGCTGTGGTATATTTTCTGGGTTTCTTGTTAGATTTCTTGTATTTATGAGTTGGGATTTTCTCTCTGATTATAGCTTTTAAAGTTTCATTTTTTATTTCTTAGTAGAAAATTGCTTTTTTTTTTCAGAAAACAAATGAACATAAATACAGAGCCTTTTAGAAAGGATTCATTGCAGTTAAACCAGAAACATATATTTTTCTTTTTCAGTGGTTAGAAATGAACTTACTTGTAGGATCTGGGTTTATTAGTTTCAGTAGTGAGACTAATCCAGCCTTGACTACTTCAATCACATGAAACAACCGGGTTAATCAAGAGAATTTTTATTGAGTGTCAGGATTCAAGATGCTAGTTCTCCATTGCTGTTGTGGTTGAAAATTCATAGACTCTTAGGCTAGTTCTCCATTACCAGCTTTTGCGTTTGGGTGGAAAAACATTTTTCACCGCTTTTTTGACCCTAAAACCCGAGTGTTGTCCGTTGTTTCTGCGGTGAAAAAGTATTTTTAAAACCCTAAACGCAAGGAAAAACGGGGCTTACTCTCTACTGAAGAAATAGTGTGGTTTTGGACACAGTACTGCAATGTTCACTTTTGTATCAACTATCAATGTTTGTATGTGGTCCTGTAGGGCAGGTTCTAATAAATGCTCAACAGAAAAAAGCAAGGAACGATCATGGATTTGGGGTTGATTTTATTTGGACTTGTAAATTCTTAAAATCCCTGATGTGTGCATTTGGAATGTATGGGGGTATATATAATCTCTTGTTTTTGGTAAAGTAGTAAAAAAAAAAAAAAAACTTTGAGATTCATCAATTAGTTCATGTAGGACCTTTGTTTGCCCTGCAAATCAATCTTTTGGTGGTAATGGTGGTTGGTGCAGACAATGATAGTCCGTAATATGCTTATGGGGGAAAGGATACATACACGAGACCGATTTAGCAACTGGAGGCTTGATATTGACAACATGTCATATGAGGTAATGTTATGTTCTTAAGTTTGTTATATATTTCTTCATATAAAAGAAATCCATCATTTGCTATTGGTTCTATCAATCCTTGTCTACTTTTGATTCAGTAGGAATGAATGCAAATAATCTATATGTTGAGCGCAAGTATCTGTTTTGGGGTGTCTCACTCGTCAACGGCGGAGATATTGTTCCAGGGCTAAACTGAGTGTAGATACTCGGAAACAATTCCTCCACCGTTGAGGGAGTGAGACACTCCAAAACAGATACTTGCCTTCAACACTATGTTATCTACATCTGAGTGAGTTTAGGTATGAGAGTACTTTAATAAGACAATGAAGAATCCGAGTAACGTGTTCTGTTTTATTTTAAAACAGCAATTACTGGAGCTTGGAGATAAGATAGGGTATGTCAACACTGGATTGAAAGAAGAAGAGATAAGTTGATGCATAAGTAAAATTAAGGGGTCGATGAAGAATGATTTAGCACCAAACATACCCATGCATGTGGATAACAAGTGCAGCATTTGTCAGGTTTTTCAGTATTTGCAACTCAACTGTAGTGGTACCCTGATTTTTTGTTAAACTGATGATTCATGGATATGTATATATATAGGAGGAATATGAAAATGAAGGAGATGAAGAGATGGGGAAGCTATGTTGTGGACACAGTTTTCACATTCAATGTATAAAGCAGTGGCTGCTGCAGAAAAATGCTTGCCCTGTTTGTAAGACTGAGGCATCACCTCGATGATAGCAGCAGCAGTAGCAGCCATGGATGGATTCAATTTAACCCACTTGTTGGTGGTTTACTTACTGTTTCATTTATTTTAGTTTAGTCCAAAATTAGTGTTTATATGGATGACAATGGTAGCAACTTTGCCTCTAAATCAAATATGATGGTGATTGTTTTGCTTTCATAAAGGAAAACAATTAACGTGGCGTGATTGGAAAAATGAAAGTTAAAGCGAGAAGAAATGTAGCTTTGAATAAATAATTTCAAAGTATAGAATCCATACGCAATGAAACTCCATATAAGTCAAAAAGGGTGCATTTGTTTTCTTGGAATACATAAAAATTCTCTGCCAACAAAAATTGCATAATTATCTTTCCGTAATAAAAATAATTTATATTATTTAAGAAAAATAAAAAAAAATATGCATACGGTGGGATTTGAATTTCTATCAATTAGATTAGTAAAATCTTAAATTTATCATTAAATCAAAACTTTATTTTATATATTTTTATTTTAATATGTACAATTTATTATCTACATTAGTTGTATATCTATTCTATTAATAAAGCTCCTAACTTGGTGTCAATAGTTAATCGGGCACCTTCTCGATTGGAAAAATTATGGAAATGTTCTTCAATAATTAAAATAAATTATATTATTTGAAAGTATTTTAGTATTTTCATTTTAAGAAAAACCAATAAAAATATACATATTGTGGTATTCAAACTCATGTTAATTGGATTAGTAAAACTTTAAATTTACTTCTAAACCAAATCTTCATTTTAACATGTTTTATACATTTTTATTTTTATACACACAATTTATTATCTCTATAAATTGTATATCTATACTTACTATTAATGAAGTCATTGATTGAGTTGGTGTCATGAGTTAATTGGACACCAACTCGGTTAGGTATCCTTCTGTAATTAAAATAAAATATATTATTTGAGATTATTTTAGTATTCTAATTTAAAGAAAAACCAATAAAATATGTTTATTTTGTAATTTGAAACTGCGTCAATTAGATTAGTAAAACTTTAAATTTACCACTAAATCAATGCTTCATTTTAATATATTTTTATAAATTTTTATTATAAAATGCACAATATTATCTCTATTAGTTGCACATTTACATCCATATCTATCTATACAATTAATAAAATCCTTAACTGAGTTGGTGTCATGGATTAACTAGTACCAACTCGATTAGGAAATAACTAATCTACCATTTTATTAAATGACTACTATTATTATTTTAATGACATTTTTTTTATCTTTTTTAATACTTTTATATAGTTTTTAAATAAAATAACTAAAAATTAACAAGTCTAGAGATTGAACCCCTGTTTAATTAATTTATAAGTATAAAAATTGATAATGTGGCATCAATTTAAAAAAAAAAGTAAAATATAAAAAAATTATTTAATTATTAATTTTTTAATTTAGTTACTAAACTTTTCGAAATTAAATATTTTAGTCACTCTTTTGTTAGTTACCGTTAGATGAGTGATAATAAGCTAATGTGGACTTTTTTTATTGGTCTAATAATAAATTTAGCCTTTTAATGTTTACACATTCTATCAATTTGATCCTAAATATAAAAAAAAAATTCAATAAATTTAACCTTCACTGTTTACAAGATTTGTCATTTTAGTTCGAATTCTAACAAATTCAATAAAATTAACCTTAACATTTACAAAATTCGTCAATCTAATTCTAATTCTAAAAATTAAAGAAAAAGAAAATATTTCTTCGAAAAAAAATTCATTTTTAACCTTTTACCAATTCTATCACCAACCACAACAATTTCCTTTCTTTTCTTATATATTCAGTCAGTGGCAAAGCTAGGATGTTAATCTTAGAAGGGCCAAATTAAAATTAGACATGCTGTGTAACAATCGATTCAAAAGAAACAGTATTCTAATATAACAATCGATTTAAACATATAAGCAATTGATTTAGTTTTCCAACATAACAATTGATTTAAACATATAAGCAATTGATTCAAAAGAAGTAGGTTTCCAACATAACAATCGATTTTAACAAATAAAAAATTGATTCAGAAGAAGTAGTATTCCAACAATTAAGAAAAAAACAACATATCATAACTTAAAATTGTGCATGAAAATATAGAGTCTAAATCAAAAGTTTCAGCAATCTCGCTCTCAATATAAACAACAAGATTATCAGTAAGAAACTCATCCTCCATTTTGTTGCAAAGCCTTGTTTTGACAAATTTCATCGTCGAAAATGCTCTTTCTGTAGTTGCAGTTGAAACAAGAAGAGTCAACAGAAGACGAATTAATCTATCAACAAGAAAATATACCTTTGACATCCGTGTCTTTGCTAATCATTGACAAAGATCATAAATTATGGACAGATTCTATGGTTTTGGGTGGTTTGGAACATTTTGCTTATAATGTTGTTGCTGATACTTCAAGATTACTTTCCACAATACAACAAATATTATCCATATTGAAGGATTTATGAGCATCTTTAGGATCCAAAACTAAGCTAAGGATAAGAAGATAAATTGTTCGTTTATTAAATCTACTATTTAGCATAAAATTTTGAGAATCTATTGCAATATTGAATATCTCACCCTATAATGGTGCTCCCCGTTTTGAAATCAACATGTTAGTGACTACCATGTTTTACCACATATGGAGAATCCATATTAAGAACCTCAATATTGTGCTTTTCACAAAATTCTTTCACAGCTTCCAACAAATTGTCCCAACCATCTTCTCTCAACTTTTGTATCAAAGTTTTGGTGCTTGAGACTGAGTACATAACATTTTCTATATCTTGGGATTTTTGTTATAGATGTTGACAAAGAATATCTGTAATACCCATTATCTCTTTCATTAGATGTAAGATAAAAACAAAATCAAAAGATGTAATCTTCTTATATGTTGCAGCTGCATATCCGCGGATAGAATAATTAGAGCTGCTTTCAATAATACTTTCTAAAACAGAACAAGTAGCACCAAACATCCTTATCAGGCTACAAATAGAACTAAAATGGGAGATCCAATGAGTTTCTCCAACTCGTTTCACAGTCCCAATTTGGTTAAGTCCTTTACTAGTTTCAAGTTCATCAATTGCCAACATATTTGCAATTTCAATTGCTTGGGGAACTTGTAATTAATCATGGCATTTTCAAGAGGCACTAATTATATTAACAATAAAATTCAAATTAGAGAAAAAAATTTATGAATAGGAATTACCTCTCGAGAAGCAACAAGTAATGCCAATTGGAGTTGATGAGCCAAGCAATAAACATAATATGCATAGGGACAATCATTTAAAAACAATGCTTGCAAACCGTTCCATTCACCCCGTATGTTGCTAACACCATTACATGCTTGACCTCGAATATTTTGAACATCAAGACAATGCTGAGAAAGAATAACACATATTTCCTCTTTCAAAGTTATTATTGCAGTATCTTGGACATGTACAAGATCAAAGAAATTATATTTTATAAATCTTTTCTCATCAACATATCTCAAAACAATAGTCATTTTTTCCCTTTTAGATTCATCATGTGCCTCATCAATAATGATACAAAATTTAGAATCTCCAATGTCTTCACGAATCTTATGACGCACTTTATTTGCAATAATATGTAAAATCTCCTTTTAGATCACATGAGAAGTATATTTAGCATTTCTTGGAGTATTGTCCAAAATAACTTTGGAAACTTTATCGTTATAGGAAGCTAACAATGTAACCAATTCAAGAAAATTACCTTGATTTCTTGAATTAAAGGTTTCATCATGACCTCTAAAAGCACATTCTTGCAAAGTTAACCATCAAACAACATCAATTGAAGTCTTGACTTGTAAGTAGTTACCTTCTTATTGATCTAAACTTTGTGCATTAATAGCCTTGCCAATGTGCTAAGATTGATTTAACAAATCTTGACAACTTTTCTCAGTATTATTACGTGGAGAGCGTAGATCTTGGCCAACATAATTCAAGAAAGCACATCTTTTTCCATCATTAACTCTTTTTCTAATTATTAAAACCTTTAATAGTGAATGCATCCGTTCCATGATGAACAATATGTTTTGAGAAAAGATAGCATGGGAAGCAATATGTTACATCTTTAGTATGGATACTCCAACCAAGGAAATTTGCAAAACCAAGAAGACTGAAATCTTTGGGGATACTTGTCACTAGAATGTGGGTACTCAGACAAACGTATTTGATATGACCCCATTTCTAAATATGCTCGATTGACTTCATCTCGTTAATTAACAAGATATTCCCATATTTGAGGATGTAATCCCAAATTCCGTTCTAGATTATTAATATCAAAAGAAAGATTTGGATGATCTTCACTTTCAAATCTTGGACATTTAGAAGTATTAACTTCGATAGTTAGAGAATCTTCATTGTTCACTGGTCGACTCGCATCACCATTATCAATTGCTTTTCCTCTTAAAAAAAGTATCAATTGTTTTTACCTTCTTCATTTTTTGCACTTGTCCTGAAATTTAATTTTATAAAATTATAGAAAAGTAAAATGATTGTAACATCCATTTCCATTTCCATTTTCATATCATTCTCATTTCATATTCAAATCATAAATCGCATAATATAAAATTTTTATTTTTAATCAAACATACTCATGCTTGTGCTTGTTCAACCATTCGAAATCATAATATTCAAATTCAACTTAAAATTAATAATTTACTAATTTTATAATTGAAATAATAGATTTCAATTTGAAAAATAATATTTTAAATACTAATTAGATCATTCAAAATTCATAAAAATAAAAATAATATAGCTAGATATAGTAAATCAACTACTAATGACAAACTTGAACATACAGGTTTATCAAGTTGACAACTTAAGTTTCATGATCCGTAGTTCACATAACTTTCGACTCGGTTAACCAATTTTGATTCCGTTTTCACCGGAATGCTTACTGCTTTACAAGCTATCATTTGACATAATTTTAAACAAAGTGACCAATGATTTCTTCCTCCCCTTCACTTTGGCCGAAACATATTATAATATTATCTAGCTATTTTTATTTTATTTTTACACTTCTAACAAGTTAGAAACCGTCTCCTAATCATTTTTCACCCAAAAACATACATATTTCACTTAATTTTATAAGTTTCTATCAATAACCTTTAATGGAAACTTTTAATGCACTTGATAAAATAAAAAAAATATTGGTACATATATGAAAATCAAGCTTCAAAGATTCAAAATCTATGAAAAGTTTGAAGAAAAAACATACCTTATACTTAAAATTTAGAGGAAAAATAATGAAGAATTTTTTTTCTTTTTTTGCAAGGCACCGATATGAAAAAGAAAGATACAAAAAAAATATTTTCATCTTTTTTATTCTTTTTATATATATTATTATACTAATTATAAGATATTATTATTTTATGTCAAATATTAAATAAACATTAATTTATTATTATTTAACAAAAATATCCTTCAAAAGTCATCATGAGTAATTTAGCTTCTTCAAGAAGATTTTCCCTTTGTTTTTATCAAGAATAATTTTTTAATATTATTTTTAATACTATAAAAATATTGGAGGGACTTACTTATATTTTTAGGAGGGCTATAATATATACAAAGGGGGAAATTGCAAAAATCTTAAACCTTAGGGGACCTATTTATATTTTTGGAAAGACCATAGTATATTTACAAAGGACTAAATTGAAAAAAAAATTAAACTTTGGGGGGACCATGGCCTCTACATGGCTTCTCCCTTGTATTCAGTGTTATCGCTGTCAAAATAATTGTGGTAGCGACGCCAAGAAAGGTAATAGTTATGGTTCGTGAGGGACTTGATAAAGGGCTAAAAATGATTTTTTTTAAAATATGTACATATTTTTTAAATTTTAGAATTAGAAGGTAAATTGAAAATTTTGTAAATGTTGAGGGTTAAATTTATTGAATTTTTTAAAATTTGAACTAAAAAGACAAATTTTGTAAACATTGTGGGATAAATTTGTTGAATTTTTTATATTTAGAATCAAATTGATAGAATGCATAAATATTAGAGGGATAAAATTGTTATTAGACCAATAAAAAAGCTCATGTCAGCTTCCTACCACTCATCTAATGGAAACTAATGAGAAAGTGACTAAAATATTTAATTTTGAAAAATTTATCGACTAAATCGAAAAAAACTAATAGTTGAGTGACCAAAATACAACAAAAGGCATAGTTGGGTGACCATTTTTGTAGTTTATCATTTTAAGAAATATTCAAAGCTAATATGTATATATATAAAATAGGAAGGGATCCACTTACATTAGTGTAAAACTAAAGTTATTTTTACACCATTTCATATCTTTTTGTATGGTTAATATTGTAACGCCCCAATAATCCTTAATATTTATTTTCGTATGTTTATGTTACACAATTGTATGCCTGCTTCAGTGGTTAAGTGTCCTGGGAAGAGTCTGAGAAGTCTTTGTTTCAAGCCTTGACTTGTGCAAAAATTTTGTTTAATATGAATAAACCTCTATCTCTAGTCAGTAGCTTTTAAATTAATATGGGTAAAACATGTCAGAAAGAGCCTGTTGGTCTAGGGGATGAGTGACTTGTTATTGTTAAGACCTGAGGTCTAAAGTTTAAGTTATGATATGCACAATACAGTGTTTAATTTTGCTGATAGGGCCGTGTGGGAGTTTTAGTCAACCTGAACTACTGAAGAGTTGAAGTGAAATTTAAATTAGAGGAGTGGACAATTTTGAGTGATTTGGGGAGGAAATTATGGGATTTTGAAAGGAGTGGGAGTGTTGGGGCCGAATGTGAACTCTTGCCTTTGAGGATTTCGGCTTTGGTGGACATCTTCTCTCCATTTTCAGTTTTTGTGATTATTTTTCTCTCTTCTTGGGGCCAAAAATTGCTATAGATCATTCGGGTGTCTTCTCATTTTTTTTTGTTAAGTCGAGTTTGCACTTCTCTCGAGTTCTCTTGCTGATCGATTGGCTCTCCTTTAACAGCCATTCTCTCTGTTTTTTTGTTGTTGTTGTGGTCGAATACCTTCTTTTCTTGTAGCCGAACCCTGCCTTTTTCTCCTTCCATCTCTTCCTCTCCTTCATTGCCAAATCTCTTCTTCTCTTTATTTGTTATGTTACCTCTCTGTTTCTGGAACTATTTGAGAGGTGATTGTTTTTCATTGATATTGAAGTGAACACAACCTTTCTCTTCACTCGATCGAAGGTAACTTTGTCCTTAGTTATCACGTGTTCAACTCGGGTGCTTTGGCTAGCGTTCTTAGGTGTAGGCCGATTGCTTCCTTCTCCTATTTTTATTTTTGTGTTTTTGGTAAGGTTGGTATGCATTTGGTTCAAGTTATTTGTATGAGCAATAATGGCTAATAGAATTCGGTTGTAATGCAGATAATCGCCAAGGAGCTTGTAATAAATCTTTTTCAGCGATTTAAGCAAGCTAAGCTACATTCGTTCAATCAAAGCAAGTGACAATCTATCTTTTAGATGAGAATTATAGAAATGGGTTGTTTTAACCCTATTGTTAAGGGATTGATGGTGTGTTATGTTTGAATACAGGTTAGAGTGCTCAAGAGTGGTGTGCGCACTTTTCGCAGCTAGGTGTGTGTAGACATTGCTATTAATCAAAAATCGACAAAAAGCCGAGAAGTGTGAATAGTCGACGCCACACGGGTCTGCCCACGCCAGTGTAGGTAGGCCACGTGACTAAACATAGGCGTATGGTCGACGAGGCCGGCCATGAGTGTTTCATGGTATTGAGCCTTATTGGGCCGTGTGGGCCATGGTCATGTGAGCCCCACACGGGTTAACTATACAGACATTGGAAATTAATTGGGTCAGGCTGTGTAATACACACGGCCAAGGCCATTTTGGGCCGTGTAGGCCACACAGGCGTGTAGGCCCACATGGCCCACAATATGGGCCATGGGCCTATTTTCATTGTTTGACCGTTAAGGTTGCACGGGTCACCTAAGACGATTGTGGACCTTTCGAACGGTCAGTAAGCTTACCTAGACCCCTAATTAACTGAATGACTGTTATGCCCTTATGTGATGTATGTATGTATATCCACGTATGACTATAATTTAACATGCTATTTTTATCTGTATTGAGTACATGTATATTAATATGATATGACATGACATGTTTGCATTGGTCATGAGCCCATTTTCACTATGTGACCGTTAAGATTGTATGGGCCACCCGAGACGACTGTGGACCTTCTGTAGGGTCGGTAAGCTTACCTAGACCCCTAATTGACTGAATGACTATTATGCCCCTATGTGATGTATGTATGTATATCCATGTATGACTATAATTTAGCATGCTATTTTTATCTGTATTGAGTACATGTATATTAATATGATATGACATGACATTGTTGCATGATACATTGCATGGGGATGGGTATATTATGATTAGAGGAAGTGCACTGTACTGGCAGCTCGGCTGCACCTCACTGATGGCTTTAAGCCGATTATATTACTGGCCACTCTACTGCAAATACTATTTAGTGTCACAACTGGTGCTAATTTGTAAGTGTAGGGAGGGTGGGTGATTTATTCCCCATAGGAGTGTAGGGTTGGACAGGAGATGGTGTATAGGAGTTGGTTGGGTAAACATGCATACTATACACTGCATACTGATTTCTGATATTGTAATGGGTTAATGCCCTACTGCCACTGCCACTGCCACTATACTATATTGAAATAGGCTAAGACCCATCTGCTATTGTTACTAGTATTACTACTGTAATGGGCCAAGGCCCAACTGATTACTGTTACTGAAAAGGGCTCAAGCCAAATTGTTATTTGTATGCATATTATCTGTTCAATTGCTTTGGAGATTACATACTAAGTTTTCGTAAACTTACCCCCTTTTTGTTTTACTGTCTAGGTAATCCCCAGACATAGAAAGATCGGTACAACGGAGGACTCAGCGGTGGCCACACAACCTAGTCCATTCGATTTAGTATTTAATTATGATTATGTATTTTATTTTGGGTTATTTTCTATATAAGGGCCTCTTTAAATTTTCATTCTTAATTTGGGATTTTTATTGTTTTAGTTTACAACTGTTAGTGGTAAGAATTATTGAGGTTTTTAAAATGAATCAAATGTTTTTACAAAGTAAACACAAGTACGCAACTGTTTTAAAAAGCTTCTGCTATAAAATGATATTTTGAAATTAATAACGCTTTTAAAGTAAATAACTTTTGATAATGATACAAGTTTTGAAGTGAAATATCACGTCTTAGAATCGACATCAGGAAATTAAAATAGGCTAAATAGAAGAAGGAGTTTTTAATGACAACATACTTTACGAGAAACACTTAAATATGACATCGCCAAATTCAGCCATAACGTTTAGGCTAGGTTTGGGGTGTTCCATTTAGTGGTATCAGAGCCAGGTTATAAAACTGTTGTAGATTAAGGTTTTAAAGTTGAAGTTTTTAACTGCTTTCAAAGGATGTGAAATGTTTTAAAATGTTTTACCAAATGTGTGGTACACCGAGTCTCCGCGCCGATCCTGTAAGTTTTCTCTGAAAACTGTATTTTGATTTTGACTGAAACTGTCAGAGGTAGGATTACTGAGACTATTGTAGGTAGTATATCGTACTGTTAACACTTAGGATAGTGTATACTGAGACTGTAATAAAATTGATAAGATACTGTGCTCTTCGAAAACGAACATTGAATTACTATACTGTTTTGCATAAAACTTTGATTAACAAATACTGAAACTGTAAACTGATCTGCATAAAATTGTTAATACAAATAAAACACAATTCGATAATGAGCACAAGAGGTACTCGTGGATGGGTTACAAGAGGTTGTGGTAGAGGCCGTAGAGGTGCTCGAGCTGGGTCCTAGTCATTAGGCCACATACCTAATTTAGACACCAGTTTTACCTATGACTGAGACTGGGTCACATGATCAAACGGCTGGGGATGACGCACTATCCCAAACCATATTAATAATTTTAGAGAGGGTTATTGGGACCAATATTAGTACTAGGGGCCGCGGGTCGGTTATGAAACGACTTCGACCCAATGGAGCTGAGATTTTTAGGGGTATTGCTGGAGTTGGCCCTAACCTGGCTGAGTATTAGATAGAGGCCATAGAGAGAATTATGGACGATTTAGACTGTACCATCGAGCAAAAATTAAAGGGTGCTGTATCGCTACTACGAGATGAGGCATATCAGTGGTGGCTCACTGTAAAGGAGGGCACTCAGCCCGAACGACTGTCTTGAGATTTCTTCAAATTCCCCTTTCAAGGAAAATATGTGGGTGCGAGTTATGTGGATGTTAGGAGGAGAGAGTTTCTGAATTTGACCTAGGGGGATAGATCAGTGGCCGAGAATGAGGCCAAGTTCTTAAGACTGAGCCGCTATGCGTAAGAAATGGTGATGACTAAGTACGAGTGATGTGTTCACTTCGAGGATGGCCTCAGGGATAGTCTGAGGGTTTTGATAGCTCCGCAGAGGGAGCAAAACTTCGCAACACTGGTGGATAAGGCGAAGATTGCCAAGAAAGTGAAGCGCACTGAGCTCTAGAACAGGAAAAAAATAGGAATAAGAGGGATTTGGAGCTCTCAAGTTCTATTCAGAGGTCTAAGAAAAAGGCCAGAGTGGATGGGCCGATCAGAGTTAGGGCCCCTATTACTACTACTGGACAACAACCATGTGTTAACTATGGTAGACGCCATCAAGACGAGTGCTAGAAAATGATTGAGGCTTGTTTGAGGTACAATTCATTAGAAGACTGTATTAGAGAGTGTCTACGTAGACCCGATCAAATGCAAGCTCCTGGTTTGGGTATTGCACAGCTATAGAAAGGTATTCAGCAGCCACTGAGAGGCTGTGGTCAGGTTCGAAGTGGTAATGGGTTGGGCCAATGATAGAGAGCACCGAGTAGAGGTGCTAATCAGACTGAGGTGAGGCAGCCGACTTTAGTGTATGTTGCATATCGACAAAAGGACAGAGATGCTCCAGACGTCATCACGGGTACGTTTCTTATTTATAATGTACCTTATGTAGCATTAATAGATATAGGATCTACTCATTTCTATGTAGCATGTTCTGTCATTGAAAATTTGGGGATTCCGGTTGAGAGTACTTCGAGTGCAATTACTGTGTTAAGTCCATTGAGGCAGTCTGTCCGGGTTAATAAACTACTTAGAACATTCTTTTAGAGGTACAAAGGGTAGTCTTTTTGGCCGATCTTATGGAGCTTTCGTTTGGGGAGTTCGACTTGATATTGGGAATGGATTGGTTGGTCAAGTATCGAGTGAGTATGGATTGTGCCTCAGAATGGGTTGTACTGAGAATTGAGGAGGACAACGAGGTAGTACTAATTGGGGCACGTCGAAACTATTTGAATAATGTGATTTCTGCATTGAGGGCTGAAAAGTTGGTCCGTAAGGGATGTGAGGCGTATCTGGCCTGCATAAGTGTTTCAGATTTAGGGGATTCTTTTGTTAAAGATATCAGAATGGTTAAGGAGTTTTCAGATGTGTTTCCTGATGAGCTACTAGGGTTACCTCCGAACCGTGAAGTAGAGCTTAGGATTGTGCTTCTTCCTAGTACAGCTCTGATGTCTATCGCCTCTTATAGAATGGCACCGAAGGAGCTATTGAAGCTTAAGACTCAAATCCAAGAGTTACTAGATCATGGATTCATTCGCCCAAGTGTGTCTCCGTAGCGAGCACCAGTTCTGTTCGTGAAAAAGAAGGATTGATCTATGTGAATGTTTATTGATTACCGGTAATTGAATAAATTGACTATCAAGATAAGTATCGTTACCGAGGATAGATGATTTATTTGATCAATTTCGATGAGCCTCCATTCTCTCCAAGATTGATCTTCGATCAGGGCATACCAGTTAAGGGTCAAGGAGGCCAATGTGCATAAGATGGTGTTTAGGACTTACTATAATCACTACGAGTTCCTAGTAATGTCATTTGGATTAACGAATACACCAGCAACTTTTATAGATCTAATGAACCGAGTGTTCCAGTCTTGTCTAGACCTGTTTGTAGTAATATTTATTAATGATATTCTGGTGTATTCAAAGACTGAGGATGAGCACGATGAACATCTCCGTATGGTTTTACAAATTTTAAGAGAGAATCAACTGTATGCCAAGTTTAGTAAGCGTGAGTTCTGGTTACGAGAAGTAATATTTTTAGGCCATGTGGTATCTGCTGAGGGGATTAGGGTCAATCCTTGTAAGATTAAGGCTGTATTGGATTAGAAGCAGCCTAAGATTGTATCAGAGATTCATAGTTTTCTGGGACTGGCTGGGTATTATTGACGATTTGTAGAACCCTTGATTAAGCTGTTACGTAAGGGTGTGTCATTTAATTGGACTGAGGCACAGCAAGAGAGCTTTGAGAAGCTCAAGACCGTACTGACTGAGGCCCTCATTTTGATACAGCCAGAGTCTGAAAAAAAATTTACAATTTACAGTGATGTATCACACGTCGATTTGGGATGTGTACTGATGCAAGAGAATAAGATGGTTGCGTATGTGTTTCGACAGCTTAAGACTCATGAGTCAAATTATTCGATGCATAACTTGGAGTTGGCCGTAGTAGTATTCGCACCAAAAATCTGGAGACATTACTTGTCGGTGAGAAGTGTATCATTTACATTGATCACAAGAGTCTCAAGTATCTCCTTACTCAGAAGGAGTTGAACCTTAGGCAGTATGGATAGATTGAACTGCTAAAGGATTACGACTGTACGATTGAATACTATCTTGGTAAGGCCAATGTGGTGGCTGATACACTGAGCCATAGGGCTATGACTGATCTGAGGGCGATGTTTGCTTGCCTCAGTTTATTTGATAATGGTCGTCTGTTGGTAGAACTCTAGGTTAAACCGTTGTGGATTGAGTAGATTAAAAGTAAACAGTTGTAGGATGAGTCACTAGGTCTTCAATTCCGACAGATTGAGGGTGGTAATACATCAATTTTGGATTGAATAGCAAAGGGGTACTCTGTTTTCGTAGGAGAATCTGTGTTCCAAGGGATAATGATTTGAGGCAGTTTATTTTACGAGAAGTGCATAGTAACCTTTATGCTATGCATCCTGACGGAAATAAGATGTACCGAGACCTTCGTGAGCTATACTGGTAGCCAGGTCTTAAGCGAGAGGTTACTGATTTTGTGAGCAAATGTTTGACATGCCAGCAGGTTAAAGCTGAGCATCAGCTACCCTTGGGTTTACTGCAGCTAGTTAAGATTCTGCTCTGAAAGTGGGAGAGAGTGACCATGAACTTTGTTAGTAGGTTGCCCTTAACGCCTACTAAGAAGAATTCAATGTGGGTTATTGTGGATCGGTTGACCAAGTCTGCCCACTTCATACCTATTTGTACCGATTATTCAATGTAGAAGCTAGCTAAGTTGTATGTGTCTGAGATAGTGAGACTGCATGGAGTACCAGTTTCGATAATATCTGATAGAGACCCTTGCTTCACGTCTTGGTTCTAGGGAAAGCTGTATGAGGCTTTGGGTACAAGGTTAGACTTCAGTACTGCGTTCCATCCTCAGACAGATGGTCGATCTGAGAGGGTGATTTAGATACTGGAGGATATGTTGAGGGGTTGCGTAATAGGCTTTTGAGGCAGTTGGGAGGACTATTTGCCATTGGCGGAATTCGCGTATAACAAAAGTTGTTAGTCTAGCATACAAATGTCACCTTACTAGGCCCTATATGGTCATAGGTGTTGCACTCTCTTGTGTTGGACTGAGTTAGGCGAGTGACGTGTTCTGGGTCCTGAATTGGTTTCTGATACTGAGGATAAGGTCAGGTTGATTCGAGATCAACTAAAAGAGGCATCTGGTAGACAAAAGTCATATGCAGATCTGAAGCGTCGAGAGATAGAGTATTCTGTGGGGGACTTCATGATTCTCAAGGTGTCACAATGGAAGAAGATGTTAAGATTTGGTCGTAAGGGCAAGTTGAGCCCTAGATTCATTGGGCCTTATCACATACTGAGACGAGTGAGACTAGTTGCCTACCAGTTAGAGCTACCTCCGGAGTTGGAGCGGATTCACGATATTTCCACATCTCGATGCTGAGGCGTTACCACTCTTATCCCACACATATTGTTCCAGTTGAGGAGATCAAGGTTAAGCTAGATCTGACCTTTTAGGAGGAGCCAGTACAGATATTGGACCGTGATGTTAAAGTTCTGAGAAGAAAGTCCATTCCACTGGTTAAAGGTACTTTGGCAAAATCATAGTTTTGAGGAGGCCATGTGGGAGCCTGAGGAAGTAACGCGACAGCAATATCCTCATCTATTCTGATCAGGTAAAATTTCGAGGTTGAAATTTTCTTTAAGGAGGTAAAGTTGTAACGCCCTAATAATCCTTAATATTTATTTTTGTATGTTTGTGTTACACAATTGTATGCCTGCTTCAATGGTTAAGTGTCCTAGGAAGAGTCTGAGAAGTCTTGGGTTCAAGCTTTGGCTTGTGCAAAATTTTTGTTTAATATGAATAAACCTCTGTCTCTAGTCAGTAGGCTTTTAAATTAAAATGGGTAAAACATGTCAAAAAGGGCGCCTGCTGGTCTAGGGGATGAGTGGCTTGTTATTGTTACCTGCGGTCTAAAGTTCGAGTCTTAATATGAGCAATAGAGTGTTTTATTTTGCTGATAGGGCCGTGTGGGAGTTTTAGTCAACCTGAACTACTGAAGAGTTGTAGTGGAATTGAATTAGAGGAGTGGACGATTTTGAGTGATTTGGGGAGGAAATTATGGGATTTTGAAAGGAGTGCGAGTCTTGGGGTTGAATGCGAACTCTTGCTTTTGAGGATTTCGGCTTTGGTGGATATTTTCTCTCCATTTTAAGTTTTTGTGATTATTTTTCTCTCTTCTTGGGGCCGAATATTGCTATAGATCATTCGGGTGTCTTTTTATTTTTATTTATTTATTTCAAGTTTGTACTTCCCTCTAGTTCTCTTGCTGATCGATTGGCTCTCCTCCAGCAGTCGTTCTCTTTTTTTTGTTGTTGTTGTTGTGGTCGAATACCTTCTTTTCTTATAATTGAACCCTGCCCTTTTCTGCTTCCATCTCTTCCTCTCCTTCATTGCCGAATCACTTCTTCTCCTTCTTATTTGTTGTATTCCCTCTCGGTTTTTAGAACTATTCGAGAGGTTATTGTTTTTCATTGATAATGAATTGAACGAAACCTTTCTCTTCACCCGATCGAAGGTAACTTTGTCCTTAGTTATCACGTGTTCAACTTGGGTGCTTTGGTTTGCGTTCTTGGGTGAAGACCGATTGCTTCTTTCTCCTATTTTTGTTTTTGCATTTTGGGTAAGGTTAGTATGCGTTTGGTTCAAGTTACTTGTATGAGCAATAATGGCTAATAGAATTCGGTTGTAATGCAGATAATCGCTAAGGAACTTGTAATCAATCTTTTTCAGCGGTTTAAGAGGGCTAAGCTACATTCGTTCAATCAAGGCAAGTGACAATCTATCTTTTAGATGAGAATTATAGAAAGGGGTCGTTTTAACCCTATCGTTAAGGGATTGATGGTGTGTTATGTTTGAATATAGGTTGGAGTGCTCAAAAGTGGTGTACGCACTTTTCGCAGCTAGGTGTGTGTAAACATTGCTATTAATTGAAAATCAGAAAAAAGCCGAGAAGTGTGAATAGCCGATGCCACACGGGCGTGCCCGCACTCGTGTAGGTAGGCCATGTGACTAAACATAGGCGTATGGTCGACGAGGCCAGCCATGAGCAATTTCATGGTATTGGGCCTTATTGGGCTGTGTAGGCCGTGTGGGCCATGGACATGTAGGCCCCACACGTGTTAACCATACAGACATTGGAAATTAATTAGGCCAGGCTGTGTAATACACACGGCCAATGCCATTTGGGTCGTGTGGGCCACATGGCCGTGTGGGCCCACAAGGCCCACAATATGGGCTGTGGGCCCATTTTTACTGTTTGACCATTAAGGTTACACGGGTTGCCCGAGACGACTGTGGATCATCCATAGGGTCAGTAAGCTTACTTAGACCTCTAATTGACTGAATGACTGTTATGCCCCTATGTGATGTATGTATGTATATCTATGTATGACTATAATTTAGCATGCTATTTTTATCTTTATTGAGTACATGTATATTAATATGATATGACATGACATGTTTGCTTGATATATTGCATGGGGATGGGTATATTATGATTGGAGGAAGTGTACTGTACTGGTAGCTCTGCTACACCTCACTGATTGCTTTAAGCCGATTATGTTACTGGCAGCTCTGCTGTAAATACTGTTTGGTGCCACAACCGGTGCTAATTTGTAAGTGTAGGGATGGGTGGGTGATTTATTCTCCATAGGAGTGTAGGGTTGGACATGAAATGGTATATAGGGGTTGGTTGGGTAAACATGCATACTATACACTACATACTGATTTCTGATACTGTAATGGGTTAAGGCCCTACTGCCACTGCCACTGTCACTAAACTGTACTAAAATGGGCTAAGGACCAACTGCTATTGTTACTGGTATTACTACTATAATGGGTCAAAGCCCAAATGATTACTATTACTGAAAAGGGCCTAAGCCCAGATTGTTATTTGTATGCGTATTGTCTGTTCGATTACTTTGGGGATTACATACTGAGTTTTCGTAAACTCACCCCTTTTTTATTTTACTGTCCAGGTAATCCCCAGACATAGGAGGATCGGTGTAACAGAAGACTCAGCGGTGGCCACACAACCTAGTCCATTCGATTTAGTATTTAATTATGATTATGAATTTTATTTTGGGTTATTTTCTATATAAGGGCCTCTTTAAATTTTCATTCTTAATTTGAGATTTTTACTGTTTTAGCTTACAACTGTTAGTGGTAAGAATAATTGAGGTTTTCAAAATGAATCAAACGTTTTTACAAAGCAAACACAAGTACGCAACTGTTTTAAAAAGCTTCCATTATAAAATGATATTTTGAAATTAATAACGCTTTTAAAGTAAATGACTTTTGATAATGATGCATGTTTTGAAGTGAAACATCACGTCTTAGAATCGGCATCAGGAAATAAAAAGAGGCTAAATAAAAGGAGTAGTTTTTAACGACAACATACTTTACGAGAAACACTTAAATGTGACATCGCCAAATTCGGCCATAGCGTCTAGGCCGGGTTTAGGGTGTTACAAATATTTTAATGATTCAACCGTTGAATTTATTGATATAATTGTACTTGTCATGCATGTAAATTTTTGAACAAATCTGATATCTCTACCATATTGATCTACAATACTTAGTGTGGATTTGGATAGGCAGTATGGTGCGTTTAGCTTACTTTTTGTCTCACGCTACAATATCACTATAGTATCTGATCTCATCGCTACCGCTGTTTTTATACTAACCGCAGGTAAATGCACCGTCCATCCAAACTCACACTCAGTATATTAACATGTATTCAATGACTGGATATTTTTTACATAAAAAAATAGTTAAATTTTTTTAATTTACATCAAATTCGACTTGCATGATTTATATGAATAAAATATTAAATTCAACTGTTGGGTCATTAAAATATTAACCGAACAAAGATATATAAAAAATCAAATTATTATATTATATAAAATTTATAAAATAAACTGTAAAATATAAAAAATCAAATATATGTAATTAAAAATGTATACAATTTATTAAATTTAAAAGAATTCAAGATTTTTTATAATACAATTATATAAAATTAATAAAAAATTGTAAAAAAATTATATAAGATTTAAAATTATAAAAATATATAAAAAACTTCATAAACAAATAAAAAATATATAAAAATTATAAAAATGTATTGCATTAAAAAATTCAAAAAAAATAATAAATCAATATTTAAAACAAGGAATTATACAAATTGTATAAAATGAAATTAATTAAATAAAAAAGCGAAATTCTAGAAACTACTTTTTAAATATATGTGTGCGCACATATGAAATTAGGCTTAGTTTGGATGGACAGTGTATTTATCTACTGTCACGGTTAGTGTAAAAATAACAGTGGCGGTAAGATTAGATATTATAATGATATTATAGTTTGAGATAAAAAGTAAACTAAACTAAACTAAACGTACCGCACTATACTTAATCGTCTATCCAGACCCCACCTTAGTCAACCACAAGTTACTATATCATCCGTTAATGGCTATATCATTAATGACCTGAAAAGAAAAAGTTAATGCATTCTTATTAGTTGGAAAAAAAGTGAAGAGAAATGGCTAAAAATTTACCTTTTTTTATTTTATTTATTTATTAAATGGGAAGTAAACTTCATACAATACAACATTCTTGAGCAATAATTAAATTCCCAATAGACTAAACTTTAAACTTGTGATTAATTTGGTCAAAAATCAATCAAAGCTTGGGAGTTTGACACAATTAATACAACCTTTCTCTATAAAATGAAGTATAAGCTTTATGGTAATCGAACATCTCTCTTAAGATCATCAAATGTTTTGTGAGAGTCAAAATTTCTAATGGTTAACCATTTACAAATGATGAAGTATTGTTGTCTAAGAGAGAAAGTAGTGATATATGTATACTCTACATTTTCTCAATGTCTGTACATATTAACAAACTTTAATACAACAATAAAACTACATGCATGGTATTGATCCTTTACCTCCTTTTATGTATGTATATGTACTCGTTGATGTAGAATTTTAAGGGCAAGACTGGCTTGAAGATTCTTCCTAAGTCGGCTCCTTCCTTCATGGGGAAAAAAATACAGAACGAAGCTTGACTGAAGAAGAAGTCTCGACGACTTCAAGCTGCGTCATGATGATTGAGAAATTCTATTATACAAGGATACACTAGATCTACGGCCTGCATCAAACGGAAGTGTAAATATTTAGGAGAAGCTAATTATGTTGCATCAAATATGAAAGTCTTAAATCTTACCCGTTGGGCACCCACTATATCATAGTGAGCAAAATGCGGACCACCTGGTTCTCCAAAAACTTTGTATGTGACCAATGGCTCACGAATAAGCTTCACTGTTTCTGCTTGATTGATATCATCACAAACTAAATGAGAAAAACGAAGCAAAGCCGAACAATAAAACTAGATGCAATTTAGACAGGAGGGATGAATTACATCATACCATATACCGCATCAGGTGGACATATCAGATCTTGGTCTCCAGCAATTGCTAAGACAGGGACATTGCTTTTACTGAGATGATTCTTGTAAAAGAATGTCCCACTCCTGTCACACAATCCTCCCTCCTCAAAGGCTGTTGCTAGCTGCAAGAGAAGCTTGGCAGGCACTGTCTCTGTAAATTATGCTTTAATTGTCATTCATGAAATGGTCCAAAAAAGTAGGAAGTAAATAAAATCTAACTGTGTCAGGGTCAAAGGGAGATTTGAAGACTCATTTAAATTATCCTAGACTTGTCAAGGATGTAAGTATCAACGAGAAAGACATGAATGAGCAACTTCAATAGGTTGAAAGGGCCAGAAAAATCAGGACAAAATTATGTAAGTAGGATCCAACACAAGCTGACAAGCACATGAAAATGACAGCAGAGGAATCATCAACACATGGAACAGTGCCTTCTGAACTGAAAGACCCTACAATTTTCTGTGTACCGTTGTACTTCTAAAGCATTTTGAAGCATTTGTATAATATGACTGTTAAAAGCATCAATGTCAGAGTCTACATTTATCATTTGTGCATTATGATGGAAGCCAAAGGTGAAGCATATTTTCTTACCGAAGTTTTCCGTAAGAAGCTTTTGAAACAACTTCGGCTGCAACATGTCTGGCGCAGAAATTTGAGGACTCAACCAAGACAGGAGGTAGGGAGGGTTAGCTGCAAAAGGATGGGCAGCAGCAAGCAATGTTCCAATTGGAATGACTGGAACATTCAGGACCTGTGCAGGGTCGGCCTACTCACCGAAGAGAAATAACATCAGATTATTGTCAATATATATACAAGCAGATAATAACACTTCAAAGAGAAACAATGCTTAAGCAATTTCACTTCAATAACACTTGCCAGGGGTAAAAGCAGTTTGAGTGACGATCTAGAAGACATATAGTCCAACGATGATGCCAACGTAGTGACTGCTGCCAATCCAGAATCCTTTCCTTCATAGCCTTATAAAAACAAGACATTTTAGCACTCCTATATCTTGTTCAAGATACAAAGTCAAAGTAAGATGAAAAGTTTACTGATTGTTTTAGCCAACAACAGTGTAGTTGGTAGAGGAAAGACTCTTTGTTCCAATGTTCAGGTTTTGATCCTAGCAATGCCACATATCGAAAGAGAGACAGAGACGCAGCCAGAGAGACAAACGTTCTTTTTTAAAGTTGTGACTATGTAAGGAACTTTTTCTTTTAAATTACTTATAAAACTATTCCATCAAGTAGCCTACCGGGACATATAGAGCTCTTTTGGACTTATACAGCAACAATTTTGATTCCATCTAAGGGCCTTAAAGAGTTCAAAATTAATTGGCTCTACTCATAAAGGACTCAAAATCATGCTGGCTGACATGCTTTAGCTGTGATAATTAAAACGCAACAGTTTGAACTCTTAGATCAGCCTCAACAAGCAAAATAAAAAAGTTCAAGCATCAGATAGTTGAACCAAGCTTAGCATTTTCTTTTGTGAGTTTAACCAATATTATCAGTACCTAGATCAACATAATTTGTGCACAAAGTTTTCCATTCTTTTATCTATAAATAAATTTGCTGTTAAAATGTTTAACCGGTCTAAGAAGTGATTATAAACTGTTTACAAGTCTATTTCAGTCGGTGCTGTGTCCAAAGGAAATGAAATTCAAGTTGGTCTTAGCTTCAAAATGCTAAATAAATTCTAATCATAACAGAACAGAGAAATTAAACATGCAGTTATATGTTAATATAGCAAACTATTTTGCAATACCAAAAAGGTAATAGCCAAAAGGATATGCAGTAATAGGTTTTACATAGGTCATAAATGTAGATGAACAAGCTAGTTTTTACAGAATCTTACCACATCGTGATAGCATCGCGTATAGCAAGATACCGCCCATAGAATGACCAATTGCAAGTAACTTGCCATCCTTTGGTTCACTCTCATCCTTTATGTATTCCATCTAAGATAAAAATTTTAGTTTAACAATACTCAAGTTAGTTGTTATGGCTTACGAATTGTCAGCTGGTGTATCCATCGCATAAGGGATGGCACCTCACCGCAGCAGGGACGTCTTCTTCTAGGTAGTTGTCAAAGTCCCAATCATACTTGGCAATAAGATCAAGTTGTTTCTGTATATCTTTTAGTGCTGTAGAAATGCTGTTTTGCATGTCAAAAGCACGTACTGGAGATGATCTTTCAACTTCTTCAATTATATTTACAAGCTTTTCAATTAAATCCATAATTTGACTGGCAAAAGCATATCTTTTTTCTGTTTCTGAAAAACTCTTATAATCTGTACCCTTACCATAAAAATCCTTCCTCTGAGAAATAGAATCTAAAGGGTCTTTATATTGTCCAAAATCCATTCCTTGTGTGCTTAATCCAGCACCTCTGAGTTCAAGAATCCAGGTATCATATCCTTGACTGCACATGAAGCGTGCGAACGAGGACTGAACATGAATTTGCATCATCAATAGACTTAAAAACAAGAACCCCAAGAAAGCTAAAAGCCTAGAAATGACAATCCAATGGAAGAAACCCTATAAATAGAACAAGCATAATCCCACAAAGCCATAAGCTACGAAACCACAATCCAATGGAAGAAAAGATAAGAACACCGAGAAATACAATTAAAAGCTAAAACATTAATAACAAAAAGAAACCCATAAAAGCTATGAGGTTTAGAAAATTACAAACCCATCAAGGGTAGAAGCCTGGAAATTGCATTAATTCACCAACAGAAATAATTCAATGAGAGAAACAAAAACAAACCCAGACAAGGTCTTAGCTTTAAGAATCATAATCTCAGTAAGAAAAAAAAAAACCTCGTGATATTAGTTGCATGCAATGCAATGAGAAGAAAGAAAACGCTAACCTCAGGGGAAAGATCGTAAGCAATAGCATTGGTTCCTACGCCTGACAAAAGCATCAATGGATGATTCCTGGTTGGTGCCTGTGGAGAAGGAAGGTATCTCCAAAGAGCCACTTTCCATTCCGATTTGTCTACATGAACGTAGTGAAGCTCGTCAGCAGTACAGATATTTGGCTTCTTCTCCTTATCATTCTTGTTGTCTACGTTTCTCTTGAATGCAGCTTTGGTAAGAGCAGGCGACCGGCTCCTCCTGCGGCGAAATGAATATGGGAATTCGGGAACAGGGTCGGAGCGGGAAGGATTGAAGGAATCGAAATGAAGAATGGATTGGAATGGGAGAAGCATCATTGTATGAATATGAAATTTTCTTTCTTTTCTTTTCTTAATTTAATTTCTTTTGTATTTGTGGTGTTTTGAATATTGCGGGAAAAGTTTGGCTACTCAGCCCATAAATTATGCCGTTGGGTTAGTTGGACTTGGACGATGCCATCAATGTTATTAAAAGAAAAATAGACTTTCTTTTTTTTTTTTTTTAAGGAAATTATAACATCAACATTAAATATTCATATTAAATTAAACTCAATTCCTAATTTTTTAATTGTTCCGATCCAACCATCGATCCTCAATTTAATTTAATTAATTGGTTTGGTTTGTTTTTGACACCCATTTTAATATAATAAAAAGAGATAATTTATTTCAAACATGATTTAAAAAAAAGTAACTTAACAATTTCCATTAGTACCCACTTGTCTAATTTAATTGTTGAAAATTTTCTATTAAATAAAAAATTAATATAATTAAACACATATAAAATATTAAAGGTTAAAATTTTTGAATTTCAATAAAATAAATTTATCAAACACAAAGTTAATATTTTTGTTAATGATAAAAAACATAATATAATTAATGGATGTAAATAATAATAGAAAAATAAAATTTAAACAAATATGAAATTTTATTTTATACATTTTTTATATTTACAACAATTTTTGCGGTGAAAATAACACAAGGTTTGTGTTAGATGAGTGGAAGTTTGTGTTGGAAGTGAGTGATGTTGTCATGTTGGAGTGGAGTGGAGTGGAGGCATTGATGTACTTGCTGGATACAAATTTGCCAAAAAGATTTAGATTTCGTAATTGAGTTGGGAAAACTTGTGTTCATAAATGATAGCTGAAGAGTGAAGAAAATGCTACATTCCAAATTAGCTCACCTTTGTACTCATTCCCAACAACACATTCTAAACAAAAATCTGAATCTGCCTCCAAATTTATTTCAACCATAGATGTCTCCACCTCTCTATCATCACCACCATTTAGTGCTAATCAAGTTATACTCTTCGAATTGAAAGTTGAATTCATTCCATTTTTTATTTTCGGTTCAATTGATTGATTTAGATATTTGAAACTTTTTATTTAATTATACAAAATATTTTTGAATTATAAATTTTAAATAAAAAGTTATACTTTTTAACCCTTAAATTTAGTAATTAGATTTGCTTTAATACTTTTTTTTTTGTCTACTTTCACCTTTAAACTTAACAATTAAATTCTGCCAAGATTTGATGACATGACTAATGTTGTTAAAACATAATCGAATTAGACATGCCAAGAATTGATCGATATAATGGTCTGAACAAAGGGGTTCAACCGATTGATTTAGAAATTACTTGAAATTGGTAAATTTTGAAAATTGAGACAAAAATCAACAATTGAACTGATTTACTAAATTTCTTAGATTTTTATGAATTTTTATAATTAATTATTGTTGGTCCAATTGTCGAATGATTGAATTGGTTGAATCGGAAACCGTATACCACATCATCACCTGCAAATTTATATAATTTTTTTAAGTGATGATATGGCACAATTTTGAAGTGTCATATCATCAAACTTCTATATTTTTCAAGTTTAGGAACCAACGTGGACTTAGTTATTCAGTTCATGTGCCAAAGTATATAAAAATAGTACATGTACTTAAGTGAACTTAGTTACCAAGTTCAATGACAAAAAATATATGTTAATCCCATTTTGAATTGATTCTCAAACTTCAAAATATTCTAATTTAGTTACTCAAAGTATCAATTAGGTCCTTTCACAAGTCTAGCAATTAGCTTGGGTATTCAATGCTAGCTCAAATACAATGTGGAGTATATTTATAACACATGTATTAAATTATGAACACTTGCATACCTAGTGCATGAAAAACTTAGGTTTGACATTTTAAAAAAAGGGTTAATATGTATTTTGCCCCTTGAACTTGTCCAAAAGTACCTAAACTTCATTTTCAACCTAGTTGGTACCTACGCTTATATTTTGTCACCTAAGTGGGTATCTTCGCACTAACACTGTTAATTTGTGCTAATGTGACACTGATGGCCAATCCAATAGTGACACGTGGTAGCCTTTTAATATGACACATAACAGACATAAATTAATAAAAAAATATTTAAAAATATATAAATTAATAAAAAAGTATAATTTTTTTGACATCAAGAACAAACCTAGGCAAATGGCTATCCAGATAAATCTGAATCTATACACCTTTGCTTAGATTTATTTTGGATGTAATTTTTAGTAAGTTTATATATTTTTTTTGAAAATATCAGGTTATTATTATTGAAATTAAAATAAATAAAATTTTAAAATATATATATTAATAAAAGAATTTACATCAAAAATGAATTTAGACATATGATTGTCCAATTCAAATGTATTTGGACACTAGTTTGTTCATATTCATTGTAGATGTGCTTTTTAATTCATTTATACATTTATATATTTTTTTACAAATTTTTTGTTCTTTTATAATTTATACACTTTTATAAATTCAAAAAAATTAAAAATTTTTATTACTATATTATAAATTTTTAAATTTTTATATATTCTTCAAAATATTATAGACATTTTATATATTTTAATTGTATATATTTTTATATATTTTAAAATAATAACAATCTAAAAACTGATATTTTATAAAAAATATTAAAAAAATATAAACGGTATACAAAATAATTCTAGAATGAATTTTGACAAATTCATTTTTTATGTGAAAAAATCTTATACTTATTTTTATTAATTTTTATATTTTTAAATTTATGTCCGTCACATGTCATATTGAGAGGCTGCCACATCTTACCACTTGATCGGTCATTAGCGCCACATCAACACAAGCTAACAGTATTAGTGCGAAGATGTCAACTTAAGTGATGGAATATAAATTCACGTACCAATTAAGTAAAGAAAAGTACTAGCATATACATAAATCAAGGAAACTATATGATTCCTATATCACGATTTTGAACGCTTAAATGGTATGTTCATATGGCATAAATGAAGGGTAGACTTTGTGTACGTAAATTTCTATATGATGAACATATTTTTAGAAGATTGATGAATTAGTTTTGAGTATGTTTCATGGAAGAATTTTGCTTGTAGATGGTTTTTCTTTTTGCATATTTTATGTAAGTTATGACTGGGTGTTTTGGTAGATATTTTGGTATTTTAAACTTGATTTTTGAGTATCTTAAGCTCATGTTTTAGTATTAAGCTTCTACGTATCAAACAAGTGATTTTTAAGTCAATTTTTGGCTTCGGGGATAGAGGTATCGATATCAAGCCCCTATGGTATCGCAACAAGGGAGATAGAATGCCAAAATCTACGGGGAGAAGTATTGGCACATTTCCCCACTTGTACCGATATCACAGTGTAAGGCCTAGGCCATTGTCCTGCTTTGAGCATTTTTTACCTTTCGAGAGTGTAACGCCCCGAATTTTGGGCCTAGATGAATCGGGCTTTGGGCTTTGGGTCTCATAATTTTTTTTAGTAAGCATGAAAATGACAAATGGCATGTTGGTTTTAAGGGTTTAATAAATTTGGAGTGTCTAGGGGTGTTGGAGAAGTTCTGGGTTCGAACTTTGAGGTGAAGGAATTTTAATTTAATAATTAAAGGAACCTTGATGGCAAGTAGCTTGGCTTTTAAATAAATGGAGATAAAATAGGACACAAGCAAGGCTGTGGTGTAGTGGATAAGTGATGCCACTTAGGGTGCAGGAAGGTGACGTTAGTGGCAAGCAAGAGGATCCTAGGTTCGAGTGCTGGCTTGGTATTTTTAGGAATTTTATTTTTGTCTTCTAGATGGTTAGTAGTGGCATTGGATGTGAACTCTGAAGGAAGTGTTCATAAGAGAAAATTAAGGAAGGGATAAAGGAGCTTATCTTAGAGAAGATTTAGGATGAGATTGGGGAGTTATCAGGGAGAAAAGTTAGGAGCTGAGAAGTGTGAAGAGTTGGTGCCATTTTGGGAACTGGGGAGTGTATAAATTCGGCTCAGGAGGGTAAATGAGTGCCGTTTTTGGGTCTTTTAGGGTGTATTACGAATTTTCACTGTGGTTTTCGGCGTTTGGAGAGTTTTGCAGATAGGTCAGTCCTTCTTTTCTTTACCGAATATCCTGTAGTTACCCTCAAACGAGCACATTTGATCTTTTTCTTTTCTTCTTGTTACCTTTTTCGAACCCTCTAAAGCCGAATAATTCCTTTTTACCGAAATTCTTATTGTGCCGTCATTAACCCTTCAAACCTTTACCAAACCGAATTTTGGTTTCAATCTTGCTCTCTTGGGTTCTCTTTAGTTGAATCTTCCATAAGCAATCTTGTACGTGAGATTGAAGGCCAAATCCCGATGGGAAAAGGGGATGTCAGTGGTAAGGAGTGGCGAAGGTGACAACGGGATTTGAACACGTAACCACTATTCCCAAGTTTAAGCAACGTAAGGTGTCAGCATTTCGGGACTTTCCGCCTGGATGCGGAAAAGGGGCTACAACGGACCACAGATTAAATAGGTAAATCGCAGTAGATCAAGGCAAGTGTAGTTTGTCCTTCAGTAAGTAAGCGTAGTGGTTTTATTTTGAATTAATGGGTAGTGACTAATGAAGCGCGATGTTTGAATATAGGTTTTGACGATTATGAATATTTAGTACTCTTCGTAATAAGGTGTGTACTTCTTACCCTTGTTTAATAAGTCGGAATGGGCCCGACGGCCCGCAGGCCCAGATAAGTAAAAATTGGTAGATTGGTAATAAATGACGAGTTGATTAAGTGGGTTGTATGGCTTGGAATAGATTTGGGCCTGAGGGGTCGTATAAATGTGAATAGGCCTAATGGGCCATATAAATGTGATTGAATGGGCTATATGAATGTATGTGGACTTGTTTGAGCTTTGTAAGGGGGTTTTGGGCCTAGTATCTGATAACTGATTTAACATACATAAAACTTTAATAATTAATTAATTGCAACCGTGGACAAGTCATAAGGTTAAGGTGTGGTAATAGGCATATGCATGTCTAGGATTGGATCTAGGGGGAGCTTGGTACTTAAGCGGTCTTGATGACCCACCTCTTTCTCTCTGGAATCCTACCTGGTGCATAGTGTCTGCTCACTTTGACCAACCAGGACTTGTTGACGGGCCAAAGTTCATAGTTAAAACCCATACTGTTAAGAATTACCAAAATACCCCCATAGGGTAGAACTACCAAAATACCCTTTGTAGGGTAGAACTACTAAAACACCCTTGTAGGGTAGAACTACTAAAATATCCTTGTAGGGTAGAATTACTGAAATACCCTTGTAAGGTAGAATTACCAAAATACCCCTGGGTAGTAAAATGACCAAAATACCCCTATGTGTATGAGTATGATTAATGCATGTTACATGTTATTTGCTGCATTCATGCATTACAATATTGTATATGGGCTGGGATTTTGAATGGAGGAAGTGTAATTGAGGGTCACACGATCGCTTGACGACTGTGGATCCACCGTAAGGCTTTAAGCCACCGAGCAGCTTTGCTGCACCGTTAAGTAGTGCTGTAACCAGTACTACACCATATATAAGCAGCTATGTTGCACCGTTAAGTGGACCGCATTGGTTCCAAACTGGGTTGTAATAAGGACGGGTGGATCGAGTATCTCCCCACAAGAGTGTGGGTTGGAAGGGGGTGTACAGGATGATGGGATATAAACATTGCATACATGAACTGTGATTTGATGTTGAAATGGGCTTCAGCCCATTTAAATGTGCTATGTGGAAATTGATATGGGCTAAGACCCTATTAAGGCCATGGGCCACCGTACTTGTATTGGGCTTAGGCCTAAAATGATTTGATTAATGCATGCTATTGTTTGTTGAGGGTTGTACACACTGAGTTTCGAAACTCACTCCCTCTTTTAATATTTTTAGGTGACCCTCAGTAGGCGGTTCGACGGATGGTGGGACTTAGAGGTGGCCAGCTAGCAAGATATTATTATTTGGATTTTCTTTAGAATTCCGAGTATTTTAAAATTATTTTAGTTCGTATTGTAATAAGGCCTTATCTCTGGTTTTTATTTCATTATTGTTATTATGTTTTATACTTAGAAACAAAACATGGATTTAGTTGCTTCATCCACTTTTCAAGATTATCTAAAATTTATTGTTTTTTTTTTTTTAAATTAAGCTTCTGCAGTAAATATTTTCCAAGTAATTAGTAATTTATAACAAGAAATAGCTTTTAAATATACATTGTTTTGAAAAGAAATACAAATAAGGATTTTACTTAACTTTTTCTTAAGAAGGGTTTTCAATGAAAACAAGGTTTTCGCAGAAAACACTTCAATGTGACACGCTGGATTCGGCCATAGAGTCTGGGCCGGGTTTGGGGTGTTACAGAGAGTCTTTTTTGGTCTCAGACACTTACAAACTCCTATAAATCGATTCTATATGGATTCAATATGATTTTAAAGTTTTAAAATTGAGATTATTTATTTTCTATAATTTTATAAAATGTTTTAAAACTTATTTTCTATTATTCACTCAAGTTGACATCTCACATTTGGACCCATTGTTCGAATCAGGTGTGGGGTGCCACATCTATCTATCTATTTGTATATTTTTTTTTTTGTTATAACCAAGATATATCATAGGCAGTTTCTATGCCCACAACTTGTGCCAACATGTACGAAACAAAAATGGGGATTAAATATTAATAAAAAAATAAATAAAACAAAATAAAAATGCAATAGAAATAAGGAAATCGAAATTAAATAGGAATAAACCAATAAAATGTAATCTATTGCTTCAAGAGTGGTTTTGACGTTGGCTTTGAATTGATCTCGGATAATGGATATTCCGCTTTAATCGATAAGTTAGTTATAATGATTGAGGAATAACCTCAGACCACCATCCCTTTTGTATGTATATTAATTACAAGCTCAGCCCGATAGTTAACCCTTACCAAGTGAATAACTTTGAAAGCAACTTTCACAATTTAATTCCTCGACAACCTTATGAGCTAGAAGGACCCGACTCAAATAAATAGCCTTAGCTGTGTAGGTCGTTTAAACTTGATTGTTAATTCTCTTGATGGATCCAATCACTCATTCAATTGGTCAGGTCAATTTGATCTTTGGTGGGATGAATGCGACAATAACAGATCGTATTGAATCACCAACAATATGTTGTTTAGCACTGAATCAAGGGGCACCCTTCTTAATTTGATATTAAATAACATTGTGAGATAATTGAATCTATTTCCTAAATTGAAGAATTAACAAATACCAAAGTAGAAAATCTACAATTCTAACTCATATTAATTATGGCCTAAAGCGAAATAAAAATTTAGTTACTCATAATAAAAATCAATTTAATAAATAAAATAGAAATTAATAATGATTAGAACAAAGAAATCGAGTCAAAGAGGACCGAATGGTGGCGTTAAATTCCACCCGGAGAGAAACAAAGGAAAATTAATGAAAGAAAAATTAAATTTTTACTTCACTCCCAATCCAAAACATGTCTCACGGCTTATTTCTTTAGCTTTTCTTTTTTAAAGCTAAATTTAAACAAATATTCATTCCTAATTAATTTCCTTTAAGTTAAAATTAAGTATGTATCTAATTAAATAAAATAAAGAAAAAAATTAATCCTAACTAGACTCCTAAATATATTATTCTTACAAATTAACTTTAAATAAAAATAAAATATTTTAAAATCTAAAAAATGTACGACAAATTATGACTTTCATACCTAAATCTTTAATGTGATTTCATGTTTTTATTTGTTGTTAATATTTTGTACTTGCACTAGACTTATATAAAAAGCGAACAATGAATACCAAAATTTAAAGCATTTATTTCCAAAAATAAGGATAAAGGGTAAAAAAAAAAATTCAGTAAAAAAGAAAAATCAATCAACATTTATGGAAAAAGTGCACCGAATTGAAGTTTCAATGACTAAAAAAATTAATTGGTCATCTCTTTTAACAGAACTCTGAACGATTAACTTAGCTGATGGAAAGTATATCTTAAAAAAAATCAATTACAAAAAAAAAAAAAAATCTGCCTCCAAATTTATTCCAATAATTCATCATCTTCCTCTTCCTATTAAGTATTAACTAGGTGACGTTGCCTTAGCTTCCACCTCTTCATCAGCAACACCATTTAGTGCTAATCAAGTTATACTCTCACATGCGATGTTAAAATTTTGAATTGGAAGTTGAGTTCATCCTATTTTCTATTTTCGATTCAATCTATTGAGTTAGATAATTGAATTTTTTTTATTAATCGTATCAATTTTTTTTTTATCTTCAATATATATAAATTAATAAAAAAAGTACAAATTATTTTTGAGATCAAGAATAAACCAGGACAAATTGTTGTCTAAATACATTTGAATCTGAAAATTTATTTGTCCAGATTTATTTTAGATGTAATTTTTAGTAAGTTTATATGCTTTAATATTTTTTAGAAAAATCAGGTTATTATTATTGAAATTAAAATAAATAAAAATTTAAAATATATAAATTAATAAAAAATAAAAAAAAGTTTACATCAAGAATGAATTTAAACATATAGTTGTCCAATCTCAAATGTATTTTCATAGTAGATGCACTTTTTAGTTCTTTTATATATTTATATTTATTATAAATTTTAGTTCTTTTATATATTTTTATAAATTTAATAAATTTAAACTTTTTATTACTATATTATACATTAAATTTTTTTTGAAATAATACTGGTATCCAATTAATAAAGATTGAGTGGCTCAATAAAATTGTCTGACAGAAAAAATAGGAAACGACATAAAGAAAATAGAAACGACAAAAAGCAATTAAAGCCCACTACAAAAACAAGCTAACCAAAACGGCAGAAATAGCACACAGAAAGCCAAAAGAAAAAAAAGAAAAATAGCCACAAAACCAAAACCATTTATAGAGAAAAACCACAAAGAATACCGGCCAATCCTTTTCGAAAACAGAACCCCTTCATAGTCTCGAAGAAACAGAAAGAAGATGGCTTTGAAACCCAGCAAATGAGATTCTACAAACCTTCTCCCATCTTCAAAGCTCACTAAAACCTCAGTGCTAATGATACCATGCAGATCAGTCCATCTCAACAAATGCTGCAATAGAACATGGTGCCTCCTCAACCCAGAAGCATGGTGTAGGCCAATGGCAACCATCTATTGCCAATACATGCAGCGCCCTATTAATATATCTGAGAACGAACTGGTACGCCACCTCCTCAAAATTCCTCTCTAATAGCTGAATATTCTGTGTAATTGGACTCAGAATATATCTGTCCACTTTGTTTGAGTTTAATTTCTTAATAACTGTAAGGGAATCACCTTCCAAGATGAGTTTTTTGAATCTCATGTCCAACGCGAAATAAAGAGCCCTTTCACATGCTCTCGCCTCTGCTACAAAAGCATCTGCCACATCCGTAATCGGGTAAGTACAAGCACCCATTATCTGTCCTTCTGCATATTTAGCTGCACTGCCGAATTAGAAACCTTAGTGTTTTCCATAAACGAAGCGTCAAAGTTTAGCTTAATAGTCCCATGAAGGTGGCCACCATAAAGCATTCCTTAGTATATCAGGGGAAGAACTTTTAATATTACTAATACTGAAATCCTGAGCATAACTTTGAACAAAACCTACAATTTCATATATATCAAAATTGAGTCCTTCGTTTACCAGCTTGTTCCTCTTAAATCAAAGGGCCCACAAAGAAATATTTATGAGTTTCTTGGAATTCATATCAACTCTAAGAAAAAAACTTACAAAATCTGTTTTTTCCATCCGAAGAATTTATACTGGTGTCAAGAGAGAAGTGCAGATGAAGCTAGAGTTGACGCAAGACACTACAGTACCATAATAAATGGTGTAAATCCTCCGGAGCCTCCTTACACAAAGGATAGACAACATCAACATGCAGTCTCCTTTTGACCAAATTGGAGAAATGAGGCACATAGTCCTTTAGCATACGCCATAAATGAAATTTTATCTTAGCAGGGATTTGAAGGTCCTAAATTGATGTATAGAGTTTTTTGTCATTATCATTTGTAATCAAATAACTATTTGTATGATGGTTCACTTTAATAACGTTCGATACTCATTCTTCATCGAATACTCCCCAGAAGCATCATAGCGCCAAACTAGCAAATCTGGAGCATTACACCCAGCAAGAGGAATGTTTAGGATACGTGGAGCTTGAACTTCATCAAACATCTTATAAATCACCTCTTTGTTCCAGGTACCAGAATCTAAATTTAGCAATTGATCAACAGTAGACCAGCGAGTGTCCATATTCTCAACTAACAATCTACTATTCCTAAGACCAAGGAGCCAGGGATCATTCCAAATATTCACCTTCGCACCACTGCCAATTCTCTAAAGAAGCCCCATCATCAAACATATCCCTAGCACAACAGATACTTCTCCAGGTAAAAGAAGGGTAAGAACCTATTTTAGCTGATCGTATATCAGTAAATGGATAATAGCTAGATTTAAGGACTTTTGAAAGAAGGCAATCAGGCTGGGCTAAAAGCCGCTAGACTTGCTTAGCTAAAAGGGCTTTATTAAACAAATAAAGGTCCCAAAAACCCAACCCACCATTAACTTTCGACAAATAGAGTGCACTCCAAGTGCTCCAGTGAATTCCTTTGGCAGTTTTACTATTTGCCCACCAAAACTTGTTCAAAATACCTTCAAGCTGATGACATAATTTTTTTGGCAATGCAAAACATTGCATAACATAACCAGGATTGCTTGAGGCACTGCCTTGATAAAGACTTCTTTACCGCCCATCGATAGATACTTAAGACTCCACCCCTCAATACGCTTTCGAAATCTGTCCACAAAATTAGCAAAAGCCCATTTTTTCTTCTTCCCAATCATTATAGGCAAACCTAAATACTTTTTAGGGTTCGTTGCTACTTTAACACCCAGAATGTTTATAATCGTATTCCTAACTTCAGACTCGACACATGCACCAAAATAGATGAACGACTTATCCAAATTAATTTGTTGCCCCGAAGTTAACTCATATTCCAAAAAGATGTTTCAGACAGTGTGAGCACCCTTAGCCGAAGCATCACCAAAAATGATACAATCATCAGCAAACAATAAGTGAGTAATCAATAACTTACCTCTACCAATCAAAGCTCTCCTTAACTTATTCTTGATTTTAGCCTCGTTCAATAAACTAGAGAGACCTTTCGCACAAAGAAGAAAAAGGTAGGAGCTGAGTGGATCACCTTGCCTCAAACCTCTAGATGGTACAAAATGCTTACTGATTTCCTTATTTATTCCCACCGTAAATGTAACCGAGCAAACACATCGCATAATGAAAACAACCCAGTCTTGATGAAAACCCAACCTAGACAACATTCCAGCCAAAAATTCCATTCCACTCGATCATATGCTTTGCTAAAATCAAGCTTAATCCCGTCTTTACCCTTTTTCTTCATCTTTAGAGAATGCAATACCTCATAGGCAATTAAAGTATTGTCTGATATTTGCCTTCCTGGAATAAAAGCACCTTGATCTTTGTCAATGCAAAAATCTAAAAAAGGACTTATATGATCTATTAAGACTTTTGCTATAATTTTATAAAGCACATTACATAAGCTTATAGGCCGGAATTGCGAAAGATTTTTTGGTTTGTCAACTTTGGGGATAAGAACTAGATGTGTTTTATTAATTTCACCCATTTCAATCCTTCCATTTAAAACCTCCAAACAAAAGTTTGATACCTCGTTGCTGACAACATGCTAGTACCGTTGATAAAATAGTGCTGGAAAGCCATCGATCCGTAGAGCCTTCAGAGACATCATCGACTTGACCATAAGCCAAATTTCATCCTTTGAGAAGCGTTTAAGAAGATTTTCATTCATGCTTATTGAGATCCTTTTCTCAACAAGACCAAGCACCCTATCTTCACCCCCGAGACAGAAGCCGTAAAAAGATCTCTAAAATGTTTCAAAGCCACCCGCAGTATTTCTTCGAGATTAGAAACCCATTGACCAGACTCGTCCTCTGAACTAAGAATCTGGTTACGATTATGACGAGACACAGCAGCTTTGTGAAAAGAACTAGTGTTCCTGTCACCATTTTGCAACCGGTTTACACGGGTGCGTTGTGACCAGAAAGCCTCCTCTTTATCTGCTTCAAAATTCAACCCGAGCTGCACCTCTAGGATTTCAGCCAAAACCTTATCGATTGGTTCCTGATCAAAAAGAGTAGATAACCTTTTTTCCAACTTCGAATGGTTTTCTTTTTGTTTGTGCGATCTTGAACGACTCCATTGTTTGAAATGTTGACCCACGTTTATTAACTTAGCCGGGATATTACCATTATGAATAGCCTATACTTGTCAAACTGTCTCTTCAAAAGAATTATCCAAACACCACTTTGCTTCAAAATGGAAAGGCTTTGACGCACGACTCTTCCCATGCCGCAACTTTCTCATGGTATCACAAGAATCGGGCAGCGATCTAAAAATGAATGGCTCAGATGTTCCAATAAAAAACATGGAAAAAGATGCATCCAATTCAAAGTTGCAACACCCCTGTCCAGTCTTTCTTGTATATTAGTAGACAAAAATCTCCCTCTCTCCTAAGTGAACCATTTACCAACACATCCTATATCATGAAGTGAACAATCCTCCAAAGCAGATCTAAACTCACCCATTTGTCCTTCTGATCAAAGCCTACCTCATTTCTTCTCAAAAGAGCTTGTAATTTCATTAAAATCTCTAAACACTAGCTAGGGTATTGAACGATCATGCCCCAAATGACAAAGCAAGTCCCAAGATTCCCGTCGATAACGTTCATCAGGATTACAATAAAAACTAGTAAGCCTCCACATTTCTCTATTTTTTGGATCGCGAATATCCGCATCCACATGAAAGAGTGAACAACTTCTAATTGAGACCAAATCATTACCTTTCCAATCCCAAGGATAAACCTCCCTTCGAACCAACTGCTCTAATGTCAATCCCATTTGGAAAACCACATTTTAGACACACCATTTTCACTTTTTCAAACTCAGTTTTGTTTTAATAAGAAACAAAATATAGGGATTAATGGCCCTTAATTCATTACGGCGCTTGTTTACAGTCCGAAGTCTCTCCAAACCACGGACATTCCAACTAATTAGCTTCATTGCACTTGGCTGCTCTGCCTAGCAGAGCTAGCCGATAATCCATTAATTTCTCCATTAGATAACTGGCCCGAATGGTGGATCAAATCATTCACCATGCACTGTCGTTTCTTCCCCTCTAAAGCATGTAACGATTTATTTTCATCAACTACTTGCAACTCCATATGCCCATGTCCATCCACCACCTCATTTAATACTTGATTTGCCATGTTGGTCGATTTAGTCAATCCCTTGTTATGCGCTGATTGACCAGACCCTAGGGGAATAAAATTAAGAATTGGATAAAATTGAACCAAATCATCCCTGCAATTATTCCCATGGTCACTTAAATTACCTAGATTTCGACCCCTAAATTTTCTTTCCTTTTCCATCAGGAAACTTTCTGTCCCATTTGCTTCCCAAAGTCACCTACTAACAGATGAAAAGCGTTGTCTTGCCGCCGCACTTAGGGATATATCCCAACCAAAGATAATTTCTGATGGATCAAGTCTGGTTCTAACAGGGCAAAAACTCTCGCCATACCCAAGCTTTACACAAATAAAGCAAAAAAGACTTAATTTTTCATACTAAAAACGAGCATAAAAAATCCGTTCAATGCCAATCACAATTTTCTTCTTTTGTTTTAAAGGAATAGTTACATCTAATCGAACTCGGATGTGCATAAGAGAGTGGGAATTTATCTACCAGAATGACGTATGATAATCCATAAATTGACACAGAAAATCCCAGAACTATTTAGCCATTGACTCCGTCATCAACCCCGAAGGGAGATCATGAACTTGGACCCATGCTTTTGATGAATTTAATGAAACAAAAGATGGATTCTCACCTGGCTATATCCTATGAAGTAAAAGGAGATGATTGTTAAAAAACATGGCGTTCCCGCAAGCACTCTCTGAATATCCACTTCATGAAAAAATTGGAAAAGAATACGTCTCTCTCCCAAATCTGAAATACAAATGCCCTGAATAGGATGCCACAAATTGGCCATAGTGTTTCTTAACGAAGGAAAATGCACAATACTTGTAATAGCCCAATTTTGGTGAAATTAGAACAGTGGTTTCGAGATCACAAATCTGAGCCAAAAATAAAAATTTATTTTTATTTTGTTATATGGACCACATAATGTTAGAAAAGTCGTGTGAAAATTTTGATAAGAAAATTTTACCGATTTCATGTTTAATTACGAGAAGGACCAAATCGCATAAAATGCGAAAGTAGAATTCTAGTAGCTATAAGGATTAAATAGCTATGGAATTCCAAACTAGATGTCCCTATATGGTAATTAGACCATCAATCAAAATATGGAAAATATCTTTGTTGAATCATCCATGGAAAATTAGAAAAAGGCTAAGGACTAAATTAGAAAGTGATAAAATTAAAAGATGCTAAATTATTAAATAGAAATAAAAATAATTTTATATCATCTTATTCCCAAAATATTCCATGGAAACCCTAGGAGAGAGAGATGAAACTTTCATGGCCAAATTGGGTAAGTTTCCTTGGTCCGTTTTTAGTAATTTTGATACTTTTATAACCGGGATAGCTTAATCTATCTATTTGGGGGACTAATTTATAAAGTTATAAAAGTATGGAAAATGGCTCATGGATGTATATGCTGAAAATTTGATATTTATGGTAAAAAAAAATAAAAGGTTGTTAATAGATAAACAACTTTTACAAAGTGATTTTTGATGAAAACATAATTTAGGGACTAAAATGCAAAGTTGTAAAAATTAATGAGAAATCCTGAATTTTTATGAATACATGTGATGTAAATTTTGTAATGGGATTTTGGTTAGGCTTGGAATAGGGAGTAAATTGCACAAGCTTCATTTTCCGAGCCTAGGGACAAAATGAGAATTTATGGAAAAGTTAGGGGCAAAATAGTAATTTTTCCTAAGATGAAACTTGAGACCACTTGAATGTGAAATATGATAAATTAATGTTAAATTTACTCGTATAGTTCCAGATAGACCAAATTCGGAGCTAGAACAAGGAAAGAGGAAAATGTCAGATTATTAGATTTTACATACACGAACATTGTCGAGGTAAGTTCGTGCAACTAAATTGTGTTTATTTACATGCTTGCATTGATTGTGTCTATGCAAATTATATAAATTTCAAAAATATGTAAAATGATTACATATCTGAACAAGCCTGATAAGTAAAAATGATTAAATTCAATGATAAGACCCGATAGATGGTAAAGGATAAACGATGAGCATATTACTTATATGCTTGTATTGAATGTGTATATGTGTGAATTATTTGAATGTATAAATAGGAACCTTGTTATATGATCAAGAATATGTAACAAAAGTTAAGTCCTGTAAACATATCTGAGAAATACCAGATAAGAGATGATGCCTGATTTAAAGGACAAAATGTTATTCTTGTACTTGGTTTGAATAGGAAATTTGATTTAAAGGAATTATTGGATACAATTGTGATATATATAGATGAAATATCCACCTGGGTAATTATGTTCGAAAAATGTTAAATCCCATTTCAATAAATGAAAATCGATGGTTATGTGATTTCCTGAAATGAATGAGGTTCTGCATTTGTTGCTGAGGGATTTAGCTCGGATGAGTAATCCTGTTGACCTCATTACAGAAAAAGATTTAGCCCAGACGAGTAATCTTGATATAAGTCCTCTTGAACATATGTTATGGAATAGATTTATCCTGCATGGGTAATCCAAATCAAGCTCCTTAGAACAGATGTCATGAAAAGGATTTAGCCTGAACTAGTAATCCTGTTGTTTATATATGTGGCTCGAGAGTGTACTTTCTGGAACAGTACCCCATGGGTACCATTGAATATGAATTGAAAAATCCTGATGTGTACACCACGAGTGTACTACTTGTGTATCCATCGACATTTCAGATAAATTGAACGGGTAAAAGTCCTTAACATAAGAAGATGTGAATAAGAAATAATTTATTACACATATCGGCTTGAAATACATGAAAATAATGATACATGACAAATGATATATGAAAACACGAGATGACGACATATATACATGGACTTTATTTGATGAATAAATATTCATTCTTGATTTCAGACATGTACGCCTTGAGTGTATAAATCGTGACCTTGATATTCTAAGTAATATGAGTAAAGTTCTGATTGAAATGATCCGAACTCCAAATAAACTATGATGAAATTATACTTGTAATCATGAGATGAATTATGCATTTTGAATGAATACATGTTGCGGAAAGCATATGTGCTTGGAAACTTGATTGTTGTTGGGCCCATATATGTTTTCATGTTAATATGAAATATATGACCAACAAGGGCAATAAGGATGTGTGTAGGGATTGAGGTCAAATTGGTTGAACATGCCTTACCTAGTTACCTCTAAATAGAATGAATGGTAAGTTAAGTACCCTGTTATACGAACTTACTAAGCATTTTATGCTTACTTAGTTTTATTTCCTTGTTTTATAGTAAATCAGAAGCTCGTTGGATTGGAAGCTTGGTGGAGATCACTCACACTATCCATCAGCCTATGTCGGTACAGTATGGTAAATCAATTATGGTCGTAATGGCATGTATAGGAAATATTGGCCATATTGGCATGTAATTGTAAATGTTGCTAGTAATCTAGCTATTGGAATGGCTAGTATTGGGTTGTTCTAGGATATTTGTAATGTCTAACTGTGGTACCTACATGTATGTTAAGTAGGGTATTATGATATATTCATATGTGGTATGTAAAGTACATGTGATCAGATGTTGTGAATGCTTAAGTAATGTAACGCCCCAAATTTTGGGACTAGAAGTATTGGGCCTTTAGTTTTGGATCGGTTAGAAGGCCGCTTAAATAATTTAAATGTGTTTAAAAATTTTATGATTGCATGTTTAGTTTAATATTTAAGTGATTTACGAAGGGTTGGTTGTGGGGGGAAAAGTCCTGGGCTCGATCCAGGGCTTTAGCAAAATTTTTCATTTTTTTTCTAAAAGACCTTGGGTAGTGAGATAAAGGCTTATTAATAAAGCCTAATGAAAATCAACACAGGGTGCGCTTGGCCCAGTGGTATGATGGCGCTAGGAGTAAGGAGAGGTGCTGGGTTCAAGTTACGGCGTGTGCAAAAATTTTTGCTTGCGTCTCAAATAGCCTGGTAGGTGATAGGTAGGCTTCTTAATTAGTTAGGAAGGAGACATGATACAAATAAAGTGGTGGCTTACTGGTAAGGGGCGAGTATCATAATCAAGGGATCGAAGGTTTGAAACTAGGTGGTGGTAGGTATTTTTTGTTTTTACCGAAAAACCTAGTTGCAGGTAAATAGGCTTTAAAAATAGTTGGGGATGGAATATGACACATAGAGTGCCTGGGGTGTAGTGGCAAGGAGCGTGCTATGGGATCCGAAAGGGCATAGGTTCGAACCCCTGGGCAGGCGAAGTTTGATTTTTACTTTTAAGTAAACCGTGGCTTTAGCAGGTGAGCCTTATAAGTAGTGGTGACTGAAATATAGCACAAGAGGAGCTTTGGTGCAGTGGTAAGCAACATGCTAGAGTCTCTCTTTTAAGTCGAATCTCTCCTATAAGCCTTATAAGTAGTGGTGAATGAAATATAGCACAAGAGGAGCTTGGTGCAGTGGTAAGCATCGTGCTAGAGTCTCTCTTTTAAGCTAAATCTCTCCTATAAGCCTTCTAGCCTTCATTCGTATTTGGTATATTTTCTTTTCCTTGATCTCTTCTCTTCTCTTCTACTTCTCCCTTTAGTCTCTCTTTTAAACCAAATCTCTCCTGTAAGCTATCGAGTTTATGGGGTCGAGATTAAATTCCGGTAAGTAGTTATTTATTTTCCTTTCCTTTTGGCGTTTTTGGGGTAAAAGTTGAATATCTGATTTTATCCCAGAGAAGTTAGATTGACCGTTCTTCTTTTTGGTAATGACTCTTCTTATGATTATCTTCTCATGATTTCTGATTGTTTTGTTCGATTCCATAGGGGATTCTTTAGCTATCAGGTTCTCAAGTATCAAGAAATCTCTCTCTTGGTTGTTAATCGATTCAGGAAGGTAAGTACGGTTGGTTGTGCATTTTCCTTAGGCTAGTATTTGATTAACCTTGGTTGTGCGATGTTGATTTTTGGTGATAGTTGTGGTATAGATAAACCATAGAGGTATAGGATCGATTTTTAGTCAATCGACTTAGGTGTTATAAGCCGATCCGATCAAGGTAGGTACTAATTTTGGATTTGGTTCTAGTATTAGGTTGGGCTTGCTAAATCTCTTTAATCAAAGCCTAACCGAATACTTTATTCAATTATAGGTTCTTCGCTCGCGGATTATTGCTTTTTCATCATTAAGGTGTGTACATACACCACACACATGATGAATCGGCAAAAGCTAAAATCTCGAAAAGCCGGAATGCTGAAAAGTCGAAAAAGTGAAAGGTTGGCGACGAAAATCACACGAGCGCTCGAACGCTCGTGTGGAAAAGGTCGATATGTTGATAAAGGCCCCATGAGTGAACTCATGGTCTTAGGCTGCATTTTGGGCAATCGGGCCGAAATGGGCTCGATGGGCCCATTGGGCCGAAATGTGTAAAATTGATGGTTTGGTAAGAAATGACCAACAGATTATGATGGTTGCATGACTTTGGATAGATTTTGGCCTGATGGGCCATATGAGAGCGTGGGCCAGTTTGGGCTACATAATGGACTTCTTGTGGCCAGTGTATTTGTATTGCTAATAAGGTCATAAAATGTGCTAAATAGTTGTGGATTGGTTAATGGGGCCAAATTATAATTTTGGGCCCGTAATGGAAAATGATTGAAATACCCCTAAGGGGTAAATTTACAATTTTGCTCACGAGGGTAAATAATTTTTTTATGCTCTGATCTGATTGTCTTGCTATGTGATTTATATTTATGTACGTTGCATCCATGTCATATTGCATGGGGTTGGGATTTGTTATGGAGGAAGAACCCGTTCTGGTGGCTGTGCCACATATGCTGATAATAGCAACTTTGCTGCAGATACTAGCTAGTGCCGTAACCAGTGCTAACACTATAAGTGTAGGGATGGCGTGGGTGATTTATTCCCCACAGGAAGAGTGTAACACCCCAAACCCGGCCTAGACGTTACGGCCTAGTCTGGTGTGTCACATTGAAGTGTTTTTCAAAAACCGTGTTTTCATTGAAAACCCTTCTTAATGTTTAAAAACTTTTACCGTTAAACTTGTATAAAACCTTAGCTTGTGTTTATTTTTCCCAAAACGTGATTTCATTGTAATAAAAATATAACGGCTTTGTAAAATCTTATGGAAAATTATAAAAGCTTGAAAACCTTTGCAGTTACGAAAACATGTTATTTTAAAAACAGTTTAAGTTATCAGAAAATCAGATCCTCTTTATTATGGCTTAAAGTGAATGGATACTATGCACCAGGTAGGATTCAAGAGAAGAGGAGGTGAGTCATTTAGACTGCTTAAGTACCAAGCTCTTCCTAGATCCACTCCTAGACATGCACACATCCATTGCCACACTTTAAGCTAATGACTTGTTCACGATCAACAAATTAAGTTTAAACGTATTTAAGATTTACTTATTTATGAAAACATTCACGTTGCGGAAGCTTTGTTCTACTTATCGAGATACTTTGAAAACAGATAGCGTTTATAAAACCGTGCCCTAAAGCTAACTGATTAAGAACAATTTAAATAATATCACACCTAAGCTAGAAACGAATTTTAAAATAATTAAAAAGGCCTTTTACAACCCAAATTGAAAATAAATCGATTAAATAAAATACTGAATTAATTAATTAAAACCAGAAACGTAGTCTTCGTGGCCACTCTGAATCCTTCCCAGCTCCAAGTCCACAGTCTAGGGCTTACCTGAAAGGATGGAAGGAAAAAGGGGTGAGTTATGGGAAAACTCAGTGTGCAAGAAAGCCCTTTCAGAGCCCAAATCAACAAAAGCATACTGGGCCTATGCCCTTTTTTTAATCTCAACAATTACTGGGCCGAAGCCTTTTCAAATATCGGTTACTAGGCCTTAGCCCTTTCTCATATATCAATGCACTGGGCCGAAGCCTTTTCAAATATCGGTATGGCCCATAGGCCTATTTCAATATCACATGTAAACATTAATGCATGTATGCAAAGCCCATTTGGGGAGACTACTCAACCCACCATCCGCTACTCTCCACCCCTACTAACCAACACACCATGTGGGGATGCTACTCAACCCACCCCGCCGCTACTCTCCACTGGCAGCATAGCTGCTTTATTATATAACATGAGGCCTAGCCTCTTTCAGTAACTGGGGCAAAGCCCTTTTCGGTAAACTGGGGCAAAGCCCTTTTCGGTAAACTGGGGCAAAGCCCTGTAGCACTTCCTCCATTCATATAAATCCCAACCCATGCATAAAATGAACATATCATGGCATATCATGTACAATAATAATGTCACATGCATTTCAATCAAAATAACACCCTAGAGTACAATAGTCATTTTCGCCTAGGGGTAAAATAGTAATTTTTACATTAAAGGGTAATTCAGTAATTTTATCAACTATTAGGGTTTTCATGCTCATTAACAATTATCAACAATTTCCAAGCGTTTAAACAGTATTTCCAGCCCATTTTAGCAATTCCGAGTTATTGGGCCCAAAACCCCTAATGGGCCCTACGTAGCCGATTTAGTCATCTAGGCCCATTTAGCCTATGTTCCATAACGGTTTTAACAGTCTCAACGTGCAATTTATCCATATTTCATTTTCTATCAAATTCACCCAAATGGGCCTGAAAGCCCATTGGGCCTGATTTCAGCCCCCCGAGGCCCAAACTTACCGACTTGCACGAAATTGTGCCGTTACCTGTCCCATCAATACCGATCACCGATCTCATCGTTTCTAACTAATCTTGGAACAATCGCATATTCACAAGTTATTGAAATGCCAAAATTTCGGCATTTCGGCATTTCGGCATTTGTTAACTTAAGCTACTAAGAGGGTTCGTTACACACCTGATTTACGATTCTTCCGGTGAGACCTCTTATGCGATTTCTCCTATAATCAACCACTTACAGATTAACTTACGAATCTATGAAAACCGATGTAAAAATTAGCTACCACATTCGGCTATTACAAAGCCTTAATAACGACTTACCTTGTCGATATTTGACTACTAGATCTAGATCTCGACTGCTTTGAACCCGTTGATCTTAATAGCGTCCAAATAGATCTTGATCACTAGCTTTCGATTCGCACATAGAAAACCGAATAAAAATTACTTAATTTCAATCTTGACAAAAATTGATAGTCTCCCTAAAGTATCTAGGGATTTTCAACTTATTCTCGAATTACTAAATAAATAAAATAAAATAAGATCTAAATACTTACCAAGGACGTTCTTGTCAGAACATTTTCAACACTTTTGCCAAATCTTATATTCACAGTAGATCCAACTTAAAACGCGAGTAGAAAATAGGTCTAAAAATTAATCCCCAAATCACAAAAAGAATCTTTGGCTTTGAAAGAGGAGACGAACGATGCAAAAGAAATTGTATGAGGAAAAGTGAAGATGATCGGCAACAATCTTGAGAAGAAAATATTATTTTAATAGGATTTTGCTTTGGAAAAAAAATAGGTAACGAGAAAAGGTTGCTTCGGCTTTGAATGAAAAAGATTCGAAGAGAAAATGAGCAAAAGAAAATATAAAGTGGGAAAAAGAAATAGAATAACACAAGAACCGACTGAAGAAAGAATAAAAATTCAATCGGCTAACCCTCAAAACTAAAGAAGAAAATAAATCATGAAAGCAAAGTAACAAAGTAATTCGGCACTCAAAATCCCCTAGCCGAATGGTGTATTTTGACATAAAATAAAAGATTTCCTTCCTAAATCAAATACCATGCCTTGCTCCTTAATTTTTGCTACCTACCGAATTTAAATTCCATCCAAAATAAATTTAAATTGTCTTTAATTCCTTCCTTGATTTTAGCATTTCAATTGGATTTGGATGAAATCCAAATCCCCCCACCGAATCAGCAGCACTCCATGCCGCTTCAACCGCTCCATCCTGCTGCTAGGAGGAGTCCCGATCGGACTCCAACTCCTTCCCCACGCGTGCAGCAAAATTCTACCTTCCATGCGCGAGGCGAGACTTGAACTCCAGACCTTGCCTTGCTCCTTAATTTTTGCTACCTACCGAATTTAAATTCCATCCAAAATAAATTTAAATTGTCTTTAATTCCTTCCTTGATTTTAGCATTTCAATTGGATTTGGATGAAATCCAAATCCCCCCACCGAATCAGCAGCACTCCATGCCGCTTCAACCGCTCCATCCTGCTGCTAGGAGGAGTCCCGATCGGACTCCAACTCCTTCCCCACGCGTGCAGCAAAATTCTACCTTCCGTGCGCGAGGCGAGACTAGAACTCCAGACTTGCTCCCATCCCTGCGCTTCACAACCTGCTGCTGGACACTGCACCAAGTGTTCATCTTTACTATAACATGCTCCCAATTAATCTTAACCTATACCTGCTGAAGTCCTAGCCCGCCTTTAAAAAAAACCAAACGTCTCGCGCGCATTGTGGCTTGAACCCAGGCCCTCGTGGAGTGGCTAACGTACTGCTGCCGCTGCGCCACAACCCTCTTTGTGGCATATTTCGTCAACAACTCATTTTAACCCTTTTCTAGCCGCAACCTGACTTCTAAAATAAAAAGTAACTTTGCACCCACCGTGCCTTGAACCCAGGCACTCCCACATCCTCCTAGCACTCTTAGCCACTGAGCCAGGTACGTTCCTTTGTGCCTAATCTTGCACAATTTATTTTAAAAGCCTTATTTTCCAGTTTCCCCTTAGAGGAAAAATCTAATTTCTTTGCTAGAGTCTTGGGTCAAACCCAAGATTTTTCCTACAACCTAAATACTTCTAAATTTACTTAAAAACTAAATTTAAACACCAAATATTTTATATATATATATATATTTAAATAAAAGTGACATTAATGATAACAATAATAACTTTATCAATATATTTTTATCTAATAATAATTATAGTTAAAAATAATAATGATAATAATAATTTTATCTAATCGTAATAATTTAATTCTCATATTAATTTTCATAAAAATTTAAAACATCGATAATAAAACATCAGTAATAATAAATATGGTAAAAATAATTTAATATATATATATATATATATATATATTCTTAAAACAATACTGTTTTAAAACTTCTCAATTACTCAGGTTTCCTTTTATCCAAACCCAGACTCAAAAGCCCAATTCTTCTAGGCCCAAATTTAGGGTGTTACAAAGAGAAGGGTTGGACAGAGGCAAGTGCAGGGTTGGATGGGGTTAACATGCTTTATTCATATGAGACTGATATTGAAATCGGCTAGGCCCAATTGTGCTGTGATGGGCCAGCTATATTGTTATGGGCTTGACTGTGTTAATATGGGCTGAGACCTAAAAGATTCCATAATGGGCTACGACCCAGATTGATACTAAGATGGGCTTAGGCCTAACTGAGGCGAATGGGGCTGAGGCCCAATTGCCACCGTTATTGAAATAGGGCTTAGGCCCAAATTAGTTAACACTTGTTTATGTTTGACGAGGGTCGTACACACTGAGTTTCGAAACTCACTCCCTCTTTTTAATTTTACAGGTAATCCTCAGTGGGCGATTAGGCGTGGGAGGGGACTCGGAGGTGGCCACACTGCAAATTGATTAATGTTTTAGTAGTTTCCTTTATTTTATATTTAGTTGCTTTTATTTTGGTTGGGTTTGTAATAAGGCCTTTCTTAAATTTTGGTTTTAATTTGGGATGTTTAATTATCATTTTATATCCGCTTAAGTAGAACACGGTTGTCCAAAAACATTAACTGCTTTCAAATCAACATATTTCCGCAAACTATGAATTTTTATAAGCTTTTACAACTTACTTGGTTTTCGCTTATGACAACGATTAAGGTTTTAAAAGTAATTACATTTTCAAATGGATAACAAATTGCTTGAATATTCTGAGTTTTAACAAGAAGGCTTTCACCTTCAAACGAGCTTATTTTCACTTAGAAACATTAGTTTTCGAACGAGTCTTTAAAGAAAATACGTGATGCAGTCCAATGTGACGCGCCAGACTCCGTCCTAACTTCTAGGCCGGGTTTGAGGTGTTACAGGTAAAATCATGGTAAGCTATGAACACACATGCATGTAATATTATGCCATGATGAATGGTGGAATTTGCCTAATTTGAATGTTTGAATTGGTTGGTATGAGATGTGTGTTTTAAGTACAGGACTTAGGTGAAATTTTGGGTGAGAAATGAAGTTAGAAATGGCTTTATTTTGTCCACACGGGTAGACACATAGGCGTGTGTCTAGGCCGTGTGTGACACATGGCTGGGTACATGGGTGTGTAGTTAGGTCGTGTGTCCCCTGCACCCTAAATTTTGAGAAACAGAATGCTTAGAATTGAGCACACGGGTAGAGACACGGGTGTGTGTATCAGCCGTGTGTGCCACACGGCCTAGAACACAGGTGTGTCTCTTTGCCGTGTCAATCCTGCACTTAGTTTTCAAAAATTTGAATTAACCACATGGCCTAGAACACGGGCGTGAGACTTGGCCGTGTGATATCAATTTGTTCATGAGTTGCAAGTTAGAGTGTTACATGGGTTAGGGACACGGGTGTGTCCCATACCACACGGGTGTGCGACTCTTAATAGTGAGAAAAATATTAAAATTTCGTGAAAAATTCCCTGAGTTCTCGAGTCAGTTCAAATTCAATTCTAATTCTTGTTGTGGGCCTTGAGGGTCCATATAAGGGACGTTATGAATGATTTCGGTAAATAAATAGTAGTTTACATGAATTAATTTAAAATATTCTGAAAGTTTTGGTAATGCTTTGAATCCTTGTTCTAGCGACAGATACGGGTTAGGGTTGTTACATTTAGTGGTATCAGAGCTACAGTTTAGTCAATTCTCAGACTGAACGTAGCTTATGTAGAGCCTAAAAATTCACACTATTTTATAACCTGTGATAGGGTGATATCTCCCGACTTTGATGAAAAGTATTTTGCAAATAGACAGATATGCTTTTCAGCCGAACTAATTCCATTAAATACTAAAAGTGATACTCGCAATGTTCGAGTAAAAATGTTGCGTATGATAAAAAGGGGACCTATAAAGGTATGAAATAAATGTTTTATAATGGACATGTTAAGTGATAAGCATGTATTTGTGAGAGTTAAATTTTGAGGCTTACAATCTCCACCCCCTTACGAGTATAGTGTTATACAATAAAATTCATAAGACTTATATGGATTAAGCTCATGCATGTGGAACTAAAGAGTTCAAAGGCTGAATGATTAATAATGTAGTCAAAATGAGAATGAGTTAGTAAGTAAAGACGGTATTAAAAGAGATTGTGATGTCATTGTTAAGGAAGAAGTAATTCATGAGTAAACAACTTATCTATATATAATATCTACAGAACGGATTAGCTGAAAATTCTTTCGAATTGACTCTTTCAGTGGACTGAATAATGTAAAATTATTGACGACTTAATTAGTTAGTGAAATAGTGATGAAATTGTAAAGATATTTGAAGGTAGCTATTATAATTGAGTATATTATAGCAACATCTTCTGGCTACTCTATAAGTTTTGGTAGTCTCAGAAGCATATGAAATTATTCTTGTGTAAATGCAATATTTATCATAGTTGAAAGCTGGCTAATTATATTAGATGGAATTACTGTAAGTCTGGTTGATTCATGAGTGGTTTCACTCTATCTTACTTGGGCTTTCTAATTCATTATGATTGATACAAGATTGGATGATAAGGTTCATATGATATCATTTTCTACTTCTATTGATTGAAGCCCTAAATTGTGAATGTGCAAGTTATATTATCTTTATCACAATTGTTTCTACTGAGTATGCGTGATATTATTCTCCTAAATTTTCTTTAAGATATCAAAAATGGGTTATCTATGAAAGATATTCTTTGATCAGAGGTAATTACATTTATTACCATTATTGACTCGATCATGAAGTATGGTGATATAGATCAAAGACTGTAGAAACTTAATTACTACATTGGTTATTATAGGGGCCACTTTCGGTTTTCCCTCTTCTAATTTGAGGTACATTATTGATATTGAAGTGTTTTTTATTTATACGGTTGAAATATCGGTCATATTATAGTATTATGATTTTGAATCTATCTAATGGTTGTGGCGTTGGGAAAACTCAAAGCTTCTATGTTAGTAGTTGAAATAGCTACATTGATGACCAAGTTATTATGGAAAAGAGGTAAGATTTGAATGGACCAATAAATATTAGTAAGGTTTCGACCAGTTGGAAGCTCTGTTGATCAAAGCATTAATACTGATCTAGCCTGAATCGAGTAAGGAATTTGTTATCACAGTGATGTACTATTGAACGGGATTAGACTGTGTTTTAATGTAGTAAGGCAAAATAATAGCCTTTGCTTTCAGATAGTTAAAGACCACATGGGAAGAGTTACTCGATACATGATCTAGAATTGACAACTATTGTTTCTGTGTTGAAATATGATAACATTACTTGTTTGATGAAAAATGTCATATATCCATCGATTATAAAAAGTTAAAGTATCTAATATTGCAAAAAAGATTTGATTTTGAGGCAATGTATATGACTTGAATTGTTGAAAGATTTGATTTAACAATTGTATATCACTTGGAAAAAACGAATATGGTTACAGACATTTTGAGTAGGAAATCCCTATATACTTTGCAAGCCATAGATACTGATTATGATTGTCTGATAATAGCTCAATTTTAACTGAGTATAGAGCTAAACCGATGTTTCTACAATAGATTGGTGAAACTCAGAAAAGTGATAATGAATTGTAAGTTAAATGAGTACAGCGTGAAATAATTTCTGATTTAAAATTTTAGAGTAGAACTAATAAATGCTTGTTATTCAGAAACAGAGTTTGTGTACTAAAGAATTTAGAGTTTATACAGAAAATTTTACATGAATGATCACTGTAGTACTATGTCTGTTTATCTAGGAAATGATAAAATGCACAACAATTTGAAGAAGATGTATTGGTAGCCCAGAATGAAATGTGAAATTTTTGAATCTATATTTTAAATGCTGGATGTATCAGCAAGATAGAGATGGCACTTTCAAGATGGGTATAGTCAGTGAAAATACCAAAATGGAAATGTGAGAAAGTTACCATGAATTTTATATCAGAATTATCCCTGTCTATGAAAAAGAAAGATACTATTTGAGTAAATTTTTGATTGTTCGATGAAGCCTGCACACTTTATCTTGATATGGATAGATTTCTCACTTGATAGAGTACTTGAATTATCTATTTTTGAGATTGTCAGATTATATGATGTGTTAGTTCTATTATTTCTGATAGAGATTTACAGTTTATATTCTGATTCTGAAACAAGTTATAAGAAACTCTGGGTATATGGTTACATTTTAGTACAGTATTTCATTCTTAGACAGGTGATCAATCTAAACATATGATTCAGAATTTGGAAGATGTGCTTCGATGTTTTGTACTTGAAATTGAGGGTAACTGGGAAAAGTATTTGCCTCTGACTGAAATTGCTTATTATAACAGTTCACAGTCAAGTATAAAATTTTACTGTACGAGGTCTTATATGGTCACGAGAACTCCGATGTTTTGGACTAAGTTTAGTAAGAAAAGATACATGTAATTGGTTTAATTCTTTGAAACCAAAGAAATATGAAAATGATTTGAGACAGTTTAAAAGTAGTATCTGATGATCAGAAATCCGATGTGAAACTAAAAATGAAAAGAAATATAGTTTTAGATTGGCGACAAAATAGTTTTGAAAGTTTCGCCATGGAAGAAATTTCTCCAGTTTGGCCGTAAAGGAAAATTAAGTTGTGATTTATTGGGTCATATGAGATTATTGAAAGGAATTGGACTTGTTGCATATTATTGGTATTATTATTAGAATTCTACAGAATTCTCAATATTTTCATGAGAATATGTGTTATGACAGTATCGATCAGACCCATCATCTGGTATTGCTTTGATAAATGTTAAATTAGGCCTGATACGACTTACAGTGAGAGATTGATTGAAATTCTGGCACCTGAAAAGAAAGACTAAGAAATAAAAAAGGTAGCTTTAATAGAAGTTTTAGGACAATGACATGATATAGAGGGAGCAACCTAGGAATTGGATGAAACTATGTGAAAGTAATAATTGAATCTCTTTACAGATAAAATTTTCGAGGATGAAAATTCCTTAAGGGGGAGAGTTGTAATAGCCCAATTTCAGTGAAATCGGAATAGTGGTTTCGGGACCACAAATCCGAGCTAAAAATAAAATTTAGTTTTATTTTATTATGTGGACCGCATTATGTTAGAAAAGTCGTGTGAAAATTTTGATAAGAAAATTTTATCGATTTCGTGTTTAATTACGAGTAGGACCAAATTGCATAAAATGCGAAAGTAGAATTCTAGTAGCTATACGGATTAAATAGCTATGGAATTTAAAACTAGAGGTCCTTATATGGTAATTAGACCATCAATCAAAATATGGAAAATATCTGTGTTGAATCATCCATGGAAAATTAGAAAAAGGCTAAGGACTAAATTGGAAAGTGATAAAATTAAAAGATGATAAATTATTAAATAGAAATAAAAATAATTTTATACCATCTTCTTCCCCAAATATTCCATGGAAACCCTAGGAGAGAGAGAAGAAACTTTCATGGCCAAATTGGGTAAGTGTCCTTAGTCCGTTTTTAGTAATGTTGATATTTTTGAAACCGGGATAGCTTAATCTATCAATTTGGGTGGACTAAGTTGTAAATTTATCAAAGTATGGAAAATGGGTCATGGATGTATATGCTGAAAATTTGAAAATTTATGGTAAAAAAATGATAGGTTGTTAATAGATAAATAACTTTTACAAAGTGATTTTTGATGAAAACATGATTTAGGGACTAAAATGCAAAGTTGTGAAATTTGATGAAAAATTCTGAATTTTTATGAATACATGTGCTGTAAATTTTGTAATGGGATTTTGGTTAGGCTTGGAATAAGGAGTAAATTGCACAAGTTTCATTTTCCGAGCCTAGGGACGAAATGAGAATTTATGGAAAACTTAGGGGCAAAATATTAATTTTTCCTAGGATGAAAATTGAGACCACTTGGATGTGAAATATGATAAATTAATGTTAAATTTACTCATATAGATCCGGATAGACCAAATTCGGAGCTAGAACAAGGAAAGGGGAAAAGCTCGGATTTGTAGATTTTACGTACACGAATATTGTCGAGGTAAGTTCGTGTCACTAAATTGTGTTTACTTACATGCTTGCATTGATTGTGTCTATGAAAATTATATAAATGTCATAAACATGTGAAATGAATACATATCGAGCAAGCCTGATAAGTAAAAATTATTAAATTCAATGATAAGGCTCGATAGATGGTAAAGGATAAACGATGAGCATATTACTTATATGCTCGTATTGAATGTGTATATGTGTGAATTATTTGAATGTATAAATACGAACCTTGTTATATGATCAAGAATACTTGACAAAAGTTAAGTCCAGTAAACATATCTAAGAAATACCAGATAAGTGATGATGCCTGATTTAAAGGATAAAATGTTATTCTTATACTTGGTTTGAATAGGAAATGTGATTTAATGGAATTATTGGATACAATTGTGATATATATAGATGAAATATCCACCTGGGTAATTATGTTCGGAAAATGTTAAATCTCGTTTAAATAAATGAAAATCGATGGTTATGTGATTTCTCAAAATGAATGATGTTCTGCAATTGTTGCTGAGGGATTTAGCTCGGATGAGTAATCTTATTGACCTCATTACAGAAAAGGATTTAGCCCAGACAGGTAATCCTGATATAAGTCCTCTTGAGCATATGTTATGGAATGGATTTAGCCCGGATGGGTAATCCAAATCAAGCTCCTTAGAGCAGATGTCATGAAAAGGATTTAGCCTGGACTGGTAATCCTGTTGTTTATATATGTGGCTCGAGAGTGTACTTTCTAGAACAGTACCCCATGGGTACCATTGAATATGAATTGATGAATCCTAATGTGTACACCACGAGTGTACTACTTGTGTATCTATCAAAATTTCAGATAAATTCAACAGGTAAAAGTTCTTGACATGAGAAGATGTGAATAAGAAATAAGTTATTACACATATCGGCTTGAAATACATGAAAATAATGATACATGACAAATGATGTATGAAAACACGAGATGATGATATCTATACATAGACCCATTCTTGATTTTAGACTTGTACGCCTTGAGTGTATAAATCGTGACCTTGATATTCTGAGTAATATAAGTAAAGTTCTGATATGAAATGATCCAAACTTGAAATGAGCTATTATGAAATTTTACTTGTAATCATGAGATGAATTATGCATGTTGAATGAATACATGTTGTGGAAAACATATGTGCTTGGAAACTTGATTGTTGTTGAGCCCATATATATTTTGATTTTAATATGAAATGTATGACCAACAAGGGCAATGAGGATGTGTGTAGGGCTTGAGGTTAAATTGATTGAACATGCCTTACCTAGTTACCTCTAAATAGAATGAATGGTAAGTTAAGTACCCTATTATATGAACTTACTAAGCATTTTATGCTTACTTAGTTTTATTTCCCTGTTTTATAGTAAATCAGAAGCTCGTTGGATTGGAAGCTTGGCAGAGATCACTCACACTATCTATCGGCCTATGTCGATACAGTATGGTAAATTAGTTATGGTTGTAATGGCATGTATAGGAAATATTGGCCATATTGGCATGTAATTGTAAATGATGCTTGTAATCTAGCCATTGAAATGGTTAGTAATGGGTTGTTTTAATATACTTGTAATGTCTAACTATGGTACCTATATGTATGTTAAGTAGGGTATTATGATATATTCATATGTGGCATGTTAAGTACATGTGATCAGATGTTGTGAATGCTTAAGTAAAATCAAGGTAAGCTATGATCACACATGCATGCAATATTATGCCATGATGAATGATGGAGTTTGCTTAACTTGAATGTTTGAATTGATTGGTATGGGATGTGTGTTTTGAGTGCAGGATTTGGGTGAAATTTTGGGTGAGAAATGAAGCTAGAAATGGTTTTATTTCATCCACACGGGTAGACACACGGGCGTGTGCCTAGGCCGTGTGCGATACACAGCCAGGTACATGGGCGTGTAGTTAGGTCGTGTGTCCCCTGCACCCTAAATTTTGAGAAACAGCATGCTTAGAATTGAGCATACAGGCTGAGACACACGCCACATGACCTAGAACACAGGCATGTCTCTTGGCCGTGTGAATCCTAGACTTATTTTTCAAAAATTTGAATTAACAACATGGCTTAGCACACGGGCGTGTGACTTGGCTGTGTGATATCAATTTGTTCATAAGTTGCAAGTCAGAGAGTTACACGAGTTAGGGACACAGGCATGTCCCATACCACATGGGCGTGTGACTCTTAATAGTGAGAAAAATATTAGAATTTTGCAAAAAATTCCCTGAGTTCCTGATTTAGTCCCGATTCGATTCCAATACTTGTTTTAGGCCTCAAGGGTCCATATAAGGGATGTTATGAATGATTTCAGTAAATGAATAGTAATTTACATGAATTAATTGAAAATGTTTTGAAAGTTTCAGTAATGCTCCGAAACCCTGTTCCAGCGACAGATACGAGTTAGGAGTGCTACAATACTATCAGTTAAATAGCGTCCCACCAAACTGAGTTGAAGATTCTGATCTACCACCACTGCATCCTTCTGAAAAGGCTCTTCTTCCTCGTCCACTGGATTCAAATTTGCCAAGTCGTCCTCCATAGAACAAAACCAGAGCAAAACACAAACCGCTGACGAAAAGCCTAGAGCAGTAGAAATTGGAATTACAGAAAAAAAGAAAAAAAGAAAACAAATTCGTGTCAAAAGACAGATGAAAAAAGTGTCCAAAGACAAACGGTTTTTTATTATTCATTTTATTATTTCAAGTACTATTATACATTTTAAATTTCTATATATTCTTCAAAATATGATGAACCTTTTATATATTTTAAATATAATTACAACCTAAACTTTAATATTTTATAACAAAATTAAAAATATATAAAGTGTCAAAAAAATGCACAGAATGAACTTGGGCAGATTCATACTAAGGCTGTCACATGTTATTATTTAATTAGTCATCAATGTCATATCAACATAAACTAATAGTGTTATTGCGGAGGTATCGAATTAAGTGATAGAATACAAATTCACAAACCAACTAAAAAAAAATTGCATTGTACCCAAGTCTAGGAAACTATACGAGTCCTATATGATGATGATTTTTATCACTTAAATGGTTTGTTCATATGGCATAAATGAAGGTTATACTGTGTATGTAAGTGTATGTATGATGAACTTATTTTGAGATGATTGATGAATTAGTTTTTGGTATGTTTCATGAAATATTTTTCCTTGTAAACGGTTGTTATTTTAGTATATTTTATGTTTGTCAAGTGTTTTGGTAGATATTTCGGTGTTTTAAACTTGATTTTGAGTCTTTTAAGGGTATGTTTAGATGGGCAGTGCATTTACTTGCGGTTAATGTAAAAACAAAAGTGGCGGTGAGATTAAATATTGCAGCAATACTATAGTGTGAGACAAAATGTAAGCTAAACGCACCACACTGCACCCCACTGCCCATCCAAACCTACCCTAAGTCCATATTTTAGTATTAAGCTTTTAGATACCAAAAAAGTGATTTTCAAGTCAATTCTTGGTTTTGAGGATAGAGGTATCGATACCAAGCCCCTATGGTATTGCAACAACGAAGATAGAATGTCAAAATCTATAGTACTGGTGAGAAGCATTGGTACATCTTCCCACTTGTACTAATACCACAGTGCAGGGCTAGGCCATTGCCCTGTTTTGAGGAGTTTTTACCTGTTGAGACTTGTTTTTGATCTCAGACATATCTGAACCCTATAAATTGGTTCTAAATGGTATCAATATGATTTTAAAGTTCTAAAATTAAGTTTATTTATTTTCTATGATTTTATAAAATGTTTTAAAACTTAATTTCTTAACTTGATGTAATGAATGATTGTCATTTGAATTGCTCCAGTAATGAATGTGACATCTCTCGTTTGGACCCACAGTTCAGATTGAGTGTGGGGTGCTACGCTAATCTATCTTTATATGTGTTTGGTTATAACCAAGACATATTGTAGGTACTTTTCATGCCCACAACTTGTGCCAACTTGTAAAAAACAAAAATGGGGATGAATTATTAATATAAAGAAATAAATAAAAACTAAATATATAAAATAAAAATGCAATGGAAATAAGAAAATTGAAATTAAATAGGAATAAACCAATAAAACCTAATCTTTAGCATTAGTGTGGCTTTGACTCTGATTTTGAATTGATCTCAGACAACGAGTTTTTTTCTTTAATCGATAAGTCAAATAGAGTGATCGAGGAACAATCTTAGACCACCAGCCATTTCGTATGTAAATTAACTACGGGCCTAGCTTGACATTTAATCCTTACCAAGTGAATAACATTGAAAGCAACTAGACCTTAATTATGTGAGTCGTTTAAACTTGATTGTTTATTCTTTAGAAGTATCCAATCACTCATTCAATTGGTCATGTCAATTTATTATTCGGTGGGATAAATACGTTAAGTGTGGATCGTATTAATTACCAACAATATGCTGCTCAACGCTAAATCAAGGGGCGCCCCTTTTTATTTGATATCAAAATTAACATTTTAAGATAGTTGAGTCTATCTCTTAAACTGAAAAATTAATGAATACCGGAGTAAAAAATATATGTATAGTTTCAAGGCTCACAATTTTAACTCGAATTCATTATCACCTAAATCCAAAAATAAGATTTAGTTAATCATAATAAAAATTAATTAAAGATATAAAATAAAATTTAATAATGATTAGAACAAAGAAATAGAGTCGAAGAGGACAGAATGGTGACATTAAATTCCACTAAGAGCGAAACAAAGGAAAATTAATGAAAGAAAAATTAAATTTTTACCGTGCTCTCAATCCGAAACATGTCTCACGGCTTGTTTCTTTAGCTTTTCTTAAAGCTAAATTTAAACAAATATTCATTCTTAATTAATTTCCTTTAAGATAAAATTAAGAATTTATCTAATTAAATAAAATAAAGAAAAACATAAATCCTAATTAAAATCCTAAATATATTATTTTTACATATAAAGTTCAAATAAAAATAAAAAATCTTAAAATCCATAAAAATTTTGTACGACAAATTAGTACTTCCATGCATAAATCTTTCATGCGATACTTGTTTTTAATGTTTTGGACTTGCACTATGTTACGAGGCTAGAATTTTTGCTTCGCAATTTGTGCGGCTTTAGGTGATTTTTTTTGCTTAAAGTGCGCCTAAGTCAGCCTAACACTCGAAAATAGAGAATTCTTGCAGAAGTTCTCTAAGGCACCGAGACAAAGTGGAAGCAAATTGTAACACCCCAAACCCGGCCTAGACGTTATGACCAAATCTGGCTATGTCACATGAGAGTGTGTTTGAAAACTAAGTTGTTACGAGAAAATCATTTCCGTGTTATTACCTTCCTTTATCTCTTATTAGTTCCAAATTTGTTTACCCATTTAATCGATTAATTTAAGAAAAACATTATTCGTTGTGGAAGCTTTGAAAATAGTTTAAGTGCTCATGTGTTTTAGAGAAATCCTTTGTTATTTTGAAAACTGAGTTTTCCTACGACTAGCAGTGATAAATCCGTAAGGTAAAGAAATTTAAGAACCAAATTAAAAAAAAGTGTCCATAAGTCTGAATTACAACAATAAACTTAACCAACAAAAATAGAAATAAAAATAAAACCAATAATCATAAAAGTCTAAATCTGTGGTCACCGTCGAGTCTTCTGCCGCACCGATCCATCTAAGTTTGGGGATTACTTGTACAAATAAAACAAAAGGGGTGAGTTTACGTAAACTAAGTGTGTAATCCCCACAGAAAACAAATAAATAGTCACAGTCTTACACAGTCTGGGCCTAAGCCCCTATCGGTTTCAGTGGTAGTATGGGCCTTAGCCCAATTCAGTCTCAGTATCAGTCATGCATAGGGCCTTAGTCCATCACAGTAACAGTATCAGATATACAATATACAGTAAATTGAATCTTACCCAACTAGCCTCTACACACCATCTCCGTCCATCCCTACACTCCATGTGAGGTTTAAAACACCCACCCATCCCTACACTCAAAATAGTACTGAATGCGGCACATAATCAGTAAAACGCAGCTGAGCTGCTAGATATTAGGCTTAAGAACACTTCCTCCAAATAATATCATTCCAACCCAACGCAATGCAACATACAATGAAATGACATGCTATCACAGTACTACTAGTTACACATAAAATTCAGTATACATGCATACATATACATTATGCTTAGCACATACATTACACATTCAGTTCACACATTTAGGGGTCTAAGTAGTGCTTACTGACCTTACAATATGTTCACAGTCAACTTGGGCGACTCGTGCAACCTTAGAATTTGGTTCAGTAAAAATGGGCTCACATGTCCATATGGCTTGCCTATGTGGGCCCACACATCCGTGTGGCCCACACAGCCCAAATTGGCCTTGGTTTTGTGGATCACATGGCCTGGCCCAAAATCCCATATGCCTGTGTGGACTACCCGTGTGGGCCCACAAGCTCGTGTGGCCAACACAGCCTAAAACAGTCTAGCCCGTGTCTCGTACACGGCCTGCTTGGCCATCACACGGCTGTGTCTTGCGTGCACGCCTTGGCCTCGTTGATGACACGCCCATGTCAGGCACACGGCCTACCACACGGGTGACCACACGCCTGTATGGCATCGATAGTGGGGTTTTTGACTTTCGTCGAAACCCCGTTTTCTGCGTCACCTGGTTTTGATTGAAGCTAAGATGAACCCCAAACCTTCTAGAACCTATATTCGCCCAAAATTCTACTCATTTAATCATTTTGTCAACGAATTAAAACCAACCCGAACATATTACTCAAATATAGAGCAATTGAAACTTACCCCCAATGCTTCAAATTTGGTTCGCTTAGGAAGTAGTACGAAGAGAGTCTCGATCCTTGTGATATGGTGCTGCCAAAACATTGGAATAACCCCTAGTCAAAACTTAACATTCACAACTACAAACCACATAAATTCACTTACTAAAGTTGTCCACGAAACGCCAAAATAAGGAACAAAAGTGAAATTGCAATCGAGAAGGGAGCAACATCGAAGGAAAAAGGGAAAAGAAAGATAGTTTTCTGCAAAAGGAAGAGGAAATCCCAATGGAAAAATTGGCAGAGTTTTAAAGAAGACAAAACATCAAAAAGATGAATATTTTTTGAAAAATTAACAAAAATGAACCTCTATCAGATTTTCCAAACTCCCTCACTACTACTCAATCTCAATTGCCTCGGTATTGTAATACATCTCAAACACCTACACGACATCAGTAGTAAAAATAATTCCCTCGCCTATGCAGGGATTCGAACATAGGACCTCCCTCACACCAACACTCTACTTGTCCACCAGACCACCAGGCCCATTTTGTTATAAGCTTACCAACAATTAAACTTAAACCCTTTAAGCAAGGTTAAGGCTTTATTCAGAAAAATTCCAAAATTTAACCCAAGTAAGGCTTGAACTTGAGACCTCCCACACATACCCAGAACCCTGGGCTTGAATAGATATTTGTGTCACACATACACAAAAACAAAAATAGAAACTTTGGGGTGTTACACAAACTCTGAAAAGGAAGAAGTTACGAACAAAGAAAGTCACAAAAAGAGAATGCACACAAACTATTTGAGTAAATGATTACAAATGAAGGGGAAAACCTCTATTTATACGTAGCTCCTCCACATTCAATGGTACAAATTGATTTACATCAACAACTAAAATTAGTTCTCATATATAATTAAGAGTCCTAAGGGATTTAAACTCTATACAATCTTATCTCTTTAGGATTTACACTATTTTTCTTGGTAACTCTAGTTATATTGGAATGTTTCACTAGGCCACTAAGGTTTCAATTAGATGGGCTTCTCCATAGATTCCATGAATTCGGCTAGTTCATGCAGGTCAATGAGCTCCATTTAATAACTTGACCTTGTTGGGAAAAATCCATTTTGAAATCGATTTTCTTGTACAGCGAAAAATTAAAATTTTAAAAATCGACCCGATTTATGATATTTATAGCAATAAACCCTAGATTGAAATTGTACTTGTGTTTTAGATAGACGGATCCTTATTGTTCCTGACTTTCAACCAAATGATCTTCTCCACTATTCTCGTATCACGAACTGCTTCAAGTGTGGGCTCGAACCAATTGAATCACAACATAGAAATAGAAATAGTTTTATTTTCTTTTGAGGTGAAAATAAAAATTCTCTTCTCAAATAGAAATCGACAAAATTGTTATTCTAAAAAAATAGATTTAATAGTTGAGAATAAATTCTCTCTATTTTTCAACAGAGTAATAATATCTTAAAGTTGTATTTTTAGTTCTATCGGTGTCATCTATGTATAGGAAGAGAAGGTAGAATCCTTATTGAATTGTAGAAGTTTATTTCAACTAGAAAAGCAAACTTATTCATATATCAAAATATATTTAATTTTTAGTATTTAATATCTTAATATATATTTAATATTTAAACGTTCAACTTGTTCACTATGATCGAATGATTTATTTTCATTTTCAGGCTTTAAAATATCTCAAAACATAAACTCATTCTTTTGATCATTTTTGACAAATCCATGTTCATTTGCAAATGAATCATTTTCATTTTCATTTTGAGAAAACCACATTCATTTTCAAATGATTCCATTTCGGAGAAAACCATAACCATTTCTGATTTTAATTTATTTCTCCATTTCTATTCAATTTGTTCATTTTGATTCAACATGAAATTCATTTCTGGTTTCAGCGAGCTACCGGAGGGACCGACTGGACATATGCAATTAAGGCTCAAATGATTTATAATTAAGTTTCAACTTTTCACCTATTAATTATAAACTTATTTAGTCACGAAGTCTTTCCACTATAGTATCGTGACTGAGTTTTCCCTAAGGATATACTATCATAAAAACAATTTAATTAGTTCTCATCCAATGAAATTTTCATAAGTGTGTTACCCTCATAGGTTATCCTTAATCTCTTTGGGATAATATCCGTTCTTCCATTATGATCCTATTTTATCTCGTGGTAACCATTACATCTTCCTTCATGAAAATTCAATTACTATCAAATAGTAATCAAGTCATTCATCACAAAGACGAACGACGTATGACCATGTTTACTTTTTATCAACCCTGTAATGCCAATGAGAGGATATCATTTACCCATTTCTCGAGCTATAAATTACACTGTTGTGGAATATGCTACATACTGTATAAGTCGTACACCCAACACACCAAGTTTCGGTTCTTTATCTATTTGAACTCAGACTTTTACTTATATCAAAGTGTACGAGTCACACATACATAGTCCGTTATCCACTTAAGATTTAGGTATGCCACACTATAAAATTTACAAGTGAATAAATCCATTAAAGGATTTAGGATCTCTTCTTCTCGAGTCTAGTCTGATGGACCGTCAGTTCAGTTAGTCACATCAATATTTCTATTTTTTAGGAGTCATCTGCTCTGATGCTTAAGACAAAACATCTCCCAATTGGACTTGATAGACAAGATATTAGTCTTTTAGTCAGTTTTTTTATTTCCAATTAGACTAAGGACATGTTTAAGTTTGTCTGCTAATATAAGTTGTCTTTTTATATTACGATTCAACCACGTAATACTGCTTAGTATTAGTTAAACATTAGACAACCAATAAGCAACATTTATTTCCATTTTGCATTGCATGCTAAAACCATGTGAGGACAATGTACAAAGTATTAATGTAATTCATGAATAATTTTATTAACAAATCTGTTCGAAAAATTACAAGTGTACTTAGATGAAATATTACACTTAGGGCACCAGATAAAACAATCTCCTAGTTGCCCCTAGTGAAGTAGATGAGTCATGCTTTGTATTCGTATGCCCCTCCATATGTTCCCAAAACTCTCTTTAGCTAGTAGAGTGTTGGAAAAACATATCCCCAGGATATGCGATCTTTGGCTACATCCACTGTACTGTCAAACATTACCGTCTCCCTTATGATACTTTGTATCAACATGTTTTATCCTTATGTGGTTTCTTTAAGCTTTAGCTATATCCATAGCATTATAGTGCCATAGTTTTTCTATAGATTTTCCATACCTCATATTTGGCCTTTCATAGTGAAGTTAGAAGTGCAACCTGTAACAACCCAATTTCAGTGAAATCGAAATAGTGGTTTCGTGACCACAAATCCTAGCTAAAAAGAAAATTTATTTTAATATTATTTCATGGTTTATATTATGATAGAAAATTTGTATGAAAATACTGATAGGAAAATTTTACCGATTTAGTGATTAATTAGAAAAGGACCAAATTGCATAAAATGTAAAAGTTGAATTCTAGAAGTTAGAAGGATTAAATGGCCATGGAATTCAAAACTTAAGGTCCTTATATGGTAATTAGACCATCAACCAAAATTTAGTAGATTTTTATGGATGAATCATCCATGGAATTTGAGAAAAAGAAAAAGGACTAAATTGGAATTTAGTGAAATTCAAAGATGATAATTAAGTAGCATAGAAAATATCATCATTTATCATCTTCATCCCTAAATATTTCCATGGAAACCCTACGAGAGAGGAAACAAACTTTCTTGGCATAAATTGGTAAGTTTTCATGTCCCGTTTTTAGTAATTTTCATATTTTTAATATCGGGATAGTGAAATCTATCTAAATTGGGGATCAATTTGAAGATTTATCAAAGTATAGAGATTGTGCCATGGATGTAAATGCTGGAAATTGAAAATTTATGGTAGAAAATGAAAGTTTGTTGATAGATAAACAACTTTTACAAAGTGATTTTATATGAAATTTTGATTTAGGGACTAGATTGTAAAGATGTAAAATTCATGGAAAAAATTTTATTTTTTTGTGAAATATACTTGCTGTAAATATGACATGAAATTTTCAGCTAGGCTTGGAAAGAGGATTGAATTGCATGAATTTTATTTTCCGAGCCTAGGGACGAAATTAGAATTAATGAAAAGTTTAGGGGCAAAATAGTAATTTTCCTAGAGTGTAAATTGATTTCAAAAGATTATGAAATGTGATAGATTGATGATTAAATTCATTTACATAGATTCGGAAAGACTAAATACAAATTTGAATCATGGAAAAGAAAAGATTTCGGATTAGTAGATTTTTGTACGAACAAGCATCAAGGTAAGTTCGTGTAAGTTAATATTGAATCTTGAAATGCATGATATGTGATATGAATGATAAATTAAATGTTCAATGTATAAAGATGAGGAAATTATTGATATTGCACTGAGAAAAAGGGATAAGTCCCGGTTGAATGAAGGAAATTCAATAGATTATTGTAAAGATGATTCTGCATATGTTGCAGACAAGATTTACCTCAGACGAGAAATTTTGATAAGCCTCTCGAGCATTATGAGATAAAGTCCTGCAAGTATAATGATTGGTAGTCGCATATGTTGTGAACTACCGCAGCTCTGTGTGAGCATCGATGTATGAGAATAGTGATTGGTAGTTGCATATGTTGTGGACTACCGTAGCTCTGTGTGAGCATCGAGGTATTAAAGAGATTGGTAGTAATTCTGCATAAGTTGTGGAACTACCATAGCTCTTCTTGAGCGTCAAAGTATATAATTTACCCGAATGACTTGAAAAGATGGCTCGAGAGTTTAGTACACCTTAAGTGTACTATATGAGAGTATCCATCGATATTCTGATAAATTCAATAGGCAAAACTTGGAAAGGGATGATGAATTATTTTTAAAATGCACATGTGATATGGGAATTAAGCATGATGAGAATATGATATGATGAGCTCATCTATGAGTTTGTACTATGTGAAATTGTTTGACTAACTTTGAGTGTTGAAGTTGTGTATGATAGGATAATGATCTAATTGCTTGAATATATGCTTGTTTGATTAAATCTAATGGAAACACTTGGTAAGTTAGTTTCTTGTTACATGAACTTACTAAGCACTAAATGCTTACTTAGCTTTATTTTCCCTATTTTATAGTGCTCGGAAGCTCATGAAACTTAGAGATAGGTCAAAGCATCATCACACTATCAACCGACTCATTTTGGTATATAAAGATGTTTATTTTGGTATAATGGCATGTATAGGTTACTAGTACCAATGTTGACATTAAATTGGATGAATGTAATCTAGCCATTGGAATGGTTAGTGATGATTAGTTTGATATGTATATAAAGTTAAAATTATGGATACATGAATATGCATGGTATGTTTTGAATTAGATGGATTTGTATGTGTAATATGGAAAGGTATGGTATGAGATAAGATTATAAGCATATATGTTATGTTAAATGCTTAGTATTTGTCTTGATAATCATGCTTGGATTGGTTGGTTGATAATGGCAAGAGTTGGTGCAAGTAAAGGATGAAATGGGTGAGAAATAGGGCTTGGAAAATAGCCTTGTTTTGTCCACACGAGCGTGTGTCAAGGCCTTGTATCCCCTGCATCCAAAAATTTGAGAAACAAAATTCCCTGTATTAAGCACACGGGCTCAACACGGGCGTGTGCCTCAGCCTTGTGAAGTACACGGCCTGGAAGCATGGGTGTGTGATATGATCGTGTGAAACCTGCACCTATTTTTTGAAAATTAGAATTAACCACATGGCCTAGCACACGGGTGTGTGACTTGGCTATGTGATCCTAATTTCTTTATGGGTTGCAAGTTAGAGAGTTACAAAAGTTAGGGACACGGGTGTGTAAACCCACACGGCCTAACCAGACGGGTGTGTCCCTTACCACACAAGCGTGTGACTCTTTTAAGTGAGAAAATTTTTGGAATTTTGTGAAAAATTTCTCGAGATTTTGATTTAGTCCCCAATCAATTTTAATGCATGTTTTGGGCCTTGAGGGCCCATTCAAGGGATGTCATGAATAAATTTGGAAAGTGAATAGTAATTGACTTGGTTTATCTGAAAATGTTTTGTAATCTCTAGTAATGCCTCAAAACCTTATTCCGGCAACAGATACGGGTTAGGGGTGTTACACAAACCTTCTTGACACTTATTCACACTATGGACTCATCGTCTGGGACAAAATACATCCTGATGTCGAGTTCCTTGAATACTGACACGTTTGGAAGTCATAATCAATATGTTCAATAGGAATAATATATCCTCTGGAATACATAAGCATATAATCTCTTGTTCTTTGTAATTACTTGAGTATATGCTTAATTGCTTGCTAATGTCTTGGTTTTGGATTTGCTTGATATCGGCTTACCAACCCTACTACAAAATAGGTATTTGGGCGTGTACATAACATAACAGACATGAGACTTCCTACTACCGAAGTATAAGGAACCTTTCTCATGTTCTCTTTTTATTCTATTATGTTAGTATAATATTCCAAAAATAGATGAAATCTTGATACAAAGGGTTGATTTCTCTTATTTGAATCAGTATTGCATAACGCTCCAATATATTGTCTATGTATGAAGCCTGAGATAATGCTATCACTTTGTTATTTTGATCCCTTAGGATTCGAATGCCTAGAACAAAATTAGCTTCTCCTAAGTCCTGCATGCTTAACTATTGAGTTAACCACAGTTTAGTTGATGACAATGTCCTCACTCCCTTCCAAGTGAGTAGAATGTCATCGACATATAGAACGAGAAATGCCACCTTTCTATCCCCTAAATATTTATAAATACACGATTCCTCTATGTTTTGCTCAAATCCAAATGTTTTAATCGTTTAATCAAATCTTTGATTCCATGAACGGGACACTTGCTTAAGTTCATATATGGATCTAAGCAGTTTGCAGACTTTATGCTTGTTTCCTTTAGCTATATATTCGGTGGGTTGCATCATATAGATGCTCTTTTCAATATATCCATTTAAGAATGTTGTCATGACATCCATTTTCCAAATCTCATAATTGAGAGCCGCCATAATAGATAACAATATACAGATTGAGCTGAGCATGACAACTGAAGAGAAGGTTTCTTCATAATCGATACCTTCTTTCTAAGTATAACCTTTTGCTACAAGTTTGGCCTTATAAGTTTCCACTTCTCCATCTGCATTTCTTTTCCTTTTGTAGATCCACTCGCACCCTATGATTTTTATCTCTTTTAGTAAGTCTACAAGTTCCTACACTGAGTTGGAGTCATAAAGTCCATATAAGCTTTCATAACTATTTCCCAGAGCTTGGAATCAACATTCTGTATCATTTCATCATACATGAGTGGGTCATTATCTTCCTGTAACATCCTGATTTTGGGCTTAGAAGAAATAGGCTTCGCGTGTCGGAGTAATTGGATTTTAGTTGTGTGGGAAAAATTTCACAAATTGCATGTTTAGTTTAGTGGCTAAGTGATTTGAGAAGAGTTGGGAGTGTTGGAGAAGTCATGGGTTCAAACTAGGCCTCTAGCAAAAATTTTAGTTTTTCCCTTAAGTGAACTTGGCGTTAGGTTGAAGGCCTTATTAATATTTATGGTGGACTTATGACACAAGAAACCATGTAGTCTAGTGGTTGTGGCATCATTCAAGTTGTAAGGGAGCATGGGTTCAAGTTTTGGCGCTTGCAATTCATTTTGGTTTTCTTTTAAATGAACTTAGACTTTGGCCCATAGGCTTATATTTAGTTGGGCTTATTTTGGTGACACAAGAGAGCTTGTGGCAAGGTGGCATGTGGCGTGGTAATTCTGCTAGGAGACCTGAGTTCGAATCCTGGCGTGCTCATAGGAATATTATTTTGCTACATGGATGCCTAGTGGTTGTATTGTAGTAGAATTTTCCTAAGGTGGTTGTGGTCTTGGTCATAGGAAGGAAATCTAGGGATTTAAAGATGGTGGTTATGGAGATAAAGGTTTGAATTGGTCTTGGAATTTGAATATGCGGTGGGAGTAAGTTAAAGAGATTTTCATGGAGTGAGGTGGGGGAGTGAAACAAGGGATTTAGGGTTGGTGAGAATTGGTTGCCGAATGGGATCCTAGGTGTGGAGAGTTCGGCTTTGTTTAGTGAAGGGTGGTGCCGTTTCCTTCATTTTTATTCTAGTTTGGTTTTGTCAAGTGGGCATTTATTTGTTTTTGTGTTAGCCAAATATTGCTAGAGGATTATGTTTTTCTGCGCTCGTCTGTTCTTTCATCTTTTGATTTTTAGACTTCTTATTTTCGGTTTCATTTCTTTTGCCGAAATTGAATGACCATTTAGGCCTTCTTGTACCGAACTTACTTTTATCCAGTGGCCGAATTCCTCCCTCATCTTTCCTCTGTTAGACTTTTTGTTTTCTTTTCTAATTCTTTTACCTTTCTCTCCCTCCTTCTAGCCGATTATTCCTGCTACTTCAATTTACTTCTCAATCTTCCTTTGTTTATTGCCAAACCTCTATTTATTCAATTCCTCTTCTCTTTTTCTCATCTTTCGGGTTTCTATCTTTGGTTCTGGAATTTTGAACTGATTGTTCATCTTATTCTCTCCGACTTCTTTTGCCCTTCTACTGTGTTGGCCGAACCTAGGGCCTTTTATTATTCAAAGATGAATGCCTGGTTTCACTTTCGTGCTTCCTTCTATTGGTCAAATAGTTCTTGGCTGATTACCACCTTTTCAATTTGGGCAATTGCTAGTTTTGAGTCTGAACTAGATAATTTGGTAAGTCTTCTTCTTAAAAGTGTCAATTTCTCTTTCTAGAGGGCCGAAGGTATCCTTTTCTCTCAATTGTGTTTTGCCTTAATGATTGTCTTGTAACGTTGTGTTTTGCCAAATGTTGTTAGGGATTCATTTTCTTTAAGTAGGGTGTTGGGCTAACTGCTGATTCCTTTTTAAGCGAACATTCCCCTTTCGGTAAGAGTTCAAACTTTTGTATACCGTTGTGGGGTTATAGATGTTTATGAGTTTGGTTAACTCTTCTTGTGAAGATCAAGTTTTGGAAAGACTACATGGTGTTGGAACATGAGGCATTCTGTGATTGTTTGTTGGTCCTCGATCTCGGAAGTGGTCTGATTTCGACATCGCAACAGGTGTGTAACCGTATGCCTTGTTTTTATAATCGGCTAAAAAGCCGAAAGTGTGTTTTTCACACCCTGATATGACCGTTGACCGACATTATGCCAAAAAGCTGAAATACTGGCGAATGATGCCACACGAGCGTGCGATCGCACGTGTGGTGAATCGAGCCCACGAATCGTGGGCATTAGACTATAGAGGCCAACTTGAGCACTCTCGTGGTCGAGGGCTATTCTGGGCCACGTTAGGCCGTGTGGGCCCAATGGGCCTGTGGGCCCCACACGGAATACACTTGCATATTGTGGTAAATGTTAGACTGAGCCGAGTATTCCATGAGGCCAGAGTTGTTTTGGGCTAAATGGGCCTTGTTGGCCCAATGGGCTTGCGGGCCCACACAGGTAAAATGTATGTGATGTGACAAATGACTGATTTGGGCTGTGTTGTTCGTATAGTCGTGATTGTTTCTGGGCTAAATAGGCCACACGAGAGTGTGGGCCCACTTGGGCCGAGTAATGGACTTAGGCCCAATTACCCCGTTTTGTCTGTGTAGGCTACAAAAGTCGCTCGAGGCAATGGACCTTCGGTTGGGTCATTAAGACCTCGGTTTACAAGATTACAAAAATACCCTCGGTTTACAAAATTACAGAAATACCCTCAATTTACAAAATTACATAAATACCCTCGATTTTCAAAATTATAGAAATACCCTCGGTTTACAAAATTACAAAAATACCCTCAATTTATAAAATTACAGAAATACCCTCAGTTTGCAAAATTACTGAAATACTCTCAGTTTGCAAAATTATAGAAATACCCTTGATTTGTAAAATTATAGAAATACCCTAAGTTTGCAAAATTACAGAAATACCCTTGATTTGTAAAATTACCAAAATATCCTCGATTTGTAGAATTGCCAAAATACCCCCGGTTTGTAAAATTACTGAAAGACCCCTGGTTTGTGAAATTACTGAGATACCCTCGACTATAAAATTACAAAAATACCCCTATAGGGTAGAATTATCGAAATACCCTCGGTAGAGTAAAATGACTATTTTACCCTAAGGTATAAAATGACTATTTTGCCCTTATGGGAAAATGACTAACTTGGATTGTGTATTTGACTGTTTTGACTGTGATTGTATGATTGTGTTTTAACTGATTTGACTAACGTTGTAAGACTGATATGCTTTTAACATATGCCATTTTGCATACACATAAGATGATTGAGCATAGCATACACGACATGTAACACCCCAAACCCGGCCTGGACGTTACGACCAGATCTGGTGTGTCACATGGAAGTTGCATTCGTGATCGGACTATTTAGAAGTTTATCCTGTCAGGTTAAAACTGTTTTTATAAGTTTGGAAACATTTTAGAAGAAATGATTACTTTATTTGTTAGGTTCAATTACTTGGAGTTACAAAAGCTCTTCGACCTTTTTAAAAACATTACGAGTAGTTTTACTCGAAAACGTTGATTACTAAAATTTGAAAACCCGTTTTAAATCACTTTACCAATTTTAATGATAAATCATCCCAAATAAAGAAAATAAAACAAAAACCTCATAATGGCCTTATTACATAACATAAACCCAGAATAATAACTATTTAAAAATTAAAGCAAAACCGAAAGTAGAAAGCATGTGGCCACCCCGAATCCCTCACAGCTCCAAATCATCTATGGATGGGGGTTACCTGCAGATATAAAATAAAATGTGAGTTTGCGGAAACTCAGAGCATAACTTCCCCAACCAATAACAAAGATCAGACATACAAATCAGACTAGGCGGAAGCACTATCTAGAAACAGATCAATCTGGGCTTTGGCCCTATTCAGAAACAGAACAGCGTATGCAAACCTAACCCAGTCCAACCTATCACACCGTGTGGGGAATAACTCAACCACCCAGCACACACACCAATACGCAACCATGCTACTAAAATCAGATATCGTGGCAAAGCCACCAGAACAGATTACGTGGCAAAGCCACTTTTCAGAATTACTTGGCAGAGCCACTTTCACAGATCTTCCTCCGATATCAAACCCAACCCCATGCAGACTAAACAAATTAAAGATAACATATATACAAATTAATATATACATATATAATCATACATATATCCTACAACCTATTTTTTTAGGGTATAACAGTCTTTCGGGCAATCAGGGGTAAGAGAGTAATTTTACCCTTCAGGGGTATTTTGGTCGTTTTACTAATTCTCAGTGTCACAGCACCTAATACTTCAGTATAACAGGTTTAACGTCACTCCAAGCGACCCAAAAAGTCCATATGGTCAAACAGAGTTTACGGGCCCAAAACCCCCTATTGGGCCCAGGTGGGCCCGTGTGGCCCATTCAGTCTGATTTTATGCACAGTAACACACTTCTTAGCACCTAATATACCAATTGTCACTTACCGCATAAATTTACCCATATGGGCCCGTAGGCCCATTAGGCCCATTTTAGCCCATAGAGGCCGAGAATAGCCCAAATGCATGAAAACGCGCATAATGGCCTTCACAGTCAAACACCCACGGTTTGTGGCTTTAGATAGACCCACAAGCGTTCGCACACCCACAAGGCCTTGAAATGCCGACATTTCGGCGTTTCAGCTTTTCGGCTTTTGTCGATCTATGCTACAGATGGGTGTGGTTACACACCTGGTTCATAAAGCCAAACACACTGCTATGCCCAACGCCTACAGTCCAAACATACTTATCGTTAGCCTTACTTTAACAAAAATTATCACATAAGGTCTCCCTATTCCAACATCGACACTTACCTTCTTTGAAATGCAAGTCGATCTAATATCTTAAGATCACTGACTATAAGATGGCCATCGCCCAATAACTGCAATATAATAACTTCTATTAACAAATATTAACCAACGAAGTGGTTGAAATTCGCAAATACCCCTTACTGTACACCATTACACAATCGGCCTACCTTACAAAACGATAAGAGAAGACTTGATTTGCCCCCAGTTTTCCGCACTCCTTAGCTTTATTTAGTACCTAGTACTATTCGGTCAATGAAAAACCATTTGCAATTCGGCAGAACACTTAGTACCCAGTTAAAAGAAGGATCGACTGAAGGTAAAGAGATCAGAAATTGAATAAAGAAAGGGGAAATGAGAAGATTCGGAATTGAAGAAGAATTCCAAAGGAGAAGAAATAGAAGCGGTTGACTTATAGAAAAGGAAGTTATAATCAGCTACAAGAGAGGATCGAAAAAGAATCAAGAGAAGGAGTTTAATTGTCAATGAAAAGGAATAGAAGAGAAGATGGAGAAAGCAATCAGTTGGAGAAAGAAACAAGTGAAGAAGAGAGGAATAGGGTTCGGCTTAAAGAAGAATTGTAAGAAGACTCAAGAGTAAGAAGATTCGGCCAAGGATCAAAACACAAAAGAAAGGGTTGAAGAGGATGCTACTCACGCAAGAACGTAGTAGGGAGGTTTGATCTTAAGAAGTTTGTGAGAAGAAAAGAAAATGGGTATGCTAAGGTAATCAAGATTCGACAAATAATAGAATAGAAACAGAAAGATAGAAGAAAGAAGGTTGAGCAAAGAGGTTCGGCACACTCACATGTCACTTGAAAACACACCCCAAAAAGTAAAAGGCACTAGAAAGAAAAGGAACTGAAATCCCAAAATGCCAAAAGAGGAATTCGACAGCCAGCCCCCAAAGCCGAAATACACACTAGCCAAAACCAAAACCAAGTGCTTTCTCCCTAGATAAATTCGACACCCAAAACTAAATATGCATCCGCTCCTTGAATCCCAATTTCGGCCAACACTCCTACACTCCAATCCCACGATTTGTTCCTTGTTTTGCTCCAAGATTTGCTCAACATCACAATTTGAATTTAATTCAAATCTACAAGACCAAGTCATCCTTATCTCTCAATTGGCCTGAAGAGTTTGCAACCAACTCCACCACTTGCCGACCACAACTAGCAAAATAGATACCGTTTTCTTGCAAATGGACTTGAACCTCAGCTCTCCCACATGCTAATTCACGCCACCTCCAAGCCCTACATATGGCACCATTTGCCACTCCAACACTAGGTTTTTTGTGACATGAAACCGTAACATTTATTTATAAGCCCTACACCAACGTCCAGATTCACTTAAGACAAAAATTAAAATTTTTCCAAGGGTTCGACCTTATCTCCAGGCCTTCCAAAGGCCCCCTAAACACACCCAAAACCTAAATTTAACACCTCTAACCATGTAAACATCAATTTATGCACAAATTCAAAAACCCTTAAAATTTGGGGTGTTACAACTCTACCCTTCTTAAAAAATTTCTGCCTCGAAATTTACCTGGTCAAAACAAGAGAGGGTATTGTTGACGCATTGCCTCTTCCGGCTCCCACGTAGCTTCCTTTCTACCGTGATTACGCCAGAGCACTTTGACTAGTGGAACAGGTTTCTTCCTTAACACTTTGACATCACGATCCAGAATTTGCACTGGTTCTTTCTCGAAAGTTAACTCAAGCTTAACTTCAATCTCCTCAACTGGCATTATATGCGAGGGATCAAAACGGTACTGCCTCAGCATGGAGACATGGAATACGTCGTGAATCTGGTCCAACTCAGGAGGCAATTCAAGTTGGTAAGCCACCGGACCGACCCGTTTCAGAACTCGATAGGGCCCAATAAACCGAAGGCTCAATTTGCCCTTCTTTCCAAATCTTAAGATTTCTTTCTAAGGAGAGACCTTCATAAAGACCAGATTCCCCACAAAGTACTCAATCTCTTTACGCTTCAAGTCAGCATATGACTTTTGCCTATCGGACGCTTCTTTTAACCGATCCCTAATCAGCTTAACCTTATTCTCAGTATCTGCCACTAACTCTAGCCCTAAAACCTGACGCTCCCCCAATTAAGTCCAACAAGTAGGCGTACAACAACTACGACCATACAACGCATCATATGGTGCCATCTAAATACTTGCTTGGTAACTGTTGTTATATGCAAATTCTGCTAATGGCAGGTAATCCTCCCAGCTACCTCGGAAATCAATAACACACCCTCTTAGCATATCTTCTAGTACTTGAATCACCCTTTCCGACTGTCCATCTGTCTAGGGTGAAAAGTAGTGCTAAAATCCAACCGTGTCCCCAATGCCTTATGCAACTTCTTCTAGAACCAAGACGTGAACCTAGGAACTCTGTCAGAAATGATTGAAACTGGCACCCTATGAAGTCGCACTATCTCAGCTATGTACAACTTTGCTAACTTTTGAAGGGAAAAATTAGTTCGGACTGGTATAAAGTGGGTGGATTTCGTCAGTCTATCCACAATAACACAAACTGAGTCCTTTTTGGACGACGTCAAGGGTAGCCCACTCACAAAATCCATGGTTACCCTATCCCACTTCCAAAGTGGAATCTTAACTGGCTGCAGAAGTCCAGAAGGTAGTTGTTGCTGAGTTTTCACTTACTGACATGTTAAACATTTACCCACATATTCAGTCACCTCGCGCTTAAGTCCAGGTCACCAATACAATTCTCGCAGATCCCAATATAACTTATTTCCTCTAGGGTGCATAGCGTAAGAGCTGCCATGCGCCTTACGTAGTATCGACTGCCTCAGACCAGAGTCCCTTGGAATGCAAACTCTCCCTCGAAAACACAAAGCCCTTCACTGTTCAAACCAAAATTAGAAGTCTCACCATTCTCTACTTGATGAAATCGAGAAACCAGTGATTCATCCAATAACCACTTTTCCTTAATTTGCTCAATCCAAGTTGGTCTTACTTGCAGTTCAGCTAACAAACTGCTATCGTTATAAAGACTAAGACGAGCAAACATCGCTCTCAGATCAGATACCACCCTACGACTCAGAGCATCCACTACCATGTTAGCCTTCCCAGGGTGGTACTCAATTGAACAGTCATAATCTTTAAGCAAATTTATCCATCTTTGTTACCTAAGGTTCAACTCCTTCTAAGTAAGGAGATATTTGAGGCTTTTATGGTCTGTGTAAGTAATACACTTCTCCTCGTACAAGTAGTGTCTCCAGATCTTTAGCGCGAATACCACCGCCGCTAACTCTAGATCATGAGTAGGGTAATTCGCCTCATGAGGCTTAAGTTGATGTGATGCGTAAGCAACCACTTTACCTTCCTGCATCAGCACACAACCCAATCCTATATGCGACGCATCACTATACACCGTAAAATTCTTCCTAGACTTGCTGAACTTTGCATATAGCTGCTTCTCCCTCAGAACTTGCATAACAGTTTGGATATGCTCATCATGATCCTCTTCAATTTTTGAATACACCAGGATATCGTCTATAAAGACAACCACAAACTGATCCAGGTAGGGTTGGAATACCCAATTCATAAGATCCATAAAGGCCACTGGTGCATTTGTAAGTCCAAACGGCATTACCAGGAACTCGTAGTGACCGTATCGAGTCTTAAATACTGTCTTATAGATATCTGCCTCCATAACCCTTAGTTGATGATATCCAGATTGAAAGTCGATCTTGGAGAATACTGAAGCTCCTAGAAGTTATAAAAAAGATCGTCGATCCTTGGTAGAAGTTACTTGTTCTTAATGGTCAGTTTGTTCAACTGATGATAGTCAATACACATGTGTATCGTCCCATCTTTCTTCTTGATGAATAACACTGATGCTCCCTACGAAGACATACATGGTCGGATAAATCCTCGATCCAAAATTTCTTGGATTTGTGCCTTCAACTCCACAAGCTCCTTCGGTGCCATCCTATAAGGGGCAATGGACTCCGGTTCTATTCCAAGCAATAGATCAATTCCAAATTCGACCTCGTGATTCAGAGGCAACCCAAAAAGCTCATCCAGAAAAACATCCTAAAATTTCTTAACAGTCCTAACATTTCCCACGGAAGAACCCACAGAATCAGATTTACTCACATACGCTAGAAACGCCTCGCAACCATTACGAACCAGCTTTTCAGGACTTAACGCTGAGACAACATTAGACAAATAATCTCTTCACTTTCCTATTATAGCTACCTCCTCATCCTCCGAAGTCTTTAATAGCATTCACTTAGCAGCGCAATCGAAATTCGCTCGGTGCTTAACGAGCCAGCCCATACCCAAGATAAGGTCAAATTCCCCGAATGGTAATTCTATTAGATCCACAAGAAAGTTTTTACCTTGTATTTCTAAGGGCACATCTCTATAAAGTTTGTCTACCCTAACCGAGTGACCCAGTGGACTAATTACGGACACCTCACTAGCAGTATCCTCAATTGCATACCCAACGTCCCTGACACATCACACGAAACATATGAATATGTAGAACCAATGCAATTAAAGCAGTATATGGCATGCTATGAATTAAAAATGTACCAGTTATGACGTTAGGTGCGTTACCATCCTTTCGACAACGAGCAGCGTAGACCAATGCTGGCTGTCGTGCCTCAGTATTTCCAGCACCTCTGCCCGGTGCTGCACGTCTATGTCTATTTCCATTTCCGCCCCTGGCCTGGCCATGGCCTCTCGATGGCTGCTGACCACCTATCATTGGCTGAACAACCCTCTGCTCTGTAGCTTACATCTGTGCCGGCCTCTGAGAGAAATCCTTAACTCGGTGATCCTTGGACCTACATCGAAAGCATGCTCCATAACGCCTCCAACATTCACCCTGATGAGTTTTCCCACAATTCGCACAAGCCTGCGGTCTAAACATATTAACTGGAACAGCTCGAATCGGCTCATCCACTCTAGCTCTCTTAATAGGCCTCTCTACAGCACCTGATGGCCTGAATCCCTCCTAAATCTATTCCTGTCCTTTTCTCGATTCTAGCGCTCTGGGCGCTTCACGTCCTCAGCTATCTTAGATTTTTCGACCAGAGAAGTAAAATCACGCTCCCTCTACGGAGCAATCAACACACGCATCTCATCTCTGAAGCCATCCTCAAAACGCGCACTATGCTCATATTCAGTAGCAACAATTGCATGGGCAGAACGACTTAATCTCAAGAACTCTGCCTCGTATCTCACTACAAACTTATTTCTCTGGGCCAAGCTTAAAAATTCCGTCCTTTGGGCATCTACATAACTCGCCTAGACGTATTTTCCTTAGAATGTCATCTTAAATAAGTCCCAAGTTAATTGATCAGCAGGTGTACCATGTCTTACAGTAAGCCACCATTGGTAGGCCTCGTCACACAGTAAAGATACTACTCCTTGTAGCTTCTGTTCCACTGAGTAGTCCAGATCATCCATTATTCATTCCGTGGCCTCTAACCAGTACTCGGCCATGTTTGGGGCTATGCCAAATACGCCCATGAAGATCTCCGCTCCATTAGCCCGAAGCTGCTCAGAAATTGATCTACGGCTCACAGACCCAGTACTTGCTCTAGCTACTTTTTCTAACACTCGAAGCATTGCTTGAGACAAAGCACCATCTCCTGCAACCCGATCGTAAGATCCCGTCTCAGTAACCAGCGACGCTTGTGCCTCTCCAGCAGGCATATGACCCGATGCAGAAGATCCATCTTAAGCACTTCCTAGGCCTCTACCATAGCCTCTTCCACGTGCAGCTCTTGTACTCGTATTGTATTATCTGATTTATGAATTTTATGCATTAGTTCATAATTTCAGTATTTATTACAGATGTTTTATGAAAAGACAGTAATTTAGAGCTTTGTTTTTGTAGAATCAAAATCTAGCTACAGTTTTCAGTCTTCTAGAATTTTCAGTTTTTCCTACTGTCTCAGTTGACTATAGTCCTAGTTTCTCAAACTATAGAGTTTCAGTAGGGTCTTAGTACTATCTACAGTAGTGTTTTAGTATCACAGTTTAATACAGTACAGTATAACAGAAAAGACTTACAGATTTGGTGCCGGAGACTTGGTGTGCCACTTTCATAACCATATTCAGAAAAATTCAATGTTTCTATTCAGAAATTATTTAGACAAACCTCCTTGGAACTTTTCAAAATCCTATATTTTGAAAATAGCATTTTGGACAAGAGACCCCTTTTGTGAGAATTTTCAAAGAAATTTTCAAGGAGCAATTTCCAAAACGATTTAAATCTTTCAAATCAATTTTTAAGAAAACTTTCAAAACCCATACCACAGTCGAGTTGTTGCAACCTGGCTCAGATACCACTAAATGTAACACCCTAAACCTGGCTTGGACGTTACGGCCAGATCTAGTGTGTCACATGAAAGTTGCATTCATGATTGGACTATTTAGAAGTTTGTCCTGTCAGGTTAAAACCGTTTTTATAAGTTTGGAAACGTTTTAGAAGAAATGATTGCTTTATTTGTTAGGTTCAGTTACTTGAAGTTACAAAAGCTCTTCGACCTTTTTGAAAATGTTACGCGTAGTTTTACACGAAAATGTTAATTATTAAATTTGGAAAACCCGTTTTAAATCACTTTACCAATTGTAATGATAAATCATCCCAAATAAAAAAAATAAAACAAAAACCTCATAATGGCCTTATTACATAACATAAACCCAGAATAATAATTATTTAAAAATTAAAACAAAACCGAAAGCAGAAAGCATGTAGCCACCCCAAATCCCTTGTAGCTCCAAATTGTCTATGGCTAGGGGTTACCTGCAGATATAAAATAAAAGGTGAGTTTGTGGAAACTCAGTGCATAACTTCCCCAACCAATAACAGAGATCAGACATACAAATCAGACTGGGCCGAAGCCCTATCCAGAAATAGATCAGTTTGGGTCTTGGCCCTATTCAGAAACAGAATAACGTATGCAAACCCAGCCCAGTCCAACCCATCACACCACCCATACTAGCCAATCACACCATGTGGGGAAGAACTCAACCCACCCAGCCCACACACCAATACGGATCCATGCTACAAAAATCAGATATCGTGGCAGAGCCACCAGAACATATTACGTGGCAGAGCCACTTTTTAGAATTACGTGGCAGAGCCACTTTCACAGATCTTACTCCAATATAAAACCCAACCCCATGCAGACTAACAGAATTAAAGATAACATGCATACAAATTAACAGATACAGATATAATCATACATATATCCTACAACCCATTTTTTAGGGTATAATAATCTTTTGGGCAGTCAGGGTTAAAATAGTAATTTTACTCTTCAGGGGTATTTTGGTCGTTTTACTAACTCTCAGTGTCGCAGCACCTAATACGTCCTTATAATAGGTTTAACATCACTCCGAGTGACTCAGAAAGTCTATATGGTCAAATAGAGTTTACGAGCCCAAAACCCTCTATTGGGCCCAAGTGGGCCCAGATGCTCGTGTGGCCCGTTCAGTCCAATTTTACTCACAGTATCATAATTCTTAATGTCTAACATACCAATTGTCACTTACCACATAAATTTACCCATATGGGCCCGTATGCCCATTGGGCCCAAATCGGCCCATTGGGCCCAGAGCAGCCCAAATGCACGAAAACACGCACAATGGCCTTCACAGTTAAACGCCCACGGTTTGTGGGTTTAGATTAGCCCCCAAGCATTCGCATTCCCACAAGGCCTCAAAATTCTGGCATTTTGGCATTTCGGCTTTTTAACTTATGCCGATCTATGCTACAGATGGGTGTGGTTACATACCTGATTCGTAAAGCCAAACACACTACTATGCCCAATGCCTACAGTCTAAACATACTTATCGTTAGCCTTACTCTAACAAAAATTATCACATAAGGTCTCCCAATTCCAACATCGACACTTACCTTCTTTGAAACGCACGTCGATCTAATATCCTAAGATCACTGACTATAAGATGGTCGTTGCCTAATAACTGCAATACAATAACTTCTATTAACAAATATTAACCAATGAAGTGGTTGAAATCCGCAAATACCCTTTACTATACACTCTTACACAATCGGCCTTCCTTACAAAACGATGAGAGAAGACTTGATTTGCCCCTAGTTTTTTGTGCTCCTTTGCTCTATTTAGTACCCAGTACTATTCGGTCAATGAAAAATCATCTGCAACTCGGCAGAGAAACAAGTACCTAGTTAAAAGAAGGATCGACTGAAGGTAAAGAGATCAGAAATTGAATAAAGAAAGGGGAAATGAGAAGATTCGACAATGAAGAAGAATTCCAAAGGAGAAGAAATAGGAGCGGTCGACTTATAGAAAAGGAAGTTATAATCGGCTACAAGAGAGAATCAAAAAAGAATCGAGAGAAGGGGTTTAATTGTTAAGGAAAGGAAATAGAAAAGAAGATGGAGAAAGCAATCGGTTGGAGAAAGAAACAAGTGAAGAAGGGAGGAATAGGGTTCGGCTTAAAGAAGAATTGTAAGAAGACTCAAGAGCAAGAAGATTCGGTCAAGGATGAAAACACAAAAGAAAGGGTTGAAAAAGATGCTACTCACACAAGAACACAGTAGGGAGGTTCGATCTGAAGAAGTTTGTGAGAAGAATAAAAATGGGTATGCTGGGGTAATTAAGATTCGGCAAATAATAGAATAGAAACAGAAAGATAGAAGAAAGAAGGTTGAGCAAAGAGGTTCGGCACACTCACATGTTACTTGAGAACACACCCTAAAAAGCAAATAGGCACTAGAAAGAAAAGGAACTGAAATCCCGAAATGCCAAAAGAAGAATTTGGCAGCCAGCTTCCAAAGCTGAAATATACACTAGCCAAAACCAAAACCAAGTGTTTTCTCCCTAGATAAATTTGGCAGCCAAAACTGAATATGCCCCATCTCCTTGAATCCCAGATTCAACCAACACTCCCACACTCTAATCCCATTATTTGCTCATTGTTTTACTCCAAGATTTACTCAACATCACAATTTGAATTTAATTCAATTCTACAAGACCAAGTCATCCTTATCTCTCAACTGACCTGAAGAGTTTGCAACAAGCTCCACCACTTGCCGACCCCAACTAGCAAAATAGATATCGCTTGCTTGCAAAGGATTTGAACCTCAGCTCCCCCACATATTAATTCATGCTACCTCCAAGCCCCATATGTGGCGCCATTTGCCAGTCCAACACTAGGCTTTTTGTGACATGAAGCCACAACATTTATTTATAAACCCTACACCAACGTCCAGATTCACTTAAGATAAAAATTAAAATTTTGCCAAGGGTTAAGCCTTATCCCAGGCCTTCCAAAGGCCCTCCAAAAACACCCAAAACCTAAATTTAACACCCCAACCATGCAAACATCAATTTATGCACAAATTCAAAAACCCTTAAAATTTGGGGCGTTACACGACATATTGCATGGGGTTGGGACATTGAATTGGAGAAAGTTCTATGCTAGTGGCTTTGCCACGTATTCTGATTCTGGTGGCTCCACCACGATTTGTATTATTAGCAGCTTTGCTGTGACATTGGTGTGCTGGCTGGGTTGGTCGAGTTATTCCCTACAAGGTGTGTTGGCTGGTACGGGTGGTATGCTGGATGGATTGGGTTGGGATGCATACCCACATGGTTGCACATCTGCTCTGTTTTGATTCTGTTTTGGGCTTAGGCCCACTTATTCTGTTATTGGTTTGGGCAAGGCCCAATTGACTCTGTTATGGGTTGTGACCCAAAATGATTTTGTAGTGGGCTTTGGCCCACATATGCTCTGAATTGGACTGTACTGTTACTGTTAAAGGGCTCCGGCCCAGACTGTTTCTGTTTCTGTATACTGACTGTTACTCTAGTAAGGGGATTCCACATTGAGTTTTCATAAACTTACCCCGTTTATTAACCTTTTAGGTAATCCCTAGCCTTAGACGGATCGGAGTTGTGAGGGACTCGGAGAAAGCCACACACTACTTATGTTTTCAGTTTTGATTATCTACATACAAGTATTTTTTATTTGGGTTGTAATAAGGCCTTTAATATTCCTGGATTTTAAATTTTGGAATTTTATTTATGGTTTTATAATCGTTAGAGGTAGGACATGGGTGTTTCCAAAACAACAATTGTTTTTCAAATATCACGTTTCCACAACTGTTTAAATTAAACTTTAGAAAAAAAATAAGGTTTTAAAGGTAATAACAACTTTTTAAAAGGGATTAACTTTTTAATAAACCACGTTGCGGAAAATAAACAAACACAAGTTTTTAGTTAGCAACAAGTTTTAAATAAGAAGGGTTTTCAATGAAAACATGGTTTTCGAAAAAAACACTTTAATGTGACACGCCAGATTCGGGCCTAACTTCTAGGCCGGGTTTGGGGTGTTACACTTCCTGTTTGACAGACTCAGTGTTAAAAACACGTACGCCAGATTGGAAGAACTTAGGCCTATAAGATGCCCTTCCATTGCGATGAAGCACCCTACGTTGCTAATCATTTGTAGGTCTATTATTAAGAGTTTGTTTAGGAATTGTTTCTATAGGTTTGTATATTTCTCGAACGTTCCTCGAGTAGCTTTTTCCTTCGAGGTTTGAAGTCATTCATGTAACTTTCTTCAAGGAAAGTAGTGTGAGTTGAGACTGTAACAGTTTGTTCTTTTGGGTTATAAAACAAACCACCCTTTGTTTCCTTTGGATATTCTACAAACATGTGCAATTCTATCTGTGACTCTAATTTCCTCACATCTTTATCCAATATGTGGGCTGGACATCCCCAAATCTTCAAATGGTTTAGACTAGGCTTCTAGCCATGCCACAATTTTATGGATTTTTTGATGTAGCCTTAGTTGGCACATTATTCAGAATATAGCAAACTATTTGTACCGCATATCCCCCAAAAGAGATTGAAAACTTTGAATAACTTAACATCAAATGTATCATGTCTAATAATGTTTGATTCCCTCTCTTTACCATGGTATTCTATTGTGGAGTGCCTGACTCGATTAATTGGGATAAAATCCCATTCTCTATGAGGTACCCTAAGAACTCATTCGATAAATATTCCCCACCTCGATCAGATCAAAGGTTTTACTCATGTGGTGCATAAGGTTTACATATCCATATCTGGAATGATCATCAATAAATGTTACATAATATTCGTAACCACCTCTTGCATTGACACTGACGGGGCCACATACGTTAATGTGCACAAGTTTTCGGGGTTTTATGACCCTCTTTCATTTTGCATTAAAAGATTGATTGGTCATCTTACCTTCTAAGCTAGATTCACATTGTGAAAGATCAACTTTTTTAAGCGAACTTAAGATGTCATCTTTCACAAGTCTAGTGATTCTTTCTTGGTTAATATGACCAAGTCTTAAATGCTAAAGTTATGTCTCATTAGAGTGAGAAGTTTTAAGTCTTTTATTTGTTAATTCAGTCTCAAGCAGTGTGTACATCTTTGGTTTGATGAAATAGATTTTATTTGACATCAATCCATTACAGATAATATTATGATTTCTAAATATTACAATTCCATTATTAAAAGTCACAGTCAAGCCGTCTTTATATAAACATGCAATTGAAATTAAGTTTCTTTTGAAACTTGGTACATAGAAAATGACTTTATAGTTTGCCTTTGGTATTCCTTCCACTCTTTACAGCTTGCCTCAAAGTGTCATTTCCTACTGTAGAAGAAGCATTTAGACTTAGATAAGTCTTTAGGCTTTCTGGTTCTCTTCTTTTCCACTTGTGGTGGCCTAGAGACCTTTACCTTGCCTTTTTTAGTGTACTTTATGTTCCCTTTTGAGGAAGAAGAAAAAAATATATTTGCTTATGCTCTTCAGGCTGGCTAACTGCCATTCAACATCAACTCGTAGGATTGCAACTATGTCATGAGTTGTGTTAGCGTCAGGGTTTTATTGCCAATGTTATATGTGACCCATTAGCTTGCAAAGTCCTTGGACAAGCTCTTGAACACCATCTTAATTTGAGTATTCTGGTCTAAATTGTCCTCATTGTCTGTGGCCTTGTCAAAGTATCCCATAAGAGTTATCATTTAGTCTTTGATTGGAATACTAGGCTTTTATTGGGCATTCATCAAGCTAGTTATAGCAGATTGTGGAGCCAAGGCAGCTTGGCCTTTGAACATGTGTTCTAACTTATCCAAAATCACTTTGGCAGACTTACAACTCTCTAGTTGCTTATATAGGGTGCTGGTCACGCTTGCTAGATATAGCAACAAGCTATCTCATCAGACTACTCCTAACATTTTCTAGACTCAGCTTGAGTGGCCAAGGGCACTTATTATCAGGAACTGATTTAAGTTTCTCACAACTTTGGACAATTATCAGGTTCCTTTTCTATTCCTTATAGTTATTTCCGTTCGGTTTGTTTCAGTGAATATGTTCGATAAGGGAGTTGTTATCATTTTCGAACTGAAAATAAAAAAAAAATCATATATTAAAATCTTTGTATTAAGCAAATGTTTGAAAGCATTTTGCAACATTACAATATGCATTAAGATGATGCATGCATCTTACATTAAACCTTGAAAGCATTTGTAAGTCGTTGCAACGATAATTCCTACACCCATTGAATCAAGTCACCTTAGGGTGATTCCTACCAATAAACGAGTTATCATTTATAGTAAAAAATAAAAAATATATAAAAATTTAGAACAATGGTATCTGCAAGTTGACGAGTCAAATTGTAATATAGTTAGTACAACAAACACTTGGAAGTATTCCAAGGATTGTACCCAAGGGATGATGGAATAAGTCAATGAAAACTTTTTTACAATCAACTTCGAATCAGGGTTTTAGAGTGGATTAGCTACTGATTAACCAATTATTATCTCCCGGCCACTAATTAACTAATTGATTGGTTGATACTCGCTTAGCTCCTAATGTCACTTACTCAACCAAGATAAATTATAATTTACTCATGTAACACCCCTGTCCCATATTCGTCGACGAAGTAGGGTTATGGAGCATTACCATATAATCCTAACATTAAAATGTTCATTTAATACATTATGATCTAATACATTCAAACACATACATAGCGTCCCTTAATCGAGCCCTCGAGGCTCTAAAAATACCTTAAGAACAATTCATGATCAAACTGGATATAGTCGAAAAGTATAAGAAAAAGTTAGAAAAATTGGACTACAAGGTCACACGGCTGAGACAAACGCCTGTATCTCAGGTTGTGAAACAATCGAAATATGGACACACGGTCGTGTCCCAACCTAGGTCCTCACCCGTGTAACTCTTTAAGTTGGGTCACATGGCTAAGCCACACGCCCATGTGCTAGGTCGTGTAACAGCCTAACTTCTATGCTTTAAAACCTACAAAGGACACACAGTCGTGTGTCACATACGGCTGAGTCACATGCCTGTGTCTCAGGTCATGTGGACATGAATTTTCCCATTTACAAGCCATTTCCATCACCAATTCAAGCAACCATCTAAAGGCCTTTATAAAACCTAATCAAAGCATCAAAACATGACCAAAACAACCATAAAATGACAAATTTAAAAGTTCAAAACCATTTAACCAATATGTCAAACAATGCACCTCAATTGCAAACATACAAACTTAACAAAAACATGCATATGTTGATCATATTTTTACTACCAAACATAATTCAAGTTTTACCAAATCATACCTCAAATCTGATTACTAACACTTCAACATAACTTACCATTTTAGCCAACATCAAATGGTACCAAAACAATTTGTACATGCCAAAATAACCTCTTATGCATACATGACTTCAAAATACAAACATATTTAGTTATTATATACACATTCATGAAACACCATTTAATAACATCCTAAATAAGTTTCAACCCAAATTCAACTACTTATGTTTGTACATGCCACTACCTTAGGAGATACAAAAAAACTACCAAAGTTAATGGATAGCGTGATCTGAAGATTTGATCCATCCAAAGTGTTAGCAAAAATAATGTATAAAACAATTCACAAAAATGCATAATCTTATGTAGCTTAGTAAGAACGCAGCATATCATTTAATTTATCAATAAATTTCATACAATTCATATATTATTCAATGAAGAATTACCAAAGTCTATACAAAGTACAAAAGTACATCCATAGGTACCGAAGTACAAACAGGGGCATGTATGTGCAATTTAGGGGTATCAAAGTACAAATAGGGGCATATAAGTGCAATTCAGGGGTACCAAAGTACAAACAGGGGCACGTAAGTACAATTCAGGGGTACCAAAGTACAAATAGGGGCATACAATTGCAATTCAGGGGTACTGAAGTACAAACAGGGGCATGTAAGTGCAATTCCTCATTATTCTTCTAATAACGTAATAATTAAAGCATTATAATACGAAAATGCAAATAAAAAGTTCATTACATATTAAAAACATACGAACATACCTCGACAATTAGAACGTAGAAACGTAACCGACTAATCTGAGGATTTAGCTTTTCCTCGATCTAAACTCATTCTTGGTCTATCTTAATCTAAATAAAGAAATTCAATCTATTTCATATCTCTATTATTCAATTCAATCCACATTTCATATTTTTGCAAAATTATAATTTTTCCCCTAATATTTTAACTTTTTATAATTTAATCCTTAAGCTCATAAATTGAAAGCTAAGCATTTTAATTCTCATTTCATTCTATCTAAATTCACTAAGGACATATATCAATTCATACAAACCATCATTTCACAATTTCACCATGAAATTTATCATTTTTACGAATAAGCCCTTAAATGTTATTTTCATGAAAAGTCACTTTACAAAACTTGTTTATTTATTAACAAGGACTCATAATCTACCCACAAACCTCAAGAATCATGCAAGAACATTCATGGAAAAACTCTAAACCTTTAACAGTTTTACAAATTGATCCCTGCGCTAGTTAAGTTAAGCTAAATCGATCCTGAAAACGTAAAATCATTAAAAATGAAGTTAGAATTCATACCATGCAAGTAAAATGACCTAACTAAATGCCTAGCAAGCTTCCATGGTGTTTTTCTTCTTTTAATTTTGGTGATGGTTGGTCAAATGAGAAAGATGATGTAATTTTGTCATTAAGTTTAATTCTTATTTGTCAAATTACCATTATAACTATTAAAATCTTTAATAATTTCATCAAAATCATGCCATGCACATCCACTAACTTCATGAATGGTTTAATTACCACCTAAGTCCTCTAAATTTAAAATTTCATAGCTTTTTGACAATTTTGACTAATAGACAAATTTAAAATTTCATAGCTTTTTGACAATTTTGACTAATAGAACTCTACTTTTTCACCATTTACTATTTAGTATTTTTTACGTAATTAATCATGCAACGTCAAAATTTCTTAACAAAATTTTTATATGACCTTACTAATATTTTGTAGACACTAATATTTTGTAGACATTAAAATAATAGTAAAATATTAATTACTCATCAGATTTGTGGTCTCAAAACTACTATTTTGATTTCACTAAAAATGAGTTGTTACAACTCAGTTTGACTTATCTCCCGACCTCGTCTAGCCTATGATAACTTTCTAGGGTTGTTAGGCCTAGGGTTTAAGAGCACATAATCTATACCAATTAACCCTATTGAGAAAACCCTAAATCCTCTATTAATCACATTTTTATCTACTTGTTAATCTCCCCTAAGAGATTTAGCCACTCATGTTACTCATAATCTCAATCTCAATTGAATAAATCATGTCAAGAACACAATTATTCGGAAGAGAAACGGGAGTTGAGTAATCATGGATTTGTTATTGAATGGAGAACATAGTAGCAAATCAATTTATTGGAATAATGAAATAGATTAAATGCTAAAGAGAAAATAAACTGAAATACTTGAATAATATAAATAAAGTCTTGGATTGAAATCGATTCCAAGATGAAAAACAAATAATTTATGAAAAGCTAAAAGAAAACTAATATAATCCTCCTCCTAAACAACTAGGGTTTTTGAACGTGTCTAGGATGACTTAGTTACATCAAACCACTAATGTCTTATTTATAGAAGTGTTGGCAGCCCAAATTAAGTCTTCTACAGTCCTATGTCTTCGTATAAAGTTGATTGCACGGACAAAAATAGCCTAAACATCCTTGGGCAACACGTCAACCTATGTTGCGCCATAGACCTTGCATGGCGCAACATTACATGCATTTTCTGGCTTGTGTCGTTTGTTTCATGCTTTGACATCTCGGGAAGCTTGTGTATCACTCGTCCCTTACTTCCACGTCAATTGGGCCTATAGTCCTTCATCGTACACACTCAATTGAATATATTAGTACTACTTAAGGCCCGTGTCAGCCTATTTGGTCACAACACTTATAAAATGTATTAAAAATAGTTAGTTTACTAATATTTAATTCTAGCTACTAAATATCGAAAATGTAACATTAAACACTAAATTGCCTAGAAAACAAGCTCCTTAAGTGAGAAAATAACCCTAATTAAGTACTACATTTGAAGACATGTCAAATACCCCCACACTTAAGTCTTTGCTTGTCCTCAAGCAAACTAAAGAACACAAAATAAAAACTAAAAACAAGTTAAACTAAAAAACAATAAATAAACATGCAAAGAAAATAAAATGTACTCGAGCTAGCTTGATACATGAAATTGGATAGAAGTATATTAACAAGACAATGTAAATAAATATATAACTCTAGAGTGATATACAATTGACTTACAATTTCTAACGTTAGACAAGTTAGTTAAATAAATTACAAAGCAAACAAATAAAAGAATGTTAAGTATAGGGTTCCATCAAAACAAATATACAAATATACACATTTTGTAACACTCCAAATTTGGCCTAGACGTTATGGCTGAATCTGATGGTGTCACATGGAATGGATTTTGAAAACAGAGTCGAAACAATAAAACCCTTTTTAGTTCTCTAACACTTGATTGCTTATGTTTGTCACGTTAACGTTGCTTCATTTAATTAATTTGACTTTTTAGTGCGAAAGCTTACGAAAAACTGTGTTATTTAAGAAAAACCTTATCTTTAGAAAAATTTGCATTTTGTCGAGTTTTGTAGTAATAAAACCATAAAACGCAGCCAAAACCAAAATTAAAGCAACATTCCGTAAAGTCCAAATATTACAAAATACCCAGAAATGAATCAAAAAATTAAAGTGAAAACTGTGTTTCAATTAATTCATAATATATGGTCACCGTGAGGCTCTGTCATATCGATTTGCCTAAGTCTGAGGATTACCTGTATAGAATAGAAAAAAAGGGGTAAGTTTATGTAAACTCAGTGTGTAACCCAATAAAATTAAGCATGCACACAGACAGGATATCACAAAATCAGACAGGTACAGATTCAAGCCTAAGCCAATTTCAGATACAGATATCGATATGCAAATCAGAAATCAGAAATCAGAATCCTACCCACATCCTCTACACACCATCTTTAACTATCCCAACACACCATGTGGGGTTTAAAACACCCACCTAACCTTACACACCGTATTGTGCCGATGTGATACATAATAGATAAAGCGCAGCCTTGCTGCTAGAAAATAGGCGATAGTCGCCTTGCAGAACACTTCCTCCATGTATATATCATCCCACCCATATTAGATATAGAAATAACAGATACAGAAACTACGTGTTATACATTCACATCATGCGTAGTTATGGATAACAGAATAATCAATCATGCATGCAGATATCATGTCAAAATCAGTATATCAGACTATCAAATCATACAAATTAGGGTTTTATTTAGCCCTTACCGACCCTATAGTAGGCCTAAAGTAGATTAGGATGACCCGTGCAACCGTAGGGAAAATTTTAAAATTTTAGGCCTACATGCTCGTGTGGGCCCACATTCCCGTATAGCCACACGCCCAGATTGGCCTAGCCCATGTGGATCACATGGCCTGGTCCAAAAACCCATACCCCTATGTGGACTGCCTGTATGGGCTCACACCCCCGTGTGTTCCACACACCCAATTGGGCTTAGCCTGTGTGGTTCACGCGGCCATACCCTAGCCATCGCACGACCGTGTCTTGCACACAACTTGGCCTTTGTCGATCACACGATTGTGTCGTCGTACATAGCCTACCATAAGGGCGACTACATGCCCGTGTGGCATCAACATAATCATTTTTCAACTTTCGCTAATTCTCTTTTTTCTGCGTTTCGGGTATGCACCTGATATCATTTCGAACTAGAGACACTCCCGAGACTGCAAGCACCTAAAAATTAGAATACCTAACACGTTTTAGCAACCAAAATCGAATCAACAACTAAATCGATTCAAGCCCAACAACTTAGCACCACAGAAAAAATTGCACGAGGTATCTTAAACTGTTGAAGTGACTTCCATAGACTCATTGCCTTCTCCTACGCCATAGAATTCAACCATTAAACGACTAACAAGAAGATTGCCAAAACTTCTAACATTCGATTAACAATAATAAACCCAAGTTTACGTTCCAAGTCGAATAGCAAACACAATGAACCGAAAGAAATGGATTTTGAAATAGCATATGAAAACACACGGATTGAAGAGGAAGAACACAGAAGAACTGAATAGAGAATAGGCATAAATCACGTCAGAACTTTGGGGAAGAAAACAAAAATTTTTGAAAAAGAAAAATAAAAATAAAATTTTGATAACCCCTAAATCCCTTAATTATCTCCCATAATCCCCACTACTCACAACTTCCCCAAAATTTTGACCCGAGCAAAACTTTGTCAGATACCTGAGCAAAAATAATACCCACACTTGCATAGGGATTCAAACACAGGACCTCCACATAACACCCCCTTACCACTTGAACCAACATGCTCATTCTGATATGGATTTATAGGCAATTAAATATAAGCCCGCTCCTCAAGTGGAAGGCTTAGATCAGAAAAATATCAAAATTTTCCAAAGGTAAGACTTGAACTTGGGGCTTCTCATACACACCCAGAACACTTAACCATTGAAGCAGATACACAATTGTGTAAAACAATTATAGAAGTAGAAATAAAAGGTTAGGGTGTTACACATTTGCTCAAATGAATATAATTGGTAGAAAATCAAAACTCGGAATGATTTTAACCACATAAGGTACTGCTTAAGTCACATAGAACGTTCTGACTTGTAACGTTCTACGACTCAGGTTGTTTTGGAATTCAAAGAATAGGCTCAACAAAATGATTAAGCAGGAAAGTAGTTTGTCACATGATATTGTTCCTGATACTCCCCCGAGTATACATAAGCTCACCACCTTATATCCACTTCCCTCACATTCCTTAGTTCTTTATTTATTATGACATCATATAGTATTCATGAGTACAATCATTAGAGCTCGTAATTTTTTTTGAAAAATACTAAGTGTACTCTTTTTTTTTCAACTCACTTTGTTTTTATTTTTCATCTAGATTTCTCAATTGACATTTTGCCTTATTTTTCTACAAGCTCAAAGTCATATACTCACTCCACCATACAACTCCTTATTTCACTCATCTTTTTTCTTTTTTTGAAACCACTGAGATGTATATACCTAATCCCTCAATATCGATAGTTGAATGTCTAAATTCATGCAAAGACTAAGAAATAAAGGACCAAATAGATCATTTATTAGGCATAAGGTTTCATTTTCAGGGTCATAGAGAAAATGGGTTAAGGCTCAAATTAGGTACTAGGGAAAATATTTACAGGATAACTTTTAGGCTTGAGAAATTGTCTACCAAACAACGTCTTAGGTCGCCCCTAGGTAATTCTATACATGGATTAAATCGGTGAAGTCTATCAATTTCTACAGTCTATAATTCAATTAAACATACTTGCTATTTATATACCTATTTATCACGTGGTAAACTTAACATCTTAAATCTATTCACAATGTAATAAATTGAACTAAATAGTCTAAAATTAAAGCTTCGAATCAATTATTATCAAACTAAATTTATAATTTATTCACACAATCCTATTATCATAGTCCTAAAATAACCGCTTGTATTTCTACAAGCTCAAGCACATAGAAAACATGAAATTTTAAAAAATTAAAGTTAAAAACTACTAAAAACAAATAAAGAAAATTTTTAAAATTTTCCTAAGTCGCCCCCGCACTTTGTTCAGCACATTATCCTTAATGTGCAATTAAAAATGCAAGGAAAATATGTTACCCAACTGGCGTGGTTCGCGCAACTCTATTGGTGAGACTACTACTCCTTTTGGGTCTAGCTAAGAAATGTAGTGCCCTCACAAATTTTGGGGTTCCTTACAAAGGAAAACCAGAGCACACAACTATATATATAGACTATTAAATCCTAACTAATTAAAACTAAAATAAAAATTAAAACTCATCTTAAATTAATATAGAGTACAGCATCCAAATTAAAAATTTTCAGAATTAGTCAAAATCAGATTTCGACTCCTCTTTCGGATATTTCTTGAGATCTTCTTTGAGATCTTCCTCTGGTTCCTCCTCTTAATTTCCTTTTATCTCTGTCTTGCCAAAATTTTCCCTTGCCTCATATGTAGCTGCTGATAACTACAATAGTCTTAGACTAGTTTTCCTTGCATAGTCCTCGTAGATTGGTTTCACTTCTTGCATCCATTGAATCATCCATTCCAAATTAGGTAACACATTCATACGTAGATGGTGGTTTGACTTAATGGCCCTATTTCATTTCCTATTTCCTACCAAAAGTTTTTGGCTTGGTTTACGTATTAGAATCTCCTATAGTTGCAAGTAACATTCTAATTTTCTCATTGATACTCATGCTTGTTTACACAAACCCATTACTAAATATGGAAAAAGCAATTCATCCTTGCTTTTCTTAACAGAAAACAACATGTTCTGGTATATCCGTGTACCAACATAGATTCTTTCTTTTTGTTGTATGGCATACAACATCGTGGCTTTGAACGAATTTATGTTGGTCCTATTAGAGGTTGGATAAACTCAGTTATTGATAAATTGTAACCACATTCTTACTTTCAAAGTTAGCTATTCTTGTGAGATTGATGTTGAGAAATTTGTTCCGAGATGTAGTTTCCGCGCACCTCATCCATTCATTACGAGATTGATTATGTCATCATTTTTCTCTCTAAAAAAATATATGAGATCTGTTCACTGTACGGAATCATAGAGAGATATAGCAACAGCATAATACTTTGATATTTCTAAAGGTGATATCGGAACTTCTTTGCCTCGAACAATTACCCAACTCTATGGCATGTCCCATTCTTGATTCATCTTGGCTTCTTTCAGGGTGGCATAAATTTCTTGGATGACTGGGATACATGTTGGTTTATTGGGGGTCACATAAGTTTTTTTCCAACCGAGTGATTCAATTATGTCTCTCGTCTCACTCGTCAAAGATGTAAAAGCTTGAAACCTCTATCTTGAAGTGAAGCTTTCATTTGAATATCTCTCAAGTGTTTTTCCTTCTTCCCTTCTTGAAGATCTTCAAAGTTATCAACAATTGATTGTTGGACCAGTTGCTAATCATGGTTTTCGAGTTATGAAGTAAAAGAGAGGCTGAGAATTTGTAGAATTACGAAGAAAAGGATCGTGGACGTTGATTTGAGTGGTTATGATGGCTTGAAGGGTGTATCAGCTGGTAAGGGCAATATATAGAAGCCATCTAGGACTTGTGAATATCTCTGAAGATCTCGTCGAATCATGAACAAAAAGTTTTCAAAAATGGCTTACATGTTGCACCATAGACCCCTATGGCAAAATGATACCTATTTTTACTTTAAATTGAAGGCGTATTGTACCATAGAGAATCTATGCTGCACCACAATGACAAAGTTTTGTATTTTCAAGTTCACAGGGTTGTGTTGTGCCAAGAGATTGTTTTGTAGGGACATGGATTCGATTTGGTCTTTTCGAGACTTATAGAAGAAAAAAATACAAATACCAAAGCGAGCCTAGTTGCCAAGTTCAATGGCCAAAAAATATGTTATTCCATTTTAAGTTAATTCTTAAACTCCAAAAAGCTCTAACTAAGTCATCAAAGTTACAACTAGATCCTTTCACAAGTCTAGCCATTAGCTTGGGTGTTTTATGCTAGCTCAAATATGACGAGGAGTATATTTATGACACGTGTATTAAATTGTAAACATTTGCATACCAACTACATGGAAAATTGAGGTTTGACATTTTAAAAAAAGGGTTTATATGTATTTTGCCCCCTGAACTTGTGTTTTGTCACCCAAGTTGGTACATTTGCACTAACACTGTTAATTTGTACTAACATGATACCGATGGCCAATCCGAAGGTAACACATGACATCCTCTTAATATGACACATAATAGGCATAAATTAAAAAAATAAAAATCTTCAAAATATAATTAATAAAAAAATATATTTTTTACATCAAGAATAAACTTGGACAAATTGTTGTACAGATACATCTAAATCTGGATACCCATTTGTTTAAATTTATTTCAGATGTATTTTTTAGTAAGTTTATATGTTTTTATTTTTTTTATAAAATATTTGGTTATTATTATTGAAATTAATAATAAATAAAAATTTTAAAGTATATAAGCTATTAAAAATATAAAAAATTTACATCAAGAACGAAGTTAGACATATGGTTGTCCAGTTTTAAATTATACAATCTATTACAGCTAAATATAAGTATAGAATATCTCCCAGGAGAGGTAAAGTTAACAAAAGGTGCCTGGTGAGATAAAATTTTAACTGCTCAAAGGAATTTTTGTTAGAGTATGCCCGAAGACCATCATGAGATGATTGGAATAGCATACTTATTTTACCTCGTTTATTAATATAAGGCATTGCCATTATTATTTCATTTTCTTTTTTGTGTATACAAATAAAATGTTTTATAATAATGTCTTGAGAATAATATGATTATTCTTAAAAGGTCCTTAGTTGAGTATTATTGTGGGTCTGGACAACAATAGTGCATTAGGACTAACGTGTAGTTTATTGATGACAAAGTGTTCTCATTGACATGAGATATGAAAATCAATATATGAGTATGTATGTTACAGAACAACATATTAGACTGACTCGCTATGAGTATGTTTCTTGGGTTATTATGTAATAGTCACAACATTACTCATAGTGATTACTATGTATACGATCCTTAGACTTGAGATCATCATTATCCCAACATCGTGAGTTGTGTATTTTGATGCAGTCAAACGTCCACCATAATTGGTTGTTCTATAAAGGCTGATTTTGGATGTACCACAATCTATGTAGTAGGATATGGTTGATCAATATTGATTTGTCCCTCCAACATAATGGGAGCAATATCTTAGGCCACTTGATTGAGTGAGACTAGAAATGAATGGCCTTGCTCAAATAAGTTGATATGAGATATCATACTTATTTGTTTATCATAGTCTATTCAGGATATCAAGAAATATTAGATGAACTATGCAAGTGTGACTATTCCATGACTTGTGTCCATTCTAGATATAAAGGACAAAAGGATTTAATATATGAAGGGTTAATCATAGAGATATTATGTTGAATCATGACTTCTTGTGACTTAGGTAGCAATGATGCATTGCTAGATGCCACTCATTGTTTGTAATATTAGAATCGTTCTAGTATTATTTCTAACGTTACAAGAACCTACAGTGTCACACTCTATGGTTGAAAAGAACAGAATCCAAACATAGTGGTATTGTTTTTAGCTTTCACATGAATTAAATTAATTATAGAATTAATTTAATTGGGCAGTTAAATATTGAATGAATTATATGTACAAGTATGTTGCGCACATAATGAGAACATGGTTAAATTAATATATATGAATTTGATTCGTATAAAATTTAACTAAACATAATTTACTGAAATCATTGTTATAATTATTTTAATTATAATTTATGATCGAATATTTTTATAATTATTGTAATTCTAATTTTTCGGTGAAACATTATTATAATTATGGTAATTATAATTATTATATTCGATTGATTATTATAATGAATTTTGAGGGCCTTAAGGAGGGCAAACATTTATCAACTAGCCTTGAAACAAACTTGTTTAGAGAAATAATTTTCCCAATGAGCCTTTGAATCTCTTTTGTGTTCTTTGGTTGGCTTAGGTTCAAAATGGCATTTATCTTTTATGGGTTCATTTTAATACCCCTCTTAAAAATGATAAAACCTAGGAACTTGCTTGCTCTTACCCAAAGGTACATTTATTAGGATTCAACTTCATATTATACAGTCTGAGAACATCAAAGGTTTCCCGTAAGTCTACCAAATGTTGTTCAATTGGAGGGATCTTGGTTGCAAATCTGGTTGCAAAAATCTTATTGACCAACTCTAGTAAGTTGCTCCAACATTTTTCAATCTAAATGACATGACTTTATAATAGAACAGATTATCTTTGGTTATGAAATTTGTATTCTCTTGACCCTCTAGGGCTATCTAGATCTGATTATATCTTGAAAAGACATCCATAAAGCTCATATTTTTGTGGCCTGCTGAAGCACTGACCAACTTGACTATTAAAAGAAGTGAGAAACTATCTTTGGGACATGCTTTGTTGAGGTGTGTGAAATCAACACACATCGTCCACTTTCCATTAGACTTAAAGACCATGTCAACATTAGAAATTTAATCGAGGTACAAAACCTCATTTATGAAGTTCACTATTAAAAGCTTCTACATTTCCTTCTTAATTGTCAAAATCTTTACCTCCGAGAACTTCCTTTTTTCTTTGATTTATTGGATTTGCATTAAGATTAATGTTCAAACTGTGTTGTACCATTGTAGGATGAATTCCTGACATGTTCGCTGTGGATCACACAAAGATGTCCATGTTATTCCTTAAAAGACCTATTAATGATTGTTTCTCTTGCTTTGACAACATAGAGACTATCTTTGTAGTTCACTAATTCTCTTAGAGAAACAACTCAATTAACTGTCTTTTTTGTTGGTTCTACTTTAGCCAAACTTTCTTCAATCTTGACATCCAAACTTTCCAAATTCATTATTGACTTGTTCTTGAGCTTAATTCTTAACCTACCCCTAGAAGATCCTCTTTCTTGATTAGCATACACATGACATTTTTTCTTCCTGTGTGAGTTGTAAAGAAAGTTTATGACAATTCCTTGTTGTTTGTTGATTAAATTTCATATGCCCTTTACCCATTGGGGTTTAAAATTTCACTTTAAAGTAGTAAATGGCTACCACCCTTTTTGTTTCTTCATTAATGGCTTGCCAAAAATGGCATCGAAATCTATATGTATTATAAATTTCCTTACTTTGACTATTACTTCTTCAAGCACACCTTTTGGATGAACCAAAAACCGATTGGCCAACTACAGTGTTATGGGTGTATTTTTTAGTTTCCCTAACCTAAGTTTCATGTAAGTAGAGAAAGACATTAAATTAATACTCACCCCTAGGTCACATAGGGCATTTTCTAGTAATAATTGCACTGCTTGAGGCATCTATGTTAATTTTTCCCATTTCTTCATTTTCCTATGCCTAGACATGATTTCTTCTAGTACTTGGCATATTTTGGAATTTTCAGTATCAGTTCTATTAAGGGGAAATTAACATTAACAGACTTAAAGAGATTTAGAAAACACAAATTCTTCTTCGTCCCTTCTCTTTTTATCCTCAACCTTACTGGGAATGGTATGCCTTTTGCAACATGTTTAGAAATCTTTTCTATTTTTGGCTCAACCATTTGTTTAGTTACCTCATCATTCTACACAGGCTCGTCTTCATGAGAGGTGTCATCCACAACATCATCTGATTCTTGCTCTTCTGTCTCTTTTTGAATGGGTTCATTCAAGTTTTTAAGAACTTTACCTAAATGGAGCGCAATTACTTTCACTTGCTCCTTCCTATCCCTATGAGGGTTGTTCTCTCTGTTGCTAAGGGTGCCTATACCAACTTGCCTTTGCATCTTGGATGTTAGACAGTTGAGAGTGAGTTTGGGTGCACCCAGACTACATCTGTTTTGTAATGGCCCGGTTTTAGCTAAACCTAAACAGTGGTTTTGAAACCATAAATTTGAGGTCAAAAAATTATTTTTAATATTATTTTTGGTGTTTACAGCATGCTATTATATATGTGTGAAAATTTTGTGAAGTAATTTTAGCATTTGGATGCTTAATTTGCTAAAAGGACTAAATCGTATAAAATGTAAAAGTTTCATATTAATTGTTTGAAGTGCTTAGTTGCTATGATTTAGTAAATTAAAAGTCCTTATGTTTCAATTAGACCATGGATAGTGGATATGGACATAAATGGACTTGTATTTGATGATTTATGTGTTTAATAACCAATGTTAAATTGGTAAATTGGATATTAATGTTAATTAAATTAAACAAAACAAATTCCATTCATTATTATCATCTTCCACCATTGAATTTGAGAAATGAAAGAAGCCATGGATGTGTTTTGAGGTTCGGCCATTGCATGTTAAAATTGTAAGTTCGTTTTTATTCCCTTTTTGATGATTTCTATGTTTTTGTGATCGTTGCTTTGTAATCTAGCTAGCCCAGGGACTATTTTGCAAAATTTTTACAGATTATGTGAGTTTCCTTTGTTGAATGCTTGAGTTCTTTGATGGTTTTTGGTGAAATATGAGTATTTGATGATAGTTATAAATGTTTCGTAAATGATTTTTGATGAAAATGCAAAATAGGGATGAAATTGTGAAAAGTGGTATATTTGTGTTCAAATGTGTAAAAAATTAGAAAATATGGGCTGCTAGAGACCCTGTAGTAATTCGGCTAGAATGAGTTTAATAGGGATTATGTGTATTTGTGATTTTATGAAATAAGGATTAAATTGTCAAAAGTGTGAAAGTTTAGGGGTTAACGTGTAAATATGCATAAATTTGTATTTTTGGATTAAATTGAATAAGTAGATGAATAAATAAGTTAATTTTGAATTCATATATATCAAGAAAGAAAGAATTCAGATTTAGATTGAGGGAAAAGCAATGTTATTGAATAGTCGATCTGACTTGTTAATTCCGTACATGAGGTAAGTTCGTATGTAAATATCAATGCTATAAATATATTTTAAATGTTTGATTTTGAATAAATTGTGTAAATGAGACTATGGTTATGTTTGATGATGTTTCGACTAGTTATGAGCATTTAGTATGCGAAATTGAGGTAGATTTGGCTATGTATTTATATATTTGCACTTGGTGTGTGAGAATGAGATAGTTTCGGCTTTGTTCCTATATATTTGCACTTGGTGTGTGAGAACGTATCAACTTTGATTATGTAAATGTACCATGGCACTAAGTGTGCTAGTTTTTCGAGTATCTAAAGATGTTCGATTGAATTAACAGGTATGACAAAGCTATGAATGAGTAATAGTTCAATACGGGAAGGTACAACTATGTACTGGAATTGAGTAATGCACTAAACGATATAAAGTATGGAAATTGTATCTAAATTGATGAATGCATATGGGGTAGGTTGGTAAATGATTTTAAGACTTAATTGTTATGTTTTCGGTTTATATGAGTACATGTGATGAGTTGATATAATTAATATACAAACTTACTAAGCTATAAAGCTTAGTTTGTGTTTTTCTCTATGTGTTTTATAGTGAATCGAAGGTAGCTCAAATCCGGGGATCGTCAGGAGCATCATCTCACTACAAAACCTCAATTTGGTACCTTTTGAAGTTGCATATATGGTATATGGCATGTATAGGCTTGTGTCATGTGGATATATGTTTTGGTAATATATGTTGGCCTTTGAAATAGCTTGCAAATGATGTTAGGTTTGGTGTGAATTTGGCCATGTAAATTGCCTTATTTTGGGAGTATGGTATATGATATGTAATCTGATTATGTTGCCATGAGATGGTTATATGTTGTGCATTTAGTTAGTTGTTTAATGAAGTAATGTGACTTAAGAAATGACATTTTGGTATGAATTTGAGATGATGAATTGGTATGAATTTTGAGGGTTAGTTTGGTTTTTAAATTGAGGAATTATAGGTTGGCATATTGTATGAATTATGGTTTGGACAAATGAAATGGTTGGGATTGATATTGTAACGCCCCAAATTTTGGGCCTAGAAATATTGGGCCTTGAGTTTTGGATCCTAGCTTAGTATTTTTAGGAGTTTAATTTTTGCCTTCTAGAAGGTTGGAAGTGGCGTGAAGATGGACTCCAAGGGGAGTGTTCAAGAGAGATTTTTAAGATGGAGATAATGGAGAGAAAATAGGAGATTGTGAGAGAGAGGGAGTTGGTGCCAAATGGGATTGCAAGGGAGGCTTGAATCGGCTTGTGCCTATTTAAAGGAATGCCGAATGTGCATGAGGGGTTTGGTTTATTTTTCCGAATTCATTCTATTGCTAACCTTTCTTCTTCCTTTTCATTCTTTTACCAAATTCTCAAAAAGCTGAATATCATCATTGATTCTTGAAAGACGAATACTCATATCTTCCTTGCCAATTTCTTTTCCTTCATCACTATTCGTCTTTGATTACCATCCTTAAGTTAGTGTTGAAAAGCCGATTGCTTAAGCAGCAGATATCTAGGCCGTTAGTTTGAAGGCGAGTTTCAGTAACTGTCTCATTCTCAATTTCGGTTTCATAGGTGGCCGAATATAAATATGGTTGATAGGGGTGACTCGTGTGGAATACGAGTCACTTGATGTTGATAATATCTGTGTATTGGTACAGATCTAAGAATATTCGGGAATATTTGCTAAGGAAAGGCTAGAAAAGCCGAAGGTACACGGTAAGGTTACGGTAAGGCTTCGAGATTTGATTCGAAAGTGGTTTTGATTGTAGGTCGAGGCTGAGAATAGTGTAGTGCGGGTCGTCAATTAGGTGTGTACATACACTACACACACGTTAAAACGGCAAAAGCCGAAAATCTCGAAATCCCGAATGGGCCTGTCGAATTTGTGGGCCCAAATTGGCAAAATTCTGATATGAGATATTATGTTGAATTGACATGTATGATTGTATGATTGAATTATGAACGGGCCTAATGGGTTACATAAGTATGTTTGAGCTTAATGAGCTTTATATGCATGATTGGGTTTAATGGGCTTTATAAGCATGTTTGGACTTTGTGGGGGAATGCATGCTAGGGTTTAATGGAATTTAGGCCTAGTTAAATGGACTCTCAAATTTTCATAAAACTTAACTAAGTAATAAATATGTCTGTGAACAAGTTAATGACTAAGGTGTGGCAACCGACATATGCATGTCTAGGATTGGATCATGGAAGAGCCTAGTACTTAAGCGGTCCGAGTGACCCACCTTCTCTTCTCTTGAATCCTACCTAGTGCATACTATCCGTCCATCTTAGCCGCGAGGACTTGTTGATGAGCCAAAATCCATACTTAAAATCTGTATCATTAGGAAATTACGAAAATACCCTTCTAGGATAAAATTATGAAAATACCCTTCTAAGGTAGAATTACGAAAATACACTGTAAGGTAGAGCTACTAAAACACCCTTGTAGGGTGGGAATACTGAAATACCCATGTAGGGTAGGTTTACGAAAATATCCCTGGGTAGTGAAATGACCAAAATACCCCTAAGTGCTTAATATGTGAAAATATGTGAAAATGTGTGAAAATGTGTATGTTGCATTCATGAATTGTATGTTGCACTTGGCTGGGTTTGATGATACGGAGGAAGTGTTTTGAGGATCGTATAGTCGCTTGACAACCGTGGATCCATCATAGGCTTTCAAGCCACCGAGTAGCTTTGCTACACTGCACATATATAGCAGCCTTGCTGTAACGTGAGTAGTGCAGCAACCGGTGCTACCTTTGGAGTGTAGAGGATGTGTGGGTTGATGTAGACATCCCCACAGGAGTGTACGGTTGGTACGGGTGTAGTGCAGGGTTGGATTTGGGGTGGGAACATTTGCATTCATGAAATTTTGATATGATATGAGGTCATTGTGGGCTAAGGCCCAGACCGCCGATATTGTTAGGGCTTAGGCCCAATGTGATATGTGTATATTGAATTGATTTGATTGACAAGTGTCGTACACACTGAGTTTTGAAACTCACACCGTTTAATTTAATGTTTCAGTTGATCCACAATAGACGGCTCGACGCGGGAGAGGGCTCGGAGACAGCCACACTACAAGTTACTTAGGAATTTTCAATATAGCTTTATTAAGTGTTTTATGATAATTACTTTTAAATCTCCACTATGATGTAATAAGGCTATGTGTCTTCGATTTCATTTTTTACTTGGGATTTGATTTAGTTACTGCTATAGTTAATAAACATGTTTTTTTTCTAATTATTCGTTTAATTAAATTCTTCGATTTTTAACTAAGTAAATTCTTTTCAAGTATATTTCGTTTGAACTAAGTTTTTAACTAAACCATTTTTAAAAGTAACTCTTCAATGTGACATTGCCAAATTCGTCCCTAACTTCTAGGTTGGGTTTGGGGTGTTACAGATATGGTATGAATTGTGTATGGAATGATATAATTTGGTTGCCTATTTGCACTTAGAAATGGTACCATTTATGTAATTGTAGGTATGTGCATTTTGGGTGAGAAATGTGGCTTTAAACTAGCCTATTTTTATCCACACGGTTGAGCACACGGGTGTGTGGCTCGACCGTGTATGACACAAGGCCTTAGTACACAGCCATGTGTCCCCGAATGATGAATTAAAAACCAAGTCAGTGAGTTACACGGCCTAGACACACGGGCGTGTGGTCAACCATGTGGCCAAGTCAGTATACCCTCCAGTTTTCACACGGCCTGTGACACGGGCGTGTCTATAGCCATGTGAGGTACACGACTTGGTCACACGCCTTTTTTGCATAAAAAATATCTAAATTTCCCAAAGTTCTCGTATGTTTTCGGTTTAGTCCTGAACCGCTTCTAAGCATGATTTAAGGCCTCGTAAGCTTTCATAAAGGATAATGCAATTGTGATTGAATGTGATATGTTTATGAATGAGAATTATTGAGAAATGAATGTTAATTGATGTGGTTTGATTGGTAATACTTCGTAACCCTATTCCGATGACGGATACGGGTTAGGGGTGTTACATGTTTGATTTCAGTCCTCATTGACTACATCTCTCCATTTATTTATCCAACCTATGACCACATATAGTATGGTCATCCACCATGGGCCTTTCCTAAGCTCTTTAAATATGTGGAGGTTGGTAAGAAGGGTTCTGCCAAAGCCTCTCCGACAACGGCGCCAACAACTTGATCGCCACCTTGATGTGCAAACATCGGACTGAAAATACTACAAAAAAAGATAGAAATGAAATGGTATCCTCATGTGTATGAGTCAGGGTGTAATATAGAAGTTACAACGAAACATAGAAGTATCCCAATGATCATACCTAATCGAGGCTGAATTAAACTAACTAATAATTTCTACACTAACAGGGTTAAACAATAATACTAGGAACTCACTTCAATTAACTTTCAGTTTAGAGTTCTAATGAATTAGCTAGTAATTAACCTAATTATTACCTCTCAGCCTTCAACTAAATTAACTAGTTGGCAGAAGCTACTTATCATTCAACCTCTCATCTTAAACCGAGATAGGTTAAAGGATGCTTAGTAGACTATTCTTTCAACCTCATCTACCTAAATAACTTTCTAAGGTCATCAATCCTAGGGTTTAATCTCACTCAATCTAATCCAACTAATTATCAAGTAAACCCTAAAATGTAATTACTCTTATATCTGCTCGTCAATTTCCCTAAGTTTTTAGTTCGTCATGGATCTAGATGCAAATTTCCTAATTTAAATTTAGACATTCAAATTAAATATCAAAATAAAAGAAAAAGGGAAAAGAGAAATTTGATAGTTGGATGTCGATTAAGTGCATAACTGAAAACCCATTAAACAGACGTTGAATTGAAGTCGATTGTAAGCAGAAACAACATAAATTATAAGATTTAATGAACAATCTAAAGACTGAAATTGAAATTAACATAAACCAAACCAAAGCAACAATTTCCCCTATTCAAACCTTAATCTAAGCAGAAAGACAATTAAACCAAGGGAAAAAATCCCTTAATTGAGTCCTACTCAATGCTATTTATTATAGCAGTATTATATAACTGAATTAGGTCAATTACAAATGACTTATTAAGATTCTATGGACTAAAATACCCTCAACTGTAAATTGGGCCTCATCAAATCAGTGTCGTGACATCCATAAGCTAGTGTCTCGACATAAAACAACGAACTGAGGTTCCTTGGCTTCAAAGTTGGATGTAGCAATATTGGAAGTCTGGTTTTGTGATATTAATACCTTGATGCTTATATTCTGCTTCGAAGTTGGTTGTCACAACATCCTCGTTGTATGTTATGACATTAAAGACTGTCCACTGACTCTATGGCCGAAATTAATGACATGCACACTTAATTAACTTTTTAGTTTTCCTTTAGGTCCGATTTGGCATAAAAGGTCATAAAACACATAAAAATACTCAATTTATTAACTTTAATTGACAAAGTACTAAAACAGAAAACTAATAAGAACACTATTAAATTACTTGAAAACACACTTATTAAGTGTTAAAAGATCCTAATTTGCCACAATGAATCGTGACATATCACTCCCTGAGTATGAATGTTGAGAATGAGTTCTCCCAACTCTATCATGCAATGGGAAAATGCCTCTTCGAGAATTGTGGAAGTCTGTTGAGGTTCACGCACTAGTTTGTTGTGCTTACAACTTAGCTTATTTTGATTTATTATTTTTAGCAAAGACATAAGCCTTCTCTTATAATACTGACAAATTGACTGAGAGCTTATTAATTAACTTATACTACAAAATTGGTGATTTGTTCTGAACATCAAAACTTGAACAACAAATTCTTCAGGAACATCTTTTGTGACCATGGTTGTTGTGTCGATCCTTTTCAGAAAGTCCTTTAAAGGTTCACCCTCACACTGCTTGATGAACATGAGGTAGGCAATAGGTTACTTCAATGTCTTATTCACCAAGAACTTGCTCATAAACAGTGTTATCAATTGCTCGAAACTCATGATAGAAAGATGTGGAAATTGCAAACACTATGCCTAAGCTAAGCCCTTTAATGTCATTGAAAATGCCCTACACTTAACTACACCCAAAGCCCTAAATATATTCATGTGATTCACATAATGTGCTAAATGGTTTTTGGGGGTCTCCTTAACCATCATACATCATTTTGGGAAATTTAAGTGTGAGGGGAACATGATGATGTAATATTTTCTTAGCTAAGGACTCATTTTTATACTTCTTCAGTAATCAAGATAATTTTAACTTTTGAAAATCCTTTAAATGTTTTTCTAACTTCTCTAATTTTTGCTCCGAGGTATTTTGACTAGAGCAACTATAACTATCATGATAGTCCTCACCATAGTTATCATCTTTGCCATCCATATCAACATCCTCATCTATTAAATTTTCATTACATTAGCCTGTATTCTATCGATCATATCTGAAATGGATGGATTCTTTGTAACGGCCCAATTTCAGTGATATTGAAACAGTGGTTTCGGAACCACAAATCTGAGCTAAAAAGAAATTTTATTTTAATAATATTGCGTAGTCTACAATATGATAGGAAGATCGTATGAAAATTCTGATAATAAGATTTTACCGATTATGTGATTAATTAGAGAAAGGACTAAATTGCATAGAATGTAGAAGTTAAATTCTAGTAGGGATAAGGATTAAATAGCTATGGAATTCAAAATGAGAGGTACTTATATGGTAATTAGACCAATAAGAAAAGTTAGTAGATATTTATGGATGAATCATCCATGGAAATTGAGAAAAAGAAAAGGACAAAATTGGAAATTGGGGAAATTAAAAGATGATAATTAGATTAAATCAAAATATCATCATTTTATCATCTTCTTCCCCAAATTTTCTATGGAAACCCTAGGAGAGAGGAAATAAACTTTCTTTGCTTAATTAGTTAAGTAATCAAGTCCCGTTTTTAGTAGTTTTTATATTTTTGAGATCAAAATAGTGTAAACTATTTGAATTAGGGATTAATTTGAAAAGATATCAAAGTGTAAAGTTTGTGCCATGGATGAGTATGTGAAAACTGAAAATTTATGGAAGAAAATGAAAGATTGATAGTATAGAAACAACTTTTACAAAGTAAATTTTCATGAAATTGAGATTCAAGGACTAAATTATAAAATTGTAAAATTCACGGAAAAATTTTAAATTTTGTGAAACATAAGTGTTGTAAATGATACATAGAAATTTTGGTTAGGCTTGAAACAAGGACTAGATTGCATGAATTTCATTTTCTAAGCCTAGGGACATAATTGTCATTAATGAAAGGTCTAGAGGCAAAATAGGAATATTGCCCAGGGAGTAAATTGAATTAAATTGAATACGAATTGTAGGAAATTGAAAATTAAATTTATTTATATAGATCCAGAAAATTCAAATATGAAGCTAGATCGAGAAAAAGAAAAGATTTCGAATTAGTAAATTTTTGTAGGAACAAGTATTGAGGTAAGTTCGTGTAACTGAATATTGAATATTGAATGTTTGAATTACGTGTTATATGATGTGGATGTTATGTAAATGTTCAATGTATAAAATGTAATACTACGCTTGGCATTGCTTGAGAAAAAGGATAAGTCCCGGTTGAATGAAGAAATTCGATGGATTAGTGTTAAACATGATTCTGCATGTGTTACAGACGGGATTTAGCTCAGACGAGTAATCTTAATAAGTGTCTCGAGCATCATGATATATAGTTCTGCGAGTATATTGATTGGTAGTAATTTCGCATATGTTGTGGACTACTGTAGCTCTGTGTGAGCATCCTGATACATGATTTGCCCGGTTGTGATCCTGTATACGTTGCAGACACAAACATGGCTCTTTGTGAGCATAATGATAATCGATCGGTTGTGATCTTGCATAAGTTAGACACAAACACAGCTCTGTATGAGCATCTAGACATACCTTACATGAACTTTATGAGATACAGCTATCCGGTGCTTTTATTACACTATTTTCCCGATTTAAAGTTCTTTGTGAACTAAAGGTTCTTTGTGAATTGTTACATGAGACATGGCTCTTTTGAGCAAACTTGATTAGCCCAGATATACTTCATAATACATGTTACACGATTTTCCCGAATGACTTGATAAGTGGCTAGAGAGTATCCATCGATATTTCTAGTAAATTCAACAGGCATAATCCTGATGTGAGAAATTAAACTTGAAAGGGTTGATCATGGAAATGTGTATATGATATAGAAATTGTATGAATGTGGGAATCATTACATGATGAGCTCATCCATGTTAATGTAATTATGTGAATTCACTTGACTAACTCAAATTTGTTGAAGTTGTGTGTTAAGCTAATAGTCCATTTGCTTGGATGCATGTATATGTATGATTAAATTTAATAAAGGCATATGGTAAGTTAAATTTCTACCACATGAACTTACTAAGCATTAAAATGCTTACTAGGTTTTATTTCTCTATTTTATAGTGCTTGGAAGCTCAAGAAGGTTAGAGATTGGTCAGAGTATCATTACGCTATTTAGCAGCTCATTTTGGTATTAATAGAAATATTACTTTGGTATAATGGCATGTATAAGCTATTAAGATCAATTTTGTTGTTAAGTTGGACAAATGAAAACTAGCCATTGGAGTGGCTAGTGATGACTTGATTTTTGTTATGTTTACAAAGTTAGGTTATAATTTTACGAATTTGTTTGGTATGGAATGTTTAATGCATGTTTTGAAAAGGTATGATTAAAAGTAAGAGTATAAGATAATGCATCATATTAGATGATTGAATTCGCTTGGAAATAATGCTTGAATTGGTTGGTTGATATTGGTAAATTTTAGTTCAGGTGAATAGTGAATTTGGGTGAGAAATAAGGCTTGGAAATAGCCTTCTTTTGTCCACACGAGTAGACACACGGGCGTGTGTCTTGACCGTGTGTGACACATGGCCTGATACATGGGTGTATAGTCTGGCTAGGTGTCCCCTACATCTTAAAACTGAGAAACAGAATGCTTAGAATTGACCACACGGGCAGAGACACGGGCGTGTGTCTCAGCCGTGTGAGGTACACGGCCTTAAACACTGGCATGTATCTTGGTCGTGTGAAAGCTACATCTAATTTTTGATAATTGAATTAACCACACGGCCTAGCACACGGGCATGTGACTTGGCCTTGTGACTTTTATTACTTCATGTTTTACAAGTCAGAGGTAAACGAGTGTGTGAAGCCACACAGCCTGACCACACGGGTGTGCCCCTTACCACACGGGCGTGTGACTCCTATAAGAAAAAAATTAAAATTTTGCAAAAAATTTCTTGAGATTCCAATTTAGTTTCGACTTGATTCCAATGTAAGTTTTGGGCCTCGAGGGCCCAACATTATGATTAATTTCGAAAAATGAATAGTAATTAACTTAAATTATCTAAAAATGTTCTCCAAACTCCGGTAATGCCTTATAACCCTATTTCGGCAGCGGATGCGGGTTAAAGGTGTAACATTCCTCCCTTCTGCGTTGGATTTTTCTCTTGATTTGTCCTATTTGCTCTGAGTTCCTTAATGAGCTTATTGTTCCTTTCATTTCTTTCATTCGCTCGCCTTTTCCTATCCATCTGCTCTTGGATAAACTTTTGTTGCTCTTTGTATCTCTTTTGCTAGGAATACATTTGCTCCTCCATAACTCTTATTCTCTCTTGCATGTCTAGATTTTATTTACTATTAGACTGATTATGTTAAGGCCTGATCCACCGATGATGCTCCAAGATGGTGCTAGTTCTCAGTTTATAGTACCAAGGGGAAATATTGATAAAACTACTGGTATGGATTTTGTTGATAAGATTTTTGTTGGTTTTTATCTCGTAGGTTGGTTTGGTTTTACGAGGGATATTGTTGACAAGCATGCAATGGATCCTAGTTCAATTTCTTGGTTCACTTCATGCTTGCTCCAATGTTATGACCAATGAGGATTGTAACTTGATCATTGGCAGGATTACACTCATTACTAAGAGAATCACTAGTACTTTGGTCCGCCATGTATGTCCAGGCTCACTGTACCAATTGTTAACCAGTAAGGTAAATAAGGGAAGAAGATGAAAGAAATATAAGGGAGAGAAGTATGAAAGTTGGGAAAAGGTCTTTGTTTTTTGGGGTAGACTCTATAGATTCAGAAGGAGAATTAAAAGGAAAAAAGTCCTAAGTGAGTTGTTTGCATGACCCTTTTATAGTAGGGAAAAACTTAGCTATGTGTCTTAAGATTGTTGGTATGGAAGTTTGATTTGATACTCTTGGAAATGAAGGAGATGTAATGCCCTAGGATGAGACATGTTAGGTCGACTACTAATCAATTACTTTGGGTTTCCGCATGGTTTTCACATAGTCTTAGCAAGGTTATCCCTTTCTAAGGTTTGCTGAGTTGGAGTTTGCAAACTAGCCTAGATTCACATATGTTCAGCTTTCTATGGACAATAGTCAAATTCGTGAGGTTTGCTTTAATGTGTATGAAGCCCATTACACAATGTATAATAAATTTATATGAGTAATTGAGCCATGTCGACATACAAATACTCATATTCAATGAAAGAGCAGATTATTTACAAGTCCTCAAACATCAATTTGCTTGAATAAACATTCTTTAAAGACAACTAGAATGGCTCCTTCAAAGCTTTCCTAAATACCTCACCAAATGTTAATGAAAGCAAGATAAATCTATATTTTTAATGTATTTATTTTGGGCTAATTATCGAATAAGATGTTGGTGTGTTGAAATTCAAATCATACAAAAAGGGGTTAAAATGGAACAAAAAGCAAAGAGGAGGGGTAGATTGAAAGATTAAAGATTTGAAATTGGCTTGATAAAGATTGAATAATTGAAGATTAAAAAATTGTTTGGATAAAGATCAAATTATTTTTGATATTGTCAAAATCCTGTAATTAATTTAAAATTGATCTTTAGTTTAAATTTGATTTTTAAATTTTGATTTATGTAGTGATAATGTTTAGGAAAAATCTAGCTAAAATTGAGCATTAGAAGTAGCTACAAATACTTAGTGGCGATGACCACTGGGAAAAACTTGGCTTTTGAATAAAAACAATTCCTTTATTTTCTTCATTCTTGTGTTAGTAAATTTGGCATTCTGCCATTCTTTTTCCATTTTTAGCATTTTGGCTAAATTGCCTCCCAAGTCCTTTCCCTTTTTCACTTTCAACCATTTCTATTAAAAAGCTACTTCTATACTCCATCTAGCATGATTAATTTCATGCTTAACTAAGTCCTATTTAGCCTTAGTTAGGTTATCGCTTCGACGAAATAATCGTGAGATGTGAGCCCACACTAAATATTTTGCAATTTGGTATTCTCTATCTCTCTAGTATGTGGGATAGTACAAATTCGTCCCTTAAAGTTGTTTCAATTTCAATTCAAAAAGTGAGCGTTGGGTTGGAATGTTTGGCGTATATTTGGGAAGTTGATTTGACCGTGTTGTATTCAAAATCCTGCGAACAAATTAGCATGTTCAATTCAAAAAAGTTGGTTGGATTCCCTTAGGGGAGATAGTGATAGGATTTAAATGACCCATGCAATTGAGGCCATTGATTCGAGTTGGGATTTTCGTATAGCAAGGCTATCAAAGTCTTAAATTACGGGCACGTGTCATGTGATTAGAAATTCGACAAGGGTCGATTTGTAAGTCATACCAAAATCGACTACAAGAGGAAAAGCTATAGGTTTGAGGCGTCTTCAATCATTATAACCATCCTACTGGTTGGAAGGGAAATTTTTTTTCAAGGACTAGTTTGAGTTCTACCGAGGCTAAAGCTAAGCTTTAATATATTTTATTTACCAATTTATTTTATTCGCTTAATTTAATTTTGCAATCTAAAATTTGTTTTCATTTTATTATATTACACATTTATTTATTTTATTTTTCCTATCAACTAAATTCCCCATTTTTCATTAATTTTATAGCTTTGCACATAAACAGTAAAACTAGAAACTCAATCCCTGTGGGATCGACCTTACTACTTTATACTACTATTCAATTAAATTAGAACGTCAGAATTAGGGATTCTAGAATTTGAACCGAAAATAAAGAAGTTGGCTTGAACATTATGAAGAGAAGCTATTTGACGTGGTAAACGACCACATCCTGACTTTGAAGTATGATCTTATACTGAAGATATTTTCTCATTCAACAAACCAGATGTAATGGCAGATCAAACTATATGCCAACCCAAAGCAGCATTAGATTAACAATAGCCACTATGCATAACTTATCCAGCGGGTGAAGCACCGTTCGAGTTAAAATCGGCTTAATTCATTTATTGTAAACTTTTCACAGTTTGAAAAACTAGAATCCCCACACTCATCTTAAAGAATTCCAGATGGTTTGTTTAAGCATGAAACCACAAGGAGTAACCAAGGATCAAATTAAACTCCGACCTTTTCCTTTTTCATTAGCCAACTCTACTAGAGAATGGCTATTTTAATTACCTCAAGTATTGTTGGAATACAACAAAAGGAGACATAATCACTTTATGGCCATTGGGAGTGATACAAGAAGTTGTGTGCAAGTTTCCCACAAACATGGCCTAATTGAACAGTCACTTTCATAGTTTTCTAATAGGGGTTACTCCCAATGGAAATGAAAATGATATATGCTGCCAGTGGCGGGGCACTTGTAGATATGACACCCTAAAGAGTGAGGGAATTAATTTTGAAAATGGCCATAAATTCTCAGCAATATCGATCATTTATAGAACCTACGAGAAGGGTTCATGAGCTAAGTAATCCTTCTTTAGTAAATAAGATTGATGTGCTTACTAATGTAGTTAAAAACTTTGTTGCAGGAAAATGAATCTAGCTCAATTATGTGGAATTTGTGCCATGCTTGCTCATCCAATTGACTTGTGTTCAATCTTACATGAAGACACAACAACACAGGTAGATGTCATTCAGAACTTCCCATGGCCACCTCAAAAGTGTTATGATCCATATTCGAACATGTACAATACAAGGTAAAAGGACCACCCAAATCTAAGATATGGGTCAAACTGTAACGCCCCAAAAATTTAAGTCTTTAATTTTTGCTTGTTATGACACAAATTACATGTTTTCTTTAATGGCCAAGTGATTTGGGTGTGTTGGGAGTGTTGGAGAAGCCTGGGTTCAAGTTTTGGCTTTTGCAAAATTTTTAATTTTGCTCTTAAATGAATCTGGACACTAGTATTTAGGCTTTGTAAATAATAGTGCTTGTATTACGACACAAAGAGAGCTTGTGGTCTAGTGGTAAGGTGACCTGATGTGTAATTGGGAGGTCTGAGGTTCAAGTCCTAAGATGCGCAATGGAGTGTTTATTTTGCTGCTTGAGCTGTGTAGGTAGTGGAGTTGGACTAAAACACAGCTAAGGGGGAGTTTGAATAGATTTTGTATGGAGTTGTTAGGGGAGTTGAGGAGTAAATCAAGGAGAATATCATGGAGAGATTAAAGGGGTGATTTATGGAGGAAAAATAGGAATTTGAGGAGAAGGGGAGTGTGTGCTGAAAATGGGTCTTTAGGCTTGGGAATTTCGATTTTGGTGGAGTTGAATTCAGCACTTGCCTCTTTGAGCCAAATTGGTATAGTGTGTTGTGGCTGTTCTTTTCTTTTTCAGTAGCTACTCCTATACTGCCTCTTTCCCTCTTTTGTTTTAGTGCATTTTTGGTAGCCGTGTGTTTTGAGCTTGTTCTTCTTCTCTTATTTTGTAGTACCAAATCACTTTCCTTCTTTTAACTCACTTGTGCTCTTTCTTTAGCCGAATAGGTGTTTCTCTTTTGGTCTCATTTTTCTGCCTAGCATTGCTCCTCTTTTCTCAATTCTTTGCCGAATTGAACTTGTTCTCTCACCATTCGTTCCCTTTAGGTTTTTCTCCTAACCAATTCTTTCTTTTTTCTATTTCTTCTTTGTTTCGTTTATTTTGGCTTATAGTATTGGTTGAGATATCGACTTTACTTTGCTTCTATGATCAGTATATAGGTTGGGGGTAACGATAACATTTGGTAAGTTTGTTGAGTACTTCTGATCCACTCCATTCTTTCGATATACTCAAGTTTTCTTTTTAAATGAGTATTTTTCTTTGGTGTTCACTCTTGACTGACTTTCTTCCCTCCTTATTTTAGGTGGTATCACCAGTGGTTCATAGATCTTCACAAGGAGTGAAGGGATTTTTCTAGGGGTAATGTTTACAGCCACACTTTTCTTTATCTCGCAATCTAAGGTAAACTTATGGGCTAGTATTTTAAGGTGAAGGCCGAATGCCCATTCTTCCCTATCCCTAATTTTGGGACTTATTTAGATATTGGTTAGTGGATTCTAGCCTATTGTTTCTGCAAATCTTGTCAATGGGTCTTGTTGTTAAAGCTGCTTTCCTTAAGGAAGGCGTAGTTAACTGTTGATTAACATTTTAAACAAGCATAACCACACTCGTTGATTAAGGCAATTATTGAAACTTCTTTTTGGGAGTAAGTGTTGTAAGTGGGAGTAACGTATTACCAAACGTTTAACTAAATGCCTTGATTAGTGTAGGTTGGTGTTCAAGGGCTATTCGCAAGCTATCACAAATAGGTGTGTAACCGTACACCAAAATATGTTACTGTCAAAAAGCTAGAAAGGTGTGTAATCACACCCCTCTCAACTGTAGATCAGAAAAAGCCAAAAAGCTGGAAAGTACGGCGTTTGATGCCACATAAGCATGTGACTGCTCGAGTGGTAAACTGAGCCCACAAATCGTGGGTGTAAAACAGTAGTAGCTACCATGAGCATTCTCATAGGCTTTAGCTGTGGCCTTGTTGGGTCGAAATGGGCCTGTAGGCCTAATGAGCTCGTGGGCCCCACACAGATTAAATCGCGATACGTGGAAAATACTGGATTGGGCTATGTAGTTTGCATAGCCATAGCTAAATCTGGGCTAAATGGGCCACACGAGCTTGTAGGCCTACTGGGGTCGGGTAATAGGCCTTGAGCCCATTTACACTGTTATGATCGTTTAAGTTATGTAAGTCACTCTAGGCAACAGTAGACCTTCTAAGAGGTCGGTTTGTGTACCAAAATACCCACAAAGTGTAAAATTATTATTTTACCCCTAGTTGATAAAAATGACTGTTATACACCTAGAGGTAGATTGACTGATATATTTATGATATAAACATGACTGTTTTTATGCATAACATTCTACATGCACATATGATTTATGACATGACATACTGCATGGGATTGGGATACTGTTATGGAGGAAGTATACTGTACTAGTGGCTTTGCCACATATACTGTTACTGGCAGCAATGCTGCGATACTGTTACTGGCAGCTACGCTGCGATACTGGTGTGTTGGCTGGGTGGGTCGATTTAATCCCCACATGGTGTGTTAATGGTACAGAGTGGTGTGCTTAGTTGGATTGGGGTCGGTTGCGCTGTTGCATTACTGCAATGTATTGTTACTATATTGGGCTAAGGCCCACACTGATACTATATTGGACTAAGGCCACACTGTACTGTTTCTGAATAGGGCTCTGGGCCAGACTGTTACTGCATTCGGTAAACCGATTGACTGATGGGGGAATTGCACACTGAGTTTTCGTGAACTCACCCTTTCTTTTTAACTGTGCAGGTAATCCCTAGCCGTAGGCGATTTGGGGCTGCGAGGGACTTAGAGATGGCCATACTACTGTAGTTAACTTACAAATGGTTTTAATTACATTTACGGTTTCGCGTTGGGTTTTAATTATGTAATAAAGCCATTCATGGGATTTAATTTTTAAAGTGGGCTTTGTTCACTTATTTTAAACTGTTAGTTTATGAGAAGACGTGTTTTCAAAATAATAGCTGCTTTTAAAGACACGCAATTCAAAACTTCAAAGTTTTCCAAAAGCTTTCGCAACCTAAACCAGTTTAATACACCAAAGGCAAATGTTTTGACAAGATGATTTGATAATAGTAAAGAACTTAATTCACTAAAAGTTTACTATAAAATCAAAAAAGGGTTTTTAACTGATGACAAATTTTGATTCATAAATTCTGATTTTCTGAAAAGCGTTATGATGTAGTACGCTAAATTAGGCCATAATGTTTAGGCTGGGTTTGGGGTGTTACATTTAGTGGTATCAGAGTCAAGTTGTAAAACTCGGCTGTGGAATGGGTTTTTGAAAATGCTTGGAATCGCTAGAAAACTGTTCTTGAAATGCTTTGTAAGGTTTACAAGTGTGGCCCACTAAGTCTCTGGTGCCAAATCTGTAAGTTTTCTTGATAACTGATGACTGTTTAGACTTAAATACTACACTAAAATTACTTTAGATATGAGACTGTACTGTGACACTCTAGTTAGAGTAAACTAAAACTGTAAGAAACTGAAAACTGTAGTGAGACCTCGATTTGCGAAAATAACCCTAATTACTGTTTCTCATAAAACATCTGTTAATAATTACTGAAATTGTAAAATTGATACATAAGATTTCTAAAACAGATAATACGCAATAAAAAATGAGCACTAGAGGTACTCGTGGAAGAGCTACGAGAGGCCGCGGTAGAGGCCGTGAAAGTGCTAAGGCTGGGTTTCCAGCATTAGACCACATGCCTAATGTTGAGGCAAGAGGGCACCAGCTTCACCGGTAACTGAGACAGGATCATACGATCGAACGGTTGGGGATGATGCACTATCCCAAGCTATGCTTCGAATTCTGGAGAGGGTCGCAGGGACCAACACGAGTGCTATGGGCTGAGTGTCAATTTTAGAACGATTCCGGTCAAATGGAGCGGAAATCTTTAGGGGTATTTTTGGGGTAGTCCCTAATGCGACTGAACACTAGTTGGAAGCCACAGAAAGAATAATGGACGACCTCGAGTGCACTTCTGAGCAGAAACTAAAATGTGTAGTCTTTACTATGGGACGAGGCCTATCAGTGGTGGCTGATTGTTAGAGAAGATACTCAGGCCGATCGGTTAACGTGAGAATTCTTTAAGGTTGCTTTTCAAGGAAAGTACTAGGCACAAGTTATGTGGACGCCCGAAGAAAGGAATTTCTAAACTTGACCCAAGGAAGTAAGACTATGGCAGAATATGAGGCAGAGTTCTTACGACTTAGCCGCTATGCTCATGGGATGGTGGCAACTGAATATGAATGCTGTGTGCGATTCGATGACGGCTTCTAAAATGAGTTACGAGTCTTGATAGCTCCGCAGAGGGAGTAAGATTTTGCTACCCCAGTAGAAAAGGCAAAAATCGCCAAGGACATAAAGCACTCTGAGGTGAGAATCGTGAAAAGGATAGGGGCAAAAATAAGAGGGATTTAGGGCCCTCAGGTTCTTTTGATGGGTCTAAAAAAAAGGCCAAGTTTGACGGGCCAGTCCAAGCTTTTGTGAGATCCCAGCCTTGTGTGTGGGTCTATGGAGCATCAAGTTAAGAATTATCCTAAGAGACCTGTTTCAGTGCAAGCTATAGGACAAGGCTATGTACAGCCAGTGAGAGGTGTCCAGTAACCACCGAGAGGTCGTGGTCAGGCCAGAGGTGGAAATGGTATGGGACGAGTTCGTGGAGCACCAGGTAGAGGTGCTGGTAAAATTGAGGCAAGGCAACTAGCCATGGTATATGTTGCATGTCTCCAAGAGGAGGGTGATGCCCCAGATATTATAACTTATACGTTTTTAATTCATAATGTACCTTACACTGCTCTGATTGATATTGGGTCTACGCATTCATACATTGCATGCACTGTGTCTAGAACCTTGGGTATCTTGTGTGAGAGTACTGTTAATGAGATGACTGTGATAAGTCTACTAGGAAAGTTGGTAAAGGTAGACAAATGGATTTGATGGAGCTACAGTTTGATGAATTCAACCTAATCTTGGGGATGGATTGGTTCGTGAAACATCGAGCAAGTTTGGATTCTACGGCTAAGCGTATGATATTGAAGACTTCTGAGGATGAGGAGGTGGTTGTGATTGGGGAGCAAAGGTATTATCTATCAAATGTAATCTTTGCTTTAAGGGCCGAGAAAATTGGTTCGCAAGGGTTGTGAGGCGTTTCTAGCCTACATTGGTGTATCTAATTGTCAGGGTCCTTCTGTCGAAGTTATTAGGACTGTAAAGGATTTTCTTGATGTATTTCCTGATGAGCTCCCTAGGTTGCCTTCGAAACGTGAGGTCGATTTTGGTATTGAGCTCCTGCCCAGAGCAGCTCCACTATCTATCGCCCCTTATAGGATGGCACCGAAGGAGCTGTTGGAATTAAAGGCTCAAATTCAAGTGCTACTAGACCGAGGATTCATTCGACCTAGTGTGTCTCCATGGGGAACACCAGTTTTTTCGTGAAAAAAAAGGATGGATCCATGCGCATGTGCATCGATTATCAGCAACTGAATAAACTAACTGTCAAGAATAAGTATCCTTTGCCGAGGATAGATGATTTGTTTGATCAACTACGAGGAGCTTCGGTTTTCTCCAAAATCGATCTCTGTTCTGGGTACCATCAACTGAAAGTTAAAGAGGCTGATGTCTACAAGACATCGTTTAGGACTCATTATGGTTACTACGACTTCCTAGTAATGTCGTTTTGGCTAACGAATGCACTAGCAGCCTTCATGGACCTCATGAACTGAATGTTCCAACCCTATCTAGACCGATTCGTGGTGGTGTTTATAGATAACATTCTGGTGTATTCAAGAACCAAAGATGATCATGATGCGCATCTCCGAGTCGTTCTGCAGAATTTAAGGGAAAAATAGTTATTCGCTAAGTTCAGTAAGTGCAAATTCTGGCAGCGAGAAGTGACATTTTCGGGTCATGTACTGTCTGCTGAGGGAATCAGAGTTGATCCTAAAAAAATCAAAGCTGTTCTGGATTGGAAACCATCGAAGACCGTATCTGAAATTTAAAGTTTCCTAGGTTTGGTTAGGTATTACAAACTATTTGTAGAGGGGTTTTCATTGATTACTGCACCACTGACTAAATTATTGCGTAAGGGAGTATCGTTTAATTGGACTGATACGTAGTAAGAAAGTTTTGAGAAATTGAAAAAGGTTCTAACTGAGGCCCCTATCTTAATACAGCCAGAATCTGGAAAGGAATTCACTATCTATAGCAATGCATCACACGTCAGTTTAGGATGTGTGTTGATGCAAGAGGGTAAAGTGGTGGCATATGCATCTCGCCAACTTAATACATATGAGGCGAACTACCCCACGCATGACTTGGAGTTGGCTGCGGTGGTATTCGCACTGAAGATTTAGAGGCATTACCTATACGATGAGAAGTGTACTATTTACACGGATCACAAAAGCCTCAAGTACCTCCTCACTCAGGAGTTAAATCTTAGGCAGCGTAGATGGATTGAGCTGCTTACGGACTATGAGTGCTTAATTAAATACCATCCCGGTAAAGCTAATGCAGTAGCTGACGCACTGAGCCGTATAGTTGTATCTAACTTAAGAGCGATGTTTGTTCGTCTCAGCTTGTTCGATGATGGCAACTTGTTGGCTGAACTACAAGTTAGACCGACGTGGACTAAGCAAATTAAGGGTAAACGGTTGATGGATGAGACACTGGTTTCTCATTTTCAAAAAGTTGAGAATGGGGAGACTTCAGATTTTGGGCTAAATAGTGATGGAATACTGTGTTTCTGTGGGAGTGTTTGTGTATCGAAGGACTCTAATTTAAGACTGTCTATACTACAAGAGGCGCATAGTTGTCCTTATGCTATGCATCTTGGCAGAAACAAGTTATATCGAGATTTACGTGACCTATAGTGGTGGCCAAGACTGAAGCGCAAAGTTACTAATTTTGTGAGCAAGTGTTTGACAAGCCAGCAAGTTAAGGCTGAGCATTAGCTGCATTTAACGCCTGGAAGTGGGAAAGGGTAACTATGGATTTTGTTAGTGGGCTACCTTTAACGTCTACTAAGAAGGATTTGGTATGGGTTATTGTAAATCAATTTACTAAATCTGCCCATTTTATGCTGGTCCGTACTGGTTACTCATTGCAGAAGCTAGCTAAGTTGTATGTGGCTGAGATTGTAAAACTGCATAGGGTACCAGTCTCTATTATATTTGACAGAGATCCTCGTTTCACGTCTCAGTTTTAGAAGAAGTTACACGAAGCACTGGGTATAAGATTAGACTTCAGTACTGCGTTCCATCCTTAGATTGATGGTCAGTCAGAAAGGGTGTTTCAAATACTGGAGGACATGCTAAGAAGCTGTGCAATAGATTTCCAAGGCAATTGGGAAGACTACTTGCCGTTGGCAGACTTCGCATATAACAATAGTTACCAGTCCAACATTCAGATGGCATCGTACAAAGCATTATATGGTCATAGGTGTCGTACTCCCACCAGTTGGACTGCGTTGGGTGAGCGATGAGCTCTGGGTCTTGAGTTAGTCTCTGATACTGAAGATAATATAAGATTAGTTCGAGATCATTTAAAGATAGCATCAGACAGATAGAAGTCGTATGCAGATTTGAAGCGTAAGGAGATTGGGTACTCTGTGAGGGATTATGTCTTTCTGAAAGTCTCACTATGGAAGAAGATTCTAAGGTTTGGTCAGAAGGGAAAACTAAGCCCTAGATTTATGGGGCCCTACCGTATACTAATGCGTGTGGGACCGGTTGTCTATCAACTTGAGTTGCATCCATAATTATATCGGATTCATGATGTGTTCCACGTCTCCATGCTGAGGTAGTACTGCTCTGATCCCACACATATAATACCAGTTGAGGAGATCGAGGTTAGGCTAGATCTGACCTTCGAGAAGGAACCAGTGCAAGTAATGGATCGTGATGTTAAGGTACTAAGGAGGAAATCTGTCCCACTGGTTAAGGTGCTTTGGTGTAGTCACGATTCAGAGGAAGCCACGTGGGAACCAGAGGAGGCAATGTGACAACACCCTCATCTATTTTGATCAGGTAAATTTTGAGGCTAAAATTTCTTTAAGGGGGTAGAGTTGTAACACCCCCAAAAAATTTAAGTCTTTAATTTTTGCTTGTTATGACACAAATTGCATGTTTGCTTTAATGGCTAAGTGATTTGGGTGTGTTGGGAGTGTTGGAGAAGCCCGGGTTCAAGTCTTGGCTTTTGCAGAATTTTTTATTTTACTCTTGAATGATTCTGGACACTAGTATTTAGGCTTTGTAAATAATAGTGCTTGTATTGTGACACAAAGAGAGCTTATGGTCTAGTGGCAAGGTCGCATAATGTGTAACTGGGAGGTTTGAGGTTCAAGTCCTAGGATGCGCAATGGAGTGTTTATTTTGCTGCTTGAGCTGTATAGGTAGTGGAGTTGGACTGAAACACAGTTAAGGGGGAGTTTGAATAGATTTTGTATGGAGTTGTTGGGGAGTTGAGGAGGAAATCAAGGCGAATATCATGGAGAGATTAAAGGAGTGATTTATGGAGGAAAAATAGGAATTTGAGGAGAAGGGGAGTGTGTGCCGAAAATGGGTCTCTAGGCTTGGGAATTTCGATTTTGGTGGAGTTGAATTTGGGACTTGCCTCTTTAAGCCGAATTCGTATAGTGTGTTGTGGTTGTTCTTTTCTTTTTCAGTAGCTAGTCCTATACTGTCTCTTTCCCTCTTCTATTTTCACACATTTTTGGGTAGCCGAGTGTTTTGGGGTTGTTCTTCTTTTCTTATTTTGCAGTACCGAATCACTTTCCTTCTTTTTACCTCACTTGTGCTCTTACTTTAGCCGAATAGGTGTTTCTCATTTGGTCTCATTTTTCTACCTAGCATTGCTCCTCTTTTCTCAACCCTTGCCGAATTAATCTTGTAACGCTCTAATTTTTGGGATTTCTCAGGTTTAGTGTGATTTTAGTGAAGTTGTGAAATTTTGTGTTTAGACTGCTAAATTTGTGTTAAAGTATGCTAGTGGGCCTTTAGGAGGCCCAAACCCCGGTTAAAATTCGCTAAAAATAGCAAAGCATGTTTTTAAGTGAAATGGGGAAGTGGATCAAGAGGGCTCTTAAAGAAAACTTGGTAAAAATTGTCATAAAAGGAGCCTTGGTAGAGTGGCAAGGAGGTGCCATTAAGCTCCTAAAAAAGTGGGGCCTAAGTGGTGCAGGAGGTCCATGGTACGAGTTGCAAGGTAAGCATTAAGTTCTTTTATTTTTATGTGCATGTGTGCTAAGTGTTGGCACTCAAGTGGGACCCTGGCAAGAAGAGTTTAAACTGTTCAAGAGAGTGAATCAAGGAGTGAAGTAAGGGGATTTAAATTTGAAAGGAAGTGGCCGGCCAAGGGATTCTGTAGAGTGAAAATTCGGTATGCAACTCTAGGCATAGCACAATCGGCATTTGGGTCTCTTTTGTGCCCATTTCTTTAGGTTAGTGAGTTCTTCCCTTTTGCCGATTCTATTTGGCACATTAGGGTTCTTTTGGTCACTCTTTTCTTGCTTTTCTGACCTAGTACCTGCATCTCACACCCAAGAAACCCCCACTATCGATTTCTCCATTTTGACAAAAATCACTTTTCTGTTTTCTTCTTCTCACAATTTCCTTCTTCTCATCTTGCTTCTTAAACCAATTCTATACCATTAGTTACCTTTCAAGCTGAATTCTTCTCTTCTTCTATAAGCCTCTGTCGACCATCTTTCTACCAAAATCCCTCACATAGCCAAATATTCATTTGACCGAAACTACACCATAGCTGAATACTCTATGTGACCGAGACCATACTCTTTTGCTCACCTGTTGACTAAAACCTATCACTTCTTCTTCTCTCAGATTCTCTAGTAAAGCTGAACCCCTCATCACCTATTGTTTGTGCCGACAATTCATCCCCTACTCCTCTGTTGTGTCGACAAGGACATCTAGGTGTAGATCTAAAAGCCGAATACTTTAGAGCCTTACTTTGTTGTTGTTAGGGCTAGATATGCTGTGGATCTAGGTTGGTAAAGGTGTGGAAGTGATTTTCTTCAAGGGGAGACATTGGTAAGTGGTTTAAAACTTGGATATTGTCGATTTCTTTACATCTTGAGGAGTAGCCGAAATCCCTAAATCCTTAAGGGGCTCTGTCGACTTGGTCTATGGTTAACATAGGGTTATATTTTGATTCTTTTACATGTTAGTTAGCAAAAGCGGAGGGCCATCAAGGAACTAAAGGAATCGATTCAACCGGATCTAGATCTAAGGGGATCTAAATCGGCAAGGTAAGATTTTAAGGCCATTAAGGGTATTGGCCGATTGTGGTAAGGGACTTTTTGCAGTGATTTTCGTAGATCTGTTGGTTAATCGATTAGGTAATGGATTGTAGGGATTATTGCATAGGAGATTTCATCAGTGGAATCGCAAACAGGTGTGTGTATCGAACACCCCTTCATTGTTCAATTCAGCAAAAGTCGAAAAGCCAAAATGCTGAAGTTCTGGCATTTCGAGGGCTTGTGAGCGTGCGAACACTTTCAAGTTGGTAGGGCTACGTTGGATCTGACATCGGTATTGGTAGGTGGGTTGACTGAATAATTTCGAGTACTACAGTAAGTTGGGCCTCGGTGGGCTGAATATGGGCCTAATGGGCTTTTGGACCCATTTGGGGTAAAAATAGGTTTAAAGGTATTTATAACAGACTATGGACATAAAAACTACTAAAACGAGTACGTGACTATGGATTAAGGTTTAGATGGGCCTAAAGGGCTAATTGGCATGATAGGGCCCATTAGGGGTTTTAGGGCCTAAAAGCTAAGACTATTAAACAGAGTTAACTGAGCTTTTGTAACGGCTACAGGATTAGTAGAGACTGTAATAAACATAAAAACTGTAATAAGGGAGAAAATTACTGAAATACCCCCTTAGGGTGTGAAATTACAGTTATACCCCTAGGGTTAATTCTGTGTGAAATGCATGATATTCTGTTTCTGTATGTTATATGTCATAACATGTATACCTGTTGCATGGGATATGGGTTATGTTGATGGAGGAAGTGTTCTGGTGGCCTCGCCACATATATCTATTCTAGTGGCTTTGCCACATTATCTGTATCTGGTGACTCTATTACAATATTTGAGCAGCAATACTGCGACTGTGGTGTGTTGGCTGGATGGGTCGAGTTATTCCCCACATGGTGTGTTGGCTGGTAGGGTGGTGTGTAGCCGTTGGGTGGGTCGAGTAGTCTCCCCACATGATATGGGTTTGCATGCGTACTGATATTTTGTACTGTTCTATTCTGGGCTTATGAGCCGTACTGCTATCTGAATAGGGCTACAGCCTAGTATCTGTTATCTAAATAGGGCTTCGGCCCAGTATCTGACTGAGACTCGATTGGGCTTAGGCCCAATGGACTTGAGTTGACTTGGGCTATGGATGGGCTTCTGCACACGCTGAGTTTTCCAAACTCACCCTTTTCCATTCCCTCTTTGCAGGTGAGCCCTAGTTCGTAGACTTGGATGCTGGGAGGGATTTAGAGTGGCCACGAAGACTAAACTCGGTTTTAAATTGGTTTATTATTCTATATTTTAATTACTTGTTTTACATTCAATATGGGTTGTAATAAGACCATTTTAACTTTTCTATTTGGGTTTTTATCTTCTTACTTATGCCTGTTTTACTACAACTATATTGATACACATTTTCAAAAACTAAACAAATGTTTTCATAATCAACCTGGCAATACAAGCGACTAAGCAAGATAATAATAGTAAAATGAATCGATTAACAAGTGAGTAGAAAGTAAGTCGATTAACCATTAAACCGGGAATTTCAAAAATTAAAGTGTTGTTTTACGAAGCTCACCAATAGACTTAATAACTAGGCAATGTGACTTAGCTAGGTGATGTAGCTCACCAGACTTGGCCATAACGTCTAGGCCGGGTTTGGGGTGTTACATTTAGTGGTATCAGAGCCAAGTTGTAACAACTCAGTTGTGGATCGGGTCCAAAGAGACTTTCAAAATTTTTAAGCTCAAAAAAGGGTACTTTTAGAAAAATCAGATTTTCTGTTTTAAAAGTGATCTTTTTTCATACTTGTCTTTTCTAAAATTAATATGTTTTGAGAAATCGATTTCAAAAGGTTTAAATCTTTATGAATTTTTTTGGAATTTGATAATTCGAGAGGTGGCACACTGAATCCCCGGCACCGAGTCTGTAAGTATTTTTTTCTGCCCTAAATACTATTCTGTACTGAAGACGATACTGTAGATAGTACTGAGCCTTAGATATAATACTATAGATAAGTTAGTATTAAGGCTACAAACTGAGACTGTACGGTAAACTAAACCCTAGGAAACTGAGACAGTAGTTAGACTACGATTGCGTGAGAACAACTTTTGAAACTGTATCTGTTCATAAAATATTCTGTAATAAGAATTGAAACATTCCACTAATGTCATAAAATTCGCAAACTAGATAATCGATATGAGTACGAGAGCTGCTCGTGGACGAGGCCGTGGACGAGGCCGAGTTAGTGCTCAAGCTGGATCTTCGTTTTCTGGGCACATGCCAGCTGAGAAAGTGCGAGCTCTGCCAGCGACGGAGACTGGGTCTTAAGATAGGGCTATAGGGGACGACGCCCTATCCCAAGCCATGCTGAGGGTGTTAGAGAGGGTCGTTGGAGCAAGCACTGGAATTGTGGCTAGAGGGTCTATTTCTGAGTGACTCCGGGCTAACGGAGCTGAGGTTTTCAGGGGCATATCTAGAGTAGCCCCAAACGTGGCTGAGTACTGGTTGGAAGTCACGGAGCGAATAATGGATGATCTAGACTGCTCAGTGGAGCAGAAATTGAAAGGTGGGATGCCGTTGCTGCGAGACGAGGCATATCAGTGGTGGATCACCGTGAGAGACGGTACCTCAGCTGATGGGGTAACTTGGGAACTGTTTAAGAAGTCCTTTAAGGTGAAATATGTTGGAGCTAGCTATGTGGATGCATGTAGAAAGGAATTCCTGAACCTAACCCAAGGCAGTAAGACCGTTGCTGAGTATGAGGAAGAGTTTCTGCGATTGAGTGCTAGTGGTATTGTTTCCACTGATTATGAGTGTAGTGTTTGTTTCGAGGATGGTCTCAAAGATGAGTTGAGGGTGCTGATAGCTCCGCAGAGGGAGCGCAACTTTGCTGCATTGGTGGAGAAGGCTAAGATAGCCGAAGAGGTGAAACGAACTGAACGATAGAACCGCGATAGCGATCGCAATCGTTTTAAGAGAGATTCTGGACCATCGGGTACTGCAAATAGGAACTTTAAGAGAGCTAGAGTGGAAGAACCAGTTCGAGCTGTGTCGGTAAATACTGTGAGACCACAGCCTTGTAGGGTTTGTGGTAAGGTACATCTGGGCGAATGTAGGAAGCGTAGTGGAGCTTGTTTCCGGTGTGGGTCTATGGAACACCAAGTAAAAAATTGTCCACAGAGGCCAGTTCAGAATCAAATTATTGACCAGAGGGTTGCTCAGCCTGTACAAGGAGGACTGCCACCGCCAAGGGGCCGTGGTCAAGGTAGAGGAGGCAACGGTAATGGACGTGGTCGTGGAGCACCTGGCAGGAGCGCCTGTAATACTGCGGCTCGTCAGCCAGCCTTAGTGTATGCTACTCACCTTCGAGAGGAGGGTGATGCACCAGATGTTATAACTGGTACGTTCTTAATATCTAGTATGCCATATACTGCTTTGATTGACGTGGGTTCAACACATTCATATGTTACTTGTGAGATTTCCGGGTCGTTGAGTGTGCACTCTGAGGAGACTGTGAGTGGGGTAACTGTGATTAGTCCTTTTGGTCACTCTGTCGTGGTAGATAAACTCTTTAGGGATGTGCCTTTAGAGACTCAAGGTAGGATCTTTTTGGAAGACTTAATGGAACTACCTTTTGGAGAATTTGATCTGATACTGGGTATGGACTAGTTAACTAAGCACAAAGTGACTCTGGATTGTACGGCTAAGAGGATGATATTGAGAACAACCGAGGGTAAGGAGGTGATGGTTATTGGGGAGCGAAGGGACTATTTGTCCAATGTGATTTCTGCCTTAAGGGCTAAAAAGTTGATTCGCAAGGGTTGCGAGGCATATTTGGCATTTGTGAGTCAAATTGAATCTGAAGGAGTGACAGTAGAGACAGTTAGAACTGTTAATGAGTTTCAAGATGTTTTTCCTGAGAAGCTTCCTAGATTACCTCCTAACCGAGAAGTTGAGTTTGGGATCGATCTATTGCCTGGAACAACTCCAGTGTCCATTCCGCCTTACAGAATGGCACCAAAGGAGCTAGTGGAACTGAAAGCTCAGATTCAAGAACTGTTAGATAGGGGCTTCATTAGACTGAGTGTGTCTCCATGGGGAGCACCAGTGCTGTTTGTGAAAAAGAAGGATGGAACGATGCATATGTGCATCGATTATCGCCAGTTGAACAAACTGACGATAAAGAATAAGTACCCTCTACCGAGAATAGACGACTTGTTTAATTAGTTTAGAGGTGCTTTAGTGTTTTCCAAGATCGATCTTCGGTCTGGATACCATCAGCTAAGGGTGAAGGAGGTGGATGTTCACAAGATGGCATTTAGAACTCGATATGGTCACTACGAGTTTTTGGTTATGCCATTTGGATTGACAAATGCACCTGCAGCTTTTATGGATTTAATAAACCGAGTGTTTTAGCCATACTTGGATCGATTCGTGGTCGTCTCTATCAACAATATATTGGTGTATTTAGAAACCGAGAAGAAGCATGATAAGTATCTTCGAGTGGTTCTGCAAATTTTGAAAGAAAAGTAACTTTATACAAAATTTAGTAAGTGTGAATTCTGGCTGCGAGAAGTGACTTTTCTGGGTTATGTTGTGTCAGCTGAGGGGATTAGGGTAGATCCTCGCAAGATTGAGGTAGTTCTGGGCTGGAACCCGCCAAGGTCAGTATCAAAAATTCGTAGTTTTCTGGGCTTGGTAGGTTATTACAGAAGGTTTATTTAGGGGTTTTCATTAATCACGGCACCGTTGACAAAATTGTTAAGGAAGGGAGTAGCATTTATATGGACAGAGAAGCAGCAAAAAGCTTTTGATAAGCTGAAAAAGGTGTTAACTGAGGCGCCAGTGTTGATTCAGCCAGAATCTAGAAAGGACTTCACTGTGTATAGCGATGCTTCGCAAGTGGGGTTAGGATGTGTATTGATGCAAAAGGGTAAGGTGGTCGCTTATGCTTCGCGACAGCTTAAGCCTCACGAAGCGAATTACCCTACACATGACTTGGAGGTGGCAGTGGTGGTATTTGCATTAAAAATCTGGAGACACTACCTTTATGGAGAAAAGTGTATTATAAACACTGACCATAAAAGTCTCAGATAACTATTGACTCAAAAGGAACTGAATCTTAGGCAACGAAGATGGATAGAGTTGCTTAAGGATTATGACTGCTCGATTGAGTACATCCCAGGCAAGGCTAACGAGGTGGCTGATGCACTAAGCCGAAGGACTGTTGTTGAGTTAAAGGCTATGTTTGCTCGTTTAAGTTTGTTTGACGATGGGAGTTTATTAGCAAAATTGCAAATGAGACCGTCTTGGACCGAGAAAATTAAAGAGTTACAATTGAAGGATGATTCGTTGATTCCTCGATTTTAGCATGTCAATAATGGTGAGAATGAGGATTTTGGATTGAATTCTGATGGAGTTCTTTGCTTTCGTGGAAGAGTTTACGTTTCTAAGGACTCCGATTTGAGAAAGTTGATCTTGAGTGAGGCCCATGGTGGACCATGTGCTATGCACCCTAGAGGTAATAAGTTATATCGAGATTTATGGGAGATATACTGGTGGCCTGGACTCATGCGAGAAGTGACTGAATTTGTTGGGAAATGTCTGACGTGCGAGCAAGTTAAAGCTGAGTACCAATTGCCTTCTGGATTGTTGCAGCCAGTGAAGATTCCGCAGTAGAAATGGGAAAGAGTAACGATGGATTTTGTAAGTGGGTAACCCTTGACACCTTTGAAGAAAGACTCTGTTTGGGTAATCATAGATAGATTGACAAAGTCTGCTCATTTTATACCGATTAGAACCGATTACTCGCTTCAGAAGTTGGCTAAGTTGTACATGGCTGAGATAGTGAGGTTGCATGAGGTGCCAATTTCGATAATTTCTGATCGAGATCCTAGATTTACATCTCGATTTTGGCAGAAGTTGCATGAAGCGTTGGGAACGCGATTGGACTTCAGTACTGCGTTTCACCCTCAGACAGATGGTCAGTCGGAGAGGGTCATTCAAGTTTTAGAGGACATATTGAGAGGTTGTGTGATTGATTTTCGTGGCAGTTGGGAAGACTATTTGCCATTGGCGAATTCACGTACAACAACAGTTATCAAGCAAGTATTCAGATGGCTCTATATGAGGCACTTTATGGGCGAAGATGTCGTACTCCTACATGTTGGATAGCGTTAGGAGAGCGCCAAGTTCTTGGACCAGAGTTGGTGGTAGATACAGAGAACAAGGTTAGACTAATTCGAGATCGGTTAAAAGAAGCATCTGATAGGCAAAAGTCATATGCTGACCTTAAGCGCAAGGAAATTGAGTTTACTGTTGGAGATATGGTACTCCTAAAGGTTTCGCCATGGAAGAAGATCTTGAGGTTTGGTAAAAATGGCAAGTTAAGTCCGCGGTTTATTGGGCCTTATCGGATACTCAAGCGGATTAGGCCAGTAGCATATCAATTGGAGCTGCCACCGGAGTTGGACAGTATTCATGATGTTTTCCATGTGTCTATGTTGAGGCGGTATCAGTCGGATCCTTCGCATATTGTACCAGTGGAGGAGATTGTAGTAAGTACTGACTTGACCTTCGAGGAGGAGCCTGTGCAAATCTTAGATCGCGAAGCCAAAGTCTTGAGGAGGAAGTCAGTTCCATTGGTAAAGGTGCTGTGGCGTAGTCATGGTAGAGAAGAAGCTACTTGGGAGCCAGAGGAAGCGATGCGTTAGCAATACCCTCAATTATTTGGATTAGGTAAATTTCGAGGCTGAAATTTCTTTAAGGGGGTAGAGTTGTAACGCCCTGATTTTTGGGATTTCTCGGGTTTAGTGTGATTTTGGTGAAGTTGTGAAATTTTGTGTTTAGACTACCAAATTTATGTTAAAGTATGCTAGTGGGCCTTTAGGAGGCCCAAACCCCGGTTAAAATTTGCTAAAAATAGCAAAGCATGTTTTTAAGTGAAAGCGGGAAGTGGATCAAGAGGGCTTTTAAAGAAAACTTGGTGAAAATTGTCATAACAAGAGCCTTGGTAGAGTGGGAAGGAGGCACCACTAAGCTCCTAAAAAAGTGGCGCCTAAGTGGTGTAGGAGGTCCATGGTACGAGTTGCAAGGTAAGCATTAAGTTCTTTTATTTTTATGTGCATGTGTGCTAAGTGTTGGCACTCAAGTGGGACTCTGGCAAGAAGAGTTTAAACTGTTCAAGAGAGTGAATCAATGAGTGAAGTTAGGGGATTTGAATTTGAAAGGAAATGGCCGGCCAAGGGATTCTATAGAGTGCAAATTCGACATGCAACTCTAGGCATAGAACAATCGGCATTTGGGTCTCTTTTGTGCCGATTTCTTTAGGTTAGTGAGTTCTTCCCTTCTGCCGATTCTATTTAGCACATTAGGGTTCTTTTTTGTCACTCTTTTCTTGCTTTTCTGACCTAGTAGCCGCATCACACACCCAAGAAACCCCCACTGCCGATTTCTCCCTTTTGACCGAAATCACTCTTCTATTTTCTTCTTCTCACAATCTCCTTCTTCTCATCTTGCCTCTTAAACCGATTCTATACCATTAGTTACCTTTCAAGCCGAATTCTTCTCTTCTTCTACAAGCCTTTGTCGACCATCTTTCTACCAAAATCCCTCACATAGCTGAATATTCATTTGATCGAAACCACACCATAGCCGAATACTCTATGTGACCGAGACCATACTCTTTTGCTCACCTGTTGACCAAAACCTATCACTTCTTCTTCTCTCAAATTCTCTAGCAAAGTCGAACCCCTCATCACCTATTGTTTGTGCCGACGATTCATCCCCTACTCCTCTGTTGTGTCGACAAGGACATCTAGGTGTAGATCTAAAAGCCGAATACTCTAGAGCCTTACTTTGTTGTCGTTAGGGCTAGATCTACTGTGGATCTAGGTTGGTAAAGGCATGGAAGCGATTTTCTTCAAGGGGAGACATTGGTAACTGGTTTAAACCTTGGATATTGTAAATTTCTTTACATCTTGAGGAGTAGCCGAAATCCCTAAGTCCTTAAGGGGCTCTGTCGACTTGGTCTATGGTTAACATAGGGTTATATTTTGATTCTTTTACATGTTAGTTAGCAAAAGAGGAGGGCCATCAAGGAACTGAAGGCATCGATTCAACCGGATCTAGATCTAAGGGGATCTAAATCGGCAAGGTAAGATTTTAAGGCCATTAGGGGTACTGGCCGGTTGTGGTAAGGGACTTTTTGTAGTGATTTTTGTAGTTCTGTTGGCTAATCGATTAGGTAATGGATTGTAGGGATTATTGCATAGGAGATTTCGTCAGTGGAATCGCAAACAGGTGTGTGTATCGAACACCCCTTCATTGTTCAATTCAGCAAAAGCCGAAAAGCTGAAATGCTGAAGTTCTGGCATTTCGAGGGCTTGTGATCGTGCGAACGCTCTCAAGTTGGTAGGACTACGTTGGATCTGACATCGGTACTAGTAGGTGGGTTGACTAAATAATTTCAGGCACTACGGTAAGTTAGGCCTTGGTGGGCCGAATATGGGCCCAATAGGCTTTTGGGACCATTTGGGGTAAAATTAGGTTTAAAGGTATTTATGACGGACTATGGACATAAAAACTGCTAAAACGAGTACGTGACTATGGATTAAGGTTTAGATGGGCCTAAAGGGCTAATTGGCATGATAAGGCCCATTAGGGGATTTAGGGCCTAAAAGCTAAGACTATTAAACTGAGTTAACTGAACCTTTGTAACAGCTATTAGATTAGTAGAGACTGTAATAAACGTTAAAACTGTAATAAGGGAGAAAATTACTGAAATACCCCCATAGGGTGCGAAATTACTGTTATACCCCTAGGGTTAATTTTGTATGAAATGCATGATATTTTGTTTTTGTATGTTATATGTCATAACATGTATACCTGTTTCATGGGATATGGGTTATGTTGATGGAGGAAGTGTTCTGGTGGCTTTGCCACATTATCTGTATCTGGTGACTCTGTCACAATATCTGAGCAGCAATGCTGCGACTATGGTGTGTGGGCTGGGTGGGTCGAGTTATTCCCCATATGGTGTGTTGGCTAGTACGGGTGGTGTGTAGCGGTTGGGTGGGTCGAGTAGTCTCCCCACATGATATGTGTTTGCATGCATACTGATATTCTGTACTGTTCTGTTCTGGGCCTATGGGCCGTACTGCTATCTAAATAGGGCTACAGCCCAGTATCTTTTATCTGAATAGGGCTTCGGCCCAGTATCTGACTGAGACTCGATTGGGTTTAGGCCCATGGGCTTGAGTTGACTTGGGCTATGGATGGGCTTCTGCACACACTGAGTTTTCCAAACTCACCCCTTTCCATTCCTTCTTTGCAGGTGAGCCCTAGTTCGTAGACTTGGATGCTGGGAGGGATTCAGAGTCGCCACGAAGACTAAACTCAGTTTCAAACTGGTTTATTATTCTATATTTTAATTACTCGCTTTACATTCAATATGGGTTGTAATAAGGCCATTTTAACTTTTCTATTTGGGTTTTTATCTTCTTGCGTATGCCTGTTTTACGACAACTATATTGATACACGTTTTCCAAAACTAAACAAATGTTTTCATAATCAACCTGGTAATACAAGCGACTAAGCAAGATAATAATACTAAAAAGAATCGATTAACAAATGAGTAGAGAGTAAGTCGATTAACCATTAAACCGGGAATTTCAAAAACAAAGTGTTGTTTTACGAAGCTCACCAATAGAATTAATAACTAGGCAACATGATTTAGCTAGGCGATGTAGCTCACCAGACTTGGCCATAACGTCTAGGCCAGGTTTGGGGTGTTGCAGATCTTGTTCTCTCACCATTCGTTCCCTTTCGGTTTTTCTCCTAACTGATTCTTCCTTTTTTTTTCTTTTTCCTCTTTGTTTCTTTTATTTCGGCTGACAGTCTTAGTTGAGATATTGACTTTGCTTTGCTTCTGTGATCAATCCACTGGTTGAGGGTAACAATAGCATTCGGTAAGTTTGTTGAGTACTTCTTATCCTCTCCATTCTTTCAGTATACTCAAGTTTTCTTTCTGAATGAGTATTTTTCTTTGGGGTTCACTCTTAACCGATTTTCTTTCCTCCCTCTTTATTTGTGGTGGTATCACTTGTGGTTCACAGATCTTCATAAGAAGTGAAGGGATTTTTCTAGAGGTAACGTTTGTAGCCACACCTTTCTTTTATCTCGCAATTTAAGGTAAACTTGTGGGCTAGTATTTTAAGGTGATGGCAGAATGCCCATTCTTCCCTATGCCTAATTTTGAGACTTATTTAGATATTGGTTAGTCGATTCTAGCCTCTTGTTTCTGCGAATCTTGTTAATGGGTCTTCTTATTAATGCAGTTTTTGTTAAGGAGGGCATAGTCAACTATTGATTAACATTTTAGGCAAGTGTAACCACACTCGTTGATTAAGGAAAGTATTGACACTTCTTTTTGGGAGTAAGTGTTGTAAGTGGGTGTAACTTATTACCGAACGATTAACTGAATGCCTTGATTGGTGTAGGTTAGTGTTCAAAAGCTGTTCGCAAGCTATCGCAAACAGGTGTGTAACTGTACACCAAAATCTATTACTGTCGAAAAGCCGAAAATGTGTGTAATCACACCCTTCTCAACTGTAGATCGGAAAAAGCCGAAAAGCTTAAAAGTACGGCATTTGATGCCACATGAGCGTGCGACTGCTCGAGTGGTAAACTGAGCCCACGAATCATGGGTGTAAAACTGTTGTAGCTACCATGAGCGTTCTCATAGGATTTAGTTGTTTTGGGCCTTGTTGGGCCAAAATAGGCCTATGGGCCTAATGGGCTCGTAGGCCCTACATAGATTAAATCTGTGATACGTGGCAAATACTAGATTAGGCTGTGTAGTTTGCATAGCCATGGCTAAATCTGGGCTAAATGGGCCACACCTGCATGAAGGCCCACTGGGGCCGGGTAATGGGCCTTCGGCCCATTTACATTGCTAAGACCGTTTAAGTTATGTAAGTCACTCTAGGCGACTGTAGACCTTCTAAGAGGTCGGTTTGTGTACCAAAATACCCTCAAAGGGTAAAATGACTACTTTACCCTTAGTAGATAAAAATGACCATTATACCACTAGAGGTAGATTGACTGATATATTTATGATATAAACATGACTGTTTCTGTACATAACATTCTGCATACACGTATGATTTATGACATGACATACTACATAGGATTGGGATACCGTTATGGAGGAAGTATACTATATTGGTGGCTTTGCCACATATACTATTACTGGCAGCTATGCTGCGATACTATTATTGGCAGCTACGCTGTGATACTATTACTAGCAGTTCGGCTGTGATATTGGTGTGTTGCTAGGTGGGTCGATTTAATCCCCACATGGTGTGTTGGTGGTACGGAGTGGTGTGCTTGGCTGGATTGAGGTGGGTTGTACTATTGCATTACTGTACTGTACTGTTACTTTATGGGGTTAAGGCTCACACTAATACTGTATTAGGGAAAGGCGACACTGTATTGTTTCTGAATAGGGCTTTGGCCTAGACTATTACTGTATTCGGTATATCGATTGACTAATGGTCGAATTGCACACTGAGTTTTCATAAACTCACCCTTTCTTTTTAACTGTGCAGGTAATCCCCAGCCATAGGCGATTTGGTGCTGCGAGGGATTCAGAGATGGCCATACAACTGTAGTTAACTTACATTTGTTTTTAATGATATTTACGATTTTACTTTGGGTTTTAATTATGTAATAAGGCCATTCATGGGATTTAATTTTTAAATTGGGCTTTGTTTACTTATTTTAAACTGCTAGTTTAGGAGAAGACGAGTTTTCAAAATAATAGTTGCTTTTAAAGACATGCAATTTAAAACTTAAAAGCTTTCCAAAAGCTTTCGCGACCTAAACCAGTTTAATATACCAAAGGAAAATGTTTTGACAAGATGATTTGATAATAGTAAAGAACTTAATTCACTAAAAATTTATTGTAAAATCACAAAGGGGTTTTTAACTGACGACAAGTTTTGATTCACAAATTTCGATTTTCTGAAAAGTGTTATGATGTAGCACGCCAGATTTGGCCATAATGTTTGGGCCGGGTCTGGGGTGTTACACAAACCTTTGATGTAGTCAACTGTATCAGCTAAGGCCACCTCTAGCTCAACAGTATCAACCTCCAAAGTCTGCTCTTGAAACCATAGTAGAGAGGTTAGTTGTTAGCACTGAAAAGTTCCAACAAAAGGCTAGCGCATTTCTAGGAAATAAAACAACAATTAAGTAAGCCAGTGCTTACGATTAGTCATTTAGAGAAACAAGGAAAATTGTTGTCTCAAACTGAGCCAAACCCATAACAAAATATGAGTTCTATGACCATAAAAGATGTAATAGTGCCAGAACCAATACCTGGCACATGTTGTGATCACGACATTGAATGGGAAAAACATAAACTAGAACCAATAGCTCCCATGGAGTTAGCACCATTAAAGTTATGTGTTGTACCAGCCCTATTTCCTAGAAGGCTCATCCAATGTAAAAAGGAGCGATAAGAAAGAGAAATACTTGAGACGTTTTGAAAGGTAGAAATTAACATTCCCTTCCTTGATGTAATCAAATAAGTCTCACGTTATGCAAAATTCTTGAAAGAATTATGTACTGGTAAGAAGAAACTCCTAGGGAATGAGTGGGTAAATGTAGGAGAAAACATATCTATAATACTACAAAGGAAAATCTCGCCTAAGTGTAAGGATCAAGTTATGTTTTCTATAACTTGCAAAAGAGGTAATATTGGCATAAAGAAAGCCATGTGTGAATTAGGAGCATCTATTAATTTAATACTTTTATCTATTTTCAAATTGCTAAGCACGAGTCCTTTGAAAGAAACAGGGGTGATAGTTCAATTAGCAGATAGGTCATGTGTGCATCTAGAAGGGGTGTTAGAAGATGTCCTCATCAATTCAAATAGATTAAATTATCAAAAATTCATTATTCAACGTAAAGTAGTTAAATTCAAATAGATTAATTCAGAACATTTGTACCATAGTGCTTAAATTCAGATAGATTAATTCAGAACATTTGTACCACAGTGCTTAAAATAGAAATTACAACCTAAAATTGTTTATATAAAACCACAGATTTAAAGAAATAATTTAATAATCAGTTTAAGAAAAAGGTGAAGTTTTTGAGACCTCCGACTTGCTGAGTCCAACTTCAGAAAATGAAAGTGTACCTAAAAGAGAAACAGAAGGGGGTGAGCTACATGAGCTCAGTGTGAGATCAAAACCAGTTTAACTACAGATTCAAAAAAATAGAGTGCCAAATTTTAACAAGTTGAGCATATTAAATCACAACCTATCACACAATCACAAATACTATTCAATCAGACAGAAACAGTCAAATAATGTTTCATGCAGAATAGTCAAACAGATGCGTATGAGTACAGTCAAGTGAAGAAAACCCACCCATCTAGCCAACACACCTCTTCGTCCCCCGATCACACTACATAAGAGCTGTTAGCTCACCCAACCAAACACACCACATAGGACCTCGAAGGCCCATCCAACCCTACACACCATATACATGGACTGAGCCACTTAGACATATTACGCAGCAAAGCTATCGTCTAAATTGTACTGTGCAATGCAGTAAACCGCGATACAGAAGTGCAATTTGAGCTGCCAGATCAGATAATGGTACATAGCATAGCTAACATACATGCAGTAGATTATGATGTGGTAAACCACTATACCGGTAGGTTGCAGCTGAGCTGCTAGATCAGATAGTAATATGCAGCGAAGCTGACATATATGTTGTACGGTGCAGTGTGATAGTCAACTGTACAGTCATGTTGTAGTTAAACTACCAGATCAAATAGCAATACGCAGCGAAGCTGACGTATATGCTATACGGTGTAGTACGGTAGTTTGCTGTACAGACCAGTTGTAGTAAAACTGCCAAATCAGTTCAAATACAGTCTCTCTTCTCTTCAAAATCCCACCCAAAATATTTTATGCATGTTTATGTATGCAGATAGACATACAATATCAAAATACCAGTTTCAGATAGTCATTCAAACACAAAAATTCACATCTAATCAATCGAATACAAAATACTTACAATCTCACAGAACATTGGCACATTGACAGTCAGTCAGACAAAGTAGATATGCGTACACACCATGTTGAGTAATTTTAGAAATCAGATATCCCTCACACAACAGTCACAAATCATGCACAACCAGAACACATAGCTGCAGATATAGAGATCTAGCTACACTCACTAGGGCTTATCTAAGGGTTGGAACACACAGACACAATTTCCAGCCTGAAGATACACAAACAAAAAAAAATTAGGTGTTATAGGACCACACTTCCGTGTGCTCTGGCCGTATGGAACAACCTATGCCGTATGGAGGTCAAAACTCCCGTGTGGAGAGAGGCACACAACCATGTGGCAGAGGCGCACGCCCGTGTGAAGGGTGACATATGGCCATGTGAACAGGTCGTGTAACTCACTGTCCAAATGTAGCAGCCCAAATTAGGGCCTAAACAGAATGGTGGTTTCGAGACCATGAATCTAAAATAAAAAAAATTATTCTGATAAAGTTTTAAGGTCTATTGTGTGATTGAATGCATAAGTGATAATTTAGTAAATAAATTTTATCGATAAAGTGCCTGATTGAGAGATAGGGCTAAATTGAAAAAAATTCAAAATATGAGTTCTAAAGCATTTAGTGTGTAATTGAATTGCATTCTTAAACTAGAGGTCCTTATATAGCAAATAGACCATTTTATAGCATGATGGACAAAAATGCCCATGGAAAGAAAAATTTGCAAAAAAGGCCATTAAGGGCATTTTGGTTATTTGGTTATTAAATGAAATAAAAAGGGAAAAATAAGCCAAAAATGTTTCCACCTTCTTCCCCTAAGTGCTGAAATTCTTTAAGTCTCCATAGCTAGGGTTTTCAACTTTTTCAAGCTCCAAGTAAGTGCAATTTAGTCCCATTTTTAATTTTCTTTGCATTTTTGAAATCCTTGAAGCTTGGACTACCTATTTCTACCCTCAATTTGTATTAGGGTTCATGTTTTAAAATTTTCCTCTATGTGACATGAATGCATTTGGATGTTTAATAGTAGAAAACAAAGGTTTGATGTGTAGTAAGCAACTTTTACTAGGTGATTTTGCATGAAAATGCATTAAGGGACTAAAATGTAAAAATTGTAAAACATGTGCATAAGTTGTGGAATATTGAAAATTATGGGCTATTATAAGAGAGAAATAGGGTCGGCTAGGCTTGGGAATGAAGAAAAATAGGTACATTTCATTTTACGAGCCTAGGGACTAAATTGTAAAAATTGACAAGTTGGGGATAAAATAGTAAAAATTACCATAGGATGATTTTGTGCCCAATGGAGTAATGTGTGTAATTAATGAGCTAAATTTGGTTTTATAGATCAAGAACGACGAAGAAACAACCTTGACCGGGGAAAAGGCAAGGTATCAGATTAAATTGATAAAGGTTGCATTTTGACTCGAGGTAAGTTTAAGTGTAAATAATGGGTTATATTGATATTTTGATTAATTTCCTTAATTATTCTAATATTTGTAATCTTATGATGATATATGAATTATATGTGAGTATGTATATTGACAAATAAATCAATAAGTGAGGAAAACCTGATTGAGCCTTAGGAATCGACTAGGATACGAGTGACATGCCACTAGGAAACTATTGTGTGTGATCGATCGTTTATGTGATTCCAGGTGCTGGTCTAGTTTGACTACCAGTGGCTAGGTAATCCTACATTTGTTGCGGATACTTGTCAGCTTGTGTGAGCAGTACTGAGTAGTATCGACTACACCGTCAGCTTGTATGAGCAGACTCGTGAATAGCTCATTATTGAGCTTCTATGTGATATGTGATATGTGGTAGCTTCAGCTACATTATGTGCGGCACTTGTGCCTTTTTCTGTGTATCCTTTAATATTCCACATGGTTCAACAGGTATTTGATTCGAATCGATAAAATGTGAATGTTTGTAAAAGATTTGACCATGTGTTAAGTGTGTATATGTACAGGTTATGTGAAATATGATATGTGTACTAAGTGCTTAAGTATATATATTGATTTGTGTGGTAAGACCATTGAGTAAGTTATAAGTTTAATTTCAATGTGGTAATAAGAGAGCTTACTTATTTTGAATTTGTATTATTGGTTCATATTGCTCATTCATTTACATATAGACTTACTAAGCTATTTAGCTTATCCCCTTTCTTTTCCTTCCCATATAGGTTCATCAAGCTAACCCGAGGTTCGAAGATCAACAGCATTCCATCAGCACTATCAACAAGCATTTTGGTATTTTGTTTAAACACTTAAGATTATGGCATGTATAGATGGTTTAATGATCTATTATGTGTCATAGACTATGGGGTCAAGTGTTGTCACAAATGTCATGAGATTTGGCCATTTGCTATGGGCCTTATATAAATGAGTATTTTCTAATTAAAGTGTTGTAATCCCTTATGGTACAAATTATATAATAGGTGTATAATGTGTATGGATGTGCATACTTGCATGTGGTTGGTAAAATGAAGTGTGTGGATGCCAAAACGTGGTTGTTTGGATGTGCCTTCGTGTTATATTGTGTATTGGCAAAATTGGTTTGTGTTTCAGGGTGGCAATTGGCTTGGAAAATACCCTATAATTGTCCACACAGTTAGGAACACGAGGGTGTGTCTAACCCGTGTGTGACACATGGCCAGCCCATGGGCATGTTGATAGACCGTGTGTCCCCTGCACATGAAATTATAGAAATTAAATGTTTTGTAGTAAACACACGAGTTGGAGACACGACCATAGGTCCTGACCGTGTGATAGACACGACCTAGCCACAAGCGTGTGGCTTGGCCGTGTGATGAAAACTTCGTAATGACATTATAAACAAAATACCCCAGTTTTTCACATGGGGTGCGGACACGGGTGTGTTGAAGCCATATGAAAGACATGGGCCAGAGACACGAGCATGTGCTCGACCATATGAAAACCGCTGTAGGTTCAAAATGAAAATTTATTTCCGTATGGGCTAGGGACATGGGCGTGTGTGACCACACGGTCTGCCCACACGAGCGTGTCCCTATCCCACATAGACGTGTGCCCTATTTTACGCAAAATTTTTTTAAGTGATTGAAAAGTTCCGGTTTGGTTTCGGATCGTACCCAATGAGTCTCTTGGGCCTTGTAAGCCCATAATAAGAGAGTTTTGAATATGATTGAAAAAGTTTTAAATCTTAGTGAAATTTGTGAGTTGGGATTGAGTGATCATGTGTTCGTAAGTCTTGTAATACCTCGTACCCAGTCCCGGCATTAGACTTGGGTGACGAGTGTTACACCAAATTTGCTAAAATAGAGTGTAGGGTAGGCACGATCGTGTGAGTGTCTCACACACCTATGTGCCCACCAGACACGACCGTGTGTCCAAAACATACGCCCGTGTGGGATCTCTAAATCCCCAAATCAGCTACACAGCCGTGTGGCCTGGCCGTGTGGCACAAAATCACTAAATCCCTAATTACCAAACACACACGCCCATGTAACCAGAGGACACAGCTGTGTGAAAATTGACAATATCCCCAAATCAGCCACATGGCAGTGTGGCCAGGCCGTGTGGCCAGGCCGTGTGGAACCTTAATTACTCCGGAAACCATAATTCCCAAAACTAGACGACCATGTGAATCGACACACGCCCGTGTAGCCACCGGAGAGGTCATGAAACCACCCTAAAACTACCCCGAAAAATGTGTTTTCAGTTATGAAACGCTTCCCGATCCTTTCTAGATCGAAGTTACACAAAACCATATACATTGCAAGCTTAAAATAACGATATCACATCCAAAGTCGACTTTTCGCAAAGTTGAAATAAAATTTGCAAATAAAACAGAGAAAGTTTGAAACTAGCACTTATTTCGCAGACGGAGATGTTCAGAATCCTACTCACCGACAAAAAAATTAGAGTTCACCCGAACCCCCAAGTAAATTCGTTCTAAAAGAAAATTAAAAAGGAATCAAAGAAAAGAAAAACTAACAGAGGAAAAAAAGTCCAAAAATAAAACCAAAAGCCAAAAAAACTAAAAATCAAAATAATATTATAATAAGAAGATAAAAAATAAATATTTATAATTATTAACTAAAACAAAAAAATTTAAAATAAATAAATAAATAAAAACTCTCCAAGAATGCGCACCAAATGACTCGAACCCAGAACCTTACGGTATGCTAACACTCACTCAACCACCAGACCAACAGGCCCATTCTTGTCACTAAAACGCACAACTAAACACACAAGTGTGACCTCCTCACTGTCCCCAACCATAAAACTTAAAACTTCTAACCCCAAAATTCGGTGTGTTACAACTCACCAATCCTTAAAAAAATTTTGTCCCTGAAATTTTCACTAACAGGACGAGGGTATAACACCAACTACGCCACCACATTCCCACTGCGCACTTTAGTCCCAAAACACTACCACTGTAGACCAGAACTCAAGACCTCTCACATACAGCCAGAACACTTAACCACTTAAGCATATGCACATTTGTCACACACAATTATTATACTCTAAACAACACATCAAAACATTCACCACCATACTTGTCTCAAAATCATCGAGGACACTCCCAGATCCGATGCTCTATGGACCCGCATCTCAAATATGCTCCCAACTTCTTCTAACAATCACTCGGATGACACATCTTACAGTGCCCACAAGCCACTACACTTGCCTCATAACTAGCAGCCTCTGCACTACCTTTACTATCACTTAAATGTGTCCTAACACACTTTGCAGAACGAGGCTCCAACCTTAGAGGGTTGCATTCTCTTTTCTTCTTACAATCCTCACACCTACCTTGAATTGATTCTCTATTTCTCTCTAAGCTAGACTTAAATTTTTTTTCGAAAACCTCTCTCACAACTCGAGTTAACGCCTTGCAACCAACCTCTAGGTTATCGTTACCCGAAGCTGACGGAATCACGCTCACTTACGCCTCCTGAATAGACACAATCCTAGAGAAGTAGAAGACTCCTTGTGATCTTGCTTACCTTCAGAATCCATGCCAGTCCTGTCCCTAACTTAGAACATCTACATTTTCAAAGAACAATCATAGAATAAGTACAAAATTCCACATTTCTAATCTTAAATTTTTGAATTCTACTAGGACCAGTATCGGAGTCTCAAACAGTTCATTTCCATAAAACATTTTTCCCAAAACACAAATCGTTTCAACTGACTGTGGTAAAGTTACTCAAAAACCCCTTTTTAAAATAATCACATGCACACATGGATACATAAGAACACAGGATGACTTTTTACAAACCTGGCTCTGATACCACTAAATTTAACACCTTAAACCTGGCCTAAAAGTTAGACCGAATCCCAGATGCTACATTGATCACCAAAGTGATCGTAGAAAAATTTTAGTTTATCCATTTAGAAAACACCCAATTAATTAAGTTATATAAAACCTGAGTTCATCAAAAATTTATTATTCAACGTAAATTAGTTAAATTCAAATAGATTAATTCAAAACATTTGTACCACAGTGCTTAAAACAAAAATTACAACCTTAAACTGTTTACATAAAACCACATATTTAAAAAAATATTTTAATAACCAGTTTAAGAAAAATGTGAAGTTTCTGAGTCCTTTGACTTGCTGAGTCTAGCTGCAGAAAATGAAAGTGTACCTAAAAGGGAAACAGAAAGGGGGTGAGCTACCTGAGCTCAATGTGAGTTAAAAACCAGTTTAACTACAAATTCAGAAAAACAGAGTGCCAGATAGCAATTTCAAAAGCGAAACGTACTTGTAGAGTTAAATAGAACCAGACGATAAACCCAAAACTGATGTCCCGATAGATCATAACAAGTTGAGCATACTAAAATCACAACCAGTCACACAATTACAAGTACTATTCAGTCAGACAGAAACAATCAAATAATCTTTCTCGCAGAACAGTCAAACAGACGTGTATGAGTGTAGTCAAGTAAAGAAAACCCACCCATCTAGCCAACACACCTCTCCATCCCCCGATCACACCATATAAGAGTTGTTAGCTTACCCAACCAAACATACCACATAGGACCTCGAAGGCCCATCCAACCCTACACACCATTTACGTGGACTAAGCCACTCAGACATATTATGAGCAAAACTGTCGTATAAACTGTACTGTGCAATGCGGTAAATTGTGGTACAGACGTGCAATTTGAACTGCCAAATCAGATAATGGTACGAACATAGCTAACATACATGCAGTACAGTGCGATGCGGTAAACTGCTATACTAGTAGGTTGCAGCTAAGCTGTCAGATCAGATAGTAATCCATAGTGAAGCTGACGTATGTGCTATATGGTGTAGTTCGGTAGTCTGCTGTACAATCATGTTGTAGTTAAACTGCCAGATCAGATAGTAATATGCAGCGAAGCTGGCGTATATGACGTACAGTACAGTGCGGTAGTCCATTGTACAGACTAGTTGTAGTAAAACTGCCAAATCAGTTTAGATATAGTCTCCATTCTCTTCAAAATCCCACCCAAAATATTTTATGCATGTGTATGTATGCAGATAGACGTACAAAATTGGAATACCGGTTTCAGACAGTCATTCAGACACAGAAACTCACATCCAGTTAATCAAATACAGAATACTTACAATCTCGCAGAATAGTGGCACATTGACAGTCAGTAAGATAGAACAGATATGCACACACACCCAGTTTAAGTAAGTTCAGAAATCAGACATCCCTTATACAACAGTCACAAATCATGCACAACCAGAACACATAGCCGCAAATATAGAGATCTAGCTACACTCACTAGAGCTTAGCTAAGGGTTGGAACACATAGACACATATTCCAACCCGAAGCATACACAAACAAAAAACAATTAGGTGTTATAGGACCACACGCCTGTGTGCTTCGACCGTGTGGGGGTCAAAATGCCCGTGTGGAGGGAGGCACAAGGTCGTGTAGTAGAGGCACACGCCTGTGTGAAGGGTAAGACACAACCTTGTGAACAGGCCGTGTAACTCACTATCTAAATTTGCTAAAATAGAGTGTAGGGCAGACACGGCCGTGTGAGTGTCTGACACGCCCGTGTGTCTACCAGGCACGACTGTGTGTCCAAAAAACATACTTGTGTGGGATCCCTAAATCCGCAAATCAGCTACACGGTTGTGTGGCACCAAATCACTAAATCCCTAATTCCCAAACAAACATGCCTGTATGACCAGAGGACACGACCGTGTGAAAATTGAAAAAATCTCAAATCGGCCACACGACCGTGTGGCACCTTAGTTAGGCTAAAAACCCTAATTGCCAAAGGCACATGACCATGTGAATTGACACATGCCCATGTGGCCGCTAGAGAGGTCACAAAACCACTCTAAAACTACCCCGAAAAACATGTTTTCAACTACGAAGCGCTTCCCGATCCTTGCTAGATCGAAGTTACACAAAACCATATACATTCTAAGCCTAAAATAACGATATCACATCCAAAGTCGACTTTTCGTAAAGTTGAAATAAAATTTGTAAATAAAACAGAAAAAGTTCGAAACCCACACTATTTCGCAGACAGAGATGTTCAAAATCTTACTCACTGACCAAGAAATCAGAGTTCACCCGAACCCCCAAGCAAATCTGTTCCAAAAGAAAGTTAAAAAGGAACCAAAGAAAAGAAAAACCAACAGAGGAAAAATAAATGTCAAAAAAACCAAAAGCAAAAAAAATCTAAAAATTAAAATAATATTAATAATAAGATAAAAAATTAAATATTTATAATTATTAACTGAAAAACAAAATAATATAAAATAAATATATAAATAAATAAAACTCTCCAAAAATGCGCACCCAACGACTCAAACCCGGAACCTTAAGGTTTGCTAACACTCACTCAACCACCAGACTAGCAGACCCATTCTTATCACTAAAATGTACAACTAAACACACAAGTGCGACCTCCTCACTGTCTCTAACCATAAAACCCAAAACTTCTAACCCCAAAATTCGGGATGTTATAAAATGGCTTGGTCCTTTTGTTATCACTAAATTATTTCCTCATGGTACAGTTGAAATTAAAAGTGAGTCAAGGAAATGTTTTAAAGTCAATGGTCAAAGGTTAAAATCCTTTTACAAGAATTTCCAAGTACACGTGGTAGAGGGATTATTTTTTGAGGAGTCGGATGAATAAAATTTATAGGTCGTCGAGCTAACGACGTTAAACAAAAGCATTTTTTGGGTGGTAACCCATTTTTTATTTATTTTAATTTATTTAATTTTGAATTCAACTTAATTTATGCTGAGAATAAAAAAATAAAGATTATTATTTAATCTATTTTATTGTGTTGTTTTCTAGGAACGATGGTAGAAGCTATCTTTTTCATCCAAAAATAAATTAGATTTGGATTTTTATGGTGTAGGCACGCCTTGTCAAATTTTAGTGCTGCCATTTGCTAAAATATACAGCCAGGACCGAACTGACCAGAATCAACTCGAACTGCCCAAACCACCCTCTGTCAAGTTAAATATACACAAGGAGTACACTTTACCCTTAACTTTTGCTATTATTTTAATTTGCACATTGAGGACTATGTGGGCTAAGTAAAGGGGACATGAAATGCTATTTCTTCTTTGCATGTGTTCATTCACTAAATAGTTCCTTAATTCCTTTCAAAAATGAACCTCTAATTCTTATGCTAAGTTTATTTAAATAATTGGGTGAATCACTATTGTTTACTTGATCAATAAATATTTCGTAGAATTAAAAATATTATGACTTAGTCAATGTTTCATATAAATTGTTGGCTCTTTGAAACTTGCCTAATGAAGGTACTCATTTAAATAAATAAATATATGTTAATGGCTTCGTTAAGAGTGAAGATTCAGATATGTGACCAAATTGAGTAACCGGAATGTGGCGTTTGGGTTGTCATCTCATTTCGCATCAAAAGATTTGAGTGACGAGCAGAAATTTATAACACTCCGCTAATTGAACTACCTTAAGAAAAGAGAAATAAATTGATTAGGGCCATGCCAAATTGAGTAACCAAGATGAGCTGGTTGGGTTGTCATCTTATTTCGTGTCAAAAGATTTGGCTATGTCTCGAATTTGTTTAAAAAAAAAAAAAAAGGAAACATGTTAAGTTGAGTAACCAAAGTGAGGTACTTGGGTTGTCATCTCATTTCACATCAAAAGATTTGGCTATGTCACAAATATGTTTGAAAAAAAATAAAAGTATATATTGAGTACGGTTGTCTCGTAACTTTGATTAAACCTAAATTTAAGTAGTTAAATTTGACATATTGTTCGAGATTTTATAAAATGTTTATTGATTGTGTCTAGAAATTATTTTTTTATTCACCTAATTGTTTGGATTATGCTTGACAAAAGAAGGGAGTTTGATTATCGAATGATTTTTAGTAGACATCATACTTGAGGACAAGCATCAGCTAAGTGGGGGGAATTTGATAGTAAGATAAATTTGTGTTTTTAATGTATTTATTTGGGCTAGTTATCAAATAAAATGCTACTAAACTTGGGTTTTTCTTATCAGGAATGAAGTTGGTGTGCTGAAATTGAAATCATACAAAAATGGGCTAAATTGGAAAAAAACACAAATAGGAGGGGTAGATTGAAAGATTGAAGATTTGAAGTTGGCTAGATAAAGATTAATTGGTTGGATAAAGATTAAATTATTTTTGATATTGTCAAAATTATGTAATTAATTTAAATTTAATCTTTAGTTTAAATTTAATTTTTAAATTTTAATTTATATAATGATAATGTTTAGGAAAAATCTAGCTAAAATTGAGCATTAGAAGTGAGTATAAATACTTAGTGGCGATGACCACTGGGACAGACTTGGCTTTTGAATAAAAACAAATCATTTATTTTCTTCATTCCTGCATCAGTGAATTTGGCATTCTACCATTCTTTTTCCATTTTTATCATTTTGGCTAAATTGCCTCACAAGTCTTTTCCCCTTTTCACTTTTCACCATTTCAATTAAAAAGCTACTTCTATACTCCATCTAGCATGATTAATTTCATGCTTAACTAAGTCTCATTTAGTTTTAGTTCCGTTATCACCTCGATGAAGTAATCATACGATATGAACCCACACTAAATATTTTGTAATTTGGTATTCGCTGTCTCTCCGGTATATGGAATGGTACAAATTCGTCCCTTAAAGTTTATTCAATTTTAATTCAAAAAGTGCGCGTTGGGTTGGAATCGTTGGGTGCACAGTTGGGAAGTTGAGTCAGTCATGCTGTATTCAAACTCCCGCAAACAAATTGGCGTGTTCAATTGAAAAAAGGTAATTGGATTCCGTCAAGGGAGATAGTGATTGGATTTAAATGACCCACGCAGTTGAGGTCGTTGATTTGAGTTGGGCTTTTCAGATGGCGAAGCTATTGAAGTATTAAATTACGGGCACGTGTCACGTGGTTAGAAATTCAACAACGGTCGATTTGTAGGTCGTATCGAAACCAGCTACAAGAGGAAAAGCTAGTGGTTTGAGGCATCCTCGATCGCTATAACTAACTTATCGGTTGGAAAGGAAAAATCTTTTTTTCAAGGATCGGTTTGAGTTCGGAGTGTACCAAGGCTAAGGCTAAGCTTTAATATATTTTATTTACCAATTTATTTTATTCGCTTAATTTGATTTTGGAATCTGAAATCTATTTTCATTTTATTTTATTACACATTTATTTATTTTACTTTCACTATCAACTAAATCCCCCTTTTTCATTAATTTTATAGTTCTACATGCACAAGTCGAGGGCACGACAGCTGTCTAAACTCAAAAAGTCACGAAAATAGTAAAATTAAAAAACCTAGTCCCTATGGGATCGACCCTACTATTCTATACTACTATTTAATTAAATTAGGACGTAAAAATTTATATTTGGTGATTTCGATATTTATCAATTAACCAAAAAAATTAAATACTCTTAGCTACTGATCAAAAGTAAAAACAAATATTGGAGTAAATTAATATATAATCCATTTTCTATTGAGCACTTGAGAATAGTCTCCATAAGCTTTAGCTTCTATATTCACTATTTATATATATTACAAGTTTTTAATAAATAATAAATTATTTTTGAGTTTTTACACATTAAAATTTATATATATTTTAGATTTTATAAATAAATTTATTTTTTGATTTTTTAAACATTTGAAATTTGTATATATTTTAAAATTTTTTAAATAATTTTTGAAGTTTTTTAGTTTTGCACTCATCCAAAATAAATTTGGACAAATAAGTTGTTCAGATTCAAATGAATTCTTACAACAGTTTGTTCAGATTCATTCTATATGTATATTTCAATTAATTTTAAAAAATTATTTTTTTAAAAATATATATTTTAAAAATATTTTTAATTTTTTTTGCTAATGTGGTAACTTTTGGTAGCTTTCATCAATCACGTCAGTAAAGTTAACAGTCAAACCGATCAATTGACGATTTCTGTTAACGAAAGAAGTCAATTGATTTTTTTAGCCACTTGATAGCTCTATTAAGTGCACTTTTTTCATAAAAGCTCAATTGATTTTTTTTTTTTATTTTTACTGATGGCTTTTTTTGACCCTTTAGCCCCCAAAACAATTAAGATTAATTATAAAATTATGTCAATTAATGCCAAATATAAAACGAGAGAAAAAATGTGAGACCATGATTGTTAGAATTGGGTTCGACTAATTAGTTAGATCAATTGTATTTAGAACTAATTAATATACTGTAGGACAAAAAAGTTGAAATGATTTCTAATCGAACCGATTGAACTATGATAAAAAAAATTAATTGAATTGATTTTTACAAATTTTTAACAATTTTTATAAAATTTTTAATATTATTTAATTGAAATTCGACGGACGGTAGTACAGATATCTTGATTTTTAAAACCTTGGACGAGACTTGAGGCAAAGATTTAGTATTGTTGTTGACAAGTACAGGCGAAAATTTTGGTCAAAATAAGCGTTATGCCATAAACTGACAAGTAAAAATGGACAAGAAAAACCAACATGGAAACGATGGATCAAAATATTTCCTCCCTTCTGAAAATTAAGCAATTCCCATTTCATTTCATTCGATTTTTGACTCTTTAATTATAAATAATTTCCATTTATGAACTTGTAATTATCATTCGACTCCTTCAATGGACACAAAGAATTGGGCAAACTGGCGTTTTAATATTGTTATCTCTTTAGTATTTTTAGCCTCATTATCTGTTAATTTAAACATTTGCTTATTTCAAGTGCTCGATGTATATTACCAAAAAGGAAAAAAAAGAACACTTGTGATTAATTAAATGGATATCGATGCTAAGTATGAAATGATACAATTTTCAAACATTCCCATTTGCAAATACAGTCCCCATTTCTTCATATTAGTCAACATTTATCCACTCTAGATGATATATATTATATATAAATCAAGGGACGGTCCTAAAATATAAGCTCACCTTTAAATGACATCCAAAAAAGTTAAATTAATGTAATCCTATCTATTATATTCATTATGACCAGATCCAAAAATAAGAAAATATATTAATGAGACTTTGACTATATATTTAACGAAGTTGAGGCAACTAAGCAGACAAAATTGTTATTCTTATTGTTGTTAAGATGGGTTTATCCTCCTTCTTACGCCCTCTCATTGTCTTCCTCATCTTCATAATCTCTGTGTTGGCCATTCAGATCACTCCTGTTTCTGCAGGTTTGTAATATACTTTAACTGGATCTATAAAATTTTCATTTATGATTTTATTTTCTTGCATCTGTCTTTTATCATAGGGTAAAACATCATAGTAGATTTCATTTTTATTTTTTATATTGTTGGATGGAACTTTCTTGGTTGCATAGATATTGAGCATGTTGGGGTTAATGAAAATGCAGAATTGAAGGTGAGCACACAGCCACAAGGTGATAAACGCATGCCGAATCCACCACCAACTCCGGCTCGAAACATGCCACCCGATGGTCCACCTCTTTAATCGTATTCATCTATTGCTCATAATTACAATACCAAATGGTCATTTACTACTCTATGTATGGCATTTAAGTTTGCAATTAGAGTATGGTCTTTTTCATTATATTGTGCAAAGGGGATGATGATACGTCACTTGTTTACATGTTGATTGTTGTTCGAGTATTGTGCTAATTTATGAGATGGATGACGTTTTATGTCACGATTGAAAATGATTTTTTTTAAAGAAAATATAGACCCATGAAAAAGAACAAAAAAGAAAAAAGAAAAAGAAAAAGAAAGACGATAAGGATAAAACAATAAGCGCACTTAAATTCAAGTCATCATGTTTACTCCATGAATCTGAGCCTAGCTCCTCTTCATGTCAAACCATAAGCAGTTTTATTAGCCTCGGTATAAATCCAACTAAAGGAGAAAGATTGAAAACTGAAGACAATAGAGAAAATATTTAAATAATAATTTCGAATCAGAAGCATCCAAATGACCAAGACTAAAAGCTTGGTAGAATCGTTGACTATGATTGAGGAAAATATTTTAGCAAAATTCATGATGAAAATATTTTCGTTAATCTCTTAATGGTTGAGGCCAAGCCCAATCAACGCACTTAGGAGCTTGTCCATGGGCCTAGGGAGTAGAGTGCCTCATTCATTATCCGTCTTTTGAAACTAATACCACGATGATTATTACATAACCAAGGGTATGTTTAAGTATTCAAAATTTTAATATTTATACTTTTAATGTGTTTCATAATCTATATTAAATTTTATTTACAATTTTTTTAATTAAATCTCCAATCAATTTCATTATTTCTTAACAAATTACATTTGGTAGGAATTAACTTTTTCATTTTCTTAAAAATAAAATATTCCAATGATTGTTTTTATCTTATATCCAAAATTACCAATATAATATAAAATATTATTTTCTTTTGAACCAAATTTAATCAAACACTACAGGCCTAAAAGAGGACTACATGTTTCCCTGTCAAGGCTACCTTTTGTTTCAGACGGTATTTTAGAGTTGATTTTGAAGTCATGGTCGACCTTGCCTTTTAAATTGTTATTTGATTTTGTTAGGATACCGGATAATATTCTATACAATTATAGCTTTAATATTCAACACCAAAATTAAATTAGGAATACCAAAAACAAATATGGATTAACCTAACAAATTATTACTGAATATCAAATGCGATGGAATAATTAATAAATAAAATAATAAAAGAGAGAACATGCTAAATTTACGAGACTTGGCAAATTGCTTACGCCTTCAGGCACTAACACTGGATGATAACTTCATTAATACTAAAAAATTTACAAGCTAATGGGACCCTTAATTAAAAGGATTTCCGAAATGTATACTAAAGTATATCAATAGAAGTAGGAGAGAAAAAAATGGTTAGGGATGCTATTTAAATAAGGCATTAAGCCTTCTTTTATAAAGTGGTTGAGGTGGCATATTCTTTTCAACTATCAATGTGGGATTTCCATGAGCTAATGACCAACAAATCTCCACCTTTAGTGAGTTTATCAATCTCACTCAACTTTCATTGTTTTACACTCCTCAAACTTCATGAAGTTATCTTCAAAAGTGACATCAAATGCAATCTCAAGCGCCATACACTTGAAGGTGTTCAAAATTGCAAGATGTTAATCAAGTTCAAACAATGATTCAACTTGATTGTTGTCACCAACTTGGTTTCTGAAGTAAAATCTTCCCTTCATCAAAGATTTCTCCTACAAAGTGATACATTGCGTCAATTTGCTTAGTTTCTGAATGGTAAACTTGATTTTCAACTAAATGAATAGCTAATGTGACTTTGAACAACTCCCTAGTCTTCTACCAATCCACTAAGCCAAACAACCCTTTTAAAAGATTCTAAATTTATCATATACTTTGCGTCTATCATTGGTAAAGCTATTATAGACTGTAAGGTAGACTTCAGACTTATTGGGGCTCTAGAAAGAATAAATATATACCCAGTAGTAGATCGACATATATCCAAATCACCAGCATTATTAGAATTAGCATATTTGATAAATACGGACCAAGCATCATATCTTACTCAAAGGTCAAACCAATATCTATGATTTTCAGAAGATATTGTAGAATCCATTTCACAGCTTGCTAATGTCCTTTACTAGGATTTTGCATATACCTTCTCACAACTTTAACTGCTTGAGAAATGTATGGCTAAGTACACACCATCGCATACATCAAGCTCCCAACTACATTAGTGTATATAACCTTTGCCATATATTCTCATTCTTCATCACTCTTAGGAGATAATTGAGCATTAAGTTTCAAATGAGAAGCAAGTGGGGTACTTACAAGTTTTGTATTTTCAATCAAACCAAAACATGATAATACTTTTCTTAAACATTGTTTCTGAGTCAAACAAAGTTTTCCTCGTTTTTTATCTCTATGTATCTGAACGGCGAGAATTTCCTTGGCCTCACCTAGATCCTTCATATCAAACTCTTGATTTAGCTGAGCCTTCAATTCACCTATTTCTTTTTTACTTTTTGAAGCGATTAACATATCATCAACATACAAGAGAAGGTGAATGAAATCCATCTTGTTACTTTCGTAAATATAAAAAAATGGTCATATTTAGTTTTCGTGTACTTTTGCATATTCATAAAGCTATCAAATCGCTTGTAGTAGTACCTCGGGGATTGCTTCAGCTCATACAAAATATATTTTAGCTTATAAACCCAATTTTCCCCACCAGTAACTTTTTATCCTTCTAACTAAGTCTGTAACACCCCAAACCCAGCCCAGACGTTACGGCCAAATATGGTGTGTCACATGGACAATTGACTAAGCTTTGATCATCTTTTATTAAAACGTAATGTTTTTTGTAGTTAAACTGCATTTAAAAGTTTGTAAATAAAAATCATTTTTAGGTTTAAAACCGTAGTTATTATCGAGTAAAATTCCATTTTTAGTGGATCCCGTTATTGTGTTATTGATGTCAAGTTATTCAATCGATACGTATCGCATGTTTTGAAAACGTTTGATTAAGTTTGGAAAAACCAGTATAAACTAGCCTACCATTGTAGAAATAAGTAGTAAAGAAAACAAAACCAAACATCCGAGCGGCCTTATTACAACTTAAATACGAAATTTAAGAATAGAATATAAATAAAGTAAAATTTAAGAAAAACTATAAACCAGAAATATGATTCACGTGGCCACCTGGATCCCTCGCAGCTCCAAGTCCTCTATGGTTGGGGGTTACCTGCATGGATGGAAAAAAGAGGGCGAGTTTGTGAAAACTCAGTGTGCAAACTAACCCAACCAGTGTCAGAGACAAGTCCAAGCACAGTCTGGGCCGAAGCCCTATTCAGATACAAATTTAACTGGGCCTTGGCCTTTTTCAGAAACAGAGTGGGCTTTGGGCCCATTACAGAACAGATTAGTGTATATATATGCATGTATGCAAAGCCCAAGCCCAGTCTAGCCCTACACACCACCCGTACTAGCCCTACACACCATGTGGGGAATAGCTCAACCCACCCAGCCCTACACACCACAGTCGTAGCAGAGCTACTAATACAGATATCGTGGCCAAGCCACCAGAACAGTAATACGAGGCAGAGCCTCTAAGCAGATTACGTGGTATTGCCACTTTTAGCACTTCGTCCGTATCAATAACCCAACCCCATGCAAATTAGAATATTACATGACATGGCATACAAAATATCAAATACAGTAATATGCAAAATAGTCAACTATTTCTAGGGGTAAAATAGCCATTTAGCATCTAGGGGTAAAATAGTAGTTTTTACCATACTAGGGTATTTTAGTAATTTATCTACATTTTTAGGTTTTATGCTTACTATGACCTTCTAGCAGGTCTAACGTCGCTCCGAGCGACTCAAATAGACCATTTACTCAACCAGTGCCATCGAGCACTAAAACCCCTAATGGCCCGAGGGAGCCCACATGCTACTATGGCCAGCTAAATCTAAATTTTACACATATTTCTGCAGAATTAATATCCAGTTTACCAGAAAACACTTACCGCATACTTTTACCCATATGGGCCTGTAAGCCCATTGGGCCCAATTTCAGCCCATCGTGGCCCAAAACATCCCAAGTGCACGAAAACGCGCATAGCATCCTTACGTCTATTATTTCAAATTTCACGATTCCGTACCGACCCACGAGCGTAAGCCGTCGAAATGCCAGCATTTCAGCATTTCAGTTTTTCGGCTTTTGCCGATCTAATCTATTAGAGGGTGTCGATTACACACCTGTTTGCTCACTACGTCAAGATCCTGTGAACGTTTACCCTACAATCATTTAACCACACCGTTATCCCATAATTCAATTAAAAGTCAACACCACATTGTCTTACCCATTCGGCAACCACTATCATCACCATTACTTACCTTTGCCGAAATCTAGTCCACAGATCTAGATTGCCTTGCTATCTTTTATCCACCAACGCCCTTTACAAGATCAACCCTTAAGATCGGCTATGGACACAAGCAGACAATAAGAGAAAACTTGAATCGGTTTTCAAATAAAGATAAAGGCCGATTAGTGTAAAAAGGTTAGGGGTTTCGGCTTTTTATTAATCACTTGAAAGAGAAGAATAAGGAAGGAGATCACTTACCCAAAAGTTCACTTGCTTGCCTTGACAGAAAAGAGCCACCAATTAGTAACCTAACCCCAGATCTACAGTTGATTCTAACTGAAGTACTAGGGAGAGGATGAATAGATGGAAGGGTTGGAAGACAATAAAAAATAGGAGATGGAATTCGACTTTTGAGAAGAGCACACTAGAGAGTGTAGAGGTTTCGGTTCGAAAGAAAAAGGTGGAAGGAGATGAAGAAGTTATGAATAGAAAGGAGATGGTCGACAAAGAGAAATGGGAGGCTTGAGGGTTTCGGCTTTTGCAAGAGTAGAGACAAGAAGGATTCGGCCCTAAGGAGAAATTGGCTAGAAAGGTTTTAGGGAGGTCGATTTCATCAATGGAGAAAAGGAGAAGTAGAAGAAAAAAAGAGAAAGAAGTGAGTAGGTTCAGCTTGAGAAGAAAAAGAGCTGGAAGGGTTCGATCCTTTGAACAACTCGGCACAAAGAAGGTTTATCACTTTTAGTTTTTGGCTTTTAGAACCAAAAGGGAGAAGGAAAAAGACAAAGCAAAGAGCCCTCAAATGCACTATACCTATTCGGCAAAAGAAAATAGGCAAAATTACCAAATCCTGAAAAACTAACCACAAAAGAAATCGGCACACACAACCACAATTGCCGAAAATGTGAACCAAAACATCCTCTAGCCGATTTGCACTACAAGCTTCCCACTTTCGGCCAACACTAGCCTTACACTCAAACTCCTAAATTCTCTCCTTGATGACCTCCCCTTATCACTCCTTAACCCAATCCCATGAGCCATTCAAACACCTTCCCTTAGAGTTTAACTTGGAGTCCACCTCTTACCATGCTCATGCAGTAAAATAAAACAAATACTTGCTCACCAGGGGTTTCGAACCTTAGCCCCCTCCACAGCTTTCACACGCCACCCCCTTAAGCTCTAAATGGCACTACCTTGCCACTTTACCATAAGTTTTCTTGTGTCTTAAAACCCCAACATTAGTTTAAAAGCCCACTTAGCTTAAGTCCCTTCTCCTAAGCGTAAAATTTAAAATTTAGCCCAGCTTTAAACTTAAACCTAGGCTTTCTAAAGGCCCACTCATACTCAATTCACTTCTTCAGCATATCAAGACATGTAAAAAAAGGAAATTCAAACAGAAATTTAAAAACCCTAAAAATTGGGGCTTTACAACTCTACCCCCTTAAAGAAATTTCATCCTCAAAATTTACCTGATCCAAATAGGTGTGGGTATTGTTGACGTATTGCCTCCTCCGGCTCCCACGTAGCTTCTTCTCTACCGTGATTACGCCAAAGCACTTTCACCAAAGGGACTGTCTTCTTTCTTAACACCTTGACATCATGGTCCAAAATTTGCACAGGCTCTTCTTCGAATGTCAGATCAGATCTAACTTCGATTTCCTCAATAGGTACAATATGGGAAGGATCAGACCGATATCGTCTTAACATGGAAACATGAAAGACGTCGTGAATCCGATCCAATCCAGAGGTAGTTCCTGTAATAGCCCGGTTTATACCCTAGTTGAAATAGTGGTTTCGGGACCACATATCCAAGTCTGAAAAATGTTTTGATATTATTTTCCATGTCTGTGACATATGAATTAGCATATGATAAATTTATGTGATTAAATATGTCCATCTCTGTGTTTAATTACTAAAAAAAGACTTAATCGTATAATAGGCAAAATCAACATGCTAATTGTTAAAGTGCTTTAATGCCATGTTCTATTAAATATGAAGTCCTTATGTTGTTATTAGCCCATTTGATGCATGAGTGGTCATAAATAACCCTAGTTCATGTGAATTTGCATGGTTTTTAATCATGGGCAATTTTGTAAATGGTTTTAATGTTTAATAAACTAAACAAAAGCATGAAATGGTTGGATTTCATCCACCATTACCGTGAATACCAAAGAAAAAGAAAAGAAAATAGCAAGCTTAGGGTTTGGCCTTTGATTCTTTGATTGAGGTATGAATTTTGATCCGTTTTTGATAATTTTTACGTTTCTGTGATCGTTGCTTCGTGTTCTATAAAGCCCATGTCTGAATTTCTGATTCTGTCAATGTTTCCATGAAATGCCATTGTTGATTTCATAGTTTTATTTTGAATGTGAATGAATTACAAAAGGTAGATGTTGGGTTTACATGTTTTACAAAAAGATTTGAATACTTATGAGTTTGTAATTGACTATCATCCGGGAAAAGCTAATGTTGTAGCTGATGCATTAAGCTGGAAATCTTTATTTACTTTGCGGGCTTTGAATACTCATATGAAGCTTTGTGATGACGGATCTGTTGTAGCCGAGTTAAAGGCTAAACCAATGATTCTGCAACAAATCTGCGAGGCTCAGAAGAATGATCATGAACTGCAAGCTAAGCGGCTTCACTGTGAGTTAAATTCTGATTCTGAATTTTCTATTGGGACTGATGATTGTTTAATGTTTTGAAATAGAATTTACATACTGAAAGATAGTGAACTCATTTAGAAAGTTTTGCATGAAGCACATGATAGTTGTTTTTCAGTTCATCCGGGTAGCACAAAAATGCATAATAATTTGAAACAATTATACTGGTGGTTGGGAATGAAACGGGATATCTCTGAATTTGTATCTAAATGTCTGATCTATCAGTAAGTGAAGGCCAAACATCACGTACCGTTGGGTTTATTACAGCCTACTCTGATTCCGGAATGGAAATGGGACAGAGTTACAATGGATTTTGTATCAGGATTACCCCTGACTCCGAAGAAGAAAAATGCGATTTGGGTCATCGTTGATAGATTGACCAAATCTACTCATTTTATACCGGTACGTACAGACTATTCTCTAGATAGATTAGCTAAGTTGTATTTATCAGAGATTGTTTGATTGCACGGTGTACCATTGTCTATTATTTCTGATCGAGATCCGAGGTTTACTTCGAGCTTCTAGAGAAAGTTACAAGAAGCTCTGGGAACAAAACTGAATTTCAGCACAGCATTTCATCCCCAAACTGACGATCAGTCTGAAAAAGTTATTCAGATTCTAGAAGATATGCTGCGATGTTGTATTCTTGAATTTGAAAATGGCTGGGAGAAATATTTACCCCTAATTGAATTCGCGTATAGCAATAGTTTTCAAACAAGTTTGAATATTGCTTCGTACAAAGCACTACACGGTCGTAAATGTCAAACACTGTTATACTAGATTAAATTGAGTGAGAAAAAGTTACACTGGGTTGATTTGATTCGAGAAACCGAAGAAAAAGTAAAAGTGATTCGCGACAATTTGAAGGCAGCATCTGACAGATAGAAATCATATGCAGATTTGAAACGGAAAGAAATAGAGTTCCAGGTCGGAGATAAAGTATTTCTGAAAGTGTCACCGTTGAAGAAAATTCTTTGTTTTAGTCGGAAAGGAAATTTAAGTCCTCGTTTTATCGGGCCGTATGAAATTGTGGAAAGAATTGGACCTGTAGCTTATCGACTATCGTTACCAATTGAACTCGAGAAGATTCATAATGTATTTCATGTTTCGATGCTTCGTCGATACAGATCTGATCCATCTCATGTCATATCTCCTACCGATGTAGAAATACAGTCTGATTTATCGTATACTGAGGAACTAATTAGAATTCTGACTCGAGAAATTAAAGAATTAAGAAATAAACGTATAGCACTTGTAAAGGTTCTCTGGTGTAAACACGGGATAGAGGAAGCTACGTGGGAAATCGAGGAAGCTATGTGAAAACAATACCCTAACCTGTTTACCGGTAAGATTTTCGGGGACGAAAATCCCTAAATGGGGGAGAGTTGTAATAGCCCAGTTTATACCCTAGTCAGAATAGTGGTTTCGGGACCACATATCTGAGTCTAAAAAATGTTCTGATATTATTTTCCGTGTCTGTGACATATGAATTAGCATTTGATAAATTTCTATGATTAAATATGTCCGTCTCTGTGCTTAATTACGAAAAAAGGACTTAATCGTATAATAGGCAAAATCAACATGCTAATTGTTAAAGTGCTTTAATGCCATGTTCTATTAAATATGAAGTCCTTATGTTGTTATTAGCCCATTTGATGCATGAGTGGTCATAAATAACCCTAGTTCATGTGAATTTGCATGGTTTTTAATCATGGGCAATTTTGTAAATGGTTTTAATGTTTAATAAACAAAACAAAAGCATGAAATGGTTGGATTTCATCCACCATTGCCGTGAATACCAAAGAAAAAGAAAAGAAAATAGCAAGCTTAGGGTTCGGCCTTTGATTCTTTGATTGAATTATGAATTTTGATCCGTTTTTGATAATTTTTACGTTTCTGTGATCGTTGCTTCATGTTCTATAAAGCCCATGTCTGAATTTCTGATTCTGTCAATGTTTCCACGAAAGCCATTATTGATTTCATAGTTTTATTTTGAATGTGAATGAATTACAAAAGGTAGATGTTGGGTTTACATGTTTTACCATGAGATTTTGATGAAATTGAGCTATACGGGCTAAATTAAGAAAATATGATTGTGGGAGGACTAAATTGTGAATAAAATGTGATATATGGGCTTATATGAGAACTATGAAGATTCGGCTAGGCCAATTTGAAATGAAATTGTGTTTATTTGATGTTTTGTGAATTAGGGACCAAAGTGTTAAAATGTGTAAATGTGAGGGCTAAAATCCAAATTGCCTTAATTGTGTATTTATGGACTAAATTGAATGAAATGAATGATTGGATGGTTGAATTTGAATTGATTTAGATCAAGAACAAAGAAAATCAGACTTAGATCGAGGAAAGTCCAAAATCGTCGATTAGTCAGCTCAAATCTGTTTAAATCCGTACGAGGTAAGTTAATATACAAATATGCGTTTATGTTAATGTTTGATAAGAATGTTTGAGTTATAAACTGTATTGGACGGCTATGAGAGCCCAATATTGAGATGCTGAATTGGCTTTGATTAAGAAATGGTAAAACGACATCATATAAGACCTCGTCCAGGACGTAGGCAATAATTTATAGTTTACGTGTAAGACCGTGTCTGGGACACTAGCTTCATATATGATTCGTGTAAGACCCTGTCTAGGACAGTGGCATCAATATTGAATAACATGTAAGACCACGTCGGGGATGTCGGCATTGTTAAAGGCCTATAAGATCTCTGTAACGATTTTGAGTGATGAAAAATAGTTTCGAGAATTGAATGAATGTCTATTCGGTATATCTGACTCAGGTATGTTTCTTCTGTACTAAAATTCTGAGCATGAATGGTGTACAAATGTGAAATAAGAGAATATGAAGAATGAGTATATCTAGCTTATGAGCTCTTTTCATGAGATTGTTATCTTAATGTGTTTAAAGATTGCATATGTATGTATTTGGCTTACTAAGCTCGTTGTAGCTTACTCTGTTTATTCTTTCAACTGTTTTACAGATATCATCACTATTATAGGCTCGAGGACCTTCGAGGATCTTCACCACACTATCGAGCTTGTTTTGGCATCTTTTTTTTTGTACAAAGTTTAAGTATGGCATGTATAGGCTAGAGTGTCTATGTTTAAGTATTTAATATGTAGTTTGTAATGCTATGTGAATTAGATGGCAAATGATATGGTTGTGATTGCCTTTGGTATATGGTTTGTGATGTTGAATATGTAAGTTTATGATGGATTTATGATCAAACAGTTTTGGTTAATCTTGTAAGGAAATGGTAAGCTTTTGGATGTGTTATGAATGATATATGTAATATGTATTTAGTCATGAATTTGGTTTGGATTATAGATATGTTTGGTATAATTTTGAGTATGAATGATTTGGTCATGTTGAAGTATATTTTTAAAGCATTGGATTTGAGTTGAATTTGCTATGTATTATGACTTGAGCATGGCTATTTGATAGTACCTTAGTAGTTGGAAAGTTTACCTTAACAAAGCTTACTTTGGGCCACACGGTTAGGAGACACGGGCATGTACTCCAACCGTGTGTCCCCTGTACATTGGGTTTTAGGTCAGTTTCACACACGGTTACTAGGCATGGGCGTGTGATCATGCCGTGCCAGGTTTGGCAGTTTCGACCAAGGGTAGGAGGCACGGGCGTGGGTATAGACCCTGTTAGTTTCTTAGTGTTGCCCACGGTCTGAGCCAAAAGTTAAGGCACGGCCATGTGTACTACACGGCCAAGCCGCACGGGTGTGTGCCCTGTTCAAAATTGGAAAATTTTTCTGAGTTTCGTTTAACCTCTGTATGTGATCAGTTTAGTCCCGAACCTTGTTTAATGCATGTTTAGGGTCTAGTAAGTCTCACAAGGGACTTAATACCTGAATTCTATTATAATGATTGTGAATATTCTGTTCTGATCTGCGTTCTGATTTTCTGGTAATGCCCCGTCCTATTCCAGTGACGGTTACGGGATAGGAGTGTTATAGTTCCAGCTGATATGCTACCAGACCCACCCGTTTAAGAACTTGATAGGGCCTGATAAACCATGGACTCAATTTGTCTTTCCTTCCGAACCTTAAAATTTTCTTCCACGACGAGACCTTCAAGAAAACCAAATCTCCTACTGAGTACTCAATTTCCTTACACTTCAAGTCAGCATAAGATTTCTGCCTATCAGATGCCTACTTTAACCGATCCCTAATCAACTTAACCTTATCTTCTGTATCTACTACCAACTCTGGCCCAAGAACCTGACGTTCTCCTAACTCTGCCCAACAAGTAGGCGTACGACATCTTCGACCATACAGCACCTCATATGGTGCCATGCGAATACTCGCCTGGTAACTATTGTTATATGTAAATTCTGCCAACGACAAGTAGTCTTCCCAGCTACCTCGAAAATCAATAATACACCCCCTTAACATATCTTCTAGCACCTGAATCACCCTTTTCGACTGTCCATCCGACTGAGGGCGAAAAGTAGTGCTAAAGTCCAACTGTGTACCCAACGCCTCATGTAACTTCTGCCAGAATCAAGATGTAAACCTAGGGTCCCGATCAGAAATAATCAAAACTAGCACTCCATGAAGTCGCACTATCTCTGCTACATACAACTTGACCAATTTTTGAAGTGAGTAGTCAGTTCGGACGGGTATAAACTGAGCAAATTTGGTCAGTCTATCCACAATCACCCAAACCGAGTCTTTCTTGGTAGGCGTCAAGGGTAGCCCACTCACAAAGTCCATAGTTACCTTGTCCCACTTCCAAAGTGGAACCTTCACTGGTTGCAGAAGTCCAGATAGTAGTTGATGCTCAGATTTCACCTGCTGGCATGTCAGACACTTACCCACAAACTCCATTACTTCCCTCCCAGATGCATGGTACAAAGACTACCATGAGCCTCTATCAGAATTAACTGTCTCAAGTTAGAGTCCCTCGGAATACAAACTCTTCCTCGGAAGCACAGGACTCCTTCACTATTCAATCCAAAATTAGAAGTCTCACCACTCTTAACCTATTGAAATCGAGGAACCAGTGACTCATCCACTAATTGCTTCTCCTTAATCTGCTCTATCCAGGCCGGTCTTACTTGCAATTCTGCTAACAAGCTGCCATTGTCATACAAACTAAGACAAGCAAACATCACTCTCAGCTCAGTTACAGCTCTTCGACTCAATGCATCAGCTACCACATTAGCTTTGTCTGGGTGATACTTACTAGAACAGTCATAATCCTTAAGCAACTCTATCATCTTCGTTGCCTAAGGTTCAACTTCTGAGTCAAAAGATACTTGAGGCTCTTATGATTCGTGTATATAATACACTTTTCTCCATACAAGTAGTGCCTCCAGATCTTAAGTGCAAAGATTACCGTCGCCAACTCTAGATCATGTTTAGGGTAATTCGCTTCGTGAGGCTTAAGTTGTCACGATGCATAAGCAACCACTTTCCCTTCTTACATCAACACACAGCCTAATCCAACATGTGACGCATCACTATACACAGTAAAATCCTTCCCAGACTCCAGTTGAATCAATACAGGTGCCTCAGTCAAAACTTTCTTCAACTTCTCGAAACTCTCTTGTTGTCTTGCAGTCCAGACAAACGGTACTCCTTTTCTCAAAAGCTTCGTCAACAATGTTGTAATCAGGGAAAATCCTTCCATAAATCTCCTATAATACCTTGCCAAACCTAGAAAACTCTAAATTTTTGACATAGATCTCGGTGGCTTCCATTCCAGAATCGCCTCAATTTTTTGAGGATCCACCCTAATTCCCTCAGCAGAAACAACGTGACCCAAGAATGTCACTTCTCGCAACCAAAATTCACACTTGCTGAACTTTGCATACAGTTGCTTTTCCCTCAACACTTGCAGAACAATTCAGAGATGCTCATCATGATCCTCCTCCGTCTTCGAATACACCAGAATATAGTCTATAAAGATGACCACAAATTGATCTAAGTACGGTTGAAACACCCGATTCATTAGATCTATGAAGGCTATTGGTGTATTCGTCAACCCGAACGGCATCACCAGAAACTCGTAATGACCATACTGAGTCCTGAATGTTGTCTTATGAATATCCACCTCTTTGACCCTTAATTGATGATATCTAGATCGAAGATCGATCTTGGAAAATACCGAAGCTCCTCTTAATTGGTCAAATAGGTCGTCGATCCTTGGTAGAAGGTACTTGTTCTTAATAGTCAATTTGTTCAACTGACGATAATCGATGCACATACGCATCGTCCCATCCTTTTTCTTCACCGAACAGTATCGGTACTCCCCATAGAGACACACTTGGTCTTATAAAACCTCAATCCAAAAGTTCTTGGATTTGCACTTTCAACTCCACTAACTCCTTCGGTGCCATCCTATAAGGAGCGATGGACACTGGGGCCGTTCCAGGTAACAAGTCGACTCTAAATTCGACTTCACAGTTTGGTGGCAACCCCAGAAGCTCATCCAGAAATACATCCTAAAATTCCTTGACAGTTCTAACTTCTCCTACGGTCAAACCCTCAGAATCAGACTGACTCACATACGCCAAAAATGTCTGCATCATTTGCGAATCAGCTTTTCAGCTCTTAAAGTCGAGATAACATTAGATAAGCAATCTCTTCACTCTCCTATAACAGTGACCTCCTCATCCTCCATGGTCCTTAACACCATCCGTTTGGCAGCGCAATCCAAAGGCGTCCGATGCTTTGCAAGCCAATCCATACCCAAGATGAGATCAAACTCTTCAAAGGGTAGCTCCATCAAGTCGCAGAGAAAATCCTACCTTGTGTCTTTAAAGGTATATCTCTAAAGAGTTTGTCTACCATAACCGAGTGACCCAGTGGACCTATCACAGATACCCCACTCACAGTTTCCTCAGATTGCACACCCAACGTCCCAGACACATCACAAGCAATATACGAATGGGTAGATCCTATGTCAATCAAGGCAGTATATGGCGTGCTATAAATTAAAAATGTACCGGTTATGATGTCAGGTGCGTCACCCTCCTCTCGGTGACGAGTAGCATAAACCAACGACGGCTGTCGTGCCTCAGCATTTTCAGCACCCCTGCCCGGTACTCCACGTCCACGTCCATTCCCATTGTCATCCCTAGCCTGACCACGGCCTCTCGGTAGTTGTTGTCCACCTTTCACTGGCTGAGCAACCCTCGGTTCAGCAGCTTGCATCTGCGCCGGCCTCTGATGACAATCTTTAACTCGATGATCTTTGGACCCACACCGGAAACATGCTCCAGAACGCTTTCAACATTCACCCAAATGTACTTTACCACAATCCCCACAAGCTTTCAGTCTAACCACATTCATTGGAACTGCTCGAACTGGCTCATCCACTCTAGAGCCCTTTTAGCAGTCCTACCTGTAGCACCCGAGGGCCTTGAATCCCTCCTAAATTAGTTTTGGTCTTTTTCACAGTTCTGACGCTCCGTGCGCTTCACCTCCTTAGCAATCTTAGCTTTTTCTACCACAGCAGCAAAATCACGCTCCCTCTATGGAGCAATCAGCACTCTTAACTCATTTCTGAGGCCATCCTCGAATCGCACGCTATGTTCATACTCCGTAGCGTCTATACCACCAGCATACTAGCCTAACCTTAAAACTTCAGCTTCATACTCCGCGACCGTCTTACTACCCTAAGTCAGGCTCAGGAATTCCTTCCTTTGAGCGTCCACATAGCTCGCCCCGACGTACTTCCCCTTGAAAGATGTCTTAAACAACTCCCAAGTCACTCACTCGGCTGGTGTATCATCTCTCACAGTGATCTACCACTGGTAGGCCTCGTCATGCAGCAAAGATACTGCTCCTTTAAGCTTCTGCTCCACTGAGTAGTCCAGGTCGTCCATTATCCGCTCCGTGGCCTCCAACCAATATTCGGCCACATTCGGGGCTACACTAGATATGCCTCTAAAAATCTCCACTCCATTAGCTCAAAGCCGTTTAGAAATCGATCCTTGATTCACCGTCTCAGTACTCACCCTAGTAACCCTTTCCAGTACACAAAGCATCGCCTAGGATAAAGCATCATTTCTAGTAGCCCGGTCATAAGACCTCGTCTTGGTTGCTGGTGGCGCTCGTGCTTCCCCAGATGGCATATGCCCTGACGATGAAGAGCCAGCCTGAGTACTTCCCCGGCCACGACCACGGCCTCTTCCACGTTCCACCCTCGTACTCATATTGTATTATCTGATTACGAATTTTATAAATTAGTTCAATATTTCAGTATCTAGTACAGATGTTTTATACAGAGATAATATTTCTGAGTTTTATTTTTACGGAATCGTAGCCTAGCTACAGTCTCAATCTTCTAGAGTTTTTAGTTTTCCTACTGTCTCAGTCCTCTACAATCTCAGTATTACCCTAACTACAGAATTTTAGTAGGGTTTTAGCACTACCTACAGTAGTATAACAGTATTACAGTAAAATGCAGTAAAGCAGAAGATACTTACGGACTTGGTGCCGGAGATTCGGTGTGCCACTCTTTAAAAACTAGATTCAGAAAAGCCAAGTTTTTTCGATGGTAAATACTTTTAATAAACTTTGTTGGAAAACTCAAAAACCCTAGACTTTTAGTGAAATGAGAACATTTTTGCAAACAAACAAAAAAAATCAAGTTTGAAAGAATTTTCCTTAGGGAAGTTTTTCAAAATCGAATTAAAAAACAAGTTACAGCTTAAATTTTTAAAAAAATATTTGAACCCATTCCACAGCCGAGTTGTTGTAACCGGGCTCTGATACCACTAAATGTAACACCCCAACCCGGCCCAGATGTTATGGCCAAATCTAGTGTGTAACATGGACGATTGACTAAGCTTTGATCTTCTTTTATTAAAACGTAATGTTTTTTGTAGTTAAACCGCATTTAAAAGTTTGTAAATAAGAATCATTTCTAGGTTTAAAACCGTAGTTATTATCGAGTAAAATTCCATTTTTTAGTGGATCTCATTATTGTGTTATTGATGTCAGGTTATTCAATTGATACGTATCACATGTTTTGGAAACGTTTGATTAAGTTGGGAAAAACCCGTATAAACTAGCCGATCGTTGTAGAAATAAATAGTAAAGAAAATAAAACCAAACATCCGAGCGGGCTTATTACAATTTAAATCCAAAATTTAAGAATAGAATATAAATAAAGTAAAATTTAAGAAAAACTATAAACCAGAAATATGATTCACGTGGCCACCTGGATCCCTCATAGCTCCAAGTCCTCTATGGTTTGGGGTTACCTGCATGAATGGAAAAAAAAAAAAAAAGGGTGAGTTTGGGAAAACTCAGTGTGTAAACTAACCCAACCAGTGTCAGAGACCAGTCCAAGCATAGTCTTGGCGGAAGCCCTATTCAGATACAGATTTAACTGGGCCTTGGTCCTTTTCAGAAATAAAGTGGGCCTCGGGCCCATTACAGAACATATTAGTGTGTATATATATATGATTGTATGCAAAGCCTAAGCCAAGTCCAGCCCTACACACCACCCGTACCAGCCCTCCACACCAAGTGGGGAATAGCTCAACCTACCCAGCCCTACACACCATAGTCGCAGCAAAGCTACTAATACAGATATCCTGGCCAAGCCACCAGAACAGTAATAGGAGGCAGAGCCTCTAAGAAGATTACGTGGCATTGCTACTTTTAGCACTTCCTCCGTATCAATAACCCAACCCATGCAAATCAGAATATTACGTGACATGGCATACAGAATATCAGATACAGTAATATGCAAAACAGTGAACTATTTTTAGGGGTAAAATAGTCATTTCGCATCTAGGGGTAAAATAGTAATTTTCACCCTACAAAAGTATTTTAGTAATTTATCTACGTTTTTAAGTTTTATGCTTACTACGACCTTCTAGCAGGTCTAACGTCGCTCCGAGTGACTCAAATAGCCCATTTTCTCAACTAGTGCCATCGAGCCCTAAAACCCCTAATGGCCTGAGGGAGCCCACTTGCTACTGTGGCCCACTAAGTCTAAATTTTGCACATATTTCTACAGAATTAATATCCAATTTACCAGAAAACACTTACCACATACTTTTATCCATATGGGCCTGTAAGCCCATTGGCCCAGTTTCGGCGCATCGGGGCCCGAAACATCCCAAATGCACGAAAATGCGCATAATAGCCTTACCGTCAATTATTTCAAATTTCACGATTCCGTACCAACCCATGAGCGCTCGCACGCTCGTAAGCCCTCAAAATGTCGGCATTTCGACATTTCGGCTTTTTGGCTTTTGCCGATCTAATCTACTAGAGGGTGTCGATTACACACATGTTTGCTCATTACATTAAGATCCTGTGAATGTTTGCCCTACAATCATTTAACCACACCGTTATCCCATAATTCAATTAAAAGTCAACATCATATTGTCTTACCCATTCGGTAACCACTATCATCACCATCACTTACCTTTCCCGCAATCTAATCCACAGATCTAGATTGCCTTGCTATCTCTTATCCACCAACGCCCTTCACGAGATCAACCCTTAAGATCAGCTATAGACACAAGCAGACAACAAGAGAAAACTTGAATCGGTTTCCAAAGAAAGATAAAGGCCGATTAGTGTAAAAAGGTTAGGGGTTTTGGTTTTTTATTAATCACTTGAAAAAGAAGAATAAGGAAGGAGATCACTTACCCAAAAGTTCACTTGCTTGCCTTGATAGAAAAGAGCCACCAATTATTAATCTAACCCCAGATCTACAGTTGATTCTAACCAAAGTACTAGGGAGAGGATGAATAGATGGAAGGGTTGGAAGACAATAAAAAATAGGAGATGGAATTCGGCTTTTAAGAAGAGCACACTAGAGAGTGTGGAGGTTTCGATTCGAAAGAAAAAGGTGGAAGGAGATGAAGAAGTTATGAATAGAAAGGAGATGATCGACAAAGAGAGATGGGAGGCTTGAGGGTTTCAGCTTTTTCAAGAGTAGAGACAAGAAAGATTCGGCCCTAAGGAGAAATTGGCTAGAAAGGTTTTAGAGAGGTCGATTTCATCGAGAAAAGGAGAAGTAGAAGAAAAAAAAGAGAAAGAAGTGAGTAGGTTTGGCTTGAGAAGAAAAAGAGCTGGAAGGGTTCGATCCTTTGAACAACTCGGCACAAAGAAGGTTTATCACTTTCAGTTTTTGACTTTTAAAACCAAAAGGGAGAAGGAAAAAGACAGAGCAAAGAGCCCTCAAATGCACTATACCTATTCGGCAAAAGAAAATAGCCAAAATTGCCAAATCCCGAAAAACTAACCACAAAAGAAATCGGCACACACAACCACAATTACCGAAAATGTTAACCAAAACATCCTCTAGCTGATTTGCACTACAAGCTTCCCACTTTCGGCCAACACTAGCCTCACACTCAAACTCCTAAATTCTCTCCTTGATAAACTCCCCTTATCACTCCTTAACCCAATCCCATGAGCCATTCAAACACCTTCCCTTAGCATTTAACTTAGAGTCCACCTCTTACCATGCTCATGTCGTAAAATAAAACAAATACTTGCTCACCAGGGGTTTTGAACCTAGCCCCCTCAATAGCTTTCACACGCCACCCCCTTAAGCTCTAAGTGGCACTACGTTGCCACTTTACCACAGGTTTTCTTGTGTCTTAAAACTCCAACATTAGTTTAAAAGCCCACTTAGCCAAGTCCCTTCTCCTAAGCCTAGAATTTAAAATTTAGCCCGGCTTTAAACTTAAACCTAGGCCTTTTAAAGACCCACTAATCATACTCAATTCACTTCTTCAGCATATCAAGACATGTAAAAAAAATAAATTCTAACAGAAATGCAAAAACCCTAAAAATTGGAGCGTTATAAAGTCATATAAATTTCCTCTTCTAAATCATCATGCAGGAAAGTCATCTTCATAACAAGTTGAGCTAGATTCAAATTCAACTATGCTACCAAAGCAAACAAAATTTTAATGGAGGAATGCTTCACAATAGGGAAAATACTTCATTGTAGTCAGTTCCCTCCTTTTGAGTGTATTCTTTAGCTACCAACCTTTCTTTGCAGCGAATATCTTTCTTGTTAAGAAATCTATCTTTCTTTATACATACCCATTATAACACCCCTCGTCCGACCCGATCACTGGTTCTGAGTTACAGGATGATACAGTCATTGCCAAAGCAACTACAATCAAATACATAGTAAATAAATAAATCAAACAAACAACCCATCATGTCTTAAAAACAAGCACATTAAGATATACAATTAAATCTAAGCCTAAATCAAGCTTATGAAAGCTCTTTTATAGACTAGAGCATGAAAAATGACCAAATTGCAATGTTTTAAAGTTTTCAAAATAGGTATCGATACCCCATAAAGGTGTCGATATCATTTTAGACTTTGATGTTTCAAAATAATTTGAATTAAAATGAACATATTGATACCAAATGTAAAGTATTGATACCCCAGTGAAAGTATCAATACCTTGTCTCTATATTTATATGATTTTTAGGTTCGACGTTTTGAAAATTATGAAACTTCTGTCAATGTACCGATACCATTTTTTAAGGTATCGATACCATATAGACAAAATCTAAAAAATCTGCATTTTTGGTACTTATTTCATGCTAAGTTATCAACTTACCTAAATGATGCTTAAATGCACACTTAACCCTACACAAAACCAATCCAAAATCATACCAAATATTGCACATAATCATTTCTAAAATCAACTAATCCAATATGCCTCAATTTGAATACCAAATCAATTCAATTCAGATTCATAATAATAAATAAAGTCTAGGTGGATTCTTTCCTAGGTATTTTTCTCTCATTGGTTATTATTCAATTATTTTCTTGATTTATTCTCTGTTGAGTTCTTTAGTTAAATTAATTTAGTAATTTTAGTTTAAACCAATCACTCTAATTTATCGACTAAATAATAGAAAAATGGTAATTATTAGTACTTTTAGACCCCATGGATACGATATTTTTACTCACCGTAACTATACTATTTATCGATAGGTGCACTTGACTTTGTCATTTTTTCAGTTAGTAACGTGAACTCACATCAAGTTTTTTGCACTGTTGTCGGGGACTGAAATATTAGGAACACTTTATTTCTATTAATTTAACCATTTTTATTTTATTTATTTTAATTAATTTTTTACATTTTAATTTGTCTTTTGTTTTCTTTTGGCATATTCTTTTAGTTTATGACTAGAGGAAACTTGTTGAGATCATTACTTTTTGACAATGAAATTGAAAGTATTGCTTGCAAAAATCGTAGAGAGGTTAGAGAAGCAAGGCAAAGTTGAAAAAAATATAGTAGATGAGCAAGAGAACAACAATATTACTAAGGAGATGGGTGATAATCAAAATATTTAGCTACCTCCTGCAAACCTTGTTCCTCATACTATGTATGATTATGCCAAGCCTACTCTAATTGGGGCTAAATCGAGTATTGTGAGACTTACCATTGCCACAAACAATTTTGAACTGATGCCGAATACTATTCAGATGGTACAATAGTATGTTCAGTTCAATGGTTTGTAAGATGAAGACCTTAATACTCTTTTGGACAATTTCCCAGAGATTTGCGACACTTTCAACATTAGTGGCACCACTGATGACGCCATTCGCTTACAATTGTTCCCATTTTCATTGAATAACAAAGCAAAACAATGGTTAAACTCTTTGTCATGAGGTTCCATCACTACATGGGCTCAAATGACCAAGAAGTTTCTCTTGAAGTACTTCCCACCGACTAAAACAACTAAGTTGAGGAATGACATTTCTTCCTTTTCCTTGATTGATTTAAAGACATTACATGCTGCATGGGAGAGATACAATGACTTATTAAGTAGTGCCCTCATCATGGGTTACCCTTGTGGTTACAAGTTTAAACCTTCTACAATAGTTTGAACCCCTCAACTAGGCAATTGATTGATGTAATATCTAGTGGAACATTGAACAATAAAACACCCTAGGCTACTTATGAGTTTATAGAAGAGATGGCATTGAATAATTATCAGTTGCAAGTTATGAGGACGAAACCAATGAAATCAGTCGATGTTTTTAATCCAGATGCAGTCACCATGTTATCAAACCAAGTAGAAGCACTAAATAAGAAAATCAATGGTTTATATTTTTCTACGCAGGTGAATCCGATGATGCAATGTGATACAAATAGAGGTGGAATGAATAATCCATAATGTTTACCCTTCAGTCCTAGCACAGAGAATGAACAAATCAATTATATGAGTATTAATTTTAGACCTCAAAATAACCCTTATAGTAATAACTGTAATACAGGTTGGAGGAACCATCCTAATTTTTCTTGGGGTGGTCAAGGAAATCAAATAGTACAATGCCCTTCCAGCTTTCAACAACCTTATCAGTAAGAGAAGAAGTTGAACCTTGAGTAGATGTTGGCAAAATTTATCTCGGTGTCAAAAACTCATTTTCAAAACACTAAGCCAGCACTAAAAAATCAGCAAGAATCAATTCAAGGGCTCGAAAAATCAAATAGGACAGCTTTTGAAATTAGTTTTAGAACGACTACAAGGTAGCTTGCCTAGCAATACTAAAACTAACCCAAAGGAACAGCTTCACGCAATTACTGTTTGGGATGTGGAAGGGTTAGTTGAATCTGAACAAGAACGAATGCAAGAATATGTGGTGAACAATGATGAGGTTGAGGAAGGTAAGAAAAAGCAAAACCCGATTGTCAGTGAATACAAACCTTGAGTGTCATATCCTAATGCATTAAAGAGAGACCACACAAACGAGCAATATGGTAAATTCTTAAACTCTTAAAAAATTTACACATTAACTTAGTGCTTGTTGAAGCTCTTTCGCAGATGCCAAATTACGTCAAATTCTTAAATGAGCTATTAAAAAACAAGAGGAAGATAGACGACTCGTCGACTTGCGGAGCTCAATGTATTTTGCTTGGTCGTTCTCTAAAATAAACTGCCCAACAAACTTAAAGATCCAAGGAATTTTACTATTCCTTGTCTCATTGGTAGTTTCAATTTGAAAATACTCGGCTGATTTAGGGGATAGTGTTAATGTGATGCCTTATAAAATGTTTAAACAACTTGGTCTTGGGAAACCCAAACACACTAGGATGGCTATTCAATTAGCAGATAGAACCATTAGATATCCTAGAGGTATTATTGAGGATATGCTTATGAAAATTGATAAATTTATATTCCCCTTTGACTTTGTTGTGTTAGACATGGATAAGGATAGTGAGGTACCTTTGATCTTAGGTCGACCCATTTTAGCCACTATTGGGACTATTGTCGATGTTGGTACATGTGAACTTGTGCTTCGTGTAGGTGATGAAAAGATTATTCTCCAAGTACGTGATTTTGTGAGAGTCTCTAGTGAATAAGATGATTTTAAATGTTTTGTTAATGTTAGTAACCATGTAGCTCAACGTTCTATGTAAGAAATCTCTTGTGAAAACATATTGGAGCCATGTTTTAGTCAAGGTGATAGAAACAAAATAACATATGAAGAGAGAATGGTACAACTCAATGAACTACACGAATGGCGAATGCATGTTAAGGAGAAACCGAGAAAACACGATGAAGACATGAAGCAACACCATAATGTACAAGTGATGAGAATGGACCAATTTAAGGTTGAGGACAAATTATTGCTAGACAAATCAGATCTACAAATCTCCCATCCAGTGCTTGAGTCAAACAGATCGAACCCATTTATGATACTAAATGCTTCCCATACGGTACAGTCGAGGTAACACATTCTGAGTTTGACACATTTAAGGTACATAATACTCAACTCAAACCTTATCTTGGTATTAAAATTGACAATTAGAAAGAGGAGCTTCGGCTCTAAGAACCACCGTAACTGTGAGTGTACAAGGTAAAGTTAAGCTTAGACTCTAAATAAGCACTTCTTAAGAGGCAACTTGAGTGTTTAAATTTTGTTAGTTCTTTTAATCTTATTGCATGTTAATTTAAAATTAATTAAACTAAAATTAAAAAAATTATTTTTGAACCACACGGCCAGGACACACAGGCGTGTCCTAGGCTGTGTGCATAATGTGGTATTCTACGGTGAGTTACAAGGCCTGGTGACATGGTCGTGTGGCACCCACGACCTAGACACATGGGCGTGTACCAGGGTGTGTGCATGTTGGAGCAAATGATAGAGAGTTACACGGTTTGAAGAAATGGCAATGTAAGTCACACAGCATAGACACATGGGCGTGTCTTGGGCCGTGTGAGTCTTGGGACTTAATTTTTCCAATTTCGATAGTTACATGACTTGGAAACATAGGCGTGTCCAAGGTCGTGTCAATACAGGAGTTAATTTTTCAAATTTATTTACAAGTCAGTGAGTACATGAGCCATAGACACAACCGTGTGCAAGACAAGACTTGCCACACGGGCGTGTGTGAGATTGTCCATCCTGCACGGCCTCGCACACGGGCATAGGAGAAGCGAAGGAAGATCACACACAGCCTAGACACACGGGCATGTCCGATGTTGTGTGAAAATTAGGCTTAAATTTTGAATTGCACATAGACTGATAAAGCTCAACACGGGTATGTGATAGGGCCGTATGGCCCAACATGGGCCTAAACACGATTGTGTTCTTTTAAAACCCTAAGGCCCTTTTGTTTGTCATATTCCTCCTAACCCTTTCCTACACAAACTGTAGCTGCTATCAACTGCCCCCTTTTTCCAGTGGTCACCACCCCCATCTGTCCCCTTCTCATGCCGTTCATCTCGTTCCCCAACGCAACAGTGCCCTAACCCTTCCTACTTCCCTTTGTTTTCTTCTCTCCTTCGACAAATGCCACCTTCCCCTTTATCACACCACCGTCCTTGATTTCCTTTCCCTCTTCCCTTCTCTCTTCGACGCTGCAACCCGCCCTTACCCTTCTCCTTTCTCCTTTCTTTTCCCGCTTCACCCTCTTAACCCCTGTTTGTCCAGCACCCATGTATGAGCCGCCTTATTTCTTTCTCCCTCAAATACAAACCGCCACCCCTATCTACTTCTTGCCAAGTCTATCCTCTATCTCACACATCCCCATCACCATCCTTTCACCGTCAGCCATCGTTGTGCGCATCTCCATCGTATGCACCCCTAACAACCACCGTTTTCCCCTTCACTTATTTTATTTATGTATTTCTTATTTTTTTATTTTATTCATTATTATTTTTTTATTATTTTTATTTCCTTTTTATTGTGATTTTAATTATTGTTTTCATTATTTTGTTTTGGTTGTTTTTCATATTATTTTTATTATTTTCATTCATCATTTTAATTATTACTACTGAGTTTTATTCTTGTTATGCTTTTAAGTGGTATTAGTTTTTAAGAAGTTGGTATTATTGTTACTCTTATTTTAGAATTGTGTTTTCTATTATCATTATCATTATTATTATTGTTATTGTTATTATTATTATTATTATCTTAATACTTTCTTTAAGTGAAGTTTGGATTCAAATATTTTTAGCTGAATGTTCGATCTTGTGATTATGGATTTTAGTTCGATTTGACTTTCGTTCTGTGGTTATTTGAATAGATTCATTATGTTGATTCGTGCTTTTACGTTGAATGCAAGAATAGTTGGTTGGTTATCTATTTTTTAGGTATATCATGACGAACACTAGAGGGAAATCTCAGGTTGCCATCCTCGTTTCAGAAAAACGGAAGTCTCTAGGTGTAACCTTTTCCATGGGCCCTTCCACTGATGCACGCCATTCGTGTCTGTGATCAGTGTAGATAGTACACTTCTCACCGTACAGATAGTGCCTCTAAATTTTTAAAGCAAAAACTACCGCGGCCAACTCCAAATCGTGCATCAAATAATTAGTCTCTTGAGTCTTCAGCTGACGAGACGCATAAGCAACCACTTTACCATCTTGCATCAGGACGCAACCTAAACCCACATGGGATGCATCACTGTATACCCTGAAGTCTTTACCGAGCTTAGGTTGTATCAAAATAGTAGCTTGAGTCAAAACCATCTTAAGCTTATCAAAACTCTTCTGTTGTGCATCAGTCCAAACGAAAGGAACTCTTTTACGCAGAAGCTTAGTCATCGGAGCTACAATCAATGAGAACCCTTCTACAAAGCGTCAATAATAAATTGCCAGCCCCAGAAAATTACTAATTTCAGACACATTCTTCGACTGTTTCCATTCCAATGCAGCCTTAATCTTACGAGGGTCAACACGAATCCCCTCAGTAGAAACCATATGTCTCAAAAAGGTTACTTCTCAAAGCCAGAATTCACATTTACTGAACTTCGCATATAACAGTTTCTCAGAAGAGTCTGTAGTACCACTCTGAGATGCTCATCACGTTCATCCTCTATCTTAGAATACACCTAGATGTCATTGATAAATACCACCACAAATTGGTCCGAATAAGGCTGGAATACACGGTTCATCAAGTCCATAAATACTGCTGGTGCATTGGTCAACCCAAAAGGCATAACTAGGAACTCGTACTGACCATAACGAGTCCTAAATACCGTCTTATGCACATCAGCCTCCTTAACTCTCAATTGATGATAGCCCGAACACAAATCGATCTTAGAAAACATAGAGGCCACTCTGAATTGGTCGAATAAGTTATCTATCCTCGAAAGTGGGTACTTATTCTTGATCGTTAACTTGTTCAATTGACGGTAGTCGATACACATCCTCATTGTCCCATCTTTCATTTTCACAAAGAGAATAGGTGCTCCCCATGGAGACACACTGGGACGAATGAACCCACGATCTAACAATTCTTGGATCTAAGCCTTAAGCTCTGTAAGCTCCTTTGGTGTCATTCGGTAAAGGGCGATAGACACCAGAGTTGTACCAGGAATCAAATCAATCCCAAACTCCACCTCTCGGCTCAGAGGCAACCTCAATAGTTCCTCAGGAAAACCACATCTAGAAAGTCCCTCATGATTCTGATATCCTTGACCGAAGAGTCTAAGAATTAGAAGCACTAATGTAGGCGAAGAATGCCTCACATCCTTTTCGAACCAACTTTTCCGCTACCAAAGCTGAGATCACATTAGTCAGGTAGTCTTATTGTTCCCCAATCACAACTGCCTCATTGTCCTCCTCGGTCCTCAAGACAACCCTTTTCGTCGCACAATTCAGACTCGCTCGATGCTTCACTAGCCAGTCCCAAAATTAGATCGAACTCCCCAAATGGAAGCTCCTTTAGATCGACTAGAAACACTGTCCCTTGAAACTCTAGTGGAACATCTCTATACAATCTACTAACCCGGACAGATTACCCCAAAGGACTTAACATAGTTACCTCACTATCAGTACTCTCAATTGGAGCATTTTTGTCCTCACGAGAATGAACAGCATAAACCAAAGTAGGCTGCCTCGCCTCAGTCGGTTCAGCACCTCTATCCGGAGCTCTCTGTCCTCAGCCCATGCCGTTACCACCCCTAACCTGACCTCGGCCCCCAGGTGGCTGCTAAACTACCCTCAGCGGCTGTGCAGTCCCAGTAACCGGAGCTTGCATCTGACTAGTTCTCAATGGACAGTCTCTAACCCAGTGCTCAGTTGACCCACATCTCAGACATGCCCCAGTAGTTCTCCAACACTCGCTCGAATGGTATTTGCCACAGTGCTTACAAAGCGCTACCCTAGTAGGTACAAAAGGAGGCCCAACTCTCACTGGCCCATCAGACCTAGCCTTTTTCTTTGGCCTCATCCCAGAACTTAACGGCTCTGAATCCCTCTTACTCTTTCCTCTCTCTCAATTTTGGTGCTTAGCGTGCTTTACCTCTTCGGTGATCTTTGCATTCTCAACTAGAGCAGAAAAATCACACTCCTTCTGCGGAGCTATCAGGACATGCAACCTGTCCCTGAGACCATCCTCAAAATGGACATAACGCTCATACTCGGTTGCCACCATGCCTTGCGCATAACGGCTTAATCTCAGGAAATCATCCTCATACTCGGCCACTGAACGGTCTCCCTGGATGAGATTAAAAAACTCACATCTCCTCGTGTCAATGTAACTGACTCCCACATACTTACTTTGGAAAGCCTTCTTAAAGTAATCCCAATTCAATCGGTCTGGCTGAGTCCCTTCCTTAACTATCAACCACCACTGTTAAGCTTCGTCACAAAGCAGAGAAACAGCCCCTTAAGCTTTTACTCAGCAGTAAAATCCAAGTCGCCCATAATTCTTTTCATGGCCTTCATCCAATACTCGGCCACATCAAGGGCGACTCCAGTGACACCCTTGAATAGCTCAGCCCTATTGGACCGAAGTCGTTCCGTTACTGACCCATGGCCTCCAGAAACAATATTGGGTATGGCTTAGGATAGTACGTCATCCCCAGCCGCACAATCTCGAGACCCAATCTCTGACGCAGGTGATACCGGTGTCTCACTAGTTTCCAAGTTAGGCAAATTCCTAGATGATGAGGACACAGCTTGAGCCCCTCTATGACCTCTACCACGACCTCTAGCACCCTGTCCACGAGTACCACGTGTGCTCATTATCTATTCCTGTTAATCTGTATTAATAGTTTTATACATTAGTTAGCAATTCCAATATTTTATTAACAGATATCTTATGCGGGACAGTATCAGAATGTTTAGAGTCGGTTATCACGAGTAATAGTCTCACTACAGTTTTCAGTTTACCCTATCTAGAGTGTTTTCAATATGGTATACTACACAAAGTAGTTTCAGAATATTCTAATCATATTTTCAGACAAATCTAAATAGAGTTTTAGAAAACTTACAAGATCTGCGTCGGAGACTCGGTGTACCACTTACTTATTCCAAAACTATTTCAAATCATTTACAAATCATTTCTTCAAAACCAATCTTTAAAACCCAAATCCACAGTCGAGTTTTGCAACCTGGCTCTGATACTACTAAATGTAACACCCCAAACCTGGCCTGGATGTTTTGGCCGAATCTGGTGACGTCACATGATAATAATTTTCAAATCATATTTGATGAGTTAAAACCGTTCCAATTATTTAATCTTTATTTTACCCCGGGTTAAAATACATGACCGTTTATTGTGATTAAAACATATCTCTTTTACGCGGAAGCTTTAGAAAACATTCTATTTTAAGAAAATCTGTTATTAATTTTGAAATCCTGAGTTTCTAGGAAAATCCATACGTTTTTAGTGAAAACCAAGTTTTGGTCATGCTTATCAGTAATAAAATCATCAGTAGTTTAAAAATCGAATATTTAAAGCTGGAAAGTCCAAAGTCCACAAATTACAACCAAAATTCCCTAAATAAATAATCAAATCAATAGAACCAGCGAAAACAATTTAAAATCATTACGGGTGGCCACCGTCGAGTCCTCCGCTGCACCGATCCGTCTACTGCTGAGGATTACCTGAAGAGGTTAAACAAAAAAGGGGTGAGTTTTTGCAAACTCAGTGCCTAATCCCCATAGTAAGCATGCATACGGATGCACATCAGAACATAGTCATAATTAATTTGGGCCGGAGCTCATACAGAAATCAACGTGGGCCTTAGCCCACTCAGATGTAAAGTTAGAAATATACTAGGGCCCTGGCCTAATCAGATACAGAATCAGAAATAACTTAGGGCCTTAGCCTATTCAGATACAGTATGCAGAACAGAACATATTAACAAAGTCCCACCCACTAGCTCTGCATACCAACTACTTCCAACCCAACACACCATGTGGGGATATAATCGACCCACCCATCCCAACACACCACGCTGTATCGAAATGTGGCACATAATCAGATAATTGCAGCTGTGCTACCAGATATCAGGCTTAAGAGCCTTTAAGAAAATTTTATCCATATACATAACCCAACCCCAGTGTAATGCAACATACAATATGACATGTTATAATGAAATTTATCAGATATTATACAATCAGTTCAGACATACATGCTAAGTGTAACATGGTTGACTCTTACATCACATAATCAACCCACGAAATTAGGGGTTAAAGTAATGCTTACCAACCCTACGGTAGGTCACAGTTGACTTGGGCGACCCGTGCCACCTTACAGACCGTTTCAGAAAAATGGGCTCACACGCCCATATGGCCCGCCAATGTGGCCCACACGGCCTAAATTGGCCTTGGCCATGTAAATCACATGGCCTAGCCCAAAATTCCACATACCTGTGTGGTTCACTCGTGTGGGCCGATTCTCTTGTGTGACCCACACAGCCCAATTGGCCGAGCCCGTGTCTCGCACACTGTCTCGCCCGCCATCACACGGCCATGTCATGCGCCCGTGTCACGCGCACATAGCCTGGTTCATCGATCACACGCCCGTGTAACACGGGCGAACACACGCCCGTGTGGCAACGATAGTTTCATTTTTTCTGTGTTTTCGGGTACACACTTAGTTTCAATTAAAGCCTAAACCAAACTCTGAGCACTCCAAACCTTAACTTTGAATCGATTTGCTATGAAACAATACGAGGGGAGCCTTAATCTTCACTGCTGCTGCCGATCATCAGAAACAAAACAACCTCAATCAAAACATAGCACAAAAATGTAAAACCTACAAAACCAAGACTTATTGTACGATCACAGTCTAACGGTCACAGAAAAATAGATGGAAAAGAATAAAAAATGAGTGTGAAAAGAGCAGAGATTCGGCAGAAAGGAAAAAGGATAGAATGTCAAAATTTTGGGGAGAGGGAAGGGAGATGCCGAATTTGCAAATGAAATAAAATGACTAACAAAATTTGATAACCCCTTAATCACTCCCAGTAATTCTCTCCACTAACCCACTCTCAGATTTCTAGTAAAACACAAACTTTAGCCGAACTTAGGAGCAAAAACACAACCCTTGTCACCTAGAGATTCGAACCCATGACCTCTATCACACCAACACTCCACTTAACCACCAGACTAGCATGCCCATTCTAATATGCTTCTACAAACAAATACTTATAAGCCTGTTAACCAAGGGTAAGGCTTTATTAATAACAATACCAAAATTCACCCAAGTTGTGGCTTGAACTTGGGACCTCTCACACATACCCAGAACACTTAAACACTGAAGCAGACAGATATTTTGTTACGTATTTTATCAAAACATAAATTTAAAACTTGAGGCGTTACAATTTTCACACAGTCCTCAAGAGGACCTATATCAGCATCTCTGATAGAGGCCACTAGGATTAGGTTGTTGTATTGATTAGGCAGCTTTGGAGTAGATTCATTTAGCTGATAGAGTCTACGCACTGATTACTATAGCTCTATGGGACCAATTTTTCTCCATCATCAAGCCCATATACTTAAAGCTTACCCTCGAGTTCTATTTGACATTCCATTTACAGTACATGAGGTCAAGCCATAATGAGTCGCGCACTTATTCTTTCAGACTTTAGTGGTACGACACATCATCTGAGTATCCTAGACTTTGGAGTTGCCCTAGGACTCTATACTAAGGAGTTCATAAGTGCCAAGGGGTTCCTCATTTTATACAGACACATCTATCATTCATCGTTTCCATGCTGGACAGAGCTTGCGGCTAGTATGACGTGCTATGAACCGAGTCAGCTGAAGGCTACTTCCCTACCTCCATTCTTACACTATATCGGCCCATACATTGACCGATCGGAGGGAGAGCATCAGGGTCATTAGTATATTTGACGCTCACTTCCTTTAGAGCATGGCAATGGGGCGCACTTTTGGTCTTACTTACTTCATCACCCTTACTTGCCGCTATCAGACAGAATGTAGTAGAAAGGGTCTTATCTACTTAGGCCCTTACGTGACGTTCCTTGTACAACATTTCAACCTCCTTGACACTCAGCAGCAGTCATTCTCCTTCAGACTAGTTGGACAGATGACCCTACAGAGATTATCAAGTATGAGTCATATAAGGATGATCAAGCGGCTTCGTAGATTAGATCCTCCTTGATATTGATTATCTCATTCTAATCCTTAAGATGAGCATGAGAGCTTCACTGATAATGTTCCTTTCCACCATGAGGACCCACCTCATCATCCACCCTAAAGTCATGCTACTATTTCCCCTACTGCTATCTTAGCGACCCTCTCTGAGCGATTCACTCGTTTCGAGTGGCACTATTTTGAGCAGTTTGATAGTATAGATGTGACTTTACAACAGATTTATCAGCATCTACAGATTTCTTCTTTTGAGCGAGCACCTCACGATCTCGATGCCTCTCACAATGAAGATCACTAATTTTATTTTTGTTCTTTTCAGTCTTGTTTTTATTTTTATTTTTAGTTGCTTTATTTTTATTTCTTAGACTTCTTTCTTTTATCTTCTTTCGAACTATGTTTTTATTTTTTTTGTTTTTTTAATTGAGTTTGTAACCTCTTAATCTTCTTCACTATTTGTGTTTATTTTCTTATTAGTTTGCGCGAAACCATACATTACATTTTCATTTGCCTACAATTTCGATTTCCACTATTCTGGCGATTTTATCCAAATTCAGAGCTGTTTCAGTTTTCTCCCTCTCTTATGATATTCTGCTTATTTTGTGCTTATATTTATTTGTACATTGAAGACAATGTACATCTTAAGTGTGGGGAAGTTATTTATAAAATTATTAGAAATTCCTTGAATTATTTATTGTATTTAAGTAATCTTCTCATACTTCCATTAGAGTGAATTGTTGTCGATTTGAGATTTTTATTTATGTTGTTTTGGATTAATTTGTAGATATTTATGCATTGGTTGATTTAAACTTTAAGACATGAGAGATTAAAACATGATAAGTATTTTTTTAGAAATAAAAATTTTAGGTTGTTTCCCTAAATTGAGGTATTATCTTGAAGTTTTCAATTTGCAAGTTTGACATCAAAACCATAATTTTCTATGAGCTTTTGAGCCTATAGAGCATGCATTTTTTATGCTCATTGTGTTATTGGCTATGAGTGTGTCAACTTGATTTGTTATTCTAAAACTTGCTTTGATTATGCATGTCGAGACCACACCTTTGATTGGACCCACTTAACCTGTAAAAAGCCTACCTATTGCACTATCCCTTAGTGAACCCTATTGAGCCTAACACACATTTTCTTGATTAACTCGTGAATGTTAACCCATAACCCATTTTTTCGTTGTGACTTTTTCCTATTTTATTGGCTCCTGTTTTTGTTGAGATTTAATTTGGTTAGTTGCCTAACTATGCTAATTTGTTTGAATTGCTAAATTTCTTTTGTTGTTCTAAAAAATAAAAAAAAATTGATTAATTTTTTGTTTATTGAGCTTAAATAGTTAATTTCATTTTTTATTGAGAAGCTCTTTTTTTTCTTGAATAATATTGATTGATGCACTTTCTTTTAATTCAGCAGTTGCTTATTTTTTTTATAGTTTGGTAATTTATCAACTCAATCTTAATGATAACCAAATTTTCTAGCCTTTTTCCACACCATTAACCTAAACCTCATTACAACCTCTTAAAGACCTCTTGATTGGTGTGTCATATCATTTTAGAGTGGTGGAGATTTGATTTTCAAGCAAGCTTATGGTAATGATATTTCTTGTTCAACTGTTGACTGCATATTTCTTGAACCTTAAACACTTTGAGTAAATCTTTAGTAAGGATGTCAATTCTTCTTGATTTTGATTTAAAGGTAATTACTTAAATAAAAGCAGACACATATGTTATCGTGCTTTAAAAAATTCGGCTTGGATTGTTTGAATCTTTAGTGCCCTTTAAGTTGAATTGCCAAAGCATGATTATTTGTGAATTATTTTGAGACATTATTGATGAGAATTAAAAGTTGGGAAAGATTAACTTTAATGTGAGTTGAGGATTTTGCTTGAGGATAAGCAAACACTTAAGTGCGGGGATATTTGATAATTGATAAACGTAACATATTTTAATCTCATTCTTAATGCATTTTTAGATGATTATTTATGCAAATTGGTAAATTTTATGCTCCTAGTCCTTTGAATTCATGTTTCTATACTTAGGAGAGCATTTGGGAGCAAGAGGAGAAAAAAAACGAGTGAAAATCATACAAAAAGAGTAGATTTTATGAGCCATACGAGCTAGGCCTTCCCATACGGGCTGGACACACTGTTATGTGAGCCACATAGGTTGGACACATGACCATGTGCCAAACCATGTCGATTTCGCGACTTGCATCCCAAACACATGGAAAATGCAATTTTTAGGCTTTCTGGGCATTCTAAAGTCTATAATAACCAAATAGAAGAAGAGAATATGGAGCCATTAGAGATTATTGAAGGAACAACTCGAAGAACACCATTGGATCGAACTCTGAAGCAGATTTCCATCAAGATTGAATACCTCCTCTTAATTTCTTTTGAAGTTTTTATGAGTTTTTTTTTTTCTTGTGGTTTTTTTTTTTTTTTTACTTTGAGATGTTTTTATTCACAATTATGAACTAATTTCTTAGATACCTAGGGAAGATGAACCCTATGATGAATTCTATTATTTGATTTCTATTTTACGCGATAAATACTTGATTTTTGTTCTCAGTTATATGTGCTTATCTCTTATTTTAATATTTTAGGATATTAATTCATGTCTAATATGCTTAAATTAGAGGAGGAAAAGTTCTTGTTTAAGAGTAGATCTAGCATTATTGAGTGGAGTTGCATGTAATCCTAGAAATAGGATGATATAAATGTATCGAATTAGAGTCAAATCTAATAGGAAAATCCATAGATTGAGTTAATACGACAATAAGGGTTTTAATTAGAAAGAAATTTCTATGAATCAGCCTAGAGTCAGTTGCCCTTACTCCCGAAAGAGATATTAGCATAATTTAGGGATTTCTACGGATCAGTATACCAAGTGAATAAATCGTTTAATTCAGATTCATAATAATAGATGAAGTCTAGGTGGATTCTTTCCTGGGTATTGTTTCTCTCATTGGTTATTATTCTATTATATTCCTAATCTATTCTTTATTGAGTTCTTTAGTTAAATTAATTTAGTAATTTTAGTTTAAAACAACCACTCCAATTTTTCGGCCAAATAATAGGAAAACGGTAATTACTAGTACTTTTAGTCCTCGTGGATACGATATCTTTACTCACCGTAGCTATACTATTTATCTATAGGTGTACTTGCCTTTGTCATACTTTTAGTTAGTAACATGGACACACATCAATGAAAAAGCACATTTGAACAAGGTGAGTTAACATATCACTGATAAACTGTAAAAGTAAAATATTTTAATCCAATTCTTAATGCATTTATGGATGATTAATTATATAAATTTGTGAAGTGGATGCTCCTAATCCCTTAAATTCATATTTATATACTTAGGAGAGCATTTGGGAGCAAAAGGAGCAAAAAAGGAGCCAAAATTGGAGTTTGCAGGATCCACACGACTTGGGATTTTCCACACAAGCTAGGCACACGCCCATGTGATCCACACGAGCAGGCCACATGCCCATGTGCCAACCCGTGTCAATATCGCTCCCTGTTTCCCTAACACAAAGAAAAAGCTAATTTTTAGGGTTTCTGAGCATTCAAAAGTCTATAAATACATACTATAAGAAGACCTAAATGGGGCACGCAGAGTAGAATGCAGAAATTACTCGAAGAACGCCGTTGGAATCACCTCAAAAGTATATCCACTTCAAGATTGAAGACCTCCAGTCAAATTTCCTTTGAAGTTTTATTGGGTTTTTTTATGTCTCATTGTTATTCTTATTTTGAGATGTTTTCCTTCATTATTATGAACTAAATTCCCGAAATACTTAGGGAGGATGAAACCTACGATGGATCTTGTTTTTTAATTGTCTGAGTTACATGATAAATACTTGTTCTTGTTCTTAATTATGTGTTCTTAATTCTTGCTTTAATATTTCCAGGATATTAATTCAAGTTATATGTGCTTAATCAGTAGAGCAAAAATCCCTGTTTAATAGTAGATCTAGCATAATTAAGTGGAGTTGATTGCAACCCTAGAAATAGGACGACATAAATTTGCCAGATTAGAGTCAAATCTAATAAGGGAATCCATAGATCAAGTTAATGCAACAATAGGGATTTTAATTAGAAATAAATTTCAATTAATCAACCTAGAGTTAGTTGTTCTTAGTCTCGAAAAAGATATTAACATAATTTAGGGATTTCTACGGATCAAGACAAGTGAATAAATCATTTAATTCAGAGTCAGAATAATAAGTGAAGTCTAAATGGATTCTTCCTTGGGTATTGTCTTTGTCATTGGTTTATTCGATAATTTCCTTCACTCTCTACCGCGTTCATAGTTAATTAGTTTAGTTAATTTTAGATTAAAACAAACCCCCTTTAATTATAGGCTAAATAATAGAAAGATAGTTATTACTAGTACTTTAGTCCTTGTTGATATGATATTCCGGACTCACCACTAGTACTTTTAGTTCTCGTTGATACGATATTCCGGACTTACCATAGCTATACTACTCATCAATAGGTGCGTTTGCCTTTGTCGATATCATAGTTAGTTAGTGATTCCATCATGTTTTTGGCGCTGTTGCGGGGACTAAGACATTAGGAATGCTTAATTTTTATTACTTTTGCCCTTTTTTTAATTTTTATTGCATTTTATTTTTGTTTAATTTTTATTTTCTAATTTTTCTTTTAATTGCTTCTGGTAGTTTTTTTTTTTTAGTTTATGACTAGAAGAAACCTGTCAGGACCATTTCTTTTTGACAATGAGATCGAGAGCACGACTTGTAAAAATCATAGAGAAGCGAGGCGAAGTTTACATTATATAGGGGAAGAGCAAGAGGACCATAATAGTCTTACCGAGGAGATGGCTGAAAATCAAAATAATCCGCTAATTCCTATGGTTGCCACAAATCCTATAAATTAGAATCCTACTCCTCGTACTATGTACGATTACGCCAAGCCCAATTTAACTAGGGCTGAATCAAGTATTGTTAGACCTACTATTGCCGCAAATAATTTTGAACTGAAACCTAACACTATTCAAATGATTCAACAGTTTGTTCAGTTTGATGGTTTGCAGGACGAAGACCCAAATACTCATTTGGCTAATTTCTTAGAATTTTGTGATACTTTCAAGGTAAATGGCATTTTTGATGATGCCATTCACCTAAGGTTATTCCCCTTCTTGTTGTGAAATAAGGCTAAGCAGTGATTGAAATCCCTACCACGAGGTTCTATCACTACTTGGGATCAAATGACCAAGAAGTTTTTGCTAAACTACTTCCCACCGGCTAAGGTGGCAAAGTTGATGAATAATATCTCTTCCTTCGTGTAGATGGATTTAGAAACTCTTTACGATGCATGGGAGGGGTATAAGGATTTATTGAGAAGGTGCCATTACCATGGGTTACCTCTATGGTTACAGGTTCAGACTTTCCATAATGGTTTGAACCCCTCAACTAGGTAAATGATCGATGCAGCAACCAATGGCACTATAAATAATAAAACACCTGAGGAGGCTTATGAGTTTATAGAGGAGATGTCACTAAATAATTATTAATGGAAAGTCATGAGGATAAAGCCAAATCAAGCAGCTGGTGTTTTCAACCTCGACGTAGTCACCATGTAATCAAACCAGATAGATCTTTTAAATAAGAAGATTGATGGTTTGTATGGTTCTACACAAGTACATCCGATGATGCAGTGTGACACAAATGGAGAAGGGATGAACAACACAGAATATCCATCCTACAACCCTAGCATAAAGAATGAATAGATTCACTATGTAGGTAAAAATTCTAGACCTCAAAATAATCCATATAGTAACACCTATAATGCAGGTTGGAGGAACCATCCCAATTTGTCGTGGGGTGGTTGATAAACGACAAATTATACATGTTTTTACCTCATGCTTAGCCTAATTTCTGGATGAATTATCATTGAATTTGTGCAAATTGATGCTCTTAAACCTTTAATTTCATGTTTTTACACTCAGGTGAGCATAAGGAAGTGAAAAGAACGAGAAACAGGTTGAAAACGGAGAAAATGGCCCAAAGAATAAAAACAACACGACCTGGAGGTTTGCCACACGGTCATGCCACACGACCGTGCCACCTTGAGCTCGAACACAGCTCAACCTCGACTCACACGACCAGACCACACGACCGTGCCACCTTAACAGGCCCGAGCATAGCCTAGGCCTCGATCCACACGAGCGTGGCACATGGGCGTGTCCTTGTCGTGAGGAAGTTCAATTTCACTCGGAAAAAGATGCTTAGAGGCTAAGAAATGCATTCCATAGCTCTATATAAAGACCCTAGGAGGCAACTTCAAGGGTGTGGCTTTTCTCCCACAAAAGAGCGCCCTATTTCTGCCAACACAGAGAGTAGAAGCAAGGAATTACTCCAAGGGAAGCCGATTGATCCATCTCAAAAGCTGAATTCTCCCTCAAGACTAAGGATCTCCCTTCAATTACCTCTAGGGGTTTTTGGGTTCTTTATGTTTTGTTATTTAATTTCTTCTGAGATGTTTTCTTTTTTAATTATGAACTAAATCCCCCAAATACTTGAGGGGGATGAAACCTAAGACAGATCTTGTTATTATTTTCTCTTGAATTATATGATAAATATTTGATTTGTTCTTAATTGTGTTTTTAACTCTTAAATTGATATTTTTGGGATATTGGTTTAAGTCGAATGTGCTTATGTAGAGGAGCAAAAGTCCCTGCATAGGAGTAGATCCAACACAATTAAGCGGAGTTGATTGCAATCCTAGAGATAGGACGATGAAAATCTGCCGAATTAGGGTTAAACCTAATAAGGGAATCCATCGATCGAGTTAAGGCAACACTAGGGGTTTTAATTAGAAAGAGATTTCAATTAATCAACCTAGGGTTAGTTGTTTTTAGTCTCGAGAGAAATATTAACATAAGTTGGGGATTTCTACAGATCAAGTCAAGTGAATAAATCGTCTAGTTCAAGAGTTGATAACAAGTGAAGTCTAGGTGGATTCTCCCTTGAGTATTGTCTAAGTCAATCAATTTTCCTAAGAGTTTTTTTCCCAATTTACTTTTTGTGCATTCTTAGCTTAGTCTAATAGTTAGTTTAGTTTAATAAAAATCCCATTTTATTTTCAGGTTAAATAATAGAAAGAAAGTTAGTACTACTACTTTTGGTTCCCTTGGGTATGATATCTCGGTCTTACCATTAAGCTATACTACTGTTCGGTAGGTGCACTTGCCTTAAATCGTGATAATAGTTAGTTTTGGGTACGATCATAGTTTATAAATTTTATTACTTCATATCACGAATATCAGTGGTCAAGGAAATCAGAAACCTCAACCCCCTCTAGGCTTTCAACCACCTTACCAGCAAGAGAGAAAGCTAAACCTTGAAGAGATGCTTACGAAATTCATCTCGGTGTCAGAAACCCGATTCTAAAACACCGAAATACCACTAAAAAATCAGTAATCATCGATTCAAGGGCTCGAGAATCAAATAGGTCAACTTGCTAAGTTGATTTCAAAACGACCACAAGGTAGATTGCTGAGTAATACTGAAACTAACACAAGTGAGCAACTTCATGCCATTACTGTGCGCGACGAAGAAGAGTTAGTTGAATACAAACCAGAACCAAGGCAAAAGGAGGTGGTAAGTAAAGGTAAGGTTGAGGTGAGTCTAAACGAGCAAAAACCGATCATTAAGGAACATAAACCTCGTATACCATACCCTAACGCGACAAAGAAAGACCACACAAATGAACAATTCAGTAAATTTATTAAACTTTTGAAAAAGTTGCATATTAACTTACCATTTATTGAAGCTCTTTCGCAGATGCCCAACTCAGTTAAATTTTTAAAGGAGCTTTTAGCAAATAAGCGGAAGTTAGATGATTTGTCCCACGTGGAGCTAAATGCAGTTTGTTCAGCTATCTTACAGAATAAACTACCCAACAAACTGAAAGATCCAGGGAGTTTTACTATTCCTTGTTTAATTGGTAGTTTAAATGTTAATAATTCTTTAGCTGATTTAGGGGCAAGTATTAACGTCATGCCTTATAAAATGTTTAAACAACTAGGTCTTGGGAAACCCAAACAAACTAGGATGAGCATTTAATTGGCAGATAAAACTATTAGATTTCCTAGGGATATTGTTGAAAACGTACTTGTTAGAATTGATAAATTTATATTCCTAGTTGATTTATTATTCTAGACATGGATGAGGATAGTGACACACCTTTAATTTTTGGATGACCCATTTTAGCAACTGCTAGAACTATCATAGATGTTGGTACAGGTGAGTTAATACTTCGTGTGGGTGATAACACGATTAAACTCCAAGCTCGTGATTCTGTTAAGATATCTAGTGATCGAGATGATTATACGAGTTCTATTACTATTAATAACCTTATGGCTAAACATTCTTTACAGGAAACACCTCGGAAAAATGTGATAGAGCCACGATCTAGTTTATATGACAAAAAGAGAACAAACCATGAAGAAAGAAGACTACAAATTGATGAACTAGATGAATGGCTGATAAACCGTAAATTATACATATTTTTACCTCATGCTTAGCCTAATTTCTAGATGAATTATCATTGAATTTGTGGAATTTGGTGATCCTATTCCTTTTATTTCATGTTTTATACTTAGGTGAGCATAAGGAAGAAAAAAGAGTAAGGAACGGGCCAAAAAGGGGCAAGTTAAGCCCAAATCAATAATCAACACGGCCTAAAAGTTCGTCACACGGGCGTGGCACATGGCCATACCACTTTAACAGGCCTGAGCACGGCCTCCACATCAACTCACACGGGTGTGTCCCTGTCGTGATGAAGTTCAATTTCACTCAGAAAAGGCTACTTAGGGGCTAAGAAAAACATTCTAAACTCTATATAAAAACCCTAGGAGGCAAGTACAAGGGTGTGCATTTATTCCCACCAAGACAGGGAGTTAAAGGCAGGAAATTACTCGAATGAAAGCTGATTGATCCATCTCAGAAGCCAGGATCTACATCAAGACAGAGGATCTCCCTTCTATCTTTTCAAGAATTTTGGGTTTTCTTATGTTTTGTTATTTTATTTATTCTGAGATTTTTTTTATAATTATGAATTAAAACTCCAAATATCTAAGGGGGATGAAACCTAAGACAAGTCTTGTTATTGTTATCTAAACTATATGATAAATATTTGATTTGTTCTTAATTGTGTTTTTAACTCTTGAATTGATATTTCTGGGATATTAATTTAAGTCGAATGTGCTTATACAAAGAAGCAAAAGTCCCTATATAGGAGTAGATCCAACACAATTAAGCAGAGTTGATCGCAATCCTAGACATAGGATGACGAAAATCTGCCGGATTAGAGTCAAATCTAATAATGGGAGCCATAGATCGAGTTAATGCAAGACTAGGGGTTTTAATTAGAAAGAGATTTCAATTAATCAACCTAGGATTAGTTGTTCTTATCCTCGACAGAGGTATTAACATAATTTAGGGATCTCTACGGATCAAGTCAAATAAAGAAATCGCCTAGTTCAGAGTTAGATAACAAGTGAAGTCTAGGTGGATTCTTCCTTAGGTATTGCCCTCATCAATCAGTTTTCCCAAAAGCAATTTCCCAATTTACTCTTTGTCATTCCTTTAGTTTAGTTTAAAATAGTTTACAACCAAACCCCTTTTTATTTCTTAGGCTAGATAACAGGAAGGAAGTCATTGCTAGTACTTTTAGTTCATTGGATTCGATATTCTGGTCTTACCACTAACTATACTACTATTCGATAGGTGCACTTGCCTTTTATCGTGATAATAGTTAGTTTCCAAGTACGATCGATTTTATTACTTCATCTCATCACGATCAAGTTTTTGGCGCCGTTGCCAGGGAACTAAGATATTAGGAACACTTGATTCCTATTACTTTAGCTATTTTTACTTTTATTATAAATTATTTTCTATTTTTTATTTTATTTTAGGTTTTAATTTTCTTTTTACTTTTCCCTTCTAGGTATCTCTAGTTTATGACTAGAAGAAACCCAGGACGACCATTATTGTTTGACGATGATTTAGAAGCTACACTTGTAGAACTCGCAGAGAGATAAGAAAAAGCTTGCAATATCCAGAACAAAGTCAAGAAGAAGAACCTGAACCTGCTGAAGAGATGGAGGCAAATCACGATAATCAGGTACCCCCTGTAGTAGCCGCAAATCCTGTTGACCAGAATCCTGTTCCACGCATTATGTATGATTATGCTAAACCTAATTTGGCTAGTGCTGAATCTAGTATAGTTAGGCCCACTATTGCTACAAATAATTTTGAACTGAAACCTAACACTATTCAGATGATACAACAGTTTGTTCAGTTTGATGGTTTGCAGGATGAAGATCCTAACGCTCATTTAGCCAATTTCATGGAATTCTACGATACATTTAAAATAAATGGGGTTTCTGATGATGCCATTTGTCTGCGGCTATTCCCATTCTCTTTGAGGAATAAACCTAAATAGTGGTTAAATTCTTTACCATGAGGGTCTATCACTACACGGGAACAAATGACCGAAAAATTTTTACTTAAATATTTTCCGCCAGCTAAAACGGCTAAATTAAGGAATGATATCTCTTCTTTTGTGCAGATGGACTTATAAACACTTTACGATGCTTGGGAGAGATACAGGGACCTATTGAGAAGGTGTCTTGACCATGGGTTACCTCTGTGGTTACAAGTTCAAACATTTCACAACGGTTTGAATCCTTCGATGAGCCAAATGATCGATGCCACTGCCGGTGGAATAATCAACAACAAGACACCAGAAGCAGCTTACGAGTTCATAGAAGAGATGTCACTGAATAACTATCAGTGGCAAGTCATGAGAACAAAGCCATAGAAAGCTGCCGGAGTTTTTAATATTGACGCAGTCACCATGCTTTCTAATCAGGTAGAACTTCTAAATAAAAAGATTGATAATTTTGTTGGTTCCACGCAGGTACATCCAGTGATGCAGTGTGACTCAATTCAAGGAAATATGAGCTATTCTGAAAATCCCAACTATGGATATGGCATGGAAACCGAGCAAACCAACTATATGGGTAATAATTCTAGATCCCAAAATAACCCTTATAGTAATACTTACAATGCAGGTTGGAGGAACCACCCAAATTTCTCATGGGGAGGACAATGAAATCAAAGGCAACCACCTCCTCTAGGATTTCAACAACCCTCGTTCCAACAAGAGAAAAAGCTGAACCTTGAGGAGATGCTCACAAAATTTATCACCGTGTCAGAAACCCGTTTCTAAAACACCGAAACGGCACTTAAGAACCAGCAAGCATCCATTCAAGGGCTTGAAACTCAAATAGGCCAGCTTGCTAAGTTAATTTCTGAAAGACCACAAGGTGGGTTACCAAGCAACACCGAGACTAACCTTAAGGAGTAACTTAATGCCGTGGATACAATGGATAAGGAAGGGTTAACCAAAACCAACCCAGAGCCATGTAAGGAGACTGTGGTAAGTAAAGGTAAGGATGAGGTAAGTTCCAAAGAAGTAATTGTCAAAGAGTATAAGCCTCTTATCCCATACCCAAAAACGCTAAGGAAAGACCGTACAGATGAACAATTCGGTAAATTCCTTAAACTTTTAAAGAAATTACATAATAACTTACCATTTATTGAAGCTCTTTCGCAGATGCCAAACACCATCAAGTTTTTAAGAGAGCTACTGATGAATAAATGAAAGCTATATGAGACATCTCATGTGGAACTGAATGCAGTATGCTTAGCTATTTTACAGAATAAGCTGCCCAACAAACTAAAAGAGCCAAGGAGTTTTACAATTCCTTGTTTACTTGGTAGTTTAGACGTCAAAAATGCTTTAGCTGATTTAGGGGCTAGTATTAATGTAATACCTTATAAATTGTTTAAACAACTAGGTCTCGGGAAACTTAAACAAACTAAGATGAGCATCCAATTGGCTGATAAAACCATTAGATTTCCAAAGGGCATAATTGAAGATGTGCTTGTCAAAATTGATAAATTTATATTCCCAGTCGACTTTATTGTTCTAGACATTGATGAAGATAGTAATATACCCTTAATTCTAGGGCGACCCTTTTTAGCAACTGCTAGAACCATAATTGATGTAGGCACAGGCGAGCTTACACTTCGTATAGGTGATGCCAAAGTTACTTTACAAGCCCGAAACTCGAATAAGATTGTTGATGCTAAAAATATTGTTACAAGTCCTTGTAATAAGAATGATCTCACTGTCCAACCTTCTTTGTAGGATACACTTCACATAAGGGCGACCCAACCACAGACGAGTCCATCTAAAGGAAACGTTCATGAAAAACGTATGCTCCAGATTGAGAAACTAGATGAGTGGCTGAACTATCAATAAGAAAAGCCCAAAATATGCCACACCAACCTAGAGCATCACCAAGACGACCCTAAGGTAAAAACAAATCAATTTAAGGTAGGGGATAAGGTATTCTTAGAGGAAGAAGATCCTCAAATTACGAATGCAAAACTCCATATAGGTGGCATATCTCCCTTCACGGTAATGAAAATCTTTTCTTATGGTACAGTTGAGATAACACACAAGACACTCGACACTTTCAAGGTAAATAATACTCGACTCAAACCTTATGTTGATAATAAATTTGAAAGCAGGATAGAAGAGTTTCAACTTTTCAAATCACCGTGACCAAACAAGCTTGAGAAAAGTGGAGCTTAGACTATAAACAAGCACTTCTCGGGAGGCAACACGAGCACTAACGTAGTAAAATTCTTTTATTTAAGCTCTCTAATACATCAATTAACCCTTTCAATGCAGGTTTTTCAAGCCACACGGCCATGCCTACGAGCGTGCCTAAGGCCGTGTGGACACTATGAGTAAAGACACAATTGTCCGATATGGCCGTGTATGAGCGGGGTAAAATTTTCCCAAAACACGGGCTACGACAACTAGCCACGACCGTGCGAGGTGGCCGTGGCCAATCCTGACAAATCAACACGGGTGTGCAACACGCCCGTGTCCCAAGGCCATGGTCGATCCTGTTAATTTAATGTAGGCGTGCGACACGCTCGTGTCTCCATCCCATGGTCGAACCTGCCAATCCATACACGGGCATGTGACCCCCTACACAGGTGTGGGAGAAGCGAACATAGAAGGACACGGCCGTGCGACACGGTCTTGTGCCCCAACACGCCCTAGGAACACGGGTGTGTGCCATGACTCAAGCGCGCCAAAATCCTCAAATTTCGAACCACACTGGCTAAACTCGATTCACACGGGCGTGTGACATGCCCGTGTGACCCAAAATCCTATATAAACCCCCACTGTTCATCTTCTTCTTCACTAAAACCCTAAAAACCCCCTCCACCCAAAACCCATACAAGCCCTCTCTAGCGTCATCGCCAACCTCAGCCATGCCACCACGCCCATGCAAGCACCACCACGACCGTGTTCTACTCCTAACCTCACGTTTTTTGTTCCCCTTTCTCACTTTTCTCATAAATGTTAATGCTTTTAATTATTTATCTATTCATGATTTCATTCTTTTAGATTGTTTACATTATTCTTGGTAATATTCTCATACATTTTGCATGATTAATCTAGAATACTCATTATGCCACTTTGAATCATTCTCTTGATACCACTTTTAAGGATCTCACACAATTGGCTTTAGGCATACATTGATTATAAAAACTAAGTAGAGCAACCATTGTCTTCATTATTTTTGCTTAGGATGAATCTAATATGGTATCTAGGTTAGTGAAATTACCCTTTGCATGAAGCACTTAGTAATTCTTGATTAAGCTTAATTTGTTATTTAGTACTGCATGAGTATCCATAAATATAGTTCTCTTTTTTTCCTATTCTATTTCAGGTAAAATGTCATCACGAGGAAAGAAAGTTGTCGTATCCGCTTTCAAAAAGCGAAAGGGGCCCGGTAGGTCCTCTTCTAGACCCACTGTTAAAATTCGACAACCCTTCCTCCAATTTCCGCAAAACTCTTAGGAGGAACTATTCCAAATTTTACGGGCGAGACCACTCGGAGTGGGGAGATGTATCGATTGGGCCGCACTAGAGCAGGTCCAACTAGCAGACGCGGTTCGGGCCTTGTTGACAACGGACCTATGGGACTAGTTCTTCCAAATCGTTAAGCCTACTTACCTCGAGCTCACCCTAGAGTTCTGCTCAACGTTCCACCTCCAAATAGTCATGACCCGACACGATGATCTAGGGACAATTCAATTCAGTCTAAGAGGCCTCGTTCGACAACTCAGCATATTGGAGTTCGGTATAGCACTAGGCCTGTACACCGAATAGTTTATGGAGGAGGAGAACCTTTCTAAGCTCCACTGCCACATACATCTCTCTCCAGTCAAGTGTTGGCAGGCCTTAGTTCCTGTTTCGGCCACTTACGATCCCAGCCGCTCAAAGGCAACAGCTCTTGCCCCTTTATTGAGGTACATTCACGCCTTACTCACGCATAAATTGACAGGCAGACGTGAGAGCACTGGCGTCATCAACACCCACGATGCCTACTTTTTATGGAGCATGGCACAGCACATGTGATCGACCTCGCCTATTTCATCGCCCATGCCAACCAACACCAAACCGAGCGACATCGAAAGGGTGTGCTCTCGATGGGCTCGTACGTGACCTACCTGGCCCGCCACTATGGCCTTTTCAACATAGCAGCCCAAACATCCTCCTATACTCTTGTTGGCCAGATGTCTCCATAGGGTATCCGGAGCATGCTTCACATGAGGATGATTCAACGCCGACACGGGACCGATCCTCCACAATACCGCCTATTCTAGGGTGTTGAGCAGGAGAACCCAGCGGACATTCCTGATGATGTCCCACCACAGGAGGAGGCACTAACTAAGCCACCACCTACTTGCCGCCCAGTTCATGCGGCAGCTTCAGGCTACATCACTTCTGAGCAGTTCGCCCAATTCCAGCAACAATGTTTTCAGCGCTTTGATCACATTGATACTACTTTAGCTCAGATTTGTCAGCACCTTCACCTCGCACCATCGTCCCCACCTCACGAGCCATCTAAAGATTAGGACTCACGAGTCCTCTTATCTTCTCCTTTATTTTCATTTTAGTTTTCCTTTTTATTTTATCTTATCTTTTTCATTATTTGAATTTTAGTATTTTCAGAACTTAGTTTATTTTATTTCAATTATTTCATATTGGCTATTTCCTAACGAGTACATTTTGCTAATCCAAACTCCCTAAAATTGATAAATGCTATCGTAGTTTCCAAATAGCTTTATAGCTCAAATTCATATCTAATGGGAAAACCCTGCCACGACAGCTGGTTCCTACATGACCACGACCATAGCCACCACAACCCCGATCATCATATCCTTTTGGCATGGAAATTATGGATAAACACCCTTCCCTACAAATCTTCACACCCAGCTTAAGAAATTCATCCACTATTCAGGGATTTTCACTTCTCTCCCTATCTTATGATTTTATGCTTCTATTGCTACTAATGTTATCTTTGTACATTGAGGGTAATGTACATCTTAAGTGTAGGGGGGAAATCACTTTCATTCTTTGTATTATCTTTGAACCCCTGAAAATTTTTGCCACTAACTTGTTGCATTGTTCTCAAATTTTGAATTCTCACTTTCACTCTCTGCATTAGTCTCAATCCCCTATTAAAATGAATTCTGATTGATTTATGATTTTTATTGATATGTTGAGAATTAAGACATAGGTACTTATGCTTTGATTATTCAAACTTTAAGATATTAGAGAATCAAGGATGATAAGTTGAAATTTTTGAGAATTTAAATTTTTCTAGGTTGTTTTCCCTAATTTTAAGTGTTATCTTGAAATTTGAAATTCGCAGGAGTGGCATCAAAAGCCATAATTCCGGAGAGATTTTTGAGACTTTTGAGCATATATCCTTTCGTGCTCACTTTTATTGTTGCTTTGAGCGAATCAATACTAATTTGTTATTCTAAAACTTGCTTTGATTATACATGTCGAGACCACATCATTGATTTGATATACCGAAATGATAAAGGCACTTAGGATTTAACCTACTTACTCCATAAAAGCCTACATCCATAAATTAACCCCTAGTGAACCCTATTGGGCCTAACAAACTATTCCTTGACTTACCTTCAATATTAACCTATAACCCATTTTTTGTTGAATTCCCTTCAATTATTTTGATCCCTATTTTAGTCGAGATTTGAGTTGAATAATTAGCTAGCTTTGTTCTTCTTTTCAGTTTGTAAAATTTACAATTATTCAATTTGTTGTTAATTGATTTGTTCTTAAAAAAGGTGCATATACAGTTAATTCAATTGTAATTCAATATTTTTGCATATTTCTATTATAAGCTTCCGAATCCAAAACAATGAAAGAAGATGCTTAGCTCTAGGGATATGTTTCAGTGATAGAGATTTTTCTAGTTAGATGATTTTTCAGTTCAATCTCGATTCTAACCCTATTTTTTAGCTTGTGACCACACCCCTAACCAAGGCCACGTTACAACTCTTGAAAGGCCTTTTGATCAATGTGTCATATCAATCTATAGTGGTGGAGATTTGATTTTCCTGCAAGCTTATGGTAATAACTTTTTAGGTTGACTAATGAGTGCTTAATTTTTGAACCCTAAACAATTCGAGTGGATAGAGTGAATCTTTAATGAGGATGTCAACTCTTGTTGATTTTGAGTTCAAGGTAATTACTTAAGACAGGGGAGAAAACCTATGTTTCTGTGATAAGATTCTCAACTTAAAGTGTTTGAGACTTTAATTTTCTTTCGGTTGAATTTTCAATGTATGATTACTTATGGGTTAGTTTGAAACTTTATTGATAAGGATTATAAGTTGAGAGGAATAATTATTAATTGTGAATTGAGATTTTGCTTGAGGACAAGCAAAGGCTTAAGTGTGGGAGTATTTGATAAACCGTAAATTATACATATTTTTACCTCATGCTTAGCCTAATTTCTAGATGATTTATCATTGAATTTGTGGAATTTGGTGCTCCTAATCCTTTTATTTCATGTTTTATACTTAGGTGAGCATAAGGAAGAGAAAACAGCAAGGAACAGGCTAAAAACGGGTAAGTTAGGCCCAAATCAATAATCAATACGGCCTGAAAGTTCGTCACACGGGCGTGGCACATGGCCGTGCCACTTTAACAGGCCCGAGCACAGCCTCCACATCGACTTACACGGGCGTGTCCCTGTCGTGATGAAGTTCAATTTCACTTGAAAAAGGCTACTTAGGGGCTAAGAAAGACATTCTAAACTCTATATAAAGACCCTAGGAGGCAACTACAAGGGTGTACATTTATTCCCACCAAGACGGAGAGTTAAAGGTAGGAAATTACTCGAAGGAAGGCCGATTGATCCATCTCAAAAGTCAGGATCTACATCAAGACAGAGGATCTCCCTTCTATCCTTTCAGGAATTTTGGGTTTTCTTATGTTTTGTTATTTTATTTATTCTGATATGTTTCATTTTATAATTATGAACTAAAACCCCAAATATCTAAGGGGGATGAAACCTAAGACGAATCTTGTTATTGTTCTCTGAACTATATGATAAATATTTGATTTGTTCTTAATTATGTTTTTAACTCTTGAATTGATATTTCTGAGATATTAATTTAAATTGAATGTGTTTATACAGAGGAGCAAAAGTCCCTGTATAGAGTAGATCCAATACAATTAAGCGGAGTTGATCGCAATCCTAGACATAGGACGACGAAAATCTACCGGATTAGAGTCAAATCTAATATGGGGAGCTATAGATCGAGTTAATGCAAGACTAGAGGTTTTAATTAGAAAGAGATTTCAATTAATCAACCTAGGATTAGTTGTTCTTATCCTCGACGGAGGTATTAACATAATTTAGGGATCTCACAGATCAAGTCAAATGAAGAAATCGTCTAGTTCAGAGTTAGATAACAAGTGAAGTCTAGGTGGATTCTTCCTTAGGTATTGCCCTTATCAATCAATTTTCCCAAAAGCAATTTCTCAATTTACTCTTTGTCATTCCTTTAGTTTAGTTTAAAATAGTTTACAACCAAACCCCATTTTTATTTCTTAGGCTAGATAATAGGAAGGAAATCTTTACTAGTACTTTTAGTTCTTTGGATTTGATATTCCAGTCTTGCCACTAACTATACTACTATTTGATTGGGGCGCTTGCCTTTTACCGTGATAATAGTTAGTTTCCAAGTACGATTAATTTTATTACTTTATCTCATCACGATCAACGGCAGACACATTCTCCCGAGAGTACACAATGAACCAAAACAACTCCATGACAAGCTTAAGGATGGGATGAATCAATTTAAGGTTGGAGATCAGGTGTTATTAAATGAAACTGACCCTCAAATAACCAATTCAGAGCTTAACATGAATGGAGCGACTCCTTTTACGGTACTCAATGTCTTCTCATACGATACAATTGAGGTAACTCATTCTTATTCCGGCACCTTTGAGGTAAACATTACTCGACTTAAACCTTATTTAAGTAAAAGAATTGACAACGAGAAATAGGAGTTTCGACTTCACGAACCACTGTGACCGTGCAAATACGAGGTAAGTCAAGCTTAGACTTTAAATGAGTGCTTCTTGGGAGGCAACCTGAACACTAACACTACTAACTAGTTTATTTTTTTATGTCTTTTTCATGTTTAAGTGCAGGTTTTTTGACCCACACAGCCTAGACACACGGGCGTGTCCTTGGCTGTGTTGAAACAAGACTTAATTTTCCAAAAATCGACAGAGAGACGGGCTATAATAAATCCACACAAGCGTATGGCACTGCCGTGTAGACCACACGGCCTGGATACAAGGGTGTGTCCTAGGCCGTGTAAAACCTGGAGCTTAATTTTTTGAATTTAAAACAAGTCAGAGAGTTACACGGGCAAGGCACACGGCCGTGTACGACTCACAGCCTAGCCACACTGGCATGTGGATGGTCACACAGACGTGAGAGAAACGAAGAAGATGCCACACGACCACACAACACGGCTATGTGGACCACACGGCCTAGATGCACGGGCGTGTCCGAGGCCGTGTGAAGAATGGGTTTTTTTTTCTCGACAAACACGAGCTAAAAACGAGCCACACGGGTGTGTGACATGGCCATGTGGCCCAACATAGGCCTCACACGACCGTGCCCCTTTTAACCCCAACCCTAGTATTTTATTTTTTTATCATTTATTTTTGTTTCCTTAGAATTATTTTGTTTTTTGTCTTTTAAACTATATCTATTTTCCAGTTGTTTCTAATCGAGTAATCCTTTAAATCTTCTTCACCAATTGTGTTTATTTTCTTAATAGTTGCTCACAATCATGCACATCCAAAATTCAACTTTCTCTACAATTCCGCTATTTACTAATTTGAGGATTTCACTTAAAGTTCAGGGCAGTTTCACTTCTCTCCCTTTCGTATGATATTCTACTTATACTATCATTATCTATATTTGTACATTGAGGACAATGTACATCTTAAGTGTAGGGAGGTTATTTATATGGTTATTAGAAAATCCTTGTTTTTAAGTAATTTTCTCATATTTCTATTAGAATTAATTTTTATTGATTTATGATTTTTATTGATATGTTTTGGATTAAGTCATAGGTAATTGTACATTAATTGTTTAAACTTTAAGACATTAGATAATTAAGCATGATAAGTTGATTTTTCAAGAATTAAAAATTTCTAGGTTGTTTCCCTAATTTGAGGTATTATCTTGAAGTGTGAAATTTACAGGATTGACATCAAAAGTCATAAATTATTGTGAGATTTTGAGCCTTTAGAGCATATATTTTTCTTGCTCACTTTTATTATTGGTTATGAGTGTGTCAACATTGATTTGTTATTCTAGAACTTGCTTCAATTATACATGTTGAGACCACAACTTTGATGTGATATACTGAGATGATAAAGGCACTTAGGTTTTAACCCTCTTATTCCATAAAAAGCCTACCTTCGTAATTAACCCTTAGTGAACCCCTTTTGAGCCTAAAAACACCATTCTTAATTTACCCTTAATATTAACCCATAACTCATTATTTTTGATTCACTGAGAATTTTTCCTATTTTATTGACTCCCCTTTTTGTTGAGATTTGATTTGAATAGTTGCCTAACTATGTTCTTTTGTTTAGTCGGTGAATTATTTCGCACTATCCATTAAAACAAAAAAAAAAAAAGAAGAAAAAAAGGAAAAAAAAATATACATGTTTATTATATTACTTAGTTCTATGATGCTTAAGCTTGAACAATTTAATTTTGAGGAGAAGCTCGTTTTTATTCATAATTAGTTACCCATTGATGTAATTATTAAGCATTAGTCTATTTTTTTAGTTTGGTAATTTTTCAGTTTAATCTCAATTATAACCTTCTTTTTAGCCTTTATCCACACCCCTAACTGAAGCCCCATTACAATCCTCTAAAGACCTTTTTTATTTGTGTATCATCTCGATTTATAGTGGTGGAAATTTGATTTTCATGCAAGCCTATGGTAATGACTTTTCATTATTGACTAATAAGTGCTTACTTCTTAACCTTAAACACTTTGAGTGATTTGAGTGAATCTTTAGTGAGGATGTCAACTCTTGTCAGTTTTGAGCCAAAGGTAATTACTTAAATAAAGGGAAATACCTATGTTTTTGTGCTTTAAAAATGTTCAACTTAGATTGTTTGAATCTTTAGTGTTCTTTTAGTTGAATTATCAATGTATGATTATTTGTGAATCATGAAAAAATATTATTGATGAGAATTATGAGTTGAGAAAATTAATTTTAATTATGAATTGAGAATTTTGCTTGAGGACAAGCAAACGCTTAAATGTGGGGATATTTGATAAACTATAAAAGTAACATATTTTAATCCAATTCTTAATCCATTTATGGATGATTAATTATATAAATTAGTGAATTTGATGCTTCTAATCCTTTAAATTCATATTTCTATACTTAGGAGAGCATTTGGGAGCAAAAGGAGCAAAAAAGGGGCCAAAATCGAAGTTTTCAGGATCCACATGGCCTGGACATTTTCCACACGGGCTGGGCGCATGCCCATGTGATCCACACGGGCAGGCCACATGCCCATGTGCCAGCCCGTGTCAATATCGCTCCCTGTTTCCCAAACACGCGAAAAAAGCCAACTTTTAGGGTTTCTAAGCATTCAAAAGTCTATAAATACATACTAGAAGAAGACCTAAAGGGGGCACGCAGAGTAGAAAGCAGAAAGCAGAAATTGCTCGAAGAACACCGTTGGAATTGCCTTAGAAGTAGATCCACTTCAAGATTGAAGATCCCCAGTGAAATTTCCTTTGAAGTTTTATTGGGTTTTTTTATGTCTTGTTGTTATTCTTATTTTGAGATGTTTTCCTCCATTATTGTGAACTAAATTCCCTAAATACCTAGGAAGGATGAAACTTACGATGGATCTTATTATTTAATTGTCTAAATTACATGATAAATACTTGTTCTTGTTCTTAATTATGTGTTCTTAATTCTTACTTTTATATTTTCAGGATATTAATTCAAGTTATATGTGCTTAATCAGTGGAGCAAAAGTCCCTGTTTAAGAGTAGATCTAGCATAATTAAGTGGAGTTGACTGCAACCCTAGAAATAGGACAACAAAAATCTGCCAGATTAGAGTCAAATCTAATAGAGGAATCCATAGATCGAGCTAATGCGACAATAGGGGTTTTAATTAGAAAGAAATTTCAATTAATCAACCTAGAGTCAGTTGCTCTTAGTCTCGAAAGAGATATTAACATAATTTAGGGATTTCTACCAATCAAGACAAGTGAATAAATCATTTAATTTAGAGTCAAAATAATAAGTGCAGTCTAGGTGGATTCTTCCTTGGGTATTGTCTTTGTCATTGGTTTATTCGATAATTTCCTTCACTCTCTGTCGTGTTCATAGTTAATTAGTTTAGTTAATTTTAGATTAAAATAAACCCCCTTTAATTATAGGCTAAATAATAGAAAGATAGTTATTACTAGTGCTTTTAGTCCTCGTGGATACGATATTCTAGACTCACCATAGCTATACTACTAACCGATAGGTGCACTTGCCTTTGTCGAAATTATAGTTAGTTAGTGATTCCATCAATAACCATATTGTATAGTCATTCAAACATATGACATCTAAGTCACTTATAAACAATGTTTTAATACCAATCTCATTATGAATATAACATTTAGCCATTTTCATATCAAGCTCATACTATCTTATCTCAACTTAATTCATTCAATAACCATTTAGCCTGATGAACACTAATGAACAAATTTAGATACACAGGTAACTACACCACACCAGATTGCTCATTCAAGCAATAACTACACTACACCAGGGAACTAAACTGAAAAGTCGGTAAGCAATCATATAATTTTGTAATAACACGTCCCTCTACCACACCATGATCTCCGTAGAGACATATAAAACTTGGTAATCTGTAACAAATGTTGGATTCTGATATCATCAGTAGTAAATTCCGTACAATCACATACTTCGTATCGTTATGTACATTCGTACCAGCGTGCAATTAACTCTATTGACATGCCAATCATATCCTATCATTTATTATGTTCATTCGAGTACACTTAGCACATATAATCATTCATTTACAATTCAGTCCATATCTCACATTTTGTACCAAATCGTAAACAATTCAAATTACATTCACACATACACAAATTCACAATTCAAATATATATAATGGTTAAATATAACCCTACCAATTGAACTTACTTGACAAAAACAACTACAAACACAATGTCGAGGACTAATACGTAATTTTGGCTTTTCCTTGATTTTCCTCCATTTGATTCAAACCTTGATCTATATGATAATTGATTTCAATTTATCTATTTCAAATATCTTATAACATCCTATTACATGTATATGATAGTTCAATTTCACATTGTGAATGCTCCCTAAAATTTTACATTTTATTCAATTTAGTCCCGAAAATAGAAATTACCATAAATTTCAAATTTGAGCTTCAGTTTCAAAACTGATCTTAATTACATCCTTCTATAACCATCTATTATCTATAATTACAAAAATGTTACATTAAATTTGAAATTTACACACATTAGTCCCTAAGTTCACAAACTAGTCTTTTTTTTTTTTCATTTCGAAGCTTAAAAGCTAGCAACTTAGTACCAATAGCTTCAAAAAATCAACAATGGTAACTTTTGAAACTTTAATAGTTTTATAAATTGGTATACATATAGCTAAATCATGCTCCCAAGAACTCAAAAACATAAAAATTACAAGAAAATAACGTGAAATTACCTAATAATCCAAGGATTGAATGTAAAGAAGCTTGAAACCCTTTTTCTAACTTTAGGTTCAGTGAAGAAAATGAACAAAGAAAAATATTTTGTTTTTCTTCCTAGTGTTAATGCTCCGATCCAATCTCGTGTGCCAATCTTACTCAAGTACATTTTCTGTGCATGCTTATTTTTTTGTCTTTATTTTCTTTTTGTTTACAAAAAAAACTTAAGTGTCGAGGTATTTATGTAACGACCCGATAGTCAGGGGTGTCAAAAAGTGTATTTCTGAGACTCCATTACCTTAAGTTGGACTCGTAAATATTTATTAAAAATATTTACGAAGCTAGTTGTATAGTTAATGAAGTTTAGGTTAGGTGAATTTGCATGAATAAAGAGTAATTAGGTATAACGACTAAATTACATAAAGGGTGAAAGTTGAATTATAGATTAAAGAAAAATTAAAGGGACTAAAGAAGCAATTATGCCATTGCCCATAAATGAGGCGGCATAAGTGTATATTATTATAAAATTTTTAAAGTAAATATATATTATAATATTATATAATATTAAATCTTAATGTTTAAGCATATATATTATAATATAAAAAAAAAGAAAGAAAGAAATAGAGAAAGCCAAACAAATTAGGAAAGAAAGAAAGAAAGAAAAAGAAAAGGGAAAAAGGAGAAAGACAAAGGGTTTTAGGGTTTTCAAAGTTCCAAGTTCAATTGGTTAGTCAATTTAGCCTATTTTTCTTGTAATTTTTATGTTTTTGGAATCTTGGTGTTAAATACTACCTGACCCATGTCAAAATTTTAGAAATTATTGAGTTTTAAGTATTTTCTATGTTGAATAATTTTAGTATTAGGGATTAAATTGATAGATTTTTAATCTAGAAATGAAAAAGGATTAAATTGTAGAACAAATAGTAAATTTTGTGTAATAGGGACTATGTTGTGAAAAATTCAAAATTTAGGAATTTATGTGAAAATAAGGAGTTGAATTTAGTCTAAAGTGGAATTTGCATGAAAATAAAGGATTAAATGTGAAGAATAAAAGGTAGTCTCGGTTTAGGGACTAAATTGAAATTTAGGCAATATTTGAATAAAAATTGAAATATTCAATATGAAATTGAATTGTGTTGTATTGATGATTTTTAATTGTTTTAATTCCGTAGCTAACGTCGTACCGAAACCCTCGACTAAAAAAAGGAAAGATAAAGTCGACGAGGAATAGCTTAGAATTTCTAGTTTGTATTTCTATAATCCGAATTTAGTTGTTAATTGTTATAATTCAATTTAATTTATATGGTAAGTGTTGAGGTGAGAATTATTGTGTTTTGCAATTGAAATGGATATATTGATTATTTGAATTGAATTGAATATTGGTTGTATTTGAAAAGTGAAATTAAACCCTATTAACTATATTTAGTATGTGATGAATTTATTGAATTTATATTGATTGAATTGGTATATATATTGAATATATATATTGATTATTTGAATTGAATTGAATATTGGTTGTATTTGAAAAGTGAAATTAAACCCTATTAACTATATCAGGCTGAATCGGATATAGATGGCATGCCATAGGATTGGAAGAGTTTAGGGATTTCTTCGACTTCAAGTCGATGAGACACTGGGTGTCAATTTACTACGATTAATTCGATGAGGCACTGGGTGCCAATTTACTTCAGTTTAGCTTATAAGACACTAGGTGTCAAATTATTACTTCAAATTATCGGATAAGGCATTGGGTACCAAACTGATGTGTTTTGGTTGGATCCGTGTATCCATCCAAGTCCGAGTTATATTAATAGGGGTAAATGAATAATAAAATTTTATGATTGATATTGAAATAGTATGGTATGAGAAATAAAAGTGAAATAGTAAATTGAAAATAGAATGTGAAATATGTTGCAAATATATGGAATATATGAGTTATATACTCATGAAATGAATAAGGAAAGGATAACGCAATTGTATAAAGAAATGTGAAATAAATTGTGAAAAGCTATTTATATAGCAAGTATGTGAATTGAGATATTTGTGAAACAAATTAAATATGATATAGTTGTTGTAATAAATAAATATTAATAAATAAAATATGATATGGTTGTTGTAATAAATAAATATTAATATGTGTTTATATTTCACTCGTATATTTTTAATTTCTTATCTTTAAATATTCGGATGGTTTTGTTTTCCATGCGTAGGTTAGGTACTACTTTTGATCGTCGATTCAACATCCAACAACGGTCCCAAACTCAAATGTGGTGATGTTTATCCTTTTGAAATGTATTGGCATGTACTTAGGGTGTCTTATTAATAGTTATTTTGTGAATTAATTGTAATAAGATTATAAGTTAATATTGGTTGGTTATATACATATAAATATGTTTTTATGTTTGAGGTCATATTATGGCATGTTTAAGTCAATATTTGAATGAACACGAATTAGGCAAAATAGGTTGAATTTGACATGTTTACATATTGGATTTGATTGATGTTTTATTAATATGTTTTGATGATATAATTGTGGTACCAATGAGGGTACATTGGTTAGGCACCTAAGATGATTGTTTTGACATGTTTTGGATGTGTTTGATCGTGTTTTGAATTGGTTAAATGAACCGTTTTTTAGTTGCTTATTGTCCAAGCTTACAGGGAATGGTAAACTTGTTATTTAAGGTACATTTTGAGTCCACACGGCCAGACACATGGGTGTGTGAATAGGCCATATGAGACACACGGCTAGCACACAGGCGTACAAGGCCATTTCGAAAGGACATACGGTCTGGCACACGAGTGTGTGGCTTGGCCGTGTAACCCAAGTCGCAAAGTTACACGGGTATAGATATGGATGTATCTCCTGGCTGTGTGAGTCACACGGCTTGACGACATGGTCGTGTTAACCCTGCAGTTTTGAAAATTTTAAATATTTTTTGAAAAATTCTCTAAGTTTTCAAATTAGTCCTGACTTGTTTTTATCACGTATTTTGGGCCTCAAGGGCTCAAATAAAGGGAAAATATGTATGAGTTTGATTTATTCTGACTTGAACATTATATGATATGAAATGTTTTGAAATTATGTCTATTTGACTGGTAATGCTCCGAAACCCTCTTCTAGCGACGAATGCCAGTTAGGAGTGTTACAATTTGACTTGCCACCAAACATGGTGGTAGTTTTAGTACATTTCAACACTTAATAAGCTTGTTTTCTAGACATTTTACATTTAATTATCACATTTTCAACTTTCATTGTCTAGGTTTAATTATTTACAAAGTAAGCATTTGTACACAAAAATTGATGTTAGTTGCCTATTAAGCCAATCCAGGCCTAAGGTAGTTTTAATGTGTTGAATTGCATGTGCAAGATATGTATTTAGCAGCTCGACAACCTTATGGACAACACTCGAGTGTAGCACATGTTTCTCGAGACGTAATAGGAGAAACTGGAACTCCAAGCTTAAGAAATCGATGTCGTGTCATGACACGAGTCTGAATGTGGGGCACAAGACTTGAAAAGGTTAAAATCATTTGTGCAATCAATAATTTTCAAGATTATGACCTATAATAGACCTAATTAGGGTTTCTAAACATCATTTATAAATAGATAGATTATTACTAATATGTAAGCATGCCTTTATGAGTCTTAGTTAGTAGATTTAGGTTTTATTTTGTGTTATAAACACTTTGTTCTTTTCTGCTAGGTTTGGTTTCAACCTAAGTCTTTTCTATTAAAGTATTCAATAATTTCTTTTACTGTTCTTTTACAAACATCAAGATCAGTTAATGGCCAAGAGATTACGCAACTCTAAGCATATTTAATTCAACCAATTGAGCAACTTCTTAACCCTTTCTCTTACTTTAATTTATTTGTGTTCTTTTACATGTTTAAATTAAATCTAAGAGTTATGACATCTAGACTCATGAGAGACTAAGTCTCTAGGGAGATTAACGAGTGGATATGAGAGTAGTTAACGAAGGAATACGGGTTTCCCATAGGAATTAAGTGATTTTAAATTATGTGTGCTTGAAATCCTAGGACTAACGAGCCTAGGAAGTAATCTAGGTTAAATGAGGTCGGGAGATAAGTTTTTCGAGTAAATCATAATTTATCCCTGTGAGAAAAGTGAGGTCGAGAGATAAGTGAGTACCCGTCGATTAGTTAATTAGTAGAGGTTGGGAGGTAATAGTAGTTAATTAATAGTTAATTCCATTTAAGCCCAAATACTGATGTTAACTACAACCACTGAAACAAGTTAACATTCTGTCTGTTAACCTGATTTAAATGTTTGTCTATTTTCGATAATTTAATTTAGCTTATGCTTGTCATCTATTTTATTATTTATCATAATATAAATTTAATTATTGTTGTTTAGACTTATTATTGTAGAAGTATATTTCTTATTTAATTCGTCTTTTCTTAAGTGCGATCCTCGGAATACTTCTATGTGTTCTATTGTAACACTTTACTATATTAAAATTTGACTCGTATACTTGCAGACACCGCTTACTTAATTTTATATATTTTGATGTGGTATTTTCTAATCAAACGTTTGCACATTTGGTGACAATCACTAATGTTATTGTTCTTATGTATTAGAGGTTCTTGGAAACTGCTAATGTTGATATATTATCCATGTTCAGACTTTATTCAATCATCTTTTTTATATCCATTGTGATATGATGTTCATATATTATCCATGTTCAGTCTTTATTCAATCTTCCTATTTGTATCCATTATGATCTAATGACATGTTGATAGGATGTGGTATTTTCTAATCAAACGTTTGCACATTTGGTGACAATCACTAATGTTATTGTTCTTATGTATTAGAGGTTCTTGGAAACTGCTAATGTTGATATATTATCCATGTTCAGACTTTATTCAATCATCTTTTTTATATCCATTGTGATATGATGTTCATATATTATCTATGTTCAGTCTTTATTCAATCTTCCTATTTGTATCCATTATGATCTAATGACATGTTGATAGAAGGCATATACCATTTGCTTATGTTTTTTTGAAAGTCAAAGTGGAAGATTGTTAGGACCAAGGCTATTTAGCACTGATGACTTGATGGTTGTTCAAACACCTAATTGAATACAGGCTGTTTAAACACCTGTTCAGATAAAGACCTTGGGATAGCCTAGGTGATTTTAGATATTGGCATTTTTTACTTAGCCTTTTCATATTTGATTACCATAAGTAAATGGACTTCAAGGGCGTGTTTTATGAATGTGTTTTATTTTGCCTTCAAGTCAAAATATAAGTTGGAGTCTTTGGGACTTTTTGGAAAGGTGTTTACCTCCAGTGCAGTGCGTTTAGCTTTCTTTTTGTCTCATGCAACAATATCTAATCTCATCGCTGCTGTTATATTTACACTAATCGTAGGTAAACGCACCATCCATCCAAATGGGCCCTTAAGGAAGTTGCAATTGACTCAACTTTGTGGATAAACTTATGCTTATCCTTTATTCTTATCCTAGCAAATTTATGTGCAAATTTTATAAAGATTAATCCTACTATATCTTGGGATAAGATTGAATATGTTTATCTTGGATTGTGTTGATCGACTAAAGTTGTCATATTAAGCCTACAAATTGGCAGTTGATTTGCATTTGAAGATGCACCTTTTGGGAGAATGTTGTGTTGAATTGCATTATTATTTTAAATCATTTTTATTTGTAATTTTGCACGCAATTAGTAGACATTCCTTGTGAGAGATTAAACCTTTGTAAGTGAGGTTTGGGCAAGTGGTTGGAATAAGTTAGGATTAGCTATTAGGGTTACAAATACTTCTTGGTGTAAGGGTAAATTGCATTTTAACCAATAGATAAATAGATCAATTACGGAATGAAACGATTCACTGAACGAGATTTTATAGAATAAAATTATTTCGAATTATGTTAACAAAAGACTGTTTATAAATTCACTTAAATTAAATTTTTTTTAAAATACAATATATTTTACCATTACATTCCTTAATTATTCTTACATGATGTAAATAACAAAAAAAAATACAATCACAAAATTTGATACTTCAAATTTAAGATGCCGACGAAGGCTGGGCAATCAGTTGGTAATTACTTCGATAATTTAAATGAATTTGAATGGTACATTCTATAAAAGCATTGACACGTTGGCTAACATCCAAAATCATTGTAAGAAAGTAAGCATTTAATGCTCTGTGGATGTGACCGCTGATAGGTGAAGACAGGACAAAGCCTCCCCTAAATAATTCCCTCAAAGTAGGAAAGAATAGCAATATGTAATCAACAACTTCCCACCCCATAACACAAGAATATGAAATATACAGTTCCATTCATGATGAAAGTTTGAAAGCTTAAGAAACAGCACTCAAGTCCCCCGCGGAGAGATATTTGTTTCTTTTATTCGTTAAATTGATGAACAACTATAAAGTTTGGATAAAGATGCTTGCGTGCTGTGGGTGGCTGTCTCTGTATGTTTGCCAAAGACTGCAGAGCTAAGACGCACGGTGGAAGATTCAAGCTGTCCTTGGCCCTTGCACATTATCTTTTGGAACAAAGCAATGAGTCAGTGTGATTGATTCGATAGGATAGAAGAACGAAATGAGGAACAAAAATACCAAGGCAAGCCCATTTATTTTAGGAATGATCTAAATTTTGGACATTTGATTCCTTTTGTTTGAATTTGATTTCCGTTATTCATTTTTTAATTTCTTTAAAATGTAACCATGTGGTGTTTTGACAACCAAAGAATTTTTACGCATCACATGGTATGAACTTGTACATGCTACACAAATGTCATTTTTACATTTCATCTTACACTTCCTGCAAATTTATGTGAATTTTAGGTTATTGGCATGAGGCTTAGACTTGAATTTAATGGTGAAATCAGAAATTTTTTAGGAGAGGAGATTAGGTTGTATATTTTAATTAGAGTTAAATTGCAATTTCATTTTGTATTGATATATATCTTATAATTTTTAAAAAGATTAAATCAAAATTCTAGTATTTTTGAGATCAAACTATAATTTTATCATATATTAACTTATAATTTTATAAAATTTTTGAGGTCTAAAGTAGAAATTTTTTATTTTAGGGGTTTGATCCCTATGTTTGTAAACTCTTCTCCCTTCTCCCCGTTGTAATGTAATTGTACAGTTTAGTTGTATAAAAAATCAATTTAAATATTTGTACAGTAAAAGGAATTTTAAATTTCTAAAATTAAAAAATCTAAAACTGTTAAAAATCTAAAAATAAAAAAGAAATTCAAAGTTTTTAGAGAATATAAATATTATGAAATTAGAAATAATTATTTAAAACATTAGAAAATTACAGATAATTCAAAAAATAATTTTAAAAAATTTAAAACTATATAAATTTCAAAAATCTAAAAATTCTGGAAAACAAAATTCTTTGTTGGTAAATATGTCTTAAAGTTTTTAAATTTTCATAATTTTAACTTTTTAAAATAATTATTTGTAATTTTCTTTGTTGGTAAATATGACTTTTTGAATTATGAAAACATTAGAAAAAATTAATTTTTTCTAATATGACAACATTAATAGATGACATGAGATTTGTGTCATATGTAAGAGTCATTAGTTGTAAAAATGGAAAATATTTGGTATATTAAGAATGAAATGTTTAGATTCCATAAATATTGTTAACGAGTTGATAAATATTTTTTAAAGGTATAATAAAATATTAAAAAGATAAATACATATCAATTTTTAAAAAATATTTATGAAATAAAAAGTATACTATTATTATGTCGAATATTTACTCTCATATAGGGGCAAAATTAGGGGGCTAGAAGGGTTTGATCGCCTAAAATGAATTTTTTTATTTAAAAATTTTAAATTGATAAAAATAAAATTACACTTTTACATTTCTAAAAATATAAAAATTTGATTTAATCTTTCAAAAATTATAAAGATATAAACTACTAAAATGATGAAATTATATTTTTATCATTGTAAAATTATAATTTAATTTTGACCCCTAAAAATTTTTTGATTTCACATTTACTCTTATACTAAATACGCGACGAAATAAATTTGGATAAAAAAATCAAATATCAACTTTAAAAAAATTTAAATTGAGATTTCAAAAATTACTTAAAACCATTAATTAATGAGAGCATTCAATCAAATCAATTAAATCGTTTTTGGTCACATTCACATGACGAAGAGAGAGAGAGAGCATAGTATTATTGTGGCTATTTTACTAATCTAACTTAAAAAAATTGATATTTATAAAAATGATATTGGTTTTAAAATATTCACTAAAATGACCTAAAATGAACAGTAAAATTGGGTTATGGAAAATAGATGGTCGGCACCACTTTTTTCTATTAAAAAAATAAATTTTGGGGTTTTGGACACTAGATGGTAGAGGTGTGCATGGGCCGGGCGGCCCGACCCGAAGGCCCATCCGAAATGTAGGAGGGTTTGGGTAAAAATATAGGCCCGAAAAATGGGTTTGGACAAAAAAATAAGGCCCGTTTAAAAAATGGGCCGAGCTCGGGTAAAGCATTTTTTGCCCGAGCCCTGTACTAATTCACTAAAGACAAAAAAAATCTATTTTTTAATATTATTTTCTTATTATTTTCTCCCTATTTTGCTACCATTTTACTATTACGTTGCTACTATTTTGTTGTTATTGTTTAGGTATTGTATAAAACTTATTTTATTGTTAATTTTGTTATTATTTTAAAGACATTTGTTAATTTTTTTATTATTTTAGAGGCATTTGCTTGTGAAGTTGCATCTATTTTATTGTTATTTAAGTATACATATTTTTTAAAATTTATTTTTAATTTGTTGAGAAATATTTATTTTGATGTTTTTAATATTTTTTATTGTTTATATATATTTTAAAATTATATAAAAATTAATATGGGCGGGCTGGGTTGGGCTCGGGTTTTAATATTTTTATTTGGGTCGGGTTTGGGCAAAAGTTTAGGCCCATTTTTCGGGCTCAGTCCGTCCCATGCACACCTCTACTAAATGGTCGGCACCATGTATTTTTTTAAAAAAAATTTTGAGGTGCTAGCACATTGATGGCCAGCACCCCTGTATCTGATTAAAAAAATAATTTTTTGGGGATAGTGGTGCCGGCCAACAAAGGGCCAAAATCATCCAACAAAAAAAAAATGGGAAATATTACAACATAAACCTTCCTTCTTTTCTCATTTTTTTTTGTTTCCCATGTTTAATTACATATTTTATATTTTAAAATAATATTGAACTACTTATCATGTTTTTTAATTATTATTGCATTACTCACATAATTATTAAATTTAAAAATTAATTTAAAATATATTGAACTACATATTTTATAAATATATTACTCGTTATTTTTTAAAATAAAAATAATAATTTAACAATATTTATTTGAATTATTATAAAAGATGAAAATCATTAAAGTATATTCTAATTTTATCAAAAAAATATAATTTAATTGTGCATATTAAATTTAAATTAATTTTAAATTAACTACTTTTGATTTGAAAATTAATTAATTTAGTATCAATTACTGTCATTTTAGATACTATATTTAGCATTTTAATATATTTTCACAATTATAAATTTCAATATTAAAATTAATAAATAGTTTTAAAATACTTTTCGTTTGAAGTTCTTAAATAATATATTAAAATAAGATAAATTTAATAACTTTTTATCAAAAACCACCTCCAAAAATTTATCATTAAATTTAAAAATAAATATAAATTTTTAGGCTTAATTTATTATTTATACTAGAGTTTAACAACAATCAAGTTACATTTAACAAAATAAAAAAAATTAAAAAATGATGAAATTCAAATATGATGGGGAAAATTCAATATGAAAATTTTAAATTTTATAAAATATGTAGTTCAATATATTTTAAATTAAATTTTAAATTTAATAATAATGTGAGTGATGCAATAATAATTAAAAAAACATGATAAGTAGTTCAATATTGTGTTAAAATATAAAATATGTAATTAAACTTGAGAAATAAAAAAGATGGGAAAACAAGGAGGGGTTATGTTGTAATATTCCCAATTTTTTTGTTGGGTGATTTTGGCCCTTTGTTGGCCGGCACTACTATCCCAAAATTTTTTTAATCAGATACAGGGGTGCCGGCCATTAGTGTGCCAGCACCCCAAATTTTTTTTGAAAAAAAGTACATGGTGTTGGCCATCTAGTGTCCAAAACCCCAAAATTTATTTTTTTAATAGAAAAAAATGGTGCCGGCCATCTATTTCTCATAACCCAATTTTACTGTTCATTTCAAGTTATTTTAGTGAATGTTTTTAAACCAGTATCATTTTTGTAAATATCAATTTTTTTAAAATTTGATTAGTAAAATAGCCCATTATTCTTCTCAATATTATATATTCCAATCCAAAAGGGAAAAACACAAGCTACAATACCTCAAAAACGGATGCATGCTTTGGAAACCCATCCTTCTTAACATAAAAATTAAAATTTACCATTTTATAACTGTTTTTTTTATAAAATACTATTTTATAACTGTTATTGTTTGAGATTATGCTTAAACTATTTAATTTAAAAAGCTAATTATAAATTATTAAAAACATAATTATTTATAATAAATTTTATTACTTTTAAAATTTTAATTTATAATTTTTAACTAAATTAATGTTGTATTTACTCAAAACAATTCAATTACAAACATTATAAATAGCACAAATAATTAATTAAATTAAAAACATACAAATATTGACTTACAATGTTTCTAATAAATGATAAAATTTGGCAATAAATTACTGATTTAAGTGACAAATAATTTGAATTGAAATCAAGTTAATTGAGAATTTTAATGTTAAATAACTTTTTATTTTATAATTACATACATTTTTATCTTGAGAATAGAAAAATCTAATTTTTTGTCCACTTGATTAAATTATATATTGTAATTATTAGGAGGTATTATTATTTTTGTAACAGTGAAATTTAGAAAAGAAAAACAGAAAATCACTAATAATATCTGAGTCAATGGGCTAAAAGGTTGAAAAGATAAAAACATGAACTGGATACTCCACTGATATGACGTTGACACGATATTTACATGTGGTCACATCGAGTTTCTTTCAACTGATGTAAAGATAATTAAGCTTAGTCTACTTAATAAATAGCATAATAAAAGTATATTATTTAGTTCTCATTTAATTTTTTTGTTTTTTATCTTTTAATTTAAAAAAATAAATATAAATATATATATATATATAAAATTCGTATAACAATTTACGTGGATATCATGTTAACAAAATTAATAAAAATTAATTTTTAAATAATTAAATTTAAAATTAAAATTAGTTTTTAAATTAAAGAATTAAATAAATTATTATATCTTAAAAAATTCAATAAATTTGATTCACATAAATTAAAATCTAATGAAATTATTGAAATCTACTTCAACATGTAAAGATACAGAGAAAATACTAATTATATATGTATTACATTAATTTATTATAAGGAAGGACTTAAAGTTCTAAAATTCATTAAACTGAATTGATTGATTAAAACATTCGATGAATACCAATTTCAAAATCGAAGTGTAAAATTGATGGTCAGGAAGGTAATAAGGAATCTGTGATCACGATAAGGAAAAAGAAAAGGAAATGCCAGTTGCGAAGATACTATTGAGAGAAGGGCAACCCAAGTGTGGAAGGGAATGTATGGGGTCTGGACACGTAAGGAGTATAGGGTTAACGTGGAAATGTGAAGCATAAAATAATTAGCAGCACCCACCGCCCCATTGGGTTCTTCTCTGACACACGATTGAAAGGAAATACACACACAAAAGATAAGAAATGTGCGTCGAGGGATGCCCTTCCTCTTTGCCTTTTGCCTTTGCCTTCTTATGTCTCTTTACTGCTTTGCTTTTATCTTCCATGCTTCTTGGCAAGTTGCAAATTGGGCTGCTAATAATATCCTTTGACGTCGTCCCAGTTTCATTGCTTCTCAAAGCAAAAGGATTCAATAATGTCCTTGTTTGATGCCCATTTTTATTAGGGTTATCGATGCCAAACTTATACAAGAAAATAAATTTAACAAAACTGAAATAAAGGATTGAATGTGTCTTACCATCTCTCTAATTAACAGTGAGAATAAGAAAAGTCAACAAGTATTTAAATTAGGATGAATCTTTAAACATCTGGAGAAAAGGAAAACTATAAAATAGAATTTTATTGATGAATAAAAACACAACTACAAAGGTTGTCAAACTATTTATTTATAAGTCAAAGATGCTAGGAAATCTTAAAAGAAATAAAACTCTACGAATGTGTTTCAACATATATTTTAAATAAAGAAGGAACTAAAGGACATACAAACTGAATACATAAACCATGATCTCTATCTAGTCAAGAAGTTCTTTGGCGAAAGGTCGATTTGTTTCAATGCTACGGAAAGAACTCTACTTGATCTGTGGAGGTCTAATCCAGGAGCTAACATCAAAATTATGGGTACGAATCTATATCTGATTCATGTGGCCCATCATCCATTAACAATTTCATTCTTCTCATTCAACTAGTTAAAGGAGAAAACCCAGAAGTTATATATTACCATTTTGCAGATTTTGGGCATAGGTACATGGATTCCCACTAAGTTTTTCTTCGGAAATTCTTGCTAATAATTTAAGAAATGTTATGGGAATTTTTCATATTGCGATGATTTTAGTAAATGAAATATTTGGAATAATTATATGTGTGTTTGAGTTATTTAGTCATGGAGTCAATTCACTAAAAGTATTATGACTAAACTCTATATCATTACTAAATATAGCTTTGTCAAGCCTTAGTTAAATGACATTTGTCATCTATGTATTGTCCTCATAGGATATTTGTGATCCCTTTAGGTTAAATATGCTCAATGACTTCAATTTGTTTTGATCTTGTGGTCTCTATTGCATCTTATCTAATGATAATGATGAAATTATTTGTTTTAGACAAATGACTCATGACCATGTTCCATATTTATAATCTAGACAATACCAAGGAGAGGATGCTATCTATTATTTCCTCGAGCTATGACTTTGTTGGAGACTAAAGTCGATAATTCCTCACGAAAAACAGAGTTTGTAAGTGGTGGTCAAAGTGATCGCGGAAGTGGGTACTTTAGATGGCATTGTGATAAACACAATAGAAAATAGGGTATGCAAAATTATTTACATAATTTTGTTTCCCTATGTTTGCGGAGCTTAGCTCGATAAGAAAATTCACTATCTTTAATCCCAATACAACAAGTGAATTAAGTCATTATGACACTCTAGCACAACAACCTCACTTTTGTATCTAAATGTATAGACCACTCACTTCTAAGTTCTTAAGCTCCCTCTGAGAACTTAATGTTGAGATTTAGTGCTCTTAATGTAATATTTTTATCTATGCATACTTGTATTTTTCGAAGAAATTGGTTTTAAAAAAGATTCATTAATTACATTAATATCTTTCTTATATTTTCCTTACTCGGTTTTGCATGTAAAGCAAAATGGAAACAAATATTGGCTTACTGATTATCTAACGTTTAACTAATACTAAGCGCTATTATGTGGTCGGATCATAATACGAAAATACAACTTACATTACTAGATAAAATAAACATGTCATTAGTTTAATAAAAAACGAGTAAATCGATTGAAAGACTAATATGATGTTTATTAAGTCCCATTGGGGAGATACCTTGTCTTGGGTTTTGGAACGGATGACTTCCAGAAGATAAATATATAGGTATGACTGATTAAATTGACAGTATGTTGGATAGATGCCAAGTAGAATAGATCCTAGACCCGTTTATGGATTTATTCACTTGTGACATTCATAGTGTGACGTAATATCTTGAGTCGATGATTGACTATGTATGTGTGACTCATATACTTTGATGTAAATAAAAACTTAAGTTCAAATAGGTAAGAAAATGAAAGTTGGTACTTTTGAGTATACAACTTCTACAGTGTGTAGCACCATTCCACAATAGTAGAATTCATACCTCAAAGAAAGGTAAATGAAATCCTCTCTTCGACATTATATGTAGATGAAAAGTAAAATGTGATCACGGATCATTTGTCTTTGTGATAAATGATTTAATTACTATTTGATAGTAATTCACTTTTCATTAAGGAAGATGTAATGGTTACTATGAGATAAAATAGGATCATATGGGAGAACGAATTTATCCTAAAGAGATTAAAGATATCCTATGAAGGTAACACACTTATGACAAGGTTATTGGATGAACACTTATTAAGTAGCTTGCCTAATGGTATATAATAATGGAGAGCTCAATCACGATACTTTAGTGGAATGACTTTGTGACTAAATAATGTTATTATTAATAGGCGAAAAGCCAAACTTAATTATAAATTATTTGATGTCTAATTATAAATGTCCAATTGGTCCCTGCACTAGCTTAAGATAACTAGAAACAATTTGCATGTAGAACCAATAGATTGAAATGAATAGAAACAAAGAAGTAAGAGAAATAGATCGCGTGTATCACTATCGACAATGAATGTGTTTCCTCGCTAAGTAAAGAAATGACTTGAAAATTAATATAAAGTTCTTCAAGTTGTTATTTAGTTATTTTATTATTAAATAATTGAATTTTGAAGATGGAATTAAATTAATAGTCATTACAAATTCGTTGAATAAGGAAATTAAATATATTTCCTCATAGATTCTATTACCATAAAGTTGTTATGACTTTAATGAAATTAAAATTGGATAGAAAAAATTATTTAATTGAGAAATCAATTTAGTTAATTTAATTAACTTAACTGATTAAATAATATTTATTTTGTATTTTCTATTTAAATAATATTATTTATTCATGACTCATTCAACTAGAACTATTCTATTTTTCTCTATAAATAGAGAGCATCAGTTGAGCTATTCACATATCACTCGTACGCTGTTATTCTTCTAGAAAGTAGTGATAATTTATTTACAAAGAATAAATTCTATTTTTTTTTTGGAATTACGAATTTTACCGATTTATAGAGAGAACTTACGTTCCTACTGAAAGTAAATATATCGTTTTTATTTGGTAATTTGGTTCGTGTTGCTCAATAATGTAGTTTTGTTGAAAGCCAAGATCAACTTGAGTTCGCCTTGCACAAAGCACAGATATAATTCTACTTTAGGTTTATTGGTAGAAATAACACAACAACTCAGTTTTAAGAAAAAAATTAAACTTCCGCTATAATTGAATAGTTGTTTTCTTAAATAGATTTTTCCAACACCAAGGCTATAAAACCAACCAACAAACTTTTTCTATACTCTCAAATACAAGTTCCTAAATAAATAGATAAGTGCTATATCTGTTTGTACAAATCTCTGGTAAGGAAAATCTCAAACACACGAACGGAACTCGAACGGAAGAAGAAATAAGACATGATAATACTCTAGAATGACATATTTTTATGTATTAATTATGTGTTTATTCTGAATATGATCCTAATATTTTGAGATATTTATGGCTTTTTTATCTTACAGGGACTAAATTGGAGGAATAAGTAAAATTAAGGGCGAAAAGCGTGAATTTGGAGATAAAATGGGCAAGATGCAGCATAGGGAACAATGTGATGCCAAAAGTGCAAACATGAAAGACACAAAGGCTAAAAATGCAAAAAGAAGAGATTTTGAATCTTAAGACTCTATTTTAATTTCAATTAAATTAGGATAATTATTCAGGATTATTTAGGATTATTAAATTTTAGGATTTATTTTATTTATTTTTAATTATTTGTAATTATCTTTAGGAATTTAAGTAGGACTAAACTATCTTTCTTAACACTATAAATAGAGGATGAAGTGGCTCAATTTTCATCCATCTTTTCTCTGTAAACACTCTCTTCCCCATAAATTTAGTCTTTTTGTTCTTTCCACATTTCTATAAAAATTTCCTTTTCCATTATTTTTATTTATTTTTCCCCAAAAATCATGAGCCACTAAATCTAATTTAGCCGAACGTTGTCGAAATTCCCCAAAAAGGTTCTTAAGGTTTAGAATCCATACTTAGCCCTCTCAACGAATATTCATCGTTTCTCCATATTCTGGGGCTGATGCTCCCGTCCATGTCCCTTAAAAAGTGATATTTTCAATGTGTGAAAGGAACGACCGCTTTGTATATTTTAAGAAGGTTGCACAGTCGGTTCGTTGCTTACTACTTCAGAGGTTGGCGAGCCCAATAGACAAAATGGCGTGAGATTCGCCATTGAGAAACGTTGATCTAGCATAAGATGGTCCCATAGGAGCGATTGTTGGCTAGAGTTAGGTTCCACTAAATCGTAAGTCTAAATCCTTAGAGCTGGTGGTCGTAGGCGTCTTCTTCCACTATAACTGGCTTATTCAGTTTGAGAAGGATCATCTAAAAGCCAAGGATTGAACCCAAGACGGATCGAGACAACTGGAGGCTAGAATTTTCCCATAAGAATTTCTTTATCTTAAACTTTATTTCCTATTTTTAATTTTTGAAATTTCAATTCGACTTCTTAATTATGTTTTTATTTTATTTTCGTTTCCAACTCAAAAATTTTAATTCTGTTATTTTTATTTTTTTAGGAACGCAGGTTTTATTGGGCACGATTCTGCCTAGGATTTTGAGAAACAAGCATTCGTATAAACCGGTCCCTGAGGATTGGACCCTACTTCCCCTTTACTGTTCTTTTTCATTATTTTGTTGGGAATAGGATATTTTTGGTGCTCTCAACAACCGCATCAAATTTTGGCACCGTTGTCGGGGACTGGCAACGTACTAATCTTGTTTTTTTGTTTTCTATGACCAGATCTGCTCCAGGCACTCTTGCGTTTGAATCAAAGATTGAAAAGACTACGAAAGCTAATCGCAAGGAAACAAAGCTAAGGAAAAAGCAGTCAGCGGTGGTTGGGACTCAAAGTAATCCACCACTAGAAATCAGAATCGACGACGAAGTAGAGTCTAAGGTTAACGAAAACCCTACTCAAACATTTGAAAGTAAAGCAAAAGAAGTCGATTCACCTGAAGAGGTGCTTGACGACAGGGTTAACGAAAACCCAAATCTGGCACAACGACAAATGGCTCAAACAATTCGGCAACTGGCCAAAGCTCCGATAGAACAACCACCATTGTGTATTACGTATCCTAATGTGGATATTGATTTTGAATTAAAGTTAGGGTTAATTCAGTTGCTGCCAACTTTACGAGGGTTACAAAATGAAAACCCCCATAAACATTTGAGGGAGTTTCATATGGTTTGTCTTAGTATGAAACTTCAAGGCGTAACTGAGGATCAAATTAAATTGCGTGCTTTCCCTTTTCCCTAGTAGATTTAGCTAGGGAATGGTTATTTTATTTACCTCATTGATCTATTACAACTTGGGCTGATATTTCTCGTTTGTTTTTCAACAGGTTTTTTCCAACATCACGTGCAGCTGAGTTAAGGAGAGAAATGGTTGGAATAAGGCAAAACGAATCAGAGACTCTTTACAATTATTGGGAGCGATTTAACAAGTTGTGTGCGAGCTGCCCACAATACAGTATAACAGAGCAATCTCTCCTCCAATACTGTTAGGAAGGTTTGCAACTAATGGAGATGAATATGGTAGATGCTGCTAGTGGAGACGCGTTGGTCAACATGACTCTCTAACAAGCAAGAGATTTGATCTCCATGATGGCTGCAAATTATCAGCAGTTTCGAGCTAATCCTGAACCCCTTAGAATGGTTCACCAGCTAAGTAATTCTACCATAGAAAATAGACTTGATAGACTTACTAATATTGTGAGCTCTCTTGTTGCAGAAAAGGTCAAATCAACCCGGTTATGTGGAATATGTGCTACACGTGAACACACAACTGATGCATGTCCCAACTTGTATGATGACTCTATGGCTCATTTAGATGTAGTGGGAAATTTCCCTGGGCCACCACAGAGGCGATATGATCCTTACGCTAATACCTACAACCCAAGTGATCTCTTGATTGTGATGAAATAATAAAATAATCGTACTTATAAACTAACTATTATCACGATAAAAAGCCAGCGTACCTATCGAATAATAGTATACCTAGTGGCAAAATCAGAATATTAAATCCAAGGAACTAAAAGTAACAGTAATGACTTTTTTCCTATTATCTAGCCTAAAAAAAAAGAAGGGGTTTGTGTAAATTAACTCTAACTAAACTAAGGATACGTGTAACACCCAGACTCGGCCCAGACATTATGGCCGAATCCGGTGACGTCACATCAAAGAGGTTATTTCAAAACAACTCTGTTTAGTTAAAATTATGTTCAGTGGAAAAGTTGCTTGATTAAAAACTTAAATTTGTGACTTAGAAAATCAAAATCCTTGTAACTTGTTAAGTTATAATGAAAGCCCATGTTTTAAGAAAACATTCACATATTAAAATTACTTAGAAAACCATGATTAACTTTTAAAAAAATATTTAAGTTTTATGATCCAACAGTGAATAATAATCCCAAATAAAAAGTCAAATCAGAGACACAAGGCCGTATTACAACCCAAAAAAAAAAAAAGTAATTAAAATAAAGTAATTCAAAAACTATTTAAAACTTCTAAGAAGCTTGCAGTGTGGCCATCTCCGAGTCCACTCCCACGTCGAGCCATCTACTGAGGGTCACCTGAAACATTAAATTAAAATGTGCGAGTTTCAAAACTCAATGTGTACGACCCTTGGCAATCAAGTCAATATACACATCAACACATTGGGCCTAAGCCCTACTCAATATCGGTGGCCTCTGGGCCTTAGCCCATGATAGCCTCGGTTGGGCCTGAGCCCACATTCAAATATCAAGATGTTTACGCCATATGCAGTTACTCATAACCAACCCTGTACACCCCCTTCCAACCCTACACTCCTATGAGGAGATACTCGACCCACCCATCCTTATACACCTGTTGTGACACCGGTTGTAGCACCACTCATCATTGCAGCAGAGCTGCTCATGGCTCAAAAGCCTTCGTTGTAGCACCGGTTGCGGCACTACTTATCATTGTAACAGAGCTGCTCGTGGCTCAGAAGCCTTCATTGGGTCCACAGTCGTCAAGCGACCGTGCGACCCTCATATACACTTCCTCTAATCAAAACCCAGCCCACATGCAACATAATATCTCATGAATGTATCATCGTCACATACAACATACACCAGTCATACTCATAACACCAGGGGTATTTTGGTAATTTCTACCCTATAATGGTGTCTCGGTAACTCTACCCTTCGAGGTGTTATAATAATTCTACCCTATAGGGGCATTTTAGTAATTTTACCCTAGAGGGGTATTTTCGTAATTTTCTAAAGGTACATATTTTAATTATGGATTTTGGCCCATCAACAAGTCCTCGCGAATAAAGTGAACAGATACTATGCACTAGATAGGATTCAAGAGAAGAGGAGGTGGGTCACTCGGACCGCTTAAGTACCAAGCTCTTCCTAGATCCAATCCTAGACATGCACACATCCATTGCCACACCTTAGTCTAGCGACTTGTCCACAGACATGTTTAATTATTTAACTAAGTCTTATGTAAAATCTGAGAGATCAGAACTAGCCCTATAGCCCATTAAAAACCCTAGCATGCATTTCTACAATCCCATAAGGCCCACTAGGCCCAATCATAGTCATAAAACCCATTAAGTCCCAAACATGCTTATGTAGCCCATTAGGCCCGATCACAATCCAATCATACATTCATGCATGTCAATTCATCATACAATTTCATATCACAACTTTGCCACTTTGGGCCCACAAGTTCGTCAGGCCATTCGGGATTTCAAGATTTTAGCTTTTGTCGATTTTTGTGTGTGTAGTGTATGTACACACCTGATTGACAACCTGCACTACACTATCCTCAGCCTTGACCTACAACCAAAACCATCTTTGAATCAATTCTATACCTTAAACTACGACTTTATCAAATCCCGAAGCCTTACCGTAACCTTATCGTGTACCACCAGTTTTAATAGCCTTTTCTTCGCTATTATTTTCGAATATCCTTAGATCTGTACCAATACACACATATTATCAACATAAAGTGGCTCGTATTTCGCATGAGTCACCCGTATCAACCAGATTTACATTCGGCCACATATGAAACCGAAGTTGAGAGTGAGTACACTTACCACTCGCTAGAGATCTTTTCCACGCTTGGAATCCTAGAACCCTACCCCTTGTTAAAACAGGGTTAATCGATAAGAAAAAGATTAGATAGCCCTTCGGCTTTTATCAAAACGTACTAAAAGATAGCCCTTCGACTTTTATCAAAATGCACTAAAAGATGGTTAACTAAGTACTTACCGAAACTAGTCTCTAATCTTACGGCCTAGATATCTACTGAGTATGATCAGCTTTTAAAATCTTGATTAAAGGTCGTAAATAACAAAAACAAATTTGTGATGGAGGAAAGCAAAAGAAATCGGCAAAGGAGATATAGGTATTCAGCTTTTAAGAGATTAAGGAAAGAAATCGGCAAAGGGAATATAGGTATTCGACTTTTGGAAAAGAGGAAGAAGAACTAGAAAGAATGAGAAAAATAAAGCATTTGGTTTGGCAAAGCAAGGGAAACTCTTCAAAAAGAATTCGGCACCCCCTATAAATACCCAAAGCTGAACCCCTAAAGTCCCAATTGGCTCCACTTCATCCACATTCCATCTCCTAATTTTTCTCCACGATAAGCTCTCCTAACCTCTTCCTATATTTTCTCTTCTGATCACTCTCCTTAGAGTCCATCTTCATGCCACTTCTAATCTTCTAGAAGGCCAAAATTAAACTCTTAAAAATACTAAGCGAGGATCCAAAACTTAACCAAGGCCCAATACTGCTAGGCCCAAAATTTGGGATGTTACAATGCAACAAAGAGTAAATTGGGGAATTGCTTTGAGAAAACTGAATGATAAAGACAATACCTAAAAAAGAATCCACCTAGACTTCACTTGTTATCTAACTCTGAACTAAACAATTTCTTTATTCGACTTGATCCGTAGAGATCCCTAAATTATGTTAATATCTCCGTCGAGAATAAAAACAACTAATCCTAGGTTAATTAATTGAAATCTCTTTCTAATTAAAACCCTTAGTCTTGCATTAACTCAATCTATGGATTCCCATATTAAATTTGACTCTAATCTGGTAGATTTTCGTCGTCCTATGTCTAGGATTGCAATCAACTCCACTTAATTGTGTTGGATCTACTCTTAAACAAGGACTTTTGCTCCTCTGCCTAAGCACATTCGACTTAAATTAATATCTCAGAGATATCAATTCAAGAATTAAAAACACAATTAAGAACAAGTCAAATATTTATCATATAGTTCAGATAACAATAACAAGATTCATCCTAGGTTTCATTCCCCTCATGTATTTGGGGGTTTAGTTCATGTTTATAAAAAGAAACACCTCAGAATAAAGAAAATAACAAAACATAAGAAAATCCAAAACTTTTGAAAGGATTGAAGGGAGATCCTTCTGTCTTGATGTGGCTCTTGACTTCTAAGATGGATCAATCGGCTTTTCTTCGAGTAATTCCCTGCCTTTAGCTCTCCGTCTTGGCTGGAAGACTGTACACCCTTGTAGTTGCCTCCTAGGGCTCATAGGGTCTTTATATAGAGTTTGGAATGTCTTTCTTAGCCCCTAAGTAGCTTTTTCTTCGTGAAATTGAACTTCATCATGACAGGGACACGCCCGTGTGGCACGCCCGTGTGAGTCGAGTCTAGGTCGTGCTCGAGCCTGTTAATGTGGCACAACCGTGTGATCTACCCGTGTGCTGAACTCCAGGCCGTGTTGATTTCACACCTTGGCCCATTTTCTTTGTTTTCGGCTCGTTTCTTATTCTTTTCACTACCCTATACTCTCCTAAGTATAAAACATGAAATTAAAGGTTTAGGAGCATCAAATTCCATAAATTAAAGAATAATTTATCCAAAAATGTGGGATAGAATTATGCATAATTTACAGTTTATCACCAGGCTGGAGGGATCATCCTAACTTGAGTTGTGGAGCTAATCCACGGTATAACCAACCATAACAAAACCGACCTCCATAACAACCGCAAAGTTCAAGTAATTCGATAGAAGCTCTTATCAATAAATTAGCAGCTAATGTTCTTGATTTCAATAGAAAACAGAGACGTCTATAAGGGAGTTGACCACATCAATTGAGAAAATAAGTTCTCAAGGGAAGCTACCATCACAAACAGAACCGAACCCGAGGCAAAACACGAATGCAGTGATGCTGCGAAGTTGTAAGGTACTGGAACCAATTCTTGACAGGAATCTTGGCAAAGATATCACCCAGGAAAAGCCTGAAAAAGATGAACAGGTCCTAGCGAAACCACCATTGTCGAAAATTCAACCTCTATTTCCAGGACAATTAAATCAATGTTGAAAAGGTAAAGAAGACAAGGAGATCCTCAAAACATTCAGAAATGTCAAGATCAATTTATCACTATTGGATGCCATCAGACGAATTTCGCGGTATGCCAAGTTCCTTAAAGAACTCTGCACCAACAAATGGAAATTAACAGGTAATGAAAAGGTAAGTGCTGGTGAAAATGTATCTATAGTGTTACAGCGGAAAATGCCAGCGAAATGTAAAGATAGGTGCATGTTTGCAATTCCCTGCAAAATAGGCTATTTGAGAATTAAAAAAGGCTATGTGTGATTTAGGGGACTTAATAAATGTAATGCCTTATTCTATCTATAAATCACTTAACGCAGGTTTCTTGACAAAAACAGGAGTTATCATTCAGTTGGCAGGCAGGTCCATTGTGTATCCCGAAAGAGTCCTCGAGGACGTATTGGTAAAAGTTAACGAACTTATTTTCCCTACAGATTTTTATGTGATAAAATAGAGGAGGATAGAACTCCTAGATCTTCAGACCTCTTGTTGGGCTGACCTTTCCTTAGTACCGCTAGCACCAAAATCAACGTTCGAAGCTGAACTCTTACAATGGAATTTGATAGGGAGATCGTGAAGTTCAATGTCTACGAAGCTATTAGTCATCCAAGTGAAATATTGAGCGTAAACTGTGTCGACATAGTTGACTCTTTAGTAGAAGAGACTTTAGAGTCCATTTATGAAGATAAATCTGAATTTACAATTGATGATTATGAATTTTTTAATGAGTTATTGTCTCTGAATACTAAACTTTTACCCTCTATTGTGCAGGCACTAAAGTTGGAGCTGAAGCCGCTTCCTGAGCATTTGAAGTATGCATTTTTGGGGAAGGATAATACTCTACCAGTCATAGTCTCCAATAAACTCTCCATGCACGAAAAAGAAAGTTTGGTCCGAATACTGAAGAGTCATAATGAGGTGATTGGCTGGACAATTGCTGATTTAAAAGGGATAAGCCCTTTAGCATGCACACACATGATTTACTTGGAGGAAAACACTAAACCAAGGCAGGAAGCGCAAAGACGACTAAATCTGAATATGATGGAGGTGGTAAAGAAGGAGATAATCAAGCTGTTGGATGCTGATGTAATCTACCTCATTTCGGATAGCAGATATGTAAGTCCGGTGCAAGTCGTGCCCAAGAAAGCGGGCGTGACAATAAAGAAAAATGCTAAAGGTGACTTGGTGCCAACCTGAGTACAAAATAGGTGGCATGTCTGCATTGATTACAGGAAGTTGAACTTTTACACTAGAAAAGATCATTTTCCTCTTCTTTTTATTGATCAAATGCTTGAAAGATTAGCCGGAAAAACTCACTTTTGTTGTCTTGATGGATACTCAGGTTTTTTTCAAATTCCGATCGCACTAGAGGACCAAGAGAAGACCACTTTTATGTGCCCATTTGGTACATTTGCATATAGGAGGATGCCATTTGGTCTTTGCAACGCGCTGGCCACCTTCTAGAGATGCATGATGAGTATATTTTTTGAATATATGGAAAAAATTATCGAAGTTTTTATGGATGATTTTACTGTATATGGAAATTGTTTTGATGAATGTCTTAAAAACCTAACAATAATTTTGAGCAGGTGCATAGAATCCAATCTTATCTTGAATTATGAAAAGTGTCATTATATGGTAGACAAGGGATTAATTCTAGGACACGTAGTTTTATCTAAGGGAATCGAGGTCGACAAGGCCAAAATTGACATTATAAATTCTTTGCCTTATCCCTCAACTATAAGGGGAATTCGTTCTTTTCTTGGCTATGCAGGGTTCTACAGGCACTTTATAAAAAACTTCTTGAAAGTAGCCGAACCTCTATGTGAATTGGTATAGAAGGATAAGAAGTTTGAGTTGGGCCGAAATGTAAATAAGCTTTCGACGCACTCAAGCAAAAGTTGGTTTCCGCCATTACAGTGCAAGCTCCAGATAGGAAATACCCATTTGAAATTATGTGCGATGCCAACAAGCACAGTGTAGGGGCCGTATTGGGGCAAAGAATAGGCAAAGAACCTTATGTCATTTGTTATGCCTCAAAAACCTTGGATGTTGCACAAAGCAACTATACCACTACAGAAAAAGAACTCTTAGCAGTTGTATTTGCTTTAGATAAATTTTGACCTTATTTATTAGGATCTAAAGTAATTATTTTTTCTGATCATGCAAACCTCAGGTACTTAATCTCGAAAAAAGAAGCAAAAATGAGGCTCATCAGGTGGATTTTGCTGCTCTAAGAGTTTGACATCGAAATACGAGACAAAAAGGGATGCGAGAACTTAGTGGCTAACCACTTAAGCAGAATAAAAGTACCCTCTGACAATACCCCTATTAAGGAAGAATTCCCTGATGACAGCCTATTTTCGACCGAGGCACATCTCCCATGGTATTTAGATATGGTAAACTTTCTAGCCACAGGTTCGTTGCACACAGGTATAGCACATTCCGTGAAGGACAAGCTTAGATGAGAAGCTCGATATTACATTTGGGATGACCTATACTTATGGAAACACTGTTCAGACTAGATAATATGATGATGTGTTCCAGAAACCAAGGTAACCTCTATCATTAATTTTTGTCACGCTAAAGCGTGCGGAGGTCACTTTGGCCCTAAGCGGACTGTTCACAAGGTGTTAGAATGTGGGCTATATTGGCCCACAATTTTTCGAGACCCATATAACTTCTATAAGTCTTACAAAAAATGCCAACATAAGGTAACATCACTAGACGAAATCAAATGCCCCTGTCCCTAATTCATGTATGTGAAATTTTTGATGTATGGGGCATCGATTTCATGGGCCCATTTATTTCTTCATTTAGCAATATATATATAATTCTTGCAGTAGACTATGTTTCTAAGTGGTTAGAAGCAAAGCTTACTCGCAATGATAATGCCAAAACTATTGTGGAGTTTCTAAAACGATCTATTTTTTCCAGGTTTGGCACTCCTCGAGCCCTAATCAGTGATCGTAGCACCCATTTTTGCAATAAATTCATGGAGGCACTATTGTCGAAATATGGAGTTCACCACCGTATAGCTACGGCTTACCATCCCCAAATGAACGGTCAAGCCAAAGTCTCAGATAGAGAAATAAAGACTATTTTGGAGAAAACAGTTTGGCCCAACCGAAAAGATTGGAGTCTTCGACTTAATGATGCACTTTGGGCCTACCGGACAGCATATAAGGGACAAATTGGCATGACCCTGTATCGGATTGTTTTTGGCAAAATGTGCCATCTTCCAGTTGAACTGGAACATAAAGCTTATTAGGTTGCTCGACAAGTTAACATGGAGTTAGAACCCACAAGGAAGGCAAGGAAATTAGACATCCAAGAATTAGAGGAAATTCGTAATGATGCCTACGAGAATGCTCGCATTTATAAAGACAAAATAAAGTTGTTTCATGATAGGAAAATAGCCCAGAAGTATTTTTCGGTAGGACAAAAAGTTTTGCTTTATAACTCTGTGTTAAAGCTATTTCTAGGTAAGCTTTGATCTCGATGGTAAGGACCTTTTATTGTAACCAAAGTGTCTACACATGGTGCGATTGAAATAGAAAGTGAAGATTCAGGGAAGCGATTCATAGTTAATGGCAAACGGTTGAAGCCGTTTTACGAAAGGTTTCAAGCCCACACGATTGAAAAGATACGTCTAAAACCACCATAGAACCATTCAGGGTATTGAGTTAACGACGTTAAACAAGCGCTTGTTGGGAGGCAACCCAATCTTTATTTTTATTTTTATTTTTATTATTTTTATTTCCTTTCCTTTTCTTTTCTTTTATTATATATTACTTTATTTTTATTTTATTTAGATATTAATAAATTTCCCTTCTTCCATTTAGGTAAAACGGAGCGAAGATACGAAGAAAAAGGAAAAAAAGTACCAAACAACCTCTATTCCAGGTCAGAATATCTTATCCCAGTGCCTAAACAGCCTCTATTCCAACTAGGAATAGTGCATTCCAACCCTATACTCCCCAAAACCTGCAGCCAAACACTCATTTTCAGCCAAATAAAACCCCAACCCTTACATTTTTCCCCTAATCTTCTTTTCCTTTCTCTCTAGACCGTAAACTCACGTCGCCGGTGTCTCTTCGCCCCTCAAACCGTTGATTTGGCTGACGCCTCCTCCTCCTCTTCTTCTTCTACACCGAACGCTGACCACCCGACCAACTCACCTTCTCCGATCAATGCCGAAATTGACCCATCCGCCTCCTCTCTCTTATCTTCTTCATCCCTTACGTCATCGTCGTTGAGCTCACGCCGCCCTCTTCTTCGCGCGACACCACCGCACCGACGAACGGGCCTCACACCTCGACGCCGTCCCCTTTGAGCCATTCACCTTCTCCTCTACGTAGCAGCCAAGCACTATCGCCCTTCTTTCTTTCACGTGCCGACCCCGTGTACCTCATCCCACCACCGCTATTTGTGGAGCACGTCCAAACCTCGCCACGTAGTGCGGTGCTCGAACCATCACGACGCCGGCCTCGTCGTCGTCCACCACGCCGTGTAGCCCGACCATAGAGACGACTACAGACTCCTCCTCTAACATGGCTGTCGATTCACATGTCGACTCCTCCAAAACCACTGACAAAAACCGCCCAATACCCTCCCGTGGCTGCACCTACCATTCTCGCATCAATGTCTTACCACCGGAGGCCTATTTACACGGTAACCTCACATTTACTTCTGATACTGATTGGAACAGGTATGACATTTTTTGACACAAACCGATAATGCCTTGTAAATAATTGTCGATACCTGTTTTGGCTGCTTTAAATATTGAAGATACTGTTACAAATTATTTCCAAATTATTGGTTGGATTGATAAATTTGATGTTACCCACTATGCCTATTACGAATTAATTTTGGAATTTTATTCTACTTTTAAATTTCAGTGGCATGTTAACATTTCATTAGACACATCGGGCATTGTGAAATTCTGGTTACTTGGTACCATGCATAGCTTATCTCTTACTGATTTCAACATTGCATTATCTTTTGTGACTGAAGAGTATGCTATGACTTCAGCTTATGCAAACAGATTGTGTTCATTTTCTACTGATTTTAAGGCTGTTGAGGCTTTTGCTTTGTTAACTGATAATGCTGAATCCATGTATAGCCCAAAAACACCAAAAGACTTGTGGTTTCGTAACCCTGCCTTGTGTTATATAAACCGTTATCTAGCTTATAATTTTTCAGGCCGTTGAGATGCTCCGACCACCGTATCAAAGACGGAATTATTCTTTTTATGGTGTATGTATACTGGCCGTCCAGTCAATTTGGGATATTGGTTTGCACTTCAATTTGAGCATGTTATCAAAGCACAATGACCTCTTATTTTAGGCTCTTTCATTACACAGCTGTTATTTTCTCTACATGGCTCTAACACTTCGATTTTAGATTTACATGTTGCTTGTCAAGTAGACCCTTTGGATGCTCAATGTCTCGACTCGATGGAACTATTTCTTGGCACTCCATCCTCCTTTTGTTTTGTCCCTCCCGGCGTTCGTTCTGCACCAGCTGAATTCTACGGCAACATTAGAATGAAGTGCCCACTCAAGTCCAACCTTCGATAACCGTTGAGCAACGCTTAGAATGCATTGAGGCTCATCTCGACACTTTTGGCCAGCAACTAGCCCAACTCCTTACCATTATGCGCGAATGCCAGTAACTATACGGGGAGTTCTTCTACACTTTTCTTTTGCCTATTTCTTTATTTATGCCACATCGAGGACTATGTGTTTTAAGTAGGGGGATGCATTCTTCATTATTACATCATTTTATCTGCCATTTTTGCTGTCATATTGTTGTTGCTACTGTTTTGTGCTCGTTTCTGCCCATTTATTTTTTTAAGAATATTCTGCCTCTTTTCATGCCTAAAAATTTGACCACGACTTGCCACTGTTTGACCTACATGCATGATTCCTGTCTACTGAGTTAGTTATGATTTGCCTGTTTGATTTCATCTCCACTATTTTATTTGTATTAGCCTAAAATAATTATGATTAATAAAGTTACTCTATCTTGCTTTTCATAAATTGGTCAAGTTTAAAGTAAAGTGGACACCTAATACAGTTGCATGCCTAAATTATGTTCATGTCTATTAGGTGGTTACTGAAACTTATTTTTGACACTTGATTATTTTTCCTAAGTCCTCCAAAATTAAAATTTTGTGTAAATTTTGTTTAATGATAATAAATGTTTCCATGGTTATAAGTGTAACTTAGAACGTGACTGATTGAGTAACTGGGGTAGGGTGCTTGGGTTGTCATTCTACTTCGCGTCAAAAGGTTGTGTGATGTGATAGGTAAAACTCCGCTAACCGAGGTTATGAGTGCGGCCCAGAACGTGACTTACTGAGTAACCGGGGTAGGGTGCTTATGTTGTCATTCTACTTCACGTCAAAAGGTTGTGTGACGTGATGGGTAAAACTTCACTAACCGAAAATAATCAAATCTTAGGAGTATGTTGGGCTGAGTAACTGGGGTGGGGTGCTTGGGTTGTCATCTCTCTTCGCATCAAAAGGTTCAGTATATTCCTAAGTAAATAAATAAAAAAATAAAAAATAAAAAATAAAAAATAAAAAAAGAAAAAAAGAGAAAAAGAAAAAAATAGTACTAATAAAATTGCAGTTGGGGACTAAAGGAGGAAATAAATAGGGTGTCTTGGTTGGTTTGGTAATTTACCTAAATAGCATGAAATAATTCAAGTCGATTTTAATTTTTGTGTGTATTAATTGGAATATTTTTTCTGTTTTACTTAAAGCAAGCTTATAGTTCTCTTTATTTTTCATATGCATTTTTGACTAATTTTTATAAACCTTTAGAGTAGTATTTCTTTCAGGGAAAATTCTAATTTTTATAGTAGATTGGAACCATACTTGAGGGCAAGCATAGACTAAGTAGGGGGAATTTGATAATACTCTAGAATGACATCTTTTATGTATTAATTATGTGTTTATTTTGAGTATGATCCTACTAATTTGAGCTATTAATGGTTTTTTATCTTATAGGGACTAAATTGGAGGCAGAAGTAAAATTTAGGGCGAAAAGCATGAATTTGGAGATAAAAGGGGCAATATGCAGCACAGGGAAAAATGTGATGCCAAAAGTGCAAGCATGGAAGACACAAGGGCTAAAAATGCAAAAAGAAGAGATTTTGAATCATAAGACTCTATTTTAATTTCAATTAAATTAGGATAATTATTTAGGATTATTAAATTTTAGGATTTATTTTATTTATCTTTATTTATCTTTAATTATTTGTAATTATCTTTAGGAATTTAAGTAGGACTAGACTATCTTTCTTAGCATTATAAATAGGGGATGAAGTGACTCAATTTTCATCCATCTTTTCTCTGTAAACACCCTCTTACCCATAAATTCAGTCTTTTTGTTCTTTTCATATTTCTATAAAAATTTCCTTTTGCATTATTTTATTTGTTTTTCCCCAAAAATCATGAGCCACTAAATCTAATCTAGCCAAAGGTTGTCAAAATTCCCTAAAAAGCTTCTTGAGGTTTAGAATCCGTACTTAGCCGCTCAATGAATATTCATTGTTTCTCCACATTATGGGGCTGACACTTCTATCCATGTCCCTTAAAAAGTGATCTTTTCAACATGTGCAAGGAACGACCGCTTTGTATATTTTGAGAAGGTTGCACAGTCGATTCGTTAGCTTACTGCACTAGAGGTTGGCGAGCCTAAGAGACAAAATGGCGTGGGATTCGCCATTGAAAAACGTTGATCTAGCATAAGATGGTCCAACAAGAGCGATTGTTGGCTAGAGTCAGGTTCCACTAAATCGTAAGTCTAAATCCTTGGAGCTAGTGGTCGTATGCGTTCTCTTCCACTATAACTGGCTTATTCGGTTTGAGACGGATCATCTAAAAGCTAAGGATTGAACCCAAGGCGGATTGAGACAACTGGAGGCTGGAATTTTCCCATAAGAATTTCTTTATCTCAAACTCTATTTCCAATTTTTAATTTTCGCAATTTCAATTCGACTTCTTAATTCTATTTTTATTTTATTTTCATTTCCAAATCAAAACTTTTAATTCTGTTATTTTTATTTTTTTCAGGAATGCAGGTTTTCTTGGGCATGATTTTGCCCAAGATTTCGAGAAACAAGCATTCATATAAACCAGTCCCTGAGGCTTTGACCCTAGTTCCCATTTACTATTCTTTTTCATTATTTTGTAGGTAATAGGATATTTTTGGTGCTCTCAACGACTACATCAAGACAAGGCTCCAAGTCGTGTATCAAACCACTATCTTTAAGGTTATATTCACCTACACCGATCTTTTGTGTGCAAACGAGTTCCAAGCAAATTAACCTTGAGGATACAATGAAGCCAATGACTATTTGCATTTTGCACTGATAAGAATAACCCACTACATACTTAGCAATGTATGACAAGAAACTCAATTTCTATAAAGGATTTCTACAGTAATACTAGAAATAATATTTGAAAATGAAGGAAGGAAAGAAAGAATATTAGATTTTGTTGGTATGATTTCCAAATGAAATCTCATTCCTATTTATAGGAATTTTCATGTCTATTCATAAAGACATCTTTCAATAGGTGTCTTTCTGAATAATAATGTCTTTAAAATAAACATAATTATTCATTTAATATTATAACTATTTAAATAATATTATTTAAATATTATAATTCTTTTTCAAAAAATCAAATAACATAACTTTTGATTAACTACACCCATTCATTTATAGTTATTGGAACAATGTTCCAACAATCTCCCCTTATTTTCAAAATATTTTATATTTTGATATTCTTGGAAATCAATTTGCATACATGAAGGTATCTTTTGATTGAACCTTTACTTAGTGAAAACATGTTAAAGTTAATCGAAATTGCATGGTAGACTAAGCTTTGAACCAGCTATTCCATTTGATTAATCAAATACATCTCACACAATAATTTCAACATCGGTCAATGCATAGTATCTAGGGACACTATTATGGCCATGTGTTTGTGTCCTCTTTTCATGAGTGCTGTCAGAGCCAAGCCTTAGCTCCTAGAAGCGGCCACACTTCCACTCACATAGGTAGATCCCATCAAGAGTGTTCCCATAATTATAACACTCTTACATATTTAGGTGATAGGTCGATTAAGAGTACATCACTCATCCTTCCCTTATCATTACGGGTACCTAGCACTTTAATCTTAAGATGGATTTATTTATATTGCTCACAGTCATATACTAATGATGTACTTTGTCTCATTGAACTCAAGACTTGATGTTATACCAAGCGTTGAGTGGAGTTTCCATCATGGGTGACTCTAATTAATGGGCTTAAGTTCCATCCCTTTTGAGGTCCTTTTTACTGCATCTCTACCAAGACTTTTTGTCAAATGATTCACGGAATTTTCACTTGACCTCACATAATTAATAGTGATCACTCCATCAGAGATTAATTGTTGGGCATAACTATGTCTTAATCCAATGTGTCTAGACTTTCCATTATATACTTGGCTATAAGCCTTTGCTAGAGTAGCCACACTATCACAACGGATAAAAATAGGTTAAATTGGCTTAGGCCATAAAGATACATCATAAAGCAAATTTCTTAACCATTCTGCTTCTTTAGATATAGCGACTAATGCAATAAATTTTGCTACCATGGTGGAATCAGTAATACATGTTTGTTTTTTGTAACCCCAAGAAATGGCTCCTCCACCAAGAATAAAGATCCATCCACTAGTAGATGCATGATCTTCAAAACTTGTGATCTAACTAGCATCCGAATACCCTTATAAAACCGAGGGATATCCATTATAACACATCCATAGTTAATAGTTTTCTTTAAGTACCTAAGTACTCTATTCAAAGCTTGCCAATGCAAACTACTTGGATTACTAGTGTACCTACTCAATTTCCCAACAGTGTATGCAATATCTTGTCTTGTATAAGTCATTATGTACAAAAGAAAACAATTAGACTTGTATATTTCAATTGATCAATTTTCCTACCAGCATTAGATACTAATTTTAATTAAGGATCCATGGGTGTAGATGCTGGTAGAAAGTTGAAAAGATCAAACTTTTTAAGCACATTTTCAATGTAATGTAATTATGATAAAACTATAGTGCTTTCATCTCGGGTTATTTTAATCCTAAAAATAACATCTGCTACACCCATATCCTTCATAGCAAAGTTGTTTGATAAGAATTTCTTTGTGTTTCCTATTTGTTCCAAATCCGTGCCAAAAATGAACATGTCATCTACATATAAGCAAATTATGACACCTTTTCCATTTTCAAATTTGCTATATATACACTTATCGGATTCATTTATTTTATAGCCATTAGCTAAAACAACATTGTCAAACTTTTGGTGCCATTGTTTTGGTGCTTGTTTAAGTCCATATAAAGATTTAACAAGCTTACATACCTTATGCTCTTGTCCTGGAACAACAAATCCTTCTGGTTGTTCTATGTACACTTCCTCTTCCAATTCACCATTTTAAAAAATGTAGTTTTAACATCCATTTGGTGAACAACCAAATTATATATAGAGGTAAGTGATATTAAGAGTCCAATTGTAGCAATTCTTGCTACCAGAGCATAGGTATCAAAGTAATCAATACCTTGTTTTTGTGTAAAACCTTTGGCTACCAACCTTGCTTTAAACTTATCAATGGTTCCATCAACCTTCATTTTCTCTTTGAAGATCCATTTACAACCTATTGGTTTGGAACCCGGTGGAAGATCAACTAAGATCCAAGTTTGATTTCCCATTATTGAATCAATCTCATCATTTATTGCTTCTTTCCAAAAAGCAGAGTCTTGAGATTTCATTGCCTCTTCAAATGTAATAGGATCAGATTTCGTATTATAATAATAATGTATCTTATTGTATATACTTTCACCTTTTCCTTTTATAAGAAACATAATGAAATCTAGTCCAACATCTTTGACCTTTTTAATCCTCTTACTTTTTCTTAATTCTTGACAAGATTCATCATTATTATCAATTTGTTCCAATGAAATCTCATTCTTATTTAAAAAATGAATCAATTGTTGTGGCTGTAATTGTCTTGATACAGAATTAAATCTATTTTGATCAAAAATAGCATCTCTTGATTCAATAACAATATTAATTAAAATTGAATCATTTGGTTCGATTACCATGAGCTTATATGCCTTGCTATTATGTGCAGATCCTATAAATATGCATTCAATTCCTCTTTCACTTAACTTTTTACGTTTAGGTGTTGGAAGTTTGACAATAGCTCTACAACCCCAAACCTTCAAATAATTAAGGTTTCGTTTCCTTTCCTTCCATTATTCATAAGGGGTTATTTTAGTTTCCTTATTAGGAACTCTATTCAGTATATGACAAGCTGTTAGAATAGCTTCTCCCTAAAAACTTTGTTCAAGACCTGAATATGATAACACTAAATTTATCATTTCAGTCAAGACTCTATTTTTCCTTTCAGCTACACCATTTTGTTGTGGTGTGTAAGGGGCTGAAACTTGATGGACAATCTTAGTGGATTCAAAATAACTTGGATTATAGTATTCTCCACCTCTATCCGATCTTAAGCACTTGATAAATGATTCACACTAAAGTTCAACTTTAGATTTATAAACTTTAAATTTATCAAGCGCTTCATCTTTTGAATGCAATAAATATACATAACAATATCTAAAACAATCATCAATAAAAGTAACAAAATATTTCTTTCCACCTAATGTAGGAGTATTGTGCATGTCACATAAATCACTATGTATCAAATCAAGCAATTTTGTTTTTCTTTTAACCTTAGGGAAAGGGTTTCTTGTAATTTTAGTCAACATACATGTATTGCATTTTTTAATATTATTATTAAAAATAGTAATTAAATCTAACGTATACATGTCATTCAATTTTTTATAATTCAAATGACCTAATCTATAATGCCATAAACAAAAAGATTCAACCATATTTTAAACCAAACTTATTCAACAGACTTTTAGATACTAAATTCTTTCTAACTTATGGTACATAATATACATCATTTAAAGTTAAAACCTTTTCAGAAGTGACTTGTAATTCAATAGACCCTTTACCTTTGATTGCTGCAGTGAAAGAATTTCCCATATACAGGACATTGTCATTTTTACATTGTGTGAACTATGTGAACATACTTTTGTCTTTGCACACATGTTTGGTTGCTCCAGTATCAATCCACCATGTATTATCATCTTGTGCCATATTAATTTCAGATATCATTGCAACGAACTTTTCGTTATTATCAGCCTTAGAAGATAATTTCTTCTTTAAAAATCGACATTCATTCTTGAAATGTCCCAACTTACCATAATGATAGCATGAGCCCTTTTGTTTCTTTTTGAACTTAGGTGCTCTATCAATCTGTTTGAACTTTCTCTTGAATGGTTTAGTAGTCTGTATTTCCTCCGTAACATGCATTTTGCCATTTTCAGAATTTAGGTTTTAATCTTGCTTTTGGTATTCTTCTTCAATACGAAGATGATTTACCAAAGCCTTAAAAGATATTTCCTATTTCTTATGTTTTCAATATCATGGAATTATTCCATAACAGAATGACCATCAACCATTTGATAATTATTGAAACGACTGACAAGAAATTTCTTACTTGTAACATCTTCGGCTATGTATCTTGTCTCCAATTTGTCCCATAATTCTTTAGCGGTGACTTTGTTTTGGTAGGTGCCGAACAAACCATCAGATAAACCATTTAATATGTGGCCCATGCACATGTAATTAGCATTGTCCTATTTTTGTCTTTCTCCGGTTGTAGCAACAGATTCATTTTCATTCTCTTCAGGTCTTGAAGTATAAAAAACATAAGCAATCTTCAAAGTTGATAATAAGAAGTGCATCTTTTTCTACCATCATCGAAAATTGTCACCATCAAACCGATCAAGTTTGACAAAATTGGAAGCCAACTCCCTTACTGTTCCACTTTCATGTGTTGTGGTGGTCATCATGAATTATATAACCTTAAAATTGTTAGTACAAATCTCCAGTGAGGAAAATCTTGAACACACGAACGGAACTCGAACATAAGAAGAAATAGGATAAGGCTCCAAGGTGTATATCAAACCACTATCTTTAAGGTTATATTCACCCCACCTATCTTCGGTGTGCAAATGAGTTCCAAGCAAATTCACCTCGAAGATACAATGAAGCTAATAACTATTTGTGTTTTGCACTGACGAGAATAGCCCACTACACACTTAGCAATGTATGACAAGAAACTCAATTTCTATAAAGGATTTCTATAGTAAAACTTTATAGAATAATCTAATAATATTAGAAAATGAAGGAATGAAGGAAAGAGTATTAGATTTTATTAGTATGATTTCCAAATGAAATCTCATTCCTATTTATAGGAATTTTCATGTCTCTTCATAGAGACATCTTTCAATAGGTGTCTTTCTGAATAATAATATCTTTAAAGTAAACATATAACTATTCATTTAATATAATAACTATTCAAATAATATTATTTAAATAGTTAAAACTCTTTTTCAAAAAATCAAATAACATAACTTTTTATTCATTACACCCATTCATTTATAGTTATTGGAACACTATAAATATTTGAATATGTTCTAATAATATCAACTCTCTTGGTACAAAATCTATACAAGCCTCTTCAAACATAAAAGAGTTTGAGACTTACTAATATACTAGATCAATTCCAATCAACTCCCCTAAAAAATAGCTAAAACATACACAATATATTATTAAAGTCTGAGATAACATAGAATTTTTGGAGATATGTCTTCAATCTAGTCCTGATCCAATCTTTATATTCCAAAGGATTTGATCCGATAATATTCAAATATTTGTTGCTCTACAAGATGGATCTTCAAAATATAAGCTAGCACACATCCGCAAAATCATTCAAGTTATTACCCAATTGATTTGGTTGAAAAGATTTCCAACTCTAAATAAGGCAAGCTATGTTTTCTTTTGTAATGCTAGTCATAATAACCACTTCGATTGGCATTTCCAAAGCCCTTTCAAAATACTTGCCTCAAAAATAAAACATCTATCAAGGTTGACCAAGCCTTCCATAATTAGAGCACAAATCTATCTTCACTATGTAATCTTTAGTACATCTTAGTCTACGCAAATCTGATCAAATCAATTACCCTGACAATAAAGATGCAACGAATCACAAGATCAACTCATATATTTTTGGATTGTATATCATAGTATATAAGGAAAGTAGATCACATAAGAATTCTTGAAAAGTAAGCTTGCTTAATTTAGTCTCTTCTCCAATCACGAGATTGGTTGCATAATTATCCTCAGAATGATGCAAGAAAATAATCAAAATATTTTGGTCAAACATGCCAACAAATAAGATAAGTTGCATCTCTAGAATAGTGATAGTCGTAGTGGTCACTTCCATTAGGACTTTACTAGCCACTTCAAAACACTTACCTCAAAAAATATCTCAAGTGGGTGTCGCGACTTCCAGAACTTGGTGTCATGACTTTAAAGACAGTAACCAAGCTTCCCAACCTAAGTACCAATTTGTATAGTTTTCAAAACATAACAGAGTTGACATTACAACCTCAAACAGAGGACGTTGTGACATGATAACCTGATGTTGTGACATTCAGGGTATGAAGTTGTGACTTCATAGGTAGTCCATCAAATTCCCATTTCCCTTGGTGTCAACCTAGCATGAAACAACAATATTTGATGTTAAGGCCCCAATCACCCATTCAACATCAATAAATATGATCAGTATACAATTGTCAAACCATTAAAATCATTTCAATGCATCACCAAAATCATTTTCATATATTCACATTCCATTTACACAAACTTGACATTTTGCAACATTTAACAAGGTAATCCTAAGTACGCGCCATATAACCAAAATGAAAAGAGTTGTACAAAATAAGTTTATTCAAAACTGTGATCTAGAAGTTGACTTCACTTGCCAAGGCTTCAAGGAATACTTGTACCTGCGCACGAAATAAATAAACTATACATTGAGCGATAAAGCTTAGTGGTACTTTCAGGATTCAAGATAATATTACAGAAACATTAACATAATGTTTAATACAATTGCATCTACATGTGTACTTAATACCTTATCATTTCATGTCTTATAATTCCAATCAATTCTCATCAAATTTTAATACCTATAACCTATAACAATGACAAACCAATTCACTTGCCAAATTCCAATCCTTAAACCACATTCAATTTCAATATCAATCATTATCAAACATATAGTTCTATACCTTAAACAACATGTAATCTAGTAACATATTCACTTAACATCATTTACCTTGTAACTTACCATTCGATCTCTTTTTTGGAGTCAATTGACTCATTTGCATTCGTTTTGGCCCCAGGGTTCCATTTCAACTATCTCACTTAGAATCTTACACATATAATTTTACATACTTCATTTACTTTGATTCACGTATATATATAAGAAATACCGTATCATTTTCATACCATTTCATTTTGATACCATTTACTAAGTTTATGATAATTGCTCATTTTTAGTGGTTTCAAAAATAGCAGTTTAGGACCACAAATTTGACACTTATTTATATTGAATTTTGATTTGATAAGTTTTTATTAATTGAGCACATTATGTATAAGTGGTTTGTCCTTAAATTCACGTGGTTTTGAAAAATTATGCATCGAGACCTCGTTTCTGTAAACCGAGCTTGCAAATATTTAATAAAAAATATTTACTTATCATATTCATATGTTGAGGTTTGATTCAGAAATTTTAACATTTAGATAGTTAATTAATTAGAAAGGACTAAATCATAAAAGTCGTAAAACTTAATCACTATTGATCAAAATTGGTTAAATGAGCATAAAAACTTTTTTAAAGGGTTTTTTATGGTAATTTAACCATAGTTAGATTATGTGGATGATTAGTGATGTATTTTGATTTATTTTATATGTTAATTATATGTTATTAATAATTATAATAATAAGCAAAAAGAATGATAATAAAAAACATTATCATCTTTCTTCTTCAACTTAAGAAACTCAAGACACCATGGATGAAAATTCAAAAGCTTCGATCATCCTTTTTTACTCTTGCATGGTATGTAATTCTGATTTATTTTTAGTAATTTTTATGTTTTTGAGATCATTGTAGCTTAATCTAACTAACATAGAGACTAATTTGTAAAACTGTTAAGATTTTTGAAACTTGTCATTGATGGTTTTTTGATGTTCTTTGGGTTAAATGATGAATTTGTTAACTTGATTGTGAAATAGGATTATTTTGTAAAGGACTTTTTAATAGTTTTGAAGCTAAGGACTAATATGAAATTATGTAAAAATTTAGCATGTTAATTTGTGAAATTTCAATTATTTGAAAGCTGATTTGGGATGTTTGTGAATTCAGTTTTGTTATATTAGGGGTTAATTGTGAAGTTTTTAATTGTTTTATATTTAAGGACTAAATTGTATAAAATGTAAAAGTTTAGGGAAAAAGCATAAAACGATGTTAAAGGGTCAAAATGTAAATTTAAATGTTTTATGATATTGAATTGTTAATTGAATAAAATTATTATATTTAGATCAAGAAATAGATCAGTTGATTGAGAAATGCGGGAAAAGAAAAATCAAGTAGTCATATTAACTAGTCGGGTTGAGTCGAATATAGTTGGCATGCCATAAGATTGGATTGTGTATAGGTTTATGCGCTTATGTGCCAGGATGCACTTTGTGTGATAGGATTCACTTTGTGTGCCAGGATGCGCTTTGTGGGTCAGTATGCACTTTGTGCGCTAGGATGCATTTCATGCGCTAGGATGCGCTCTGTGCGCTAGTATGCACTTTAAGTGCCAGTTTTACCTACTTCAGTTTATCCAATGATGAACTTTGGTGCCAGTTTGGTGTGTTGGTTGGATGATCCGTGTATCCGTTTGAGTCCGAGTCATGTTAATAGGGGCCGTAAAAGGTTAATATAACACCCTATACCCAGTCCGGTTACCGACTTCATTTCCATGCAATTTAATTAAATAGGAACCTAAATCTAGCTTATGGAACATTTAAAACAACCCGAGAAAAATTATGGATTAAAATGAAACTTTTACAAAATTTTGAGTAAAAAGTGAAAATAGTGATCACACGGTCGTGTGATAGAGCTCAGCCCATATGGCTCCGAAACATGGTTGTGTGGCCAAACCGTGTAACAACCTGTGCCCATGTAAATTAAGGTCACATGATCGTGTCCCTAAGCCGTGTAACTCTCTAAGATCATGTGGACCTAAAATCACCAAAATTAAACAGAGCATACAACCATGTCATACAACCGTGTGAGGCACGTGATCGTGTGGCAGATTGTGTTACAGGCCGTGTGTACCCAAAAACACCTTCAAACACAAGCCAATTCACACACCCTTTCTTAGGTTCCAAGTCATTCATTAACCAACATCTAAACCTATTCAAAATGTGCCAAAACATGCCAAAATATACCTATTCACAATCAACCTAAGTGCCTAACCAATATGCCCTTATTGGCACCACAATTCAAACATAAACAATAATCATTCAAACCAAAACATTATCAACTAATTCAATTATCAACCAAGTTCTAAATACCATATACCAAGAATCATTCATTCATGTTAAGCTATTAAATTGTAATTATATTATACTTCATTCCAAATTCATGAATTACCAAAACCAAAAACACTATTTCAAGAATATTTCATCTAATAAAACATCAAATAAAAAGTACCATTTCCTTGATACTAGTTACCAAAATCATGTTTACAAACCATATGACATAAATCATTATCTTCCAAAATAGAACCAAAATTATGTTCCAAGCGAAACTACCACATTCATCACAAGTTTATCATGAAACTTGAAATTTAACATTATGAACCAACTTGAGCAACATTACAAATCCAACTAAAACTTTGAGTTTATCAACTTTAAAACCCCATATACATGCCACAAAATCAAAATAACAAATCAAGAACTACTGAAATAGGAGCTTGATAGTGTGGGCCTTGAAGTTGATCAGTTCGACCAGTTCTGCAAAACGTTAACTACAAAAAACAAGAACAAACAAAGTAAGCTTAAGTAGCTTCGTAATTTCATAGATAAAATTCAAATCAACTTACCTTGATTAAACATTTTGAAAATTAAAACAACTTTGATTAATAAAACCTAACAAACATTTATTAGAACATAAAAATTAGTACCGAGATGGTTTATCATATACTTCATGCTCATTAATGATTTCGTCAAAAACATTTATTCATATATAGATTGTATCGCATCAATACCAAAATGATTTTTTTTACATAATTTTACTTTGATACAAACATTCTCATGAATATAGAATGGGAATATCATATCTTTATAAGGTCAATCATGAATTTTCATAGCCTGTTGAACTATAGTAACATGACTCAGATACTCAAGTAACCCAATCACACTAGAGAGCATCAAAATGCTAATAGAGGCACCGAAGTACAAATCTCGTACAAGCGCGCATTTTAACCCTATTATCATGCCAACCATATCTTAATCGTTTCCTAAGTTCAAACAGGCATTTTAAATGAATTCATCACATTAAGAAATCCTAAGTACTTCCACACAAGCAATTCCACATGTTGTAATAATTTACATTCATTCAGAAATTATACTATTCATATTTCTCAATACTCAACAGTTCACGACTTAGTTCATACTCACCTTATCTTTTGTTTATAATAATTTAATCTCAGTGAATAACATTTACAATCTCATACTCACCATATTCAATTTTATTTTACAATTCAATACATTTATCATTTCTCGTTCACAATTATAATTACAATCGAATTCATGATGCATACGCATATATTTCATATCATCCAACATATTTCTATCTAATTTTTATATCACATATCATCTTATACATAATTCATGCCATTTCCTATTTTATTCATTTTAGTCCTTTATATCGATATTCTATATCAAACCAAATCAAAATAATTCAAAATATCACCATGTACTCACATTGACACTCAATAATTTAATTAACATATATAAGCAAGAAATTAAATCTATACCAAATCATAAAAGTACAAATCATACTCTCACGTCACTTATCGACGACTCTAGCTTTTCCTTTCCCTTTTGAAGGCTTAGCGTCGGAGTTAGCTACATACAGTCACAAAACATATAAAACTATACATTTTCATCCAATTCACAATCAAATATCAAATCATGCATATTTTTCAATTTATTCAATTTAGTCCCTAAACCTAAGACAAGCATAATTTTAGATCTAAAACTTCAGATTAAAATCTAATTTCACATTTACTCACTAAGCACCTTATACTTTCTATTCCTACCACACTTTCATAACAGATTTGCATTTTATTCAATAAGGTTCCTAATGTAACAAAACTTACAATCAAGCTTGTTAAGTTTTATAATTTAGTCATTCTCATATTCTATGCTTAATTTCTATCAATTTCACACCTATTTCTTCAATTTTTCCAATAATGGTAACTTATTAAAATTTCACCAATTGATCAAATTTATACATGGATTAGCTTAATCAAGCTCCTATGATAAAAAAATCTATAAAAATCAAAGAAAAATGGTTGAGAACTTACTTGAGATATTGGTCGAATATCAAATAGGTTTCCAAAAGTTCTTTCTTTGGTTCTTCAATGGTGGTCGGTGGTTTTATGAGGAAGATGATATCTTTTTTCATCTTTTCCCACTAATTTTCCTTTATATACTTAGCATATTATTATTAAACTTAATTAATTAACTTAAACTTAATTAATTAAACCTTAACCATCAATTTACTTAACATAATGCTATCCACCATCATCATCCACTATTAGCTATCTAAAATTAGTTTATTTATCATTTTAATTCTTTCAATAATTACTATTTATGTCTCCAGTTCTTTTATTAATTAAAAATCTATAGCAATTAAACTTCTACAATTTAATCCATGAGCTTTAATTAGTCACATATTTCGCTAAATTGCTTAACAAATTTCAATATATCAAAATGCTAACTTCGTAAATATCCCTATTTAATATTTAAGGAATCAAATTACAGAAACGATGTTCCAAAATTGCATTTTTTGACTTCACTGGAAACCAATTTGTTATAAGTGGGATTCCTTAGAGGATACTAGGGTTTGCTGCCCTTTGTATGTAATAAGACCTAGTTGGGCTTTACATGTATTGGGTCCAATAATATGCGTTATCTAAACTTTTATCCAACACTTATAATTTATCCAACCCAATAACTAATTTCTATTTCTCAAAATATGATTTTTTTAATTAATTAATTAGATTAACTATAAGGAAATATATTTAATTGTCTTATGCAACAAATCCATGATGGATAATTAATTTAATTCTTACTTTGAAATTCAATTATTTAATAAAAAATAATTTGAAAAAATTAAATTAATTTCTAAGTCATCTTTATACTTAGCTAGAAAATGCATTCACTATACATAGTAATACATGCGACCTATTTCTCTTACTTCATCATTTTCATTCATTTCATATTATTGGTTCTACATACAATTGTTTATGATTATTTTGAGCTAGTGGAGGGACTGATTGGATATATATAATTAGGTATCAAATAATTTGTAATTAAGTTTTGGCTCTTCGCTTATTAATTCCATTAAAGTATCATGACTGAGCTCTCCCTAATTATTTATCCTTACGAACGTGATAAACGCTAAATTATACATATGTTTACCTCATGTTTAGCCTATATTTTGGATGAATTATTATCAATTTAGTGAGAATTGGTGCTCTTAATCTTTCTTTTTCATATCTTACACTCAGGAGAGCATAGGGAAGAGAAAAGAAATGAAAATGGACCAAAAATCGGAGAAAATTAGCCAAAATGTGAAAACGCACAGCCCAAGAAGTCACCATACGACCGTGGCACACGGCCATGCCACACGAAGACCACACGGTCCAACCCCGACAAGCATGGCCAGGCTACACGGCCGTGCCCCAATCGACAGAATCTCACACGGCCTCTTGTCGAAGTACACGGGCGTGGCACACGGGCATGTTCTAGTCGCGAGGAAGAGGAATTTCACTCAGATTTGGATGCTTAGGGGATAAGAAAACCATTCTAAACTCTATATAAAGACCGTAGGAGGAAACTCTAAAGAGATACTCTTTTCTCTCAGGAAAGAGCGCCATATCTCTTCCAACACAAAGAGTGAAAGCAAGGGATTACTCCAAGGGAAGCCGATTGATTCATCCCAGAAGCCAGAATTCTACATCAAGACAGAGGATCTCCCTAAATTCCTTTAGGGGTTTTTCTATTCTTTATGTTTTGTTATTTTAATTCTTCTGAGATGTTTTCTTTCTTTATTATGAACTAAACCCCTCAAATACTTGAGGGGATGAAACCTAAGACGAATCTTGTTATTATTTATTTTTAAGTTATATGATAAATATTTGAGTTGTTCTTAATTATGTGTGCTTAATTCTTGTGTTAATAAGCCTAGGTATTAATTCAAGAAACGAATGTGCTTAAAGCAGAGGAGCAAAAGTCCCTGTGATAAGAGTAGATCTACCATAATTAAGCGAAGTTGCATGCAACCCTAGACATAGGGCGATATAAATCTGCCAGATTAGGGCCAAACCTAATATAGGGAACCATAGATCAAATTAATGCAACCTAGGGTGTTAATTAATAAAGAAACTTTAGTTAACAACCTAGGCCTAGTTGCGCTTCGCCTCGACAGAGGGTTTAGCATAAATAACAGATCTCTACGGATCAAGTCAAGTGAATAAATCGTCTAGCTCAAGAACCAATAACAAGTGAAGTCTAGGTGGATTCTCCCTTAAGTATTGTTTATATCAAACAGCTTTTCCCTAAAGTTTTCCCAATTTACTTTTTGTGCACTTTTATTAGTTTTAGAATTAGTTTAAATCAACTCTCTTTATTTTTAGGTTAGATAATAGAAAGGAAGTAAGTACTAGTTCTTTTGGCTCCCTTTAACTCGGTCTTGCCACTAAACTATACTATTGTTCGACAGGTGCGCTTGCCTTTAAGGTCGTGATATTAGTTAGTTTTGGTGTGATCAGTTTTATAAATTTTATTACTTAATATCGCGATAGCCGTATCAAGTTTTTGGCGCCGTTGCCGGGGAACTGAAATATTAAGAAAACTCGATTTCTATTACTTTAGCTATTATTTATTTATTTATTTATTTATTTATTTATTTTCAGTTTTTATTTATTTATTTTTATTTTCTTTTAAATTTTTGAATTTTCTTTACTTTTTCTTTTTAGGTATTTTTAGTTTATGACTAGAAATAACCCAACAGGACCACTACTTTTTGACGAAGATCTAGAAGCGACAGTTCGCAGAAATCGCAGAGAAATTAGACGTAGTTTACATTATCCAGAACAAGAACCTGAGCAAGATCCAGAACTTACAGAAGAGATGGACGCGAATTACAACGTTCCACCACCTCCAGCACTACCAGCAGAACCAGTAAACTAGGATGAAGCTCCTTGTACTATGTATGATTATGCTAAACCTAGTTTGATTGGTACCCAAACTAGCATTATTCGACCTGCTATTACTGCTAATAACTTTCAATTAAAGCCTAACACTATTCAGATGATACAAAAATTTGTGTAGTTTGATGGTTTGCAGGATGAAGATCCCAATTCGCATCTAGCAAATTTCTTGGAATTTTGTGATACTTTTAAAATAAATGGCGTTTCTGACGATGCCATTCGCTTAAGGCTATTTCCATTCTCTCTGAGAAATAAAGCCAAACAGTGGGTAAATTCTTTACCACGAGGCTCAATCACCACATGGGAACAGATGACCGAAAATTTTTTACTTAAATATTTTCCTCCAGCTAAAACAGCTAAATTACGAAACAATATCTCTTCTTTTGTGCAGATGGATTTAGAAACACTATACGATGCATGGGAGAGATACAAAGATCTTTTGAGAAGATGCTCTCATCATGGTCTACCTTTATGGTTACAAGTTCAAACCTTTCACAACGGTTTGAACCCATCGATGAGACAAATGATCGATGCAGCCGCAGGAGGAACAATCAATAACAAAACACCAGAAGCAGCTTATAAATTTATTGAAAAGATGTCACTGAATAATTATCAGTGGCAAGTCATGAGGACAAAGCTGAGGAAAGCTATAGGAGTTTATAATATTGATGCTGTCGCTATGCTTTCTAACCAAGTAGAACTTTTAAATAAAAAGTTTGATCATTTTGTTGGTTCTACGCAGGCACAAGCAGTAATGCAGTGCGACACAACTTAGGCAAATATGTTCACTCCAGACTACTCATCTTCTGCCAATGGCACAGAAACCGAGCAAGCCAATTATATGGGAACAATTTTAGATCTCAAAATAATCCATATAGTAACACATGTAATGCAGGTTGGCGAAACCATCCAAATTTTTCTTAGGGAGGTCAAGAGAATCAAAGACAACAACCCCCTCAGGGAATTCAATAGCCACCACCGCAACAGGAGAAAAAGCCCAACCTTGAAGAGATGTTTAACAAATTCATGGCCATGTCAGAAACCCGCTTTCAGAACATTGAAATGGCATTAAAGAACCAGCAAGCATCAATCAAAGGCCTTGAGAATCAAATCGGTCAACTCGCTAAGTTAATATCAGAAAGACCGAAAGGTGGACTTCCAAGTAACACTGAGACCAATCCTAAAGAGCAACTTCATGCCATAAATACAATAGATGATGAGGCATTAACCAAAGACGACCCAAAGTTAGGCGAGGAACGTAAGGTGAGTAAAGGTAAAGTAGAGGCAAGCAACAACAAGCCAGACATCAACGAACACAAGCCTCGTATACCATACCCAAGAGCGCTACAAAAAGACCGTACAGATGAACAATTCGATAAGTTTCTTAAACTCTTAAAAAAATTACACATTAACTTACCATTTGTTGAAGCAATTTTACAGATGCCAGACGCGGTTAAATTCTTAAAAGAACTATTGACAAACAAGCAGAAGCTAGAGGAGAAATCTCATGTGGAATTAAATGCAGTCTGCTCAGCTATTCTACAAAATAGACTACCAACCAAACTAAAAGATCCAGGGAGTTTTACTATCCCTTGGTTACTTGGTAGCTTAGAGGAAAAAAATGCTTTAGCTGATTTAGGGGCAAGCATAAACATCATACCTTATAACCTGTTTAAACAACTAGGTCTTGGAACCCCTAAGAAAACCAAGATGAGCATTCAACTAGCTGATAAAACTATTAGGGCACCTAAGGGAATAATTGAAGATGCACTTGTCAAAATCGATAAATTTATATTCCCAATTGACTTTGTTGTTTTAGACATTGACGAGGCTAACAATGTACCCTTAATTTTAGAGCGACCCTTTTTAGCAACTGCTAGAACAAAAATTGATTTAGAAACAGGTGAACTCAAATTACGAGTAGGTGATGATATGGTCACCATACGAGCTCACAACTCAGTTAAAACTACAGACGAAAATAGAGATTTGAGTCCCTATAAGAACACTGAACTCACCACACAAATTCATGTGCAAGACGCACTTCATATAAAGACAACACAAACAATGTCAAATTCACCTACAGGAGATGAACCAGAAAAGCGAATGCTCCAGATCAAAGAACTAGATGAGTGGCTGAACTTTAACGAAAAGCCCAAAATATGCCACACCAAAACGGAGCATCACCAAGATGACCCTCAGGGACAAACAAAGCACCTCAAGGTGGGAGATAAGGTAATTTTAGGGGAAGACGATCCACAAAGCTCAATTTGAAAACAACATACAAGTGATTCACCCTACTTCACGGTAATAAAAGTCTTTCCATCCGGCACGATTGAGGTAACTCACCCAACCCTCGGTACTTTCAAGGTAAATGGTCATAAGCTTAAACACTACAAAGGTGAGAATTCTATAGACTACAGGGAGGAGCTTCAGCTCCACGAAATCCCTTCGTGATACATCCAGGTAGAGTCGAGCTTAGACTCTAAATAAGCACTTCTCGGGAGGCAACCCGAGCACTAACTTAGTAATTTTTTATTTATATTATTTTTGGTATTTTTCATGCATCAAACTAACCTTTTTATGCAGAGATTTAGGACCACACAGTATGCCCACGGGCGTGTCCCAGGCCGTGTGAACCCTTTAAACAGAGACACGGTCGTGTACTGAGGCCGTGTATAAACAGAGCAAAAATTTTCCCAAAACACGGGCCACCGATATCTCGCCACGGTCGTGCGACATGGCCGTGGCAACTTTTCGACTTCAACACGGGCTACCAACAACACCCCACGGCCGTGCGACATGGCCATGGCAACCCTGCAGTATCAACACAGGCTCACACAACTCCACACGTACGTGTCCCCAGGCCGTGGAAGATACTGTCAAATTTCACACGGCCGTGGAACCTATCACACGACCGTGTGAAGCACGAACATGATCGCACACAGCCGTGTATCCCATCATACGACCGTGTGAGTGATGAAGAACCGATCTCCCATGGCCGTGGACAACATTCCCACGGGCATGCACTGCAAACCAGGCGCGCCAAAACCCTCGAATTTCGAAAGACACGGGCGAAACAGGACTCACACGGGCGTGTGACATGCCAGTGTGACCCAAAAACTATAAATAAGAGCCACTATTCATTTCCTTCTTCACTCAAAACCCCAAATTTCTCTCATCCAAATTCTCCCTAACCACTATAAGCGCCGTCACAGCCCTCAAACCACCACCATACCCGAAATCAGCCGCCCCACGCCCGTGTAAACCTACCCCACGACCAACCCACGATCGTGTAACATCAAATTTGGTTCTATTCTCTTCTTTTTCTCTTTTATTTATTTCTATTTCATTTTTATTCTCTAACTATGTAATTTTACTTTATTTTTAAATGTTTAATCAAGCATGGGATTAGGAAAATTAGGATGAATAATCTAGATAGAACATATTAGGATTGCATGCCACTTAATTTCAATTTTTGCTTGCCACTTAGAATTCATTTTCATTGCCATTTAAACTCATATTTGCATGCCATTTTTGTCACTAATTTACTATATTTACATACCCATATTTCTTAGTTTTGTTACAAGTTTCAACATGATTAATTTCTACTATTCAGGTTAATCCTTAGTTTATGTTTTCTTTGGACCATTATATTCTATATTTTAATTATCTATTAAGTTTAATTTCAATCTTTAGGACTAATGCTTTTGTTATTTTATTTTCAGATACTATGTCATCATCACGCGCTAGAAAGGCTACTGTCCCTGCCTCAAAGAAATGAAAAGGGCCAGAGAGTTCATCATCAAGGCCCACCTCTGAGGTTCGACACCCATTCATCACGTTCGCCCAAGCCTCGCAAGAGGAACATTATCAACTACTCAGAGCCCGCCCTATATCCACGGGCCGTTACATAGACTAGGGCGACCTTGAGCAAATCCATTTGGTGGATGACGTTTGGGCCTTACTGATGACCGAGCCGTGGGAGCAGTTCTTCCAAATTATAGAGCCCACCTACTTGGAACTCACCCTCGAGTTCTGCTCCACCTTCCACCTTCAGACGGTGATGACCAGATTTGATAATCCAGGGACGGTCTAGTTCCGTCTAGGAGGACTCGTGTGACACCTCAGCGTGCCAGAGTTCGGCGCAGCACTTGGGCTCTATAATGAGCAATTTATGGCAGACGAGGACTTCCCTAACCTTTCTGATCGCATCCACGCCTGGCCCGTCGACTGCTGGCACGAGATTGCCCCTGGATGGCAAACCTATAACCCCAGCATCAGCAAGGCGACCGCCCTCGTGCCATCTCTAAGGTACATTCGTACTCTTCTTGCTCACACTGTGACAGGTAGACGAGAGAGCACAGGCGTCGTCAACACTCACGACATCTACTTCCTGTGGTGCATGGTGCTTGTACTTTGATTATTCAAACTCTAAAACATTAAGGAATCAAGCATGATAAGTTGAAATTTTTGAGAACTACAATTTTTGCATAAGTTCTTTTCCCTAATTCTAAGTGTTATCTTGAGATTTGAAATTCACAAGATTGACATCAAAAGCCATAATTTTGGTGAGATTTTTGAGCCTTTTGAGCATACATTCTTTCGTGCTCACTTTTATTATTGCTTTAAGTGAGTCAACACTGATTTGTTATTCTAGAACTTGCTTTGATTATACATGTCGAGACCACATCATTGATTTGATATACCGAGATGATAAAGGCACTTAGGATTTAACCCACTTACTCCATAAATGCCTACCTCCATAAATTAACCCCTAGTGAACCTCGTTGAGCCTAACAACCTTTTTTTTGACTTACCCCTAATTATTAACCAATAACCCATTTTTTTGTTGAATTCCGTTCAATTATTTTGATCCCTATTTTTGTCAAGATTTGAGTTGAAATTTTTATCTAGCTTTATTCTCTTTGCAGATTGTAAAGTTTTGTTCAAGTGTTGTATCATAGATGAATTGTTCTTAAAAAAAAAACATATGCATTCAATTGTAATCTTTAAATAGTTTTTGCATATTTCTACCAAGGCAAAATTGATATTATCATGAGAATTAGCTCGAGAAATATGTTCTAGTGATAGAGATTTTTCTAGCTAGATAATTTTTCAATTCAATCTCGATTCTAACCCTCTTTTGCAGCATGTGACAACACCCTAACCAAGCCCTATTACAACCCTTGAAACACCTTTTGATCGATGTATCATATCAATCTACAGTGGTGGAGACTTGATTTTCTAGCAAGCTTATGGTAATAACTTTTCAGGTTGACTAGAGAGTACTTAATTTTTGAACCCTCAACACTTCGAGTGGATAGAGTGAATCCTTAGTGAGGATGTCAACTTCTGTTAATTAAGATGGAGAGATAACTACTTAAGAGAAAGAAGAAAATTTATGTTTCAATGATAAAATTCTCAACTTAAAGTAATTGAGTCTTTAATGTTCTTTTGATTGAATTTTGATTGAATTTTCATTGTATGCTTACCTGTGGATTAATTTGAAACATTATTGATAAAGATTGTGAGTTGAGAAGAATGATTCTTATTTAGGGATTGAGATTTTGCTTGAGGACAAGCAAAGGCTTAAGTGTGGGGGTATTTGATAAATGCTAAATTATATATATTTTTACCTCATGTTTAGCCTATATTTTGGATGAATTATTATCAATTTAGTGAGAATTGGTGCTCTTAATCTTTCTTTTTCATATCTTACACTCAGAAGAGCATAGGGAAGAGAAAAGAACAGAAAATTGACCAAAAACCAGAGAAAATCAGCCAAAATGTGAAAACCCACAGCCCAAGAAGTCACCACACGGCCGTGGCACATGGCCGTGCCACACGAAGACCACACGGTCCAACCCCGACAAGCACGGCCAGGCCACACGACCGTGCCCCAATCGATAGAATCTCACACGGCCTCTTGTCGAAGTACATGGGTGTGGTACATGGGCGTGTTCTAGTCATAAGGAAGAGGAATTTCACTCGGATTTGGATGCTTAGGGGCTAAAAAAGTCATTCTAAACTCTATATAAGGACCCCAGGAGGCAACTCTAAAGAGATACTCTTTTCTCTCAGGAAAGAGCGTCATATCTCTGCCAACACAAAGAGTGAAAGCAAGGGATTACTCCAAGAGAAGCTGATTGATTCATCCCAGAAGCCAGAATTCTACATCAAGACAGAGGATCTCCCTAAATTTCTTCAAGGGTTTTCGGGTTCTTTTTGTTTTGTTATTTTAATTCTTCTGAGATGTTTTCTTTCTTTATTATGAACTAAACCCCTCAAATACTTGAGGGGGATGAAACCTAAGACGAATCTTGTTATTATTTATTCTTGAGTTATATGATAAATACTTGAGTTGTTCTTAATTATGTGTGCTTAATTCTTGTGTTAATAAACCTAGGTATTAATTCAAGAAACGGATGTGCTTAAAGCAGAGGAGCAAAAGTCCCTGTGATAAGAGTAGACCTACCATAATTAAGCGGAGTTGCATGCAACCCTAGACATAGGGATACATAAATCTATCGGATTAGGGTCAAACCTAATATGGGGAACTATAGATCAAATTAATGCGACCTAGGGTGTTAATTAATAAAGAAACTTTAGTTAACAACCTAGGCCTAGTTGCTCTTTGCCTCGAGAGAGGGTTTAGCATAAATTACAGATCTCTACGGATCAAGTCAAGTGAATAAATCGTCTAGCTCAAGAACCAATAACAAGTGAAGTCTAGGTGGATTCTCCCTTAAGTATTGTTTTTTCCCTAAAGTTTTCCCCAATTTACTTTTTGTGCACTTTTAGTTAGGTTTAGAATTAGTTTAAATCAACTCTCTTTATTTTTAGGCTAGATAATAAAAAGGAAGTAAGTACTAGTACTTTTGGTTCCCTTGGGTACGATAACTCGGTCTTGCCACTAAACTATACTATTGTTCGACAGGTGCGCTTGCCTTTAAGGTCGTGATATTAGTTAATTTTGGTGTGATCAGTTTTATAAATTTTAATGCGACCTAGGGTGTTAATTAATAAAGAAACTTTAGTCAACCTAGGCCTAGTTGCTCTTCGCCTCGACAGAGGGTTTAGCATAAATTACAGATCTCTACGGATCAAGTCAAGTGAATAAATTGTCTAGCTCAAGAACCAATAACAAGTGAAGTCTAGGTGGATTCTCCCTTAAGTATTGTTTATATCAAACAGCTTTTCCCTAAAGTTTTCCCCAATTTACTTTTTGTGCACTTTTAGTTAGCTTTAGAATTAGTTTAAATCAACTCTCTTTATTTTTAGGCTAGATAATAGAAAGGAAGTAAGTACTAGTACTTTTGGTTCCCTTGGGTACGATAACTCGGTCTTGCCACTAAACTATACTATTGTTCGACAGGTGCGCTTGCCTTTAAGGTCGTGATATTAGTTAGTTTTGGTGTGATCAGTTTTATAAATTTTATTACTTAATATCGCGATAGCCGTATCAAAACGCTACTTATTAAGTGCTTGTCCAATGACATTGTCATAAGTGTGTTACGCTCATAGGATATTCTTAATCTCTTTAGGAAAAATTCGTTCTCCTAATATGATTCTATTTTATCTCATGATAATCATGTCATCTTCCTTCATGAAAAGTTAATTACTACCGAATAGTAATTAAATCATTTATCTCTAAGACAAGTGAGCCATAGTCACGTTAGTTTCCTCTATCATGTAATGCCAAATATCATTTACCTTTTATTTGGTTATGAATTCCACTTTTGTGAAATGATGCTACATCATGTAAAAGTCGTGTATCCAACGCACCAACTTTTGGTTCTTTATCTATTTGAGCTCGAGCTTTCGTTTACATCAAACTATACGACTCACGTATATATAGTTCATCATTCACTCAGGATTAAGATATGTCACACTATAAATGTCACAAGTGAATGAATCCATAAACAAATATAGGATCTATTCTACTTGGGTCTTGTCCAATGTACTGTCAATCTAGTTAGTCGTATTTGTCTCTATCTTCTAAGAGTCATTTGTTCTAATACCTAAGATAAGGTATTTCCCAAATTGGACTTGATAGACAATATATTAGTCTTTCAATTGATTTTCTCAATTTTGATTATACTAAGGGTGCGTTTAGGTTATCTACTAATATAAGTTGTCTTCTCACCTTACAATACAACCACATAATGTTGCTTAATATTAGTATAAACGTTAGATAACTAATGAGCTAATATTTTCTTTCATTTTGCTTTACTTAAAAAATCGTCGAGGAAAATATACAAAAGATATTAATGATACTGATGAATGTTTTATTAAATCAAATTGTTCAAAAAATTACAAGTATATAAGCAAAATCACTACACTAAGGCACCATATCCCAACAAATGCATGGAATGAATATACAATGAAACCTCTAATATTTAAGTGTTTATAAGGTTTAGGCTCTTTAAAAGGTAGAATTAGACTCTTACAAGTATTTGCATTAAAGCTTTGTAAAAGATGTGTACAAAAAATATGAAGAAAATAAAATTCCAATAAATTTTCTCATGATTTCTTGCTTAGCTCCACTTAATAATATTTTTGAGTAAAAAATATTTATAATATTTTCGCAAAATAATTTAAGAATAAATATATAAAATTAATCTTAAATATTATTATATGAAAACTAATAAATTACTTCCTTAAGTTTAAATATAATGGAAATGTGATGTTCTAACTTGTTTATATCAACCAAAGTGTAATGATTCATGCTTTTGAACATGAATTGTTTTTACATTCTTCATCAAATAAATGGTATCTTCAGCAAATAGAATTACTTCCTCAACATTGTCTTTAGGTGGTGTGATCTTTATCAAATCAATTCCTTAATTTATGGGGTTCGGGAAAAAGATCTCTCGAGTATTGGGTAGCTGTCGTTAAATCGGGCAGAATACTTTATGAAATGAGCGGAGTAGTCGAAAATATAGCCAGAAAGGCTATTTCAATAGCGGCGTCAAAAATACCTATAAAAACTCAATTCATTATTTCAGGATAGGAATATAGAACCAAAGGAAAGAAGTCTTGTCTTGGGAATAAAAAAACAATTGCGAGTTTCTTTTTTTTTTTGACAAGCAATATTTCTTTCTTTCTTCGTCCTTTATTACATTGAAAAAAGAGATTTAAAAAATGATTCAACCTTAGACCCATTTGAATGTAGCAGATAACAGCAGGGCCCGAGAATTGATGTGTATTCGAGTCATAGGAGCTAGTAATCGCCGATATGCTCATATTGGTGACGTTATTGTTGTTGTGATCAAGGGAGCAGTACCAAATACACCTCTAGAAAGATCAGAAGTGATCAAAGTTGTAATTGTACGTACTTGTAAAGAACTCAAACGCCACAATGGGATGATAGTACGATATGATGACAATGCTGCCGTTGTCATTGATCAAGAAGGAAATCCAAAAAGAACTTGAATTTTTGATGCGATCACCCGAGAATTAAGACAGTTAAATTTCAGTAAAAATAGTTTCATTAGCTCCCGAGGTATTATAAGACGAGACCCAAGCATTGTTAGAGTATTTAGAGTATTTAAATGGCATAGATTAATTAGTAGATTGTGTCTCATGTATATACCTTTACTAAGTAAAAAAAAAAAAGACCACGTTGGTTATATCAAAATTCCGGAGCAACAAAAATTTTAGTTTACTATGGGTAAGGGCACTATTGCTGACATGATAACCTCTATACGAAATGCTGATATGAATAGAAAAGGAACGATTCAGATATGATCTACTAACATCACTGAAAACATTGTTAAAATATTTTTATGACAAGGTTTTATCGATAATGTAAGTAAACATCGGGAACGCAACAAATTTTTTTGGTTTTAACCCTATGACATAGAAGGAATAAAAAATGACCACATAGAACTATTTTAAATTTACGACGGATCAGGCGACCAGGTCTACGAATCTATTCTAACTATCAACCAATTCCTAGGATTTTAGGCAGGATGGGATTGTAATTCTTTCTACTTCTCAGGGTATAATGACAGACCGGGAGGCTCGACTAGAAGGAATCGGTGGAGAAATTTTGTGTTATATATGGTAATCTGTCCGGTATATATACGAATATATTGAAATAAAAAAGAGAAAGATTTTAACTTTTTTTTGGTTTTCCAGCCACCGTGCACGGTGGGGCGGCGATCGACCGGAAAAGTGATCGGACCCTTGGCCGGAGGGATGGGTCTGCAAAGAGAAAAAGGAAAGAGCCTTTTTTTTTTTTTTGAGAAATGAAAGAAAATGATTTTTTTTTTTAAGGATCTTGGCTTTTATAGGGCCCTTAAAACAACATCATTTTAGGGCTGATTCTAATGGCCCAAAACGGTGTCGTTTTGCCTAAGCCCGTGTGCGTGACCCGATTACTTGGGGAGGATCAGCGTTTTTTTGTTAAAAGGGCTAATTGCCCTATAGGCCCTTCTGCATTTTTGCCTTTTTGTGATTATGTCCAATTGCACCTTTTTTAATTTTTAATTTGGCCCTAAACTTCGGCCTTTGCTTCATGTTAGTCCTTAGGGCCATCTTAAAAGTTCAGTGATTGGAACGGTGCCGTTTAGAAGATGGGGCATAATTGCCCAATTAGTGCCTATGATATGGCACGGGTTCCAATTAGGCCTTTTTACCCTTTTATTTCAAATCATGTTTTTTTATTTCTAATTTAATCTTCATTTCCTTGATTATTTTTTTATTTTTTATTTTCGTATTATATGTATATATTAAATTATTGCTATCTATTATTTATATTAATTTATTTATTAAAATCAATATTATTTGCATATTACATAATATTTGTATTTTAGTTATTATATTATTTGTTTTTTAAATTTTGTATGTTATTATATTATATTGCATGTAACATTTAAATTGTTTTATCTTTTAATATTGTATAATATTTTATATACTGCATAGTATATATTATTTATATTATTTATCTTTAAAATATGTGGTCTTTATGCATATATGCATTAAATTATTACGTTACAAAGTTTTTTTTTTTAAATTATATATTATTTGTTTATATACATTACCTATTTTTTCATGCATATGCATTTTTTTTTTTTTGTGTTTATATACATTACTTATTTTCTCCCGAGCATATATTATTTTTTTAGAATTTGTCATATTGTTTTTTCTTCATAACATTTATTTATTATTTTATATACATTATGCTCCTTATTTTTATATATACATTTAATCATGTGTAAAACTTTTTATGTTTGTTCCTTAATTCTTTTTTTTTTTTAAATTGATCTTTCTTCTTTTTTTTTTTTTTTGTGTGGTCTGCATTCTATCTGTTATTTGATTATTCATATTCTTAATTTTGTAATCTTTATTTATCTTAGGGAAATTGTTTCATTTTTTTTAAATCCTCATTTGTCCTTATTCACATTTATTTTTATATATGCTACATCTCACACAAATCATTGTTTTAAGAAATTTATTTCATCCAACCGCCACATTTTATCTAAAAGTATTTATTTAAAAAATAAGGCAATATTTTGGTGTTTAGAAATTCGGGAAATAGTGCCCTAACGTGCTGGGTTTCGATTTTCCGTTTGTCTAAATAACAAACTATCCTCTTAATGAATTTTGTAAATTATGAGACGATTTTGGTTACGAGGATTTAAAACATCATGTCCTAACGTGCTGGATGCGATGTTCGTATTCTTTCGGAACAAAGGAATCTCAAATTCCAACTACAATGATTCAAGTTTTTAAAAGGGGGCATGTTTTAAAACCTTTTCGAATTTTCAACATTAGGATAAAAACTAATCAATTCGGTACCAATTTTGGGTGTTACGAGGGTGCTAATCCTTCCTCGTACGTAACCTACTCCCGACCCCGTTTTCTTGAATTTCGTAGGCCAAAATCAATATTTTTAAATAAATTATTTTATAAGGTGATCCGATCACACCTAAAAAGATTGGTGGCGACTCCATTTTCATTTTTAAAAGTCGACCCCATTTTTTCAAACTTTAAAAATGGTTTCGACACCTAGGATTTTAGGCGGGATGGGGATTGTAATTCTTTCTACTTCTCAGGGTATAATGGCAAACCGGGAGGCTCAACTAGAAGGAATCGGTGGAGAAATTTTGTGTTATATATGGTAATCCGTCCAGTATACGAATTGTATCCGAAACTCTCTATTTATGCAAAAAAGAAAAAGAAAAAAAAGCACGAGTTGTCTAATAGAACTCCTCCTGCCCTACGGTAGTTGATACGTTAAGGAAGTTTTACTTGGAATAAAAGGACAAAAAAATGGATTCGTGAAGGTTTAATTCGTAAATCACTCCCACTCCGGATTCCTTTAGTTAATGAAGATTTGATTTTAGGTTATGTTTCGAGAGAGTTTTACCAACGTGGGATAGAGTCAACAAAAGTGAAGTGCTTATGATTCAACCAGGGGGCGTATAATTTATAGACTTCACAACAAGGATTCAAACGATTAGGTAGTTTTTTCAACTTCAGGATTCCTTTCGAGGGGATCCAATTCAAATTTCAAGAAACTTATTTTCTTCCAATAAGCGAATTCGGAAAAATTTAAGGAATAACAACTATGAAAATAAGGGCCTCCATTCATAAAATTTGTGAAAAATGTCGCCTAATCCGTAGGAGATGATGAATTATCATAATTTGTTTTAACCCGAGACATAAAAAAAGACAATGATAATCTTTCTATTCTAAAAAGAACTCCTGAAAGGAAAGAAACTAATCTTAACGAAAGCGATAAACAAATAAAAATAGAAGATCTGTTTTGACATGAAATGGATATATCCATATATCTCTGACTTATCTTTATGAAATGATAAAATATGGCAAAACCTATACCAAAAGTTGGTTCACGTAGGAACGGGCGCAGTAGTGCACGGAAAAGTGCACGTAGAATACCAAAAGGAGTTATTCATGTTCAAGCAAGTTTCAACAATACCATTGTTACTGTTACAGATGTACGGGGTCGGGTAATCTCTTGGTCCTCCGCCGGCACTTGTGGATTCAAGGGTACAAGAAGGGGGACCCCTTTTGCTGCTCAAACCGCAGCGGGAAATGCTATTCGAGCAGTAGTAGACCAAGGTATGCAACGAGCAGAAGTTATGATAAAGGGTCCTGGTCTCGGAAGAGATGCAGCATTACGAGCTATTCGTAGAAGTGGTATACTATTAAGTTTCGTACGGGATGTAACCCCTATGCCACATAATGGCTGTAGACCCCCTAAAAAAAGACGTGTGTAGAAATAAACACTAAAGAGATTTCAAGAGAAATAAATGATTCAATGATCTGATCAAATAAAATTACTATGGTTCGAGCAGCCGAAACCCACAAAATAAGGAATTGATTTAAATATAATGGAAATGTGATGTTCTAACTTGTTTATATCAACCTAAGTGTAATGATTCATGCTTTTGAATATGAATTGTTTTTCCATTCTTCATCAAATAAATGGTATCTTCAGCCAATAGAATTACTTCCTCAACATTGTCTTTAGGTGGTGTGATTTTCATCAAATCAACTCCTTAAGTTGTGGGGTTCGGAAGAATCGGAAAGATTTTCACTAAACTTTTTAGATTGCTCTTCAAGTGTTGTTCTTTATATAGCTATAGCGCTGCAACCAATTAATCTCCAAAAACATATCTAAATATGCAAAATTTGGTTAAGCACGAGAAAAGAATTTCTCACCATTAATGGCTTTTACCCTCCAATAACCTCACCATTCTTGCCTTTTACCTCTCAATTCATGTTAATTTTCAAAGCTTCTTAAAAAAAAAAAAAAAACACTAAAAAAGAGTACAACTTAGTTGCAGAATTTTTGAGATACGGAGAACCCTAACAAATCTAAGAAGCAGTATCATGAAATTGAAACAAAGAAACTTAGACCACACGAAGAGAGAATTTATGTGATTTTTAAAAATTGCTAACACAATAACAAAACTATGTTAATTAACGTATAAGAACCAACAAAATCATATCTAAGAAACAATCCAACTCTAAGAATAACATTTAAAAAAAAGTGGTAGTTATAAAATCCTAGAAAACCTTCTACCCAAATTAGAAATGGGTATTTTTTTTATGCTTTTAGAGTTTTTAATTTTGAGATCTTCAATTTTTTTTTTAATAACTCAGAAAATCTTAGTTGACCAATTCGGTAACAAGGAGAATGAATCATGGTGTTTTCTTAAACCCAAACATTTATTCATAAACAAATAAATAGGAAAATCATAAATAAAGAATAAGCTAAAATATGCTTCAAGTTTTTGTACTCTTCTCATATTTGAAATTTAAGTAATTTATTTTTATTTTTAGAAATTTAATTATTTTAAAATTCAGGTGTAATTGTTAACTTTGACTAAAATTTTCTATTAAATTCATTAGTGTGATATTTTAAAATAAAAAAAAAACTTAATTAATTGTCATGTAACAAAAAAAATAATGTTGTATTAAACTTAAATTTAACAAAAAAAGTAACGATATTAACAAATAAACTTGCATTTTTAAATTAAAAAAATAGAAGATTAGATTTCTTGAAAAAAAATGAATCTAAAATTTAAATATATGAAAAATACATAGGATTAGCATCTCTTAACCTAAAGAATAATAATAAAAAAATAAACTAAAAAGAATGTAAGAAAAAACCAAAATAAAGGGTGGAATGCGTATAGCCCTCTAATAAACAAAGTCATTAGCGATCACGCTTATTAGAAAGTTCCCTACTACTAACCCACTGGAAAACTCACTCCTAGCAAAATGGATAATTGAGACTTCGAAATAAGTTGATAATTAAACAACTTTTCCAACAAAGATGAATCTTTCTATCTCTGAAAAGCCTTACGCTATACTTTTATTATTTAAAAAGCCCAATTGCAGAGGTTGCCAAGCCATGTATTTATAGGATTACAAATAAATTTAAGAAAATTCAAAAGCAAATACAACTCTAGTGATGTGTTTAAGCCAATTAGATAATTTAAGAGATATGGCTGAATTACAAATATTATTTTGAAGTAAAATTCTTTCGGGTATTTTCTGTATTTAATTTATGGCCCATTTAGGATTTGTAACTATATTTCTTAATAATATTATCTCTAAAGTTTGAACTTACATTTCTCGTTAGAAATATCATTTAAAAAATCTTAAAATTAACCCAAAATTAATCCAAAGCTTTTCAATGTTTAATTTTCAAATTGGACTTGTATAAATTTTTTATTCATACACTCTTCAATAATTCAATAGTAATTGAACTAAAAAAACTTCATCAATATATAACTCAACCAAATATACTTGAATCTTATTCAAAATCTCATTGCGATTTAACTCATATTCCAAACTTCATGATCAACTTTATTGAATTATTCAATACAAGTGATTTTACTCCATCCATGTTCACATCAAAATATGTGGTTGGAAATTGAAAACCAAATATATATCTCGGGAAAAAAAGAACAATACCTTTTCCTTTTTGTTTTTTTAAATGTTTTTGGCAACTGAATTTTACCATCCATTTTAATGAGGTAGTGTCTTTTTATTTCCTTTTTTGCAGTCATTATTAATACTATTAAAGTAATGCAAATTGCGTGACAAAAGCTGACTACTTGAGCAGCCATACGTAAGACCGTAAAAAATGGACCACAAATGTCCAGGTTCAACATGCTTTTTTTTTTAGCTAGCTGCCCACTATGTTGGCCGAAGAGTTTGCTCTGTTATTAGATCTTAGCCAACAACACCTATGCTGCCTTTAAGAGATAATATATAAGGGGAAATGGCATCCTCGTAGGTTACCAATATCAGCAAAAAGAAGCCTAGTTAGTTAAATTATCTTGTTAAATAATGGTATCCCTAGTTTAGCACCAGATGTTTGAACATATATATGCTAAGTTGTATCCCTGTATTGGCCCAAAAAAAAAGCTGTATCCCTATAATTAGAAACTTATAAAGAGGAACTGACCTTACCTTATTCCTTTACCCGACAATAAAATGATTCTGATATCTGTATTTGGTAATTATGAAAGCATAAAGGGTGAGGTCCAATCTTAACCAAGTATATTTGGCTTTTAGTGGATGAATTTTCCGTGGAGATTAGGGATGATAAAACTTGTACTGTTAAATAAATTTTGAATCAATTTATTCTGAATAGAGTTGATTTTTTATTTAAAAAGTAGATACAAGATGAGACTAGACAAGACAAGACAGGACGGGATGGATTTGTTTTTGAATAATAGCTATGGAGCGATTATGGTAATTGATTGTTTTGTCTTCATTCGCTTCACTATATAAAGTTACCATTTTATTCTTGTATATATAAACTATTAAAATGGCAAAAATGTAATAACATCATATAGAAAAAAAATAATATATTTTATATTTAAATATATAGTTTTTGAAAAATTATGTTTAAATATTTATTTGATTTAAAAAAGATTAAAAAAATTAAAGATAAATAGAAACAAAGTAGGATGAGGCAGGGAGAAATGCATCCAACATCTATGAAAGTGGTAATGATTTTCAAAATTATATATCCATAATGAAGCGGGACAAATGAATGAGCAAAACGTGCCAATTGTGAAGGAATAGTAAATTTAGCAATATTTACTCCAGCACCACTCCATTACCATCCCTAATAGAGCTATTTTCGTTATTTTTGTTTTCAAATTTGGACATAAATCAAATTAAGCAGCAGTGCCATGTTAGATATAGCTTCAATATAGCAATATGCTCTTTTATTAGTCTGCAAAGGCTAATTCGTCCACATATATTTCTCATTTTCTGTGTCATTTCAACCACTAAAGCAGCATCTATGAATTTGTATATTTTGTAAATGTATTTTTGGATGGTGGGTCTCCTTCTCATATATCATCAAATAACAAGATCTGCATATCAAATTGAATCATGCAAGTTAAGTTTGCTAATTTTTCATGTTAATTGTATAAACATTACAATAAAAATTAAAATTTTAAATACACAAATGCAAATACAAATTAACGAATAGTTAAAAAAAGTGAAAATGAACTTTTATTTTTCAAATATTTGAATAAATTCGAATTTTAAAATTAATATTATTGAAAAAAATTTACTTAAATACCATCTCAATTTAAAAAAAAACTAGATTTAAACCATTTTGTGAATACCCACCGGCAACAAAAATTCTCTCCTAATACATTATTTTTACGGCTGTTGGTATTGTAACAACTTGTTGGAAATGATGAAGATTTTACAGCCGAAACATGCAGGTTTTCACTTTGTAATATGGTCTTGTAAGATTTGAATAGGAGCAAATTGTAAGGCACATGGCATGTCATGAAAACAGCAGCCGCAAAGAATGCAATGATGAAAACAGCAGCCGCAAAGAATGCAATGATCATTCAAATTGAGAATCTGTTTTTGTGCAGAGAGATATATATACTATATCCAATTCACACCACACTAGACATTTATTTCCTAGTCATTTTTATAAAATTCTAATACATCCCAAAAGTTAATTAACACATCAAGAGCACTAATTTTTTGTACTAATCAAATATGTAGCAAGGCAAATGATTAAATCATTCCAGAAGTAATCCAGATTGAAAAAAGAAAGGTAGTAGGATTTGGGTTGTTATGGAGAGTTCGAAAGGTAAAAGGCGTGAGAGAAATAATTTTTTTACTATTAAAAAGGATAGGAAATGGCATATAGTGGGAGTACAAGAGGGACAGGCAGTGGTTGGTACCTCTCTCCTGTTGTATACCCTACACTTATTATTCTTTTGAGTGGGTGTCACTTTTCTCTTCCTATAAATACAGGCCTATCTGACGACTCCTATAGATCATTCACCAATGTCTTTCTTTCCATTCAACCTTTTTTCTTTCCCTTTCTTAAATAGTTATACTTTTCATCTCCCAAGGCCAACCTTTCCTTTTAAAGTAACCTTTTCTTCCTTTCCTATGGTCTAATGAATTTTTAACTAAAACAATAGTGTGTAGGTGTAGGGACTCTAGAGGCCGAGGAGGAAAGTGAGGAGGCAATTTGTGATTGTTGTTGACAGAAGATAGAGAGCACAGATGATGGTGTGCAATTAGGAGTCTTGAAGCAATGCATCCCACTCCTTTGTGCTCTCTATGCTTCTGTCATCACCTTCAAGCCATTCTTACCTTTTCTTCTCACCCTATTTTTTTCCTTTTACTTCTAACATTCATTCTTTACTCATTATAAATTTTCTCTTGCTATGTTCATCACTAAAGGCTAAACACAACCTCTAATTTCCTTAAATCACTTCTCAATTTCATCTCTGTTGTGTCATTTATGAGGAAAACTAGTGTCTATATAGTTAGAACAGTAACCCTAAGTTGTGGCATATTGGCAAGGTGTTCACCTTTCTCAGGAATATCCTGAATTCGAATCATAGTTTCCTTCAGTAGGGAGGGAGGCTTTTGTTCATTAGGCTTTCTAAACTTGGTTGAAATTGTTTAAGGGTAAGCTCTTTTGTGGTAATTAATGATTTGATTTTATGTTGTTTTATATATCTAAAATTATTCTAGATTCTTTACAATACCTTTAATAAGGTTATCAAACTTTCTTTTTCATGAATACTACTACAAAGCCAACAAATATTTACTTCTATGCATATGTCTTGATTTGGTATCAATATTTCATTGTTTTAACAGGGACTTGAGAAATCCAACTTGGTTTAGTTGTAATTGGTAATGGATAGCTCATGATATTGACCATTGAGGATCAAGGAAAGTTCTTTCACTCTTCTAACCAGTCAAAAATTTTGATGTTATACCTTAGTTATTTATAGTCAAATTGATTCCTAATGTACCACTTGCGTTGTGGGGGTTAAAGGGTTATTCTTGAATATTACTGATTTTGAAAGTAATGTGTAGGGATTTATATTATTAGACAATTAATACATCACATTACAACCTTTTTAAAGTTTGGCTATTAGACAATTTGTTTAGGGATATAACTTATTGTCAAGGGACCAATTCTAACAATAGATCAAGTTGATTGTCTGAAAGGTTTCAAAAGAGCAGCAATTGATCAACAACTTTGATGGATGCAACCAACTATAAGTAATCGAGATCTATTACTTGCAAGTATCCTTCATTTGAAAATCCTCTGTTATCTAACTATTGAATGACATGAGAGATATCTGACAGTCATTTTTCATTTTGGGCTTCGTATAAAAAAAACCTTTATCAACCCATATGCAAGGGTCCCTCAAAAGCATGGAACCATGAAATGTTAGATGTGACACACACAGATATTTAGTAGCTTAAACTTATTGATTATTAACCCTTTTTTACCTATTAGAGTTTATTGAACACTTTACTAAGTCTGAGTTTGAGAGAAATTATGATATTAAAGAAGGCCTTCGAATTGGACCATATTCCACAAAGGAGAAGGCCAGAGTTTTTATATATTGACCTCTAATGCTATTATATCCTGCATATGTAAACTAAAATCAATTTCCATATTGTATAGACTTATAACTAGGTTTATCCTTGTATATTTCTTGTCTAATTTATTATGGAAAATTACCTATTGAGTTTGACATCAAATAAAAGATACAATGTAGCTTCCATTAATTGTATCTCTCTTTTCCCCACTTCACCACTACTCAAAAGAAAAAATATAGGCAACATTTTAAGCAAGCAATTGATAATTAAAACTGCAATCTACATTATCCCACTCTCAATGTGATTTGTATCTAGCCTTGCTACTTTTCAAACCTCCTTTTCCAAAAAAGAAAAAAACACTAATAATTCTAAATAAAGGCTAAAAATAAAGTTTCTGAAATGTGTAAAGGTTGAAGTTCCTCAGTTAATGTTTGTTAAGTTATAGCTTAAGAAACTTCTTTTGTTTTAATACAAAACCTAAGAGACAACTTAAAACTAAAATAATAAATAATAAATACATGTAATTGTTTATGTAGTTTGAATTTAATTCTACGTCCATAAGGCCGTCTCGAAAAAAAAATCACTATAATCTTCACCATATAAGGGATGATTTAAGCTTAACCACTAAAAAATGTTGCAACCTCACTCCCATACAATTATAATGAAGAAATCTCTTTATTAAGACTTTTTCTTATGAAAGCTTAGAATAAACTACAAAAGCAATTTAATTATATAAGTATTTGCACTACAAAGGTTCTCATATAAATTGATAAGTGTACACTTAATTTCACATGTTTGAGCATAAAACATATCCTTAATATATAGGCATTGTAGTTCTAGTAAAACACTAAAATCAACTAGTATGATCAAATTAAATCTTTAGAATTTCATCCCATATCAAACAAATTTAAGGTCTTTATATAGATGTTAAAAAAACACTTTAGATTAACATTAGATAAATATCATAATTATTCAAATCCTTCCTAGTAACATATTTGTTATATATGGAAGATAATCAAAATTCCATATACTAGTTTCCTTGCTATTAAAAGTTTCTCTCTTAATTAGTTGTGTGGGATCTCATAAAAGTTGCAAAAGAATCCATTAATTCGTTGCCATAACACATGAAATTACCATAAAAAAATAAACAAGTTTAATGAAAATTATTAGTATGATGAGTTGCAACTGAATTTCGTGACTTGTAAGTTGTTGTAGTGAGTTACACCTTAGTTTTTGACTTGTCACACCAACAATCTCCCCTGTTTTGCATTTTTTTTGCCAAAAACTACAGTAAATTCCTTAAGAAAAAGAACAAAAGGAAACAAGGACCCCATCATTCAACCATTAGCATAACACCACATCACATCTATTCAAAATAGCCATGAAAATAACTAACAAAATCTCCATTAGGTTTAATGCAAAAACACTAACAAATTCAGGTAAATAATAACTTTAAATAACCATAAACAAATAGAATAAACAAAACGCAACAAGACTAACAAAAAAAACCAAGAAATATAATAAAGTTGATATGAGTGATATGAAGTAATAAAATTTATAAAAACTGATCGCACCAAAAACTAACTAATATCACGATTTTAAGGCAAGCGCACTTATCGAACAGTAGTATAGTTTAGTGGCGAGACCGAGATATCGTACCCAGGGGAACCAAAAGTACTAATACTTACTTCCTTTCTATTATTTAACCTAAAGAATAAAAGGGATTTTTATGAAACTAAACTAATTCTAAAACTAAATTAAGAATGCACAGAAAGTAAATTGAGGAAAAACGCTTTGGGAAAGACTGATTGATTGGGCAATACTCAAAGGAGAATCCACCTAGACTTCACTTGTTATCAATTCTTGAGCTAGATGATTTATTCATTTGACTTGATCCGTAGAGATCCCTAACTTATGTTAATACCTCCATCGAGGATAAGAACAACTAATCCTAGGTTGATTAACTGAAATCTTTTTCTAGTTAAAACCCCTAGTCTTGCATTAACTCGATCTATGGATCCCCTTATTAGGTTTGACCCTAATCTGACAGATTTATGTCGCTCTATGTCTAGGGTTGCATGCAACTCCGCTTAATTATGCTAGATCTACTCTTAAACATGGACTTTTGCTCCTCTGCATTAGCACATCAGTTTCTTGAATTAATACCGAGGATTATTAAAACAAGAATTAAGAACACATAATTAAGAACAATTCAAGTATTTATCATATAACTCAAGATAAAATAATAACAAGATCTGTCTCAGGTTTTATCCCCCTCAAGTATTTGGGGGTTTTAGTTCATAATTAATAAAGAAAACATCTTAGAAGAAATAAGATAACAAAACATAAAGAACCCAAAAACCCCTGAAGGAATTTAGGGAGATCTTCTGTCTTGATGTAGAATTCAGCTTCTGGGATGAATCAATCGGCTTCCCTTAGAGTAATACTTTGCTTTCACTCTCTGTGTTGGCAGAAATATGACGCTCCTTTGTGGGAGAAAAAGTACACCCTTAAAGTTGCCTCTTAGGGTCTTTATATAGAGCTTTGGGATGCCTTTCTTAGCCTCTAAGTATCCAAATCCGAGTGAAATTGCACTTCCTTATGACAGGGACACGCCCGTGTAGATCGACAAGAGGCCGTGTGCGAGACTGTTGATGGAGGCACAACCGTGTGGTCAGGTCGTGCTTGTCGGGGCTAGGCCGTGTTAGACCTTATGTGATACGACCATGTGGTGAATCCTTGGGCCGTGTCGTTTTCACACTTTGGCTCATTTTTTTCATTTTCGGCCCATTTTTCGTTCTTTTCTCTTCCCTATACTCTTCTGAGTATAAAACATGAAATAGAAGAGTTAAGAGCACCAATTCTCACATATTTAATAATAATTCATCTAGAAATTAAGCAAAGTAAGAGGTAAAAATATGTATAATTTATCGTTTATCAAATACCGCCACATTTAAGCCTTTGCTTGTCCTCAAGCAAAATCTCAGCCCACAATCAAGAATCATCCTTCTCAATTCACAATCTTTATCAATAATGTTTCAAACTAATTCACAGGCAGTCATATAATGAAAATTCAATTAGAAGAACATAAAATATTCAATTATTTTAAGTTGAGAATTTTTTCATTGAAACATAAGTTTCCTCCCTTCTCCTAAGTAATCATCTCTCAATTGAAATCAACAAGATTTGACATCCTCACTAAAGATTCACTCTATCCACTCAAAGTGTTTAGGGTTCAAGAATTAAGTACTCTCTAGTAAACTTGAAAAGTTATTACCATAGGCTTGCAAGAAAATCAAATCTCCACCACTATAGTTTGATATGATACATTGATCAAAAGGTCTTTTAACAGTTGTAATGGGGCTTGGTTAGGGGTGTTGTCACAAGCTGCAAAAGAGGGTTAGAATCGAGATTGAATTGAAAAATTACCTAGCTAGAAAAATCTCTATCACTGGAACATATTTCTTGAGTTAGTTCTTATGATAACATCTTTTCTGCCTTGGTAACCTTAAAATAGAAATATGTAAAAAGAAATTTAAACTATTACAACTGGATTAACTGTATATTTACACATTTTTTTAAGAACAATTCAAGTACAACATAATATATTGAAACTTTACAACCTGGGAAAGAGAATAAAGCTAGATGATAATTTAACTCGAATCTCGACAAAAATAGGGATCAAAATAATTGAATGGAATTCAACAAAAATGGGTTATAGGTTAATATTAGGGGTGAGTTAAAAAATAGGTTGTTAGGTTCAACGGGGTGCACTAAGGGTTAATTTATGGAGGTAGGCTTTTGTGGAGTAAATCGGTTAAATCCTAAGTGCCTTTATCATCTCAGTGTATCAAATCAATGATGTCGTCTTGATATGTATAATCGAAGCAAGTTCTAGAATAACAAATCAGTATTGACTCACTCAAAGCAATAATAAAAGTGAGCACGAAAGAATGTATGCTCAAAAGGTTCAAAAATCTCACCAGAATTATGGCTTTTGATGTCAATCCTGAGAATTTCAAATCTCAAGATAACACTTAAAATTAAGGAAATTAACTTATGAAAAAAAATGGGATTTTCAAAAATTTCAACTTATCATACTTGATTCCCTAATGTTTTAAAGTTTGAATAATCAAAGTACAAGCACCTATGTCTTCTCAACATATCAATAAAAATCATAAATTAATTAGAATTAATTCTTAATAGGAGTTAAAGATAATTTTGAGAACAATGCAAAATGTTAGTAGAAAAATTTCAAGGATTTCAAAGAGAATGTAATGACTGAAAGTAAATTCCCCCCCACACACTTAAGATGTACATTGCCTTCAATGTACAAAGAAGCATTAGTAGAAATAGAAGCACAAGATCATAAGATAGGGGAAGACATGAAACTCCCTGAATTTTGGATGAATTTGTAAGACGGAGATTGGAATTGGAAGAGCCGGCAGTTGTGGCAGGGTTGTCCTATTTCCATATAGATATGAGATGTAAGGCTCCTTTGAAATTACGAAAGTATTTATCAGTCGTGGGGAATTTGGATTAATAGAATATGTTTGTTAGGGACTGGCCGATATGAAATAATTAAAAATAAAGAAAGAAAATAAACTAAGTTCTAACAATACTGAAATTCAAATAATGAAAAGATAAGGTGAACTAAAAATAAAAGTAAAAGTAAAAAGAAAAATAAAGTTAGAGGAAAAGGTGAAAATAGAGATCAGAGTTTAAATAAAAATTAAGGTAAAAATAAAGTTAAGAGGAATAGAAGTCTCTAATCCTTAGATGGATCACGCGGTGGCGGTGGTGAAGTGATGTGAAGGCGCTGGCATATCTGCTATAGTGTCGCGTCGATGTGATCGAAGCGCTGGAAGCATTGCTGCTCAAATCAAGATAGGCGCTCAGATATGTGAGCATGAGAAGCTGCCGCATGAACTAGTCTGCGAGGTGGTGGTGGGTCGATAGGTGTATCATCCTCCGGTGGTGGGACATCATCAAGAATGTCCTCTGGATCCTCGGCCTCCTGGATGAGGTGGTACTGAAAAGGGTCGCCTCCTGGTCTCCACTGGATCATCCTTATATGGTGCATAATCTGGATGCCCTGAGGGGACATCTGGCCGATGAGTATGTGTGAAGAGGTCTGGGTCGCTGTGTTGAGAAGCCCAAAGTAACGGGCCAAGCGTGTAATGTACGAGCCCATGGATATTACGCCTCGCTGATGTCTCTCTGTCTGGTGCTGTATGGCGTGAGCGATAAAGAAGGCGAGGTCAATGGGGTACGTGTTCGCCATGCACCACAAGAAGTAGGCATCATGGGTGTTTACGACACCCGTGCTCTCCCGTCTACCTGTCAGAGTATGCGCGAGAAGAGCGTGAAGGTACCTTAATGACGGGGTGAGGGCGGTCGCCTTCGTGCGACTAGGGTCGTAGGAGGGATACCCCGGGGTGATATTACGCCAACAATCAACTGGTTTGAGGTGGATGCGACGGGGGAGTGTAAGAAAGTCTTCCTCTTCCATGAACTACTCTATGTAGAGGCTGAGAGCTGAGTCAAACTCTAGTATGCTAAGGTGACGTACACGGCCTCCTAGGCAAAACTGGACTATCCCGGGATGATCGAATTGGCTCATGACGGTCTGAAGATGGAAGGTGGAACAAAACTCTAGAGTGAGTTCAAGGTATGTAGGCTCGATGATTCGGAAGAACTGCTCCCAAGGATCCGTTATCAGTAGGACCCGGACTGTATCTGCGAGGTTGACTTGCTCTAGTGCATCCCAGTCAATGCATCGGCCGGCGCTTAATGTACGGGCCCGTAGTATCTGAAACAAATCCTCTTGGGAGTCTTGGAGAAATGTAATGAATGGGTGGCGAGCCTCGGATGTGGGCCTCGATGATGAACCACCTGGCCCTTTACGTTTCTTTGAAGGTGGGATGGTAGCTTTCTTACCGCGTGATGTTGACATAATGCCTAAAAACAAATTAACATACATTAATCCTAAAAATTGAAAGTAAATTGAATAAAAAACTATAATAAATATCTATATTAAAGCGAAAATTTGCCTCAAACATTTTTGAGATAAAATGGGGACTAACCTAAATAATATAAATTATCCATCCTAACATGATATCAAATTTAAGAAATATGGGTATGTATTAATACTACATGCATGAGAGTGTAGATAGGAAAAATGGTAATCAAATGTAACTCTAAGTGGCATGAAATCACAAAGTTCTCTATAACATTCTAGATTATTCATGCTAATTCAATCAATTTCATGATTTGAAATAATTCTAATCATAAATATAACATGGTATAAAAAGAAAAATAGACATAAATTAGTAAAAATTAGAAAGAAAAATAAGAAAATAGAACCAAATGGGAGATGGAAGAGACGAAGCACGGTCGTGGGTGAGGCAGCACGGTCGTGGGAGCACTGTAGACACCGGCGACGGTGCTTAGGGAGGGTTGGTGTAGGGTTTGGGTGGGAGGATTTAGGGTTTAGAATGGGAAAAGATGATGAATAGTGGCCCTATTTATAGTTTTTGGGTCACATGGGCATGGCACATGCCCGTGTGACTCGGGTTTTGCCCATGTGATTCGAAATTTGGTGGTTTTCGTGCGTATGGTTCGAGGTACATGCTCGTGTTGGCCGTCTCGCACGGTCATTTTCGATTTTGTTCACTTTTCACACGGTCGTGTGGTCGGTTACACGGCCGTTTGCGATGAGGCTTCGCTATTCACACGGTCGTGTAGGCAGTCACACGGCCGTGTCTAAATTGACAGCGTTGGCCATGGTTTGGGGACAAGGGCGTGTGGCTTTGTGCAAGCTCGTGTCTAAATGGAAGGGTTGCCACGGCCATGTCGCACGGCCGTGGCGATTTGTCGTTAGCCCTTGCTTTGGGAAAAAGTATACTCTGTTTGTACACGACCTGGGTGCACGGCCGTGTCTTTGCTTTAAATGTTTACACGGCCTTATGCACGCCCGTGTGTGTGGCCGTGTGGTCCTAAATTTCTGTATTAAAAAGGTTTAGTTGATGTATTAAAAGACTAAAATCAAAATAAGAAGAAAATTTATTGAGTTAGTGCTCGGGTTGCCTCCTGAAAAGTGCTTATTTAGAGTCTAAGCTCGACTTTACCTAGATGTATCATGAAGGGATCTCGTGGAGCTGAAGCTCCTCCCTGTTATCTTTAAAATTCTCACCTCTATAATGTTTAAGCCTATGGTCGTTTACCTTGAAAGTACCGTGGTTAGAGTGAGTTACCTCAACTGTGCCGTATGGAAAGATAGTTTGAACAGTGAATGGACCTGACCACCTTGATTTGAGTTTCCCAGGAAATAGTTTTAGCCTTGAGTTGTAGAGTAAGACAAGATCACCAGTTTTGAACTGCTTAGGTTATCTCAGTTGTTTGTCATGGCGTCGCTTCATAGCTTCCTTATATAGTCGTGAGCTCTCGTAGGCATTGTAACGCTATTCGTCTAGCTCATTTAACTGTATTAATCTTTTCTCACTTGCAAGCTTAAAATCGAGATTTAAAAATTTAATAGCCCAAAATGCTTTATGTTCAAGTTCAAATGGCAGATGACAACTTTTTCCGTAGACAAGTTTATAAGGAGATGTTCCTATGGGTGTTTTAAATGCGGTTCTATAAGCCCATAAAGCATCGTCTACCTTTCTTGACCAATCTTTTCTATTTATTTCTATTGTTTTCTCTAAGATGCGTTTTAGTTCCCTATTTGTTACTTCGACTTGGCCACTGGTTTGTGGATGATAAGGGGTAGCTGTTCTATGGTGTACTCCATATCTTGTTAAAACTTTTTCAAATTGAGCATTGCAAAAATGGGTACCCCTATCACTAATAATTATCCTAGGTGTTCCAAATCGAGAGAAAAGTTTCTTCAAAAATCGTACTACCATTCTAGCATCATTAGTAGGTAAGGCTTGGGCTTCCACCCATTTTGACATATAATCTACTGCTACTAGGATGTACTTATTCCCAAATGAAGTAGGGAATAGACCCATGAAATGAATACCCCATACATCAAATATTTCACATGAGAGTATATAGTTCTGAGGCATTTCATTATGTTGAGAGATATTACTTGTTCTTTAGCATTTATCACACCTGTTGGCATATTTGAAAAGTGTAGGCCAGTAAAAGCCTGATTCGAGTACCTTATGAGCAGTTATAGCTCCACTGTGATGTCCTCCTGTGGGTCCTGAATGGCAATGATCTAAAATTTGGTATTTTTTGTCTCAGCAACGCATCTTCGAATAACCTGATCTACACAAATTCAAAAAAGAAAAGGATCTTCCCAAAAGTAGTTTTTCACATCAGTAAAGAATCGCTTCTTTTGCTGATGGGTCAGCCCTTTTGGGGTTATGTTAGCTGCTAAGTAATTTGCAAAATCAGCAAACCAAGGAACTGCTGCCTTTGCTAAGGCGAGGAGTTGTTCTTCAAGAAACACGTCATTTATTTTATCGAGGTACTTGGGTTGTGTGTTTTCTAGTCTTGAAAAGTGATCTGCTGCCAAGTTTTCAGCTCCTTTCTTGTCCTTTATTTCTAAATCGAATTCCTGTAACAATAGAATCCATCTTATTAATCGAGGTTTTGCATAAGGTTTAGTTAAAAGATAGCAAAGAGTAGAATGATCAGTATAAACAATGACTTTTGACAATATTAAATAAGATCTGAATTTGTCAAATGCAAAAATAACGGCTAGCAATTCTTTTTCTGTAGTAGTATAATTTGCTTGAGCGGCTGTCAAAGTTTTGCTAGCATAATAAATCGGTTAAAAGTGCTTATCTCTTCGCTATCCCAAAACTGCACCTACTGCAAAATCACTTGCATCGCACATTAGTTCAAAAGGTAGATTCCACTCAGGTGAAATCATAATCGGGGCATTGACTAACTTTTCCTTGAGAGTGTTAAAAGATTCTAAACATTCTTGGTCAAAGTTGAAAAGCACGTCTTTTTCTAGTAATTTTGTTAAAGGCTTAGCTATTTTAGAAAAATCTTTAATAAATCTGCGATAAAAACCAGCATGTCCTAAAAAGCTTCTTATAGCCTTAACTGAATTAGGGGGAGGTAAATTTTCAGTGGTTTCAATTTTTGCTTTATCTACCTCTATCCCTTTACTAGAAATTTTATGTCCTAATACAATACCTTCTTGAACCATAAAGTGGCATTTTTCCCAATTTAACACTAGATTTGTCTCTTCACATCTTGTCAAAACACGTTTTAAATTATTAAGACAAAGTTGGAAGGAATTACCGAAAACTGAGAAATCATCCATAAATACCTCCATGATGTCTTCCACTAATTCGTTAAAGATAGCTAGCATGCATCACTGAAAAGTAGCAGGAGCATTACATAATCCAAAAGGCATTCTACGATAAGCAAACGTACCGTATGGGCATGTGAATGTCGTTTTCTCCTGATCTTCTGGAGCTATCAGGATTTGGAAGTAACCAGAGAGGCCATCTAGGAAACAGTAATACATGTGACCTGATAATCTTTCCAATATCTGATCAATAAAAGGTAAGGGAAAATGATCTTTTTGAGTTGCGTCATTCAGCTTTCTATAATCAATGCAAACTCTCCATCCAATGACTGTTCTTGTAGGTATTGACTCCTTTTTTGTCATCCTCCTTTTTAGGAACAACCTACACAGGACTTACCCAAGAACTGTCAGAAATAGGATAAATAATGCCTACATCTAGAAGTTTAATTACCTCGGCTTTTATGACTTCCTTTATGTTGGGATTCAACCGTCTCTGAGCTTGCACCGATGGTTTATATTCATCTTCCATTAAAATTTTGTGGGTGCAAAAAGAAGGATTAATTCCCTTAATATCTAAAATTTTCCAAGCTATAGCCTACTTGTGCTGCTTTAACACATGGAGTAGTTCCTTTTTTTCTACAGTGCTCAAATCTGATGCGATAATTACTGGTAAAGTTGAATCTTCCCCTAAAAAGGCATATTCTAAATGGTCTGGCAGTTGTTTAATTCTAATTTAGGGGGTTCATCAATGGAAGGCTTCTGTCTCAACTCATCATTCATCTTTATATTTTCATAACTTATGTGTCTCGTGATAATTTTATTAGAATCTAACTCCTTTCTTACTTCTTCAATTTTAGTGGTGGTTTCATCTTCCCCCCACCTTGACCAAGACACAGTTCCAACGTGTCTGCAAGAGAAAGTTTCTGAAAATTATCTTGAACAAAATAATCAATAGCATCAACAAAATAACAGGAATCATCTTGTTCTTTAAAAATTTTCATAGCATCATAAATTTTAAAAATGACTTCTTCTTCTCCAACTCTAAGTACCAATTTGCCATTCCCTACATTAATGACGGCTCTAGCAGTAGCTAAAAATAGACGTCCCAAAATTAAAGGCACCTCAATATCCTCATCCACGTCAAGCACAACAAAATCAACAGGGAATATGAATTTGTCTACCTTTACTAGCACATCTTCGATGATTCCTCTAGGATATTTAACAGATCTATCAGCTAGTTGAATACTCATCCTAGTGGGCTTTGGTTCCCCTAGACCTAGTTGCTTGAACATTTTGTAATGCATTAGATTAATGCTAGCACCTAAATCAGCTAAGGCTTTATCAATAATTAAACTACCAATTAAACAAGGAATAGTAAAACTCCCTGGATCTTTCAGTTTTGCCGACAGTTTATTTTGGAGAATAGCTGAGCATTCTTCATTGAGTTCCACACTTCCTTTTATTTGTTAGAAGTTCTTTAAGGAACTTCGCGTACTTTGGCATCTGCGAAATTGCTTCAAAAAAAGGTAAGTTAATGTGTAATTGTTTAAAAAGTTTAAGAAATTTATTGAATTGAGCGTCTGTGCAGTTTTTCTTTAACTTTGTCGGATATGGAATAGGTGATTTGTATTCTTGGAGTGTTGGTGGAGTGTTTTCCTTGGGTTCCTCTACCTTGTCTCTTGTGGATTCTTGAACAGGCTTCGTTTCAGGTTCAGCCAGTACTTTCCCATCTCTTAAAGTAATTGCTTTGACATGTTCTCTGGGATTTGGCTTAGTGTTACTTGGTAGTCCAACTTGTGGTCTCTCTGAAATTAATTTCGAAAGTTGACCGATTTGATTCTCAAGCCCTTGAATTGATGATTGTTGGTTCTTTAGCGTCGTTTCAATGTTTTGAAAACGGGCTTCTGATGAGGCCATAAATTTGGTGAACATCTCTTCAAGATTCAGCTTTTTCTCTTGTTGTGGTGGTGGCTGCTGAAATCCCGGAGGAGGCTGTTGTCTTTGATTTCCTTGTCCTCCCCATGAAAAATTGGGGTGATTTCTCCAACCTGCATTGTAAGTATTACTATAAGGGTTATTTTGTGGTCTAGAATTGTTACCCATATAGTTGGCTTGCGCAGTTTCTATGCTGTATCCATAAGATGAGGAGTCTGGATTGAACATATTTCCTGGAGTTTCGTCGTACTGCATTACTGGTTGTGCCTGAGTGGAACCAACAAAGTTATCAAACTTTTTATTTAAAAGTTCTACCTGATTAGTAAGCATAGTGACAGCATCAATATTATAAACTCCTGCGGCTTTTGTCGGCTTTGTCCTCATGACTTGCCACTGATAGTTATTTAGTGACATCTCTTCTATAAACTCATAAGCTACTTCGGGTGTTTTATTGTTGATTGTTACTCCTGCGGTTGCATTGATCATTTACCTTGTTGATGGATTCAAACCGTTGTGAAGGGTTTGAGCTTGTAACCATAAGGGTAGTCCATGGTGAGGGCACCTTCACAAAAGATCTTTGTATCTCTCCCAGGCATCGTAAAGTGTTTCTAAATCCATCTGCACAAAAAAAGAGATATCATTTCGCAATTTAGTTGTTTTAGCTGGAGGAAAATATTTAAGTAAAAATTTTTCTGTCATCTGTTCCCATGTAGTGATTGAGCCTCGTGGTAAAGAATTTAACCACTATTTGGCTTTATTTCTCAAAGAGAATGGGAATAGCCTTAGACGAATGGCATCATCAGAAACGCTATTAATTTTAAAAGTATCACAAAGTTCCAAAAAGTTGGCTATGTGTGAATTTGGATCTTCATCCTGTAAACCATCAAACTGCACAAATTGCTGTATCATCTGAATAGTGTTAGTTTTTAATTCAAAATTATTTGCAGCAATAGTAGGTCTAATAATACTAGATTGAGCACAAGCCAAACTAGGTTTAGCATAATCATACATAGTACGAGGAGCTTCATCTTGATTCACTGGTTGCGCGGCTATTGCGGGAGGTGGTGGAATGTTTTGATTTGCGTCCATCTCTTCCGTAGGTTCCGGTTCTTGTTCTGGATAATGAAGGCTTTGTCTGATCTCTCTGCAAGTTCTGCGAACTGTCGCTTCTAAATCTTCGTCAAAAAGTAATGGCCGTGCTGGGTTGTTTCTAGTCATAAATTAGAAATACCTAGAAGGAAAAAGCAAAGAAAATTAAAATAAAATAAAAATAAATAAAAATTGAAAATAAATAAATATAGTAATGGCTAAAGTAATAGAAATCGAGTTTTCTTAATATTTTAGTTCCTCGTCAACGATGCCAAAAACTTGATATGCGTGATATGAAGTAATAAAATTTATAAAAACTGATCGCACCAAAAACTAACTAATATCACGATTTTAAGGGAAGCGCACTTATCGAATAATAGTATAGTTTAATGGCAAGATCGAGATATCGTACCCAAGGGAACCAAAAGTACTAATACTTACTTCCTTTCTATTATTTAACCTAAAGAATAAAAGGGATTTTTATGAAACTAAACTAATTCTAAAACTAAATTAAGAATGCACAGAAAGTAAATTGAGGAAAAACTCTTTGGGAAAGACTGATTGATTGGGCAATACTCAAGGGAGAATCCACCTAGACTTCACTTGTTATCAATTCTTGAGCTAGATGATTTATTCACTTGACTTGATCCGTAGAGATCCCTAACTTATGTTAATACCTCCATCGAGGATAAGAACAACTAATCCTAGGTTGATTAACTGAAATATCTTTCTAGTTAAAACCCCTAGTTTGCATTAACTCGATCTATGGATCCCCTTATTAGGTTTGACCCTAATCCGGCAGATTTATGTCGCCCTATGTCTAGGGTTGCATGCAACTCCGCTTAATTATGCTAGATCTACTCTTAAACATGGACTTTTGCTCCTCTGCATAAGCACATCAGTTTCTTGAATTAATACTTAGGATTATTAAAACAAGAATTAAGAACACATAATTAAGAACAATTCAAGTATTTATCATATAACTCAAGATAAAATAATAACAAGATCTGTCTCAGGTTTCATCCCCCTCAAGTATTTGGGGGATTTAGTTCATAATTAATAAAGAAAACATCTTAGAAGAAATAAGATAACAAAACATAAAGAACCCAAAAACCCCTGAAGGAATTTAGAGAGATCCTCTGTCTTGATGTAGAATTCAGCTTCTAGGATGAATCAATCGGCTTTCCTTGGAGTAATCCTTTGCTTTCACTCTCTGTGTTGGCAGAAATATGGCGCTCCTTTATGGGAGAAAGAGTACACCCTTAGAGTTGCCTCCTAGGGTCTTTATATAGAGCTTTGGGATGCCTTTCTTAGCCTCTAAGTATCCAAATCCGTGTGAAATTGCACTTCCTCACGACAAGGACACGCCCGTGTGCCACGTCAGTATGAATCGACAAGAGGGCCGTGTGCGAGACTGTTAATGGAGGCACGGTCGTATGGTCAGGCCGTGCTTGTCGGGGCTGGGCCGTGTTAGACTTTATGTGGCACGACCGTGGTGTGGTGAATCCTTGGACCGTGTTGTTTTCACACTTTGGCCCATTTTCTTCATTTTCGGCCCGTTTTTCGTTCTTTTCTCTTCCCTATGCTCTTCTAAGTATAAAACATGAAATAGAAGTGTTAAGAGCACCAATTCTCACATATTTAATGATAATTCATCTAGAAATTAAGCTAAGTAAGAGGTAAAAATATGTATAATTTATCATTTATCAAAAGTCCTGGTTATTGAACTCCTAGGGTAATGTAATATCCAACAGTAAACTCCAAAAAGTTCTTTATAGCCTAGTCATCAGACCAATATCCAACCACCTTACTTTTGCACTTCCTAAGGAGCTTGATCTAATTGTCGATATTGTTAATTTCACCATGTAAATGCTTAAGGAGTCAATTGTATTGAGAAAGAGTTATATTAGTAGTTGCAACTGATGGAACAACTTCCTCAAACTCAAAGATAAAGTTAGAACCTTCTTTTGAGTTGGAGACATCAACACTGTTCTTGTCTTTTTTCCAATCATTAGAGAATTTGATTTCAAATTGATCAGTTTCATTGAAGTTTCTATGTAATGCCCCAAAAATGTATTTTTTTTTTTGCAAAAATATGACACAAAATTTGTTTGATTCAGCGGTTAAGTGTTTTAGATGTGTGTATGAGGTCCCAAGTTCATAAATAAAGCCTTAACTTGGCCTAAAGGGTTTAAGTTTAATAGTTCGTAAAAATATATCAAAGTAGGCTTACTGGTTTGGTGGCTAAAGTGTGTGTTGGCGTGTGGGAGGTTTAGAGTTCAAGTCCCTGCGCAAGCAAGGGAATTATATTTTAGTGCTTGGCCATATGTATGGCGTGGTGGAGTCTTAGTCAAATTTAAATTTCGAGTAGTGGAGTTTTTTTCGGAGGTTAGGAAGAGAATTAAGGAGATGAGTTACCAGCTTTTTAGGCATGATCTTTTTGTTTAGGTTTTTTTTTTCAAATTTCGGACTCTTTTCCACCTTTTTGACATTATTTTTCCCCTTTTGCCAAAATCCTCCTTTTCCTTCCTCTGCTCTCTAACGTTTTCTCTTTCCTCTCCCACTCTCAATTTTCAATTTTTTTTCTAAATAAAATCCTTGCTACCGAATTTCTTTTGAATTCCCCTTCCGTTTTTGTTGTCTTTCTTCATCTTTTCCCCTTTGTGCAAGCGTACAATTGTGTTGTACGGTAAGTTTCTGTTTTATTAAACTCGAATGTTACTCTGGATAAGGGATTAAGGGGTATTTTGTTGACTGTTTAGGAGTCGTTCGTGAGGCTGGAATTAACGTTCCTCGATTTGACTGGAAGTGGTGATCGTTTGGTTAGCATATAAGGTATACGTTTTGTTGTACTGTTTGGGAGAGTAGTTTTGGCTTTGAATTCATTCTTAACTTTGTTGAACTCTTCATTAATGAGGAATGATTATTTTTATAGTAGCAAATCATTTTGGTTACTATCTCTCTCGTGTTGAGTAGTGATGGAAATGTGCGAAGTTAGAAGGTAAGTGATGAACGGATAAACTTAGACCTTTTGGTACGTGGATACGATTTAATCTTAGTTTAAGACCAATTCTAAAGCTAGGATTGTCGATTATAGGTTTTTGGTGATCTCGAGATTACGTAAGCAGTGAAAACGATACAAGTGTGTACCCGAAACATAGAAAATGGGATTTGACGAAAAGCCAAAATTTCTTGCTATTGAGAAATAAGAGAAAATGATGCAAAAAATTGTAGAGAAAGGAAATAAGGGTGTTATAAACTTGGAAATCAACATTTTGCACTAAAATAGTTTTGGACAACAGTAGTAGTCTAACTTTAGAAAATCATCAAAAATATTGGAAATTGAGTTAGAGGTTGAATAAAATATAAAATTAAATTTTATTGAGTCTAGTTTTTCATGGAAGAAACAATGTAAGCAATGAAATTGTAAATTATGAGATATAATAAATTTTGTGAGATAATGTCAGAATGATTTTAGGTTCCCCTATTATGACTTTGAAAAATCATCAAAAATTGTAGAAAAATAATTAGGGGCTTAAATGTATATTTTTATATCCTTAATGAGTTTATTTTCAAGAGAAACAAACAGAAACATCATCCAAATTCTGTACCAAGAGATAAATAATTTTTAGTAAAAAAATGTTGAAATTGTCCAATAGCAGAATAGGGATAAATTTGAAAATTTTACTATACTTATTTGATAAACTAGAAATTCTAAAAATTTTATAGTAGAAGGTATTTGAGTCTAGTTTCAAAAACATCAAGCGGATCTTAATTAGGAATTCTGTAGCTCAATATATAAATAATTTAGTGACAATGGCTCAAGTAGATAGCTCTGAATGAACATATAAGTAAATAGTGAAAACATATATGAATATTTAGCTAGCATGGGTTACATTAAAAATAAACCACATGGCCAAGGCCAATTTAGGCTGTGTGGGCCCACAGGGGTAGGCCACATGGGCGTGTGAGCCCATTTTCTGAAAAGTTGTCTAAGGTTGTATAGGTTGCCCAAGTCGACTGGACCTACTGAAGGGTTGGTAAGCCTTACTTAGACCCCTATATGAGTGATCTGTCTGTTTGATTTCTGTACCGAGCATGAACTATGATATCTGAATGTATGTATTGTAATTGCATAATAGCATGACATCTTTTGTATGTTGCATTGCATTGGGTTGGGTTATTGTTATTTGGAAGAAGTGTCTGAAAGGCTATTAAGCCTATTATCTCATAGCTCTGCTATAAATTTCTAATTATGTGCCGCATTTCGATACAACAAGTTGTACAAATGGGTGGATTGATTTAATCCCCACATGGTGTGTAGGGATGGATGGAGATAGTGTGTAAAGGCTGGTGGGTAGGATGTTGAACATGGGAACAATTAGGAGGCTGCACATAAATGCTTAGTTGTGCAAAAAGAGACACAAATGTGATTTTGCTTTAATGGTTAAGTGATTTAGGAGTGTTTGAGAGTTTCTGAGAAGCCTTGGGTTCAAGCTTTGGCTTGTGAAAATTTTTTGTTTTTCTTACTTGAATGAATCTTGACTCTTGCATGTAGGCTTTTTAAATTATTATGGTTAAAGTATGACAAAAAGAGTCTGTAGTCCACTGGTAGGTGGCGTGTTAACCAGGCCAAAGGGTTGAGGTTCAAATCTTGGGAAAAACAGTGAGATGTTTATTTTGTTGCTTGTGCATGCTAGTGTTGGAGTTTGATTGAAATACTACTGAAGGGAGTTTGAATTGGTCATGGAGAAAATGTACGAGGAAATCAAGGAGAGGATATGGGGATTTTGGGAGTGTGTTAGGGAGAAATAATGGGAGAAAATTAAGGGTTGAGAAGTTGGGGGAAGAGTTCAAGCTGAATTGGGAGAGTAAAGGCAATTTGATTTTGGTTGTGAGTGTTTTGGGGGGTTAGTGCAGATTTGGGGTTTCAGCTTTCTCTTTATCTCGAGTGTTAGCCAATTTTTCCTTGTGCTTTTTGCTGTTGTACTGAATATTGCTAGATTTACTCTTTCAATTTTGCCTTTCTTTCAATTCTTGGTTAGTGACTCCCTTTCTGCTCTCTCTTCTCTTTCTCAATAGTTGCTCCCCTTCTTATTTTTGCTTCCTAGGCCGAATACCTTTCTTTTCTTCTCTCAACTCATTTGAAATCCTTTTTTTTCTTTTACTCAACTGGTCCTTCTCTTGGCCGAATAATGTTGATCCCCCACCTTTTTCTTTCTTTTTCAGTTTTCTCTCCTAGCTGAATCTCTCTTCTTTCTTCTCTCCTTTTTTCTGTCAGCTTTTATTTCTTATTTCTACTGACTGATTTCTGCCTTCTTCGCCCTCTCTTTGTTCAGTCTTGGTTCGGTAGTGATTATTGGCAATCGGTGAGTTACTTGTTTTCTCTATTCTTTCTGTATGTTCAAATCTGTTCTCTCTTATGTTTTTTTTCTAAAAGCCGAATGCTTCTTCTTCTTCTTATGTTCTCTGATTACGATTCTTGCCCCTTCCTTGTGATGTGACATTCGTTGGGTTTCTAGGTGTTCCCGAGGAGTGAATGAGTGCAAGAGATACTAAAGCCGTTGAAACCATTTCTCTCATCATTTAATTAGGGTAAGTACATTACCTTACTCTCTTAGGGTGTAGGCTGAATACTTTCTGTGATTCTGTAAGTTAATATTTGTGGATTGAAGCCATAGGTATGAATAATCCTGTCTAAGAAGATCCATTGGTTATGCATATTGTCGTCAAAAGGATCGTAATCAACTTTCGTCAGTGGTATAAGTGGGCTTGGCTACATTATTCAATCGAGGCAAGAATTAAATCATTTTGGATCGTGGTATTGCAAGGGATTGTCTAAATCCTTTTGTTAAATGATTGATGGTGTAACGTGGTTGATTTAGGTTGGGAGCTCTTGTGGATCTTAGTACGTTCTCGCAAACAGGTGTGTATTCACATTGTTTTAACTGAAAATTAGCAAAAGTCGAAAAATTGAAAAATACAATGTTTATGCCACATGGGTATGCGATTGCTTGTATGGTAATCTGAGCCCACGAAGCAGGGGCGTTTGACTGTAAAGGCCACCATGAGTAACCTCATGGGCTTAGGCTATTTTAGGCCATGTTGGGTTAGAAATGGGCCGTGCAGGCCCAACGGGCTTGTGGGCCCCACACGGATAGATCACACGAATGTGTTTAGGATATTGGACCTGGCTATGTCATTCATATGACCTATGTCATTCATATGACTAATGTCATTTTTGGGTTTAGCGGGCTACACAAGCGTGTGGGCCCACATAGACCACATAATGGGCCTTGGGCCCATTTACGCTGTGTTAACTGTTAAGGTTACACGAGTCGGCCGAGATGACTATGGGCCTTCTGATGGATCGGTAAGTGTACCTAGACCCCAAAATGGGTAAAATGACCGATATACCCCTCTTAGGTAAAATGACTATTATACCCCTAGTTGTAAAATAACTAATTTGTTCTATGATATGTATGATTGTAATTGAGCATGACATTTTACATACATGTAGGATATTATGTCACGACATATTGTATTACATGGGGATGGGTTGTTATATTTGGAGGAAGAGTGTACTGGTAGGGTTGAACGGGTCACACAAGATGACTGTGGACTTAGACTGATAAGGTTGCACGGGTCGCACAAGACGACTGTGGACCTACTGATGGCTTTAGGCCGATCATATTACTGGTAGCATTGCTGCAATACTGTTTAGTGCCACAACCGGTGCTAATCTTGGTGTGTCTGGCTGGAGTGGGTCGATTTATTCCCCACATAGTGTAACTGGTGGGATGGAGTGGTGTGTAGAGGCTGGATTGGGTAGGATTTCTGATTGCATTACTATATTGATACTAATACTACTACTGTAATCGGCTTAGGCCCAGATTGTTATTGCATACTGTATGATTGACTGTATAATAAGGGATTACACACTAAGTTTTCGTAAACTCACCCTTCTATTTATCTGTACAGGTAATCTCTAGCCATAAATAGATTGGTACCGTGAGGGACTTAGAGGTGGCCACACGACTGCATCTATTTTATATTTGATTCTTATTTACTATTAATTTTTATTTGGGTAATTTTTATGTAATAAGGCCTCTTTTGGATTTTATTTTTAATTTGGTGTTATTACTCTACTTTACAATTGCCAGTATTAGAACTTAGTTTTTAAAAAAGGAATAACCTTTTTTTACAAAACAAACGCAAATAAGCAACTGTTTTAAAAATAAAGCTTCCGCTATAAATGAGATTTTAAAATTTTAATAACATTTTAAAGGAAGTAACTTTCGATAGTAACGCAAGGCTTTAAATCATCTTTTAATGCTCACAAAAAGGTTTTCGATGACAACGAGTTTTACGTTTCACACTGTAGTGTGACACTGCCAGATTCGACCATAACGTCTAAGCCGGGTTTGGGGTGTTACATGCATATTGTATCTGAGATGGGCCAAGGCCCTAAATTATATCTGAGACTGTATCCGAATGGACCAAGGCCCAAACTAAATCTGTAATGGGCTCAGGCCCCAGACTATAATTGATTATTTTCTAATGTGTGTTTGTATGTATGTTATCTGTGGGGATTACACACTGAGTTTACGAAAACTCACCCCTTTTTTTTTCTGTTCAATCTGTACAGGTAATCCCGGAACTTAGGCAGATCAGTGCAGTGGTGGGCTTGACGGTGACCACCACTACTGAACTACTTTATTACAGCTTTTGATTTTATATTATTTTTAGGTATTTATTATTGTAATGTTGGGACTTTAGACTGTCTGGTTTAAATTTTGGATTTTATACTGTTTTTATGGATTTTTAAACTACAACTCAACAAAACACGATTTTTTTAAAAACTAAGATTTTGGTTTTGTAAAATAATTGGTTTCAAAAGCTTTTGCTTAAAAGGCATGTTTTAAGGTAAATCAACTAGTTCACGTTTTTCCAAACTAAATAAAAGCTACTTAACTAGAACGGTTTTAACTTGTCAATCTCGATTTCAAACCTCATTCCATGTGACATCACTAGATTTGGCCATAACGTCTAAGTCGAGCTTGGGGTGTTACATTTTATTTTATTAAAAGTTGAAAAATCAAGTATGGAAAGGGTAACCTTTTGTGTTTGTTCTTGATCTTAGCATGTTTCACAATTTGATCAATTATAATAGATCCTAAATCGAAATAGACCATGGAGGCTACATTATGAACTAAGACCCTCATCTTTCTACATATTAACACGCTACAATGTGAAGAAAGTTGGTTTCTGATAGTAATGTTTTGCAAGTTTGCAAGTTTTAAACTCTTGCCCTTCAAGCCAACCTTTTTCCAATACTACCGATCAAATTCTAGCAAGTTCATCATAATTTGCTTCATAATCTATTTATAATTCTGGATGTTTCAAGAATATGTTAATAAGTAGTTGAGTTAAATTTAAAGTAGTGACCATGAACATATGCCTTCATATCAAACTTTGAATTTTGATCATTGGCAGACTTTTGAAGATTTGAAGAAAACTTCAAAGCAGTTGCCTTAACACAAGGCTTTACAAATGGCATAATGAATCATAGATTCTGAGGGTAAAGAATTCTGTCAATGTCATGTCTCTAAAATCCTCTATAGAATAAACTATAGTTTCTTTGGTTCAGGGGAATAATATATCTCAAAAATGGCCAAACCTATCTTCTTCAATTTCTAGTTGCTTTCTCGACAGTAAAAGGTGTAGTCAGTTTCTTGGTTCTCTTTCTTGTCACTTAAGTGTAAAAGGTATATAGAGGTGTAACTATGACATGTACCCTTAGTGTAGTAACTTTGTCATAAATTACTATGATATTTTGAATTGATTGATAATAAAATTTCTAGATGTTTATTCATTATTCTTTGTATGAATGTCCTCATTAGTTTTGTATGGTAAGCTAATGATTTAAGAAAATATTAGCTCGTTGAATGTCTAAGGTTTAAATAATATTAAGTTGCATCATGAAGATTGTTTTTAATGTAAAAGATAACTTTTATTAGAAGGTAATTTAAATAGTCCATAGTCCATAGAGTCATGATGAGAAAGTGATTCATGTTAGGACTGTAACTTTGTTTAGAATTCTAATTAAGTAGATAGCTTATCTTGGCTATCAAAGAATGATTGACTCCCAAGATAGAGATATAAATGTGATTTGACAATACATTTAAATAAACCTGAGAAGAAAAAAGTCTTAAACCCATTTATATATTAATTATCTTGTGACATTAATTATGTGACTTACCTTAATCTTGAGTAAGTGAATGACTATACGTGTATAACTTGTCTACTTTGATGTATTGATAATCAATGTGTCTCAAAGCAATAAGCAAAACTTTGGTACATTGGGTATATAACTTAAACATGATATAGCTTCACTTATAGATAGTGGAATCATAGTAAATAGTAGCCTTCTAAAGGCATTGTATGTATTATGAAAATGAAACAAGACTATGGATTCTTTTCCTGAGACAAATGGCTTAATCACCATGGGTAAAAGTAATGACCATTTTCATCATAAAAGATACATGAAAACTTTGAGAAAAGTTACCAAACTAGGTGAATAATATAACCTTAAAAGATCATGAATATCCTATAAAGCTCAAACACAAGTGATAAGGTCTTCGGATTAATAATTTTAAATACATGTAGCTTTTGTAATAATATAATTGAGAGTTTAGTCTTGGTACTTCTAGTGATGCGGGCTGCCTAAGATCTAGCATAAGAAACTGCAAAATTAGAATTTAAAATTTAAAAGAAGATAATAAAATCGAAAAGAAAAGAAAATAAAAAAGAGAATTGGATCATTGAATTAAGTTTATTTGGCCAATATGGATTTTAAAGATGTTGAATTCGACTAAGATTGCAATGAACATTAATTGAGTCTAAAATATAAATATAATAACTAAACAAAGTCAAATTTAAAATAATAAAGTAAATAAGATAAAAAAAAAGTTAATAAAAAAGAGAAGGATAGAATAGCCCTATGGAACCTTTGGTAACTTGTATCCAAAAAGGTCAATGATTTAACTATTAGAATACCAGAATGTCCCGTGGCACAACAAACAAATATATTATGGCAATCACAAACCATGGATCTATAATAGCCCGTTTTTGATCAAATCGGAACAGTGGTTTCAGAACCACAAATTTGAAGTTAAAATATTTATTTTATTCTTATTTTAATGTTCACAGTATTATAGAATAATTGTGTGAGAATTTCGTTAAGAAATTTTACTGTTTGAATGCTTAATTTGATAAAAAGGACTAAATCGCGTAAGGTGGAAAACTTGTGTTTTATTAGTTAGAAGTGTCTAATAGCTATGAAATGTTTAAGTGGAGGTCCTCATGAAGTAATCAGACCATTATTAATATGAGTGGACATTTATGGACATTGGTTGTGAATTATAAAGTTTAATTTTAAAGGTTGATTTTGGTATTTAGTAATTAAAGTTAAAATAAGTAAAATAAAAAAAAATTTAACCCATTATCATCATCTTCCACTAAAAAACCAAATAAGAACAGCCATTAAAGAGAGCTTGAAGGTTCAGCCATAATCCTTGCTTGCATGTAATTTCATTTTTGTCTCGTTTTTAGTAATTTTTATGTTTTTGAGCTTGTTGTAGCTAAGTCTAGCTAGCTCAAGGACTAATTTGAGAAACTGTTAAAGTATTTGAGTTTTACCATTGTTGAAAACGCATGAGTTCTAGTGTTTGATGGATGAAAATGAAAGTTTAGTGAAAGTTATACAAGTTTTGTTATGTGATTTTTAGTGAAATTGCAAATTATGGATTAAATTGAGAAATGTGTAAGACCCATGGTTAAAAGTGTGAACAAATGAAAAATATGGGCTACTATGGGACTATATAGAATTTGGCTAGCATGGGTTGGTATGAAATTGTATATTTGGTTATATGGCATGTATAGGAGCAATGGAGTTTGCCATTTAAATTGGCTTGTAAATGGTAAAAGCTTGATTATGTGTATAGCCATGTGACTTGGCTTATTTTGGTATGATTTGGTGATATGTTTATAGTGTGCAAATGGTCATTTTAATATGTGGTTGATCTGAGATTGATATGCTTGTGATTTGAGGCTAGATAATGCATAAATAAAAGTAACCAAATTGATAAATTGAGAATGGAAATTTGGTATGAAATTGAATGGCATATTGTGGTATTTGTGTGCCTTGTACTTGTTGGTGTTGAAATAGCATGAAATAGACTTTGTTTAGATGAGTTTGGAATGCCATTTGAAGTTGTGAATATGTGCCTTTTTCGTTGGTGTAGGTGAATGTAAGATTGGGTGAGAAATGTGGCTAAAAACATAGCCTATTTTCGTCCACACGGGCAGAGACACGGGCGTGTGTCCCCTGCAGTATGTAATAGAGGCAAGTCAGTAAGTTACACAGTCTTGGCACATAGTCGCATGGTTGGCCATGTGATACAAGTCAGACTGTTGCATGATGTAGGACACGATCTAGGACACAGCCATGTTATCCTATTTTGAAGGTCCACACGGCCTGTGACATGGGCGTGTCTTTTGGCCGTGTGAGACACACGGCCTGGCGACACGGGCATGAGTCCCCTGTATATGAAAAATTTTCTAAGTTTTCTAAAAAATTTCCTGAGTTATCGATTTAGTCCTGAACCATTTCTAAGGCATGATTTGGGTCTCTTAGGCTCGTATTAGGGACCTTATGAATATAATTGAATGCTTATCCATTGAAATGTGCAATGAATGAGAAATGTTTAATGTATTATATATGTCTAGTAATACTTCGTAACTCTATTCCGACGACGGATACGGGTTAGGGGTGTTACATTTGTTGGTATCAGAGTTACGGTTTAGTCGATTCTAGGAGTTACTTAACGTATGTGAGTCTAGCTATGCATGCCACATTTAACATGTGATAGTGTGATATCTCTTGATAGTTTCTGAATTGTGTTTCATATAGTAAATGGATTCCAATCATGTTGACTCTATTGATGTAGAAAGTAATGTGCCAGCCTCCGTTCACGGAGCCGCGCCTTTTGAACCGAGACCTGTGTCTGAGGGTCGTGGAGGAGAGGCCAAAAAAGTCTTCTTATAGATGATGAATGAATGGTTTTCTGAGTTTGTCCACACAAGTCTTGCTACTTAACAACCTCCACCCTCACTTATTCCTCAACCGATCCTTGTAACTTCTCAAGGTATGGAACCTATACATGTAAATAAGCCACCAGTGGATAAAATCCAAAAATATGGGGCTGAAGAATTCAGAACTATAGTTGACGATGATGTAGAGAGAGCTGAGTTTTGGCTTGAGAATACCATCTGAGTGTTTGATGAACTATTTTATACACCAACTGAATGTGTTAAATGTGTCGTATCCTTTTGAAAGATGTTGCATACCAATGGTGGAATGCACTAATATCTATGGTACCGAGAGAAAGAGTCACGTGGGATTCTTTCAAACTGAATTCAAAAAGAAATACATCAGTTAATGGTTTATCGATCAAAAGTGCAAATAATTTTTGGAGTTGAAACAGGGTCATATGACCGTATCAGAATATGAGAGAAAGTTTGTTAGACTCAGTAAATATGCTCGAGAATGTGTCTCCACTGAAGAGATTATGTGCAAATGGTTTGAAGATGGGTTAAATGAAGATATTAAACTTTTAGTAGGGATTCTTGAATTGAAAGAGTTTGCTGTATTAGTTGATCAAGCTTGCAAAGCCGAAGAGCTTAGTCGAGAAAAGAGAAAAGCCAATTTTGAGGCTAGAGATTCAAGAAAGAGATTGACGGAAAATTCTCATCAGTCTGCATCTAAGAAATTCAAAGAACAGCACTACCATTCTACTATTTCTATGGGGTATTCTAATCGAGATAGAGATACAAGATACTTTACTCCTAAATCTGAGGCTACATTGTAGCTAGTGCGGGTAGTGCTAGAAATGTTAGACCCGAGTGCAAACACTACAATAAACCACACTATGGTGAATGTAGAGTGAAGAGCGGAGCATGTTTTAGATGTGGATTTCTTGATCATTACCTTAGAGATTACCTAGAGAAGTCTGTGAATGAAAAAGCTCAATCGACAAAACCGGGTAATACAGCTGCTTGAGGGAGACTATCTCAAAACACTGGAAGTACGAGTGGTAACCGTGATGTTATAGAGATTTTACAGTGAGTTATGAGGCACGAGCCCCATTCGGAGCTTATACCATTCATGCACATGAAGATGCATCGTCACCAGATGTTATTACCAGTACTTTTTCTCTTTATGACACATATGTAGTTACATTGATTGATCCTGGATCGACTCATTCATATGTCTGCATGAATTAATGTCTAGTAAGAGTTTGCCTCTAGGGTCTACCGAATTTGTGATTAAAGTATCGAATCCCTTAGGCAAATATGTTCTTGTTGATAAAGTTTGCAAGAATTGTCCATTGATGACTCGGGGTTTCTATTTTTTGGTTGACTTGATGCTTTTACTGTTTGATGAAATCAATATGATTTTAGGAATGGATTGGTTGACTTTATGGATTGGTTGACTTTATGTAACACCCCAATCCTGGCTTAGACGTTATGGCCGAATCTGGCGGTGTCACATTGAAATGTTTAGCATAAAATTTTTCGTAGTTGAAATCCTCAAATTTAGTTAATCATTTTTTTATTAAACGACAAAATAGGTTGTTCATTTTCAAAGCATGCATCGTTAAAATTTATTCACTTTTAAAAGGTTATTAACTTTCAAAAATCTCATTTCTTCCAAAAGCTTTTTAATTTTGCATTACGGAAACACGGTGTTACGAAATTAGTTATCTTTTGAAAACCACTTTTTAGGAAACCCGTCTTAACTTAAACTAACAACGTGTCAAGCAAGTAAAACCCAAATAAAAATTTAAAACCATTAAAGGCCTTATTACATAACAAAAGCCCAAATGAAACTGCTTATAATCCAAAAGTTATTATGACACCTGAATGGATGTGTGGCCACCATCGAGCTCATTGCAACACCAAACCGTTTAACGTTGGGGATTACCTGTATAGTTAAACAATAGTGTGAGTTTATGAAAACTCAGTGTGTAATCCTCCTAATATGAAAAACAGTCAGTCAAATATACAGAATACAGAAGCAGTCTGGGCCTGAGCCCATTATAGCAGACAATATCAGATGGGCCTTAGCCAATTTCAGTAGCAGAATCAGAAGCAGAACATATGTGGGCTTAAGCCTAATAGAGTGTCAGTTCAGAACAATAATGCAATTGCAACACCCCAAATTTTGGGTCAAGAATTTTTTGGCCTTGAGTTTGGGATCGGTTAGAAGGCGACTTAAATAATTTAAATGTGTTTAAAAATTTTGCAATTGCATACTTAGTTTAATATTAAAGTGATTTAGGAAGGGTTGGTAGTGTGGGAAAAGTCTTGGGCTTGATCTAGGGCCTTAGCAAAATTTTTAGTTTTTTTTCTAAAAGGCCCTAGGCATTAGGTTGAAGGCTTATTAATAAAGTCTGGTAAAACATGACACAAGGAACATGCCTGGCCTAGTGGTAGAAGGCGTTAGGAATAGGCAAGAGGTTCTAGGTTCAAGCTATGGCCTGTGCAGAATTTTAATTGTTTTTTTTTTTAAACTTGGAAGGCTGCAGGAAGGCTTAATAAATAATGGGATAAAAACGTGACACAAGATAAGGTGTAGTCTAGTGACAAGGAACGTGTAGCGTAGCCTAGAGGGTAAAGGTTTGAATCTGGTTAGCAGCAATGTTTCTAGATTTTTTTTTTGAATAACCTAGTTGCGCATTAATAGGCTTTAAAAGGAGTTGAGGATGGAATATGTCACAAGGAGCAACTGGGGTGCAGTGGGCGAGAAGCGTGCTAAGGGATCTGAGAGGGTGCAGGTTCAAACCCTAGGGCAGGCAAAGTTTTGATTTTTACTCTTAAATAACCGTGGCTTAAGCAAGTAAGTCTTATAATTAATTGTGACCTAAATATAGCACAAGATGGGTTGTAGTGCAGTGGCCAGCAGTGTGTATGGAAGTTGGAGGGCTGGAGTTCAAGCGGTCGCGTGCGCAAATGGGAGATTTATTTTGCTACTGTGCAAGGAAGGAATTGGTGTTTGAATGGAACACCATTACTATTCGATGGAAGGGATTTGAAGTGATCCAATCAGTGGAGAGTTTCAGGTGAGGATATGGATGAGGATTGGCATGGGTTTGAAAGAGATAAGATTGGAGAAATTAAAGGGAATTTAAAATTGATGCTGAAGTGGAACCGAATGGGGGAGTAAAAAACGCTTAGTCGGTCTCCATTATCTAGTGCCGAAATAGTGTGGAAAAAATTGGGTTCTCTTTTGGCATTCTCATTGAATTTTCTTCTCTTTTTATTTTACTTTTTCCATACCCTCTAAAGCCGAACTCAACCCTTTTTCCTTTTACAAACATTTATTTGTTTTCTTTTCTCACACTATTTCCTTATTTGCCAAATTCAAGAATAGTTCTTCCGTTTGGGCTTTATTCCTTGCCAATCAATTACTCCCTATCCTTCCAATATGGTTTTAGTTCTTAGATTCATTTATTGGGTGATTCGACTTCTTGATTGGCAAAACGGTCTTGTATTGCCTCTAGAATATCAGATCTGCAGTTCTCCTGAGGGTGTTCATTCTAGTTGTTAGCCGATGGTAGGGTAAGTGATTATGTACTTGCTAATTGAGATTATTAGATGATAATGGATGATGGTGATAGTGATTCGTTTTCTTTGGTTATTTTGTTAATGTCTATTGTATTTTTAGATGGAAAAAGGGAACTCTAGTGGTAAAGAGATGGCGAAGGTGACGACAGGGTTTGAGCATGTAACCACCATGCCCAAGTTTAAGCAACGTAAGGTGTCAGTAGTTCAGGACTTTTCGTATGGATGTGGAAGGGGGGCTACAACGGACCTCGGATTACATAGGCAAATTGCAGTCAATCAAGGCAAGTATAGTTTGTCCTTCAGTAAGTGAGTGTAATAGAATTATTTTATATTAATGGGTAGTGACTAATGAAGAATAATATTTGAATATAGGTTCTCGCGATTATGATTACTTAGTACTCTATGTGGTCAGGTGTGTACTTCTAACCCTTGTTTGATAGTTGATATAGAGCCAAAGGTGTGTACATACACCGCACACACGACAAAACGGCAAAAGTCAAAATCCTGAAAAGCCAGAATGCCGAAAATCTGAAAAGTTGAAAGGTTGGCATCGGCAACCACACGAGCGTGTGAACACTCATGTGGAGACACCGATACAACGATAATGGATAATGGCTCTGTAGGCAATTCCATGGACTTAGCCATCGCTTGGCTAATTGGGCCGAAATGGGCCAAATGGGCCCGTAAGCCCATCGTGAGTAAAATTGACGGCTAGTAGGATTTGACGAGCCAGTTAGGCTAATTACGTGGTTCTTGGTAGAATTGGGCCTAATGGGCCAAATAAGTGTTTAGGCCCTATTTGGGCTATGAAATGGACTTTTGAGCCCTAACGAACTAGCAACCCTAATGGAATTGGCTTAAAATGCATTGAATAATGGGAAAGTGTTAATGGGCCATTTTATGTACTTAAGCCCACGATATGATTGATATGTCAAAGTGAAAAATGAGTAAAATGCCCTAAAGGCATAAATGACTAAAATACCCCTATGTGCTAAATATGTGAAACTGTATATTTGTTGCATTCATACAATGTATGTTGCATTTGGGTGGAATTATGATATGAAGGAAGATATATGAAAGTCGCATGGTTGCTTGACGACCATGGATCCACCGACGGCTTTAAAAGCATATTATATGTTTAGCAGCTCTGCTACAACGATTGAGTTAGTGCCGCAACTGGTGCTACCACTGGAGTGTAGGGATGGGTGGGTTGATATTTATATCCCCACAGGAGTGTAAGGTTAAAAGGGAAAATGGAGTGCAGGGTTGGATTGGGATGGGAACATTGCATACATACGACATTGATGTGATACAGGCTCAGTCCCAACTGAGGCCACTATGGGTTAAGGCCCAAAAGTCATCGCTATTGTTAGGGCTTAGGCCCAATTTTTTTGATTGTATGCTACTTTGTTTGCCAAGGGTCCCACACATTGAGTTTTCATAAACTCACTCCCTCCTTTAATTTTATTTTAGGTAACCCACAGTAGGCAGCTCGACGTAGGAGAGGACTCGGAGGTGGCTACATTGCAAGTTGATTAGTGATTCAGTAGTTTCATTTATTTTATCTTTAATTATTTTTATTGGGTTGTAATAAGGCCTTTTATCTCGGGTATGATTTTATATTTGGTTTTATTATTATAACTGATAGATTTCTAAAATTAAACATGTTTTCTAAATCAATATAAATATCTGAACGTTTTCCTAAAACATGAGCTTCTGTCGTATTTAACAAAAAAAAACTGAACAATATATGCAAACTCGGGTTTTTAACTAACAAAATCAAAGCTTTTTTTCAAACTCACTTGAACTTTTAATTCAAAGGGATTCATTTTAAACTAAAATATTTTTCAAACGAAGTTGTTTTGAATATAAACCCTTATTTGAACCACGAGCGGACAATTATCTCAAGGTCTTCCTACGTATTCAATTTATACGGGTCACCCTTCCATGTGACACCACCAGGTTCGGCCATAACGTCTGGTCTGGGTTTGGGGTGTTACAGTAATAGTGCAACCTACCCCAATCCAACCAACACACTACTCCGTACTGCCACCCACCCAGGCAGCACACCAATATCGTAGCAAGGCTTCCAGACAATAGAATCGTAGCTTAGCTGCCCGTAATTAGAATCACATTATAGCTGCCAGTAAGTTAAGTGGCTTTAAGCCATCAATACAACCTACTTTCGGTACAATGAACGGAACTAAGCCATCAATAATATGCATGGCACAAAACCATTGGTAAAACAGACAACACTAAGCCATCGATAATATGCATGGCAGAAAGCCATAGGCAAAATGGACAGCACTAAGCCATCGATAATATGCATGGCACCAAGACATCGGTAAAATGGACAACACTAAGCCATCGATAATATACGTGGCACAAAGCCCTCGGTAGAATGGACAGCACTAAGCCATCGGTAATATGCATGGCACCAAGCCATCGGTAAAATGAACGATACTAAGCCATCGATAGTATGAATGGCACAATGCCATCGGTTGGTACACAGTCATCTCATGCGACCCGTACGACCTTAATAGAATAGTACAAATATACGACTTTAAGCCTTTGGTGGGTCCACAGTTGTCTCATTCGACCCTAACAGATCAGTACTTCCTCCATAACAATAACCCAATCCATGCAGCATATTGTGCACGTATGCAAAACACATAAATATCACATAACATACTCAATCAATCAAACATCATATAAGACATAACATTCATTCTACCCTACAGGTGTATTACGGTCCTTTTACCCTTCGAGGGTAATTCAGTCATTTTACCCCTAGGGGTAATTTAGTCATTTTCATCAGAATGGGTCTAGACTCACCTACCGAACCATCAGCAGGTCAATAGTCACCTTGATCAACTTATGTAACCCCGACATGCAAATCAATGGATATGGGCCCAAGGCCCATTATTCGGCCCAAGTGGGCCCACATACTGGGGTGGCCCATTTAGCCTAGATTAAGCCACGGCCATGCGAACTACATAACACAGTACAATCTTTACCATATAACGTAGACATTATCCGTGTGGGGCTCATGAGCCCATTGGGCCCATACAGCCCATTCGTCCCATAATGGCCTAAGCCTATGAGAAAGCTAATGGCGGCCTCTATAGTCTTACGCCCACATTCGTGGGCTCGGTTTCAGCACACGAGCATTCCCATGCTCATGTGACCTCAAAGCCCAACCTTTCGGCTTTTCAACTTTTCAACTTTTCAGCTTTCGTTGATCTACAGTTTAAACAGTGTTAGTATACACACCTTCAGCTTTTCAGCCGATCAGTAGATACAGGGTAATGCTACACACACCTTGTTTACAATACGTGTAATAGTCCGCAAGCACCACCACCCTTAATCGAACAAAGGAGATCCCTGCCCACTTGTCACCAATCAACAGCCTTGCACATGCCGTTTAAAACCTAGACATCATTCAAATATAGGCTAAGTACCCTATCTATAATAATACAATAGCATTACACCTATTTAATTTACCCACTTCAACCAAAGCGACTCAGAAGATTCGATCAATAAAATATCAGGGTGGATACTCGCTCATAACCCCGCGAGAGTGAAAATACTTACTTGAACGAATAGCAAGGAAGAAGTGCAACTACTATCATAGGACAAAGAGCCCCAAAATCGAAGCACTAACCTCTCCCCCACTTTGGCACAAGAGAAGAGGAAAAGAATCAGTCCCATAGTTTAAAGAGTAGTAAATAGAAAGAAAGAGATTCGACCATGAAAGGAGTATGAGAGAGCGTTAACTTACCTCTAAAAAAATGACAAGATGAAATCGACACAGATTTAATCCTCCAAACCGAAAAGAAAGAGCCAAGATTAAAGGTGATATTCGGCTAAAACAAGAAGAGAAAAGTTGAGAGGGAGAGATAAGAGAGGAAAATCAACTGAGAGAGTAGAATAGGGAAAGATTCGGTCAAGATTATGGATGGAGAGGTCGGCACTAAAGGAGGGCAGAATTAACTTGAACAGAAGAAAACCTTGAATGGTAACGGCAGCTCAGCTAGAAAGTAAAGAGAAAAGAAATAAAAAATAATGCAAATCAGACAGTTGCCTATTCGGCCAAGGCAAGTAAACGAAGTCAAATTGGTCAAAAACAAGTGCAATAAAGCGTAAAGGAACCTCACTCCCCGAAAGCAAAAAGAAGCTGAAAAGCAATCAAGAGCAAAATGGCAAAAGCATACACCAAATGACCCTTAAATTCCCCCAAAATCGAACCCAAGCATTCCTTAGAGTTCCATTCAACTACAAGAATGCCTCTCCCCTCAATTCAAACCTCCTTGATTTTTTCAACCATTTTCTCCTCCATATCCATACCAACCACTCCACATCCCTTGATTTTCTCCATGAATAATTCAAAGTCCCCCTTGCAAAGTTTCAGTTGATTTTTGCTTCTCACATGGCAGGAATAGCCAAATAAATACCTCTTTGAGCAAGGTGTGACTCGAAGACAAGCCCCTATGAAAACACTGACATGGCATTTTATTTTATTCTCAACAATTTAAAAGCTTACAAGCCAAAGTCAGAGTTCACTTAAATAAGTAAACAAAAATTCTGCACACGCCAAGACTTGAACCTTAGACCTTACAGTTACACATCACGCCTCTTTGCCACCAGACCACAAACTCTCTTGTGTTATACTTTAACCACAATTATTTATAAGTCTATTGGCCCAAAAGTTTAGGGTTTTACTCAATAAAAACAAAATTTTTGCTAAAGCTTAAGTTTGAACCCAGGACTTCTCGAACACTTCTCAAGGCCCTAACCACTGAAGCAAACATTTAATTGTGTCATTTCCTTGCATAATTAAATACTTATGTGCAGCCTTACAAATGCGCTCATGCTCAAGACCTTTTGTTCTAGGCCTAAAATTCGGGGCGTTACAATTCACTCCTCCTTAAAGAAATTTTGTCCTCGAAATTTCCAACTATCAAAACAATCGCACAATACTGGCTACACCACTACGCTCGGCTGCGTACTCTTATTTAAAATTATGCATATGGCCCGATGATGAGGGCCCAACTCGAGTATCTCTACGTTCTCCACCACGGTCTCTTGTACCTTGTCCATGTGTTCCTCTTGTGCTCATTGTCTATTTGTGTTTTATCTCGTATTAACATATATTTTTGTGGAAACTATTATCAGTACTTCAGAGTTTTGTTTTCGCAGATCGAGGTCTTACTACAATTTCAGTTTCCTACAGTTTTCGGTTTACTCTAACTAGAGTATCTCAGTACAATCTAATATTTAAAGTTATCTCAGTATTTTTAAACTGACAATAGAATTAAAAAAATCTTACTGGTTCGACGCTGGAGACTCGGTGTGCCACACAATACAATCCTACAAAACTCTTCAAATAATTTAAAAGCAAGTTTTTAAAACCCATTCCACGGTCGAGTTTTACAACCTGGCTCTGATACCACTAAATGTAACACCCCAACCCAGCCTAGACGTTATAATCGAATCTGGTGGTGTCACATTGAAGTGTTTAGTGTAAAATTTCTCGTCGTTGAAATCCTCAAATTCAGTTAATCATTTTTTTATTAAATGGCAAAATAGGTTGTTCATTTTCAAAGCGTGCATCGTTAAAAGTTATTCACTTTTAAAACATTATTAACTTTCAAAAATCTCATTTCTTGCGGAAGCTTTTTAATTTTGTGTTGTGGAAACACGGTGTTTCGAAATCAATTATCTTTTGAAAACTTCTTTTTAGGAAACCCGTCTTAACTTAAACTAACATCATGTCAAGCAAGTAAAACCCAAATAAAAATTTAAAACTAATTAAAGGCCTTATTACATAACAAAAGCCCAAATGAAACTACTTATAATCCAAAAGCTGTTATGACACCCGAACGGATGTGTGGCCACCATCGAGCTCCTCGCAGCCCCAAATTACCTAACGTTGGGGATTACCTGTACAGTTAAACAATGGGGTGAGTTTACAAAAACTCAGTGTGTAATCCCCTAATATGAAAAACAGTCAGTCAAATATAGGAAATACAGAAACAGTCTGGGCCTGAGCCCATTATAGCAGACAATATCAGATGGGCCTTAGCCCATTTCAGTAGCAGAATCAAAAGTAGAACATATGTGGGCTTAAGCCCAATACAGTATCAGCTCAGAATAATAATGCAATAGTGCAACCTACCCCAATCTAGCCAACACCACTTCGTACCGCCAACACACCATGTGGGGATAAAATCAACCCACCCAGCCAGCACACCAATATCGCAGCAAGGCTGCCAACAACAGAATTGCAGCTTAGCTGCTCATAATCAGAATCGCAACAAAACTGCCAGTAAGATAAGTGGCTTTAAGCTATCAATACAACCTACTTTTGATAAAATGAACGGCACTAAGCCATAGATAATATGCGTGGCACCAAGCCATCGATAAAATGGACAGCACTAAGCCATCGATAATATGCTTGGCACAAAGCCATTGGTAAAATGGACAGCACTAAGCCATCGATAATATGCATGGCACCAAGCCATTAGTAAAATGGATAGTACTAAGCCATCGATAATACACGTGGCACAAAGCCCTCGATAGAATGGACAGCACTAAGCCATCGATAATATACATGGCACTAAGCCATCAGTAAAATGAATGGCACTAAGCCATCGATAGTATGAACGGCATAAAGCCATCGGTCGATCCACAGTCATCTCGTGCAACACGTGTGACCCTAACAGATTAGTACGAATATACAGCTTTAAGCCTTCGGTGGGTTCACAGTCGTCTCGTGTGACCTGTACGACCCTAACAGATCAATACTTCCTCCATAACAATAAGCCAACCCATGCAGCATGTGGTGCACGTATGCAAAACACATAAATATCACATAACATACTCAATCAATCAAACATCATATAAGGCATAACAGTCATTCTACCCTACAGCAGTATTACGGTTCTTTTACCCTTCGAGGGTAACTCGGTCATTTTACCCCCAAGGGGTAATTCGGTCATTTTTATCAGAATGGGCCTAGACTCACCTACCAGCCCATCAGAAGGTGAACAGTCGCCTTGAGCGACTTATGTAACCTCGATATGCAAATTAGTGCATATCGCCCTAAGGCCCATTTTTCGGCCCAAGTGGGCCCACATGCTCGTGTGGGCCGTTTAGCCCATATTAAGCCACGGCTATGCGAACTACATAACCTAGTCAAATCTTTACCACATAACATAGACATTATTTGTGTGGGGCCCACGAGCCTATTGGGCCCATTAGGCCTGATAAATCGTAAATTATACATATTTATACCTCATGCTTAGCCTAAATTCTGGATGAATTATCATTGAATTTGTGGAATTTGGTGCTCCTAATCCTTTTATTTCATGTTTTATACTTAGGTGAGCATATGGAAGAGAAAAGAGCAAGGAACAGGCCAAAATTGGGCAAATTAGGCCCAAACCAATAATCAACACGGCCTGGAAGTTCGCCACACTGCCGTGCCACATTAACAGGCTCAAACACAGCCTTCACATCGATTCACATGGGCGTGGCACACGAGCGTGTCCCTGTCGAGAGGAAGTTCAATTTCACTCAGAAAAGGTTACTTAAGGGCTAAGAAAGACATTCTAAACTCTATATAAAGACCCTAGAAGGCAACTACAAAGGTACACATTATTCCCACCAAGACGGGAAGTTAAAGGTAGGGAATTACTCGAAGGAAAGCCGATTGATCCATCTCAGAAGCCAGGATCTATCTCAAGACAGAGGAACTCCCTTCTATCCTTTCAAGAGTTTTGAGTTTTCTTATGTTTTGTTATTTTATTTATTCTGAGATGTTTCTTTTTACAATTATGAACTAAAATCCCAAATATCTAAGGGGGATGAAACCTAAGATAGATCTTGTTATTGTTATCTGAACTGTGTGATAAATATTTGATTTGTTCTTAATTATGTTTTTAACTCTTAAATTGATATTTCCGGGATATTGATTTAAGTCGAATGTGCTTATGTAGAGGAGCAAAAGTCCCTGCATAAGAGTAAATCCAACACAATTAAGCGCAGTTGATCACAATCCAAGACATAAGATGATGAAAATCTGCCAGATTAGAGTCAAATCTAATATGGGGAGCCATAAATCGAGTTAATGTAAGACTAGGGGTTTTACTTAGAAAGAGATTTCAATGAATCAACCTAAGATTAGTTGTTCTTATCCTCGACAAAGGTATTAATATAATTTAGGGATCTCTACGGATCAAATCAAATGAAGAAATCATCTGGTTCAGAGTTAGATAACAAGTGAAGTCTAGGTGGATTATTCCTTAGTTATTGCCCTCATCAATCAGTTTTCCCGAAAGCAATCTCCCAATTTACTCTTTGTCGTTTCTTTAGTTTAGTTAGAATAGTTTACAACCAAACCCCTTTTATTTTTAGGCTAGATAGTTGGAAGAAAGTCATTACTAGTACTCATAGTTCCCTGGATTCGATATTCCATCTTGCCACTGACTATACTACTATTCAATAGGTGCACTTGCCTTTTATAATTTTATTACTTAATTTCCAGGTACGATTAGATTTTATTACTTCATCACAATCATCGGGATCAAGTTTTTGGTACCGTTGCCAGGGAACTAAGATATTAGGAACACTCGATTTTTATTACTTTAGCCATTACTATTTTTATTTATTTTTTATTTTTATATTTAGTTTTTATTTACTTAAATTTTTTTTTCCTTCTAGGTATCTCTAGTTTATGACTAGAAGAAACCCAAGAGGACCTTTACTATTTGATAACAATTTAGAAGCTATAGTTCGTAGAACTCACAGAGAAATAAGAAAAAGCCTGCGATTCCTAGAACAAAGACAAGAAGAAGAACCTGAACCTACTGAAGAGATTGAAGCAAATCAAGATAATCAGCTACCCCCTGTAGTAGCCGCAAATCCTGTTGAGCAGAATCCTATTCCTCATACTATGTATGATTATGCTAAACCTAATTTGGCTGGTACTGAATCTAGTATTGTTAGGCCTACTATTGCTGCAAATAATTTTGAACTGAAACCTAACACTATTCAGATGATACAACAGTTTGTTCAGTTTGATGGTTTGTAGGGTAAGGATCCTAATGCTCATTTAGCCAATTTCTTGGAATTCTGTGACACATTTAAAATAAATGGCGTTTTTGATGATGCCATTCGTCTTCGGCTATTCCCATTCTCCTTGAGAAACAAAGCCAAATAATGGTTGAATTCTCTACCACAAGGGTCTATCACTACATGGGAACAAATGACCGAGAAGTTTTTACTTAAGTATTTTCTGCCGGCTAAAGCAGCTAAGTTAAGGAATGATATTTCTTCTTTTGTGAAGATGGATTTAGAGACACTCTACGATGCATGGGAGAGATACAAAGAGCTTTTGAAAAGGTGCCCTCACCATAGATTACCTCTATTGCTACAAGTTCAAACCTTCTACAACGGTTTGAATCCCTCAACAAGACAGATGATCGATGCAGCTGCTGGTGGAGCAATTAATAATAAAACACCAGAAGTAGCTTATGAGTTTATAGAAAAGATGTCACTGAATAACTATCATTGGCAAGTCATGAGAACAAAGCCACAAAAAGCTGCAGGAGTTTTCAATATTGATGCAGTCACTATGCTTTCTAATCAAGTAGAACTCTTAAATAAAAAGATTAATAACTTTGTTGGTTTTACACAGGTACATCCAGTGATACAGTGTGATGCAACCATGAACAATCTCGATTACTCCTTCTCTGGACATGGCATGGAAACCGAGCAAGCCAACTATATGGGTAATAATTCTAGATCTCAAAATAACCCTTATAGTAATACTTACAATGCAGGTTGGAGGAACCACCCCAATTTTTCATGGGGAGGACAAGGAAATCAAAGACAACCACCTCCTTCGGGATTTCAACAACAACCTTACCCGTAAGAGAAAAAGCCAAACCTTGAAGAGATGCTCACAAAATTTATCTCCGTGTCAAAAACCCATTTCCAGAACATCGAAATGACACTAAAGAACCAGCAAGCATCTATTCAAGGACTCGAAACTCAAATAGGCCAGCTCACTAAGCTAATTTATGAATGACCGCAAGATGGGTTACCAAGCAACACTAAGACTAACCCTAAGGAGCAACTCAACGTCGTGGATACAATAGATGGAGGGTTAGCCAAAACCAACCCAGAGCCAGGTAAGGAGATTGTGGTAAGTAAAGGTAAAGATGAGGTAAGTAACAAAGAACCAGTAATTGTCAAAGAGTATAAGCCTCGTATCCTATATCCTAATGCGTTAAAGAAAGATCGCACAGATGAACAATTCGGTAAGTTTCTCAAACTCTTAAAGAAATTACATATTAACTTACCATTTATTGAAGCTTTTTCAAAGATGCCAAACACCGTTAAAGATCGCACTGATGAATAAATGAAAGCTAGATGCGACATCTCATTCGGAATTGAATACAGTGTTGTCAGCTATTTTACAGAATAAGTTGCCCAACAAACTAAAAGATTCAGGGAGTTTTACAATTCCTTTTTTACTTTATAGTTTAGATGTCAAAAATGCTTTAGCTGACTTAGAGGCTAGTATTAATGTAATGCCTTATAAACTGTTTAAATAACTAGGTCTTGGGAAACCTAAACAAACTAAGATGAGCGTCCAATTGGCTGATAAAACCATTAGGTTTCCAAAGGGTATAATTGAAGATGTGCTTGTCAAAATTGATAAATTTATATTTCTAGTGACTTTGTTGTTCTAGACATTGATGAGGATAGCACTGAACCCTTAATTCTAGGGCGTCCCTTTTTAGCAACTACTAGAACAATAATTGACGTAGAAACAAGCGAGCTTACACTTCGTATAGGGGATGACAAAGTTACTTTACAAGCTCGTACTCTAATAAGTCTATTGATAATAAAGATAATATTACGAGTCCTTGTAATAAGAATAATCTCACCATCCAACCTTCTTTACAGGATACACTTCACATAAGGGCGACCCAACTACAGACAAGTCCATCCAAGGGAAACATACATGAAAAACGAATGCTTCAGATTGAGGAGCTAGATGAGTGGCTGAACTATCAAGAAAAGCCCAAAATATTCCACACCAACCTAGAGCATCACCAAGACGATCCTAAGGTAAAAACAAACCAAATCAAGGTAGGGGATAAGGTAATCTTAAGGGATGACAATCCTCGAATCTTAAATTCAAAAGAACATACAAGTGACACACCTTACTTCACGGTAATGAAAATCTTTCCCTATGGGATAGTCGAGATAACATATGAGTCACTTGGCCCTTTCAAGGTAAATCATACTCGACTCAAACCTTATGTTGATAATGAAATTGAAAGCAGGATAGAAGAGTTTCAACTCTTCAAACCACCGTGACCATGAAAGCTTGAGGAAAGTCGAGCTTAGACTATAAACAAGCGCTTCTCGGGAGGCAACCTGAGCACTGACATAGTAAATTCTTTTATTTAGGCTCTCTAATACATCAACTAACCCTTTTAATGCAAACTTTTTGAGCCACACGGCCATGCCCACGGGCGTGCCTAAGGCTGTGTGGACACCAAGAGCAAAGACACGACTGTGCGACATGGCCGTTTATGAGCAGGGTAAGATTTCCCTAACACACAGGCTACAATAATTAGCCACAGCTGTACGAGGTGGCCGTGGCCAATCCTGATGAATCAACACGGGCGGGCGCCACGGCTGTGGGGCCAAATCCCTATTATTTAAATTTTAAATTTAATTTCAATTTTCTTTACTTTATATTCCCTTTTTCCCCTTATTTTTAAATTCTTATCGAGTAATACTTGAATTTTACACATAGTTGTACTTATTCTCTTCAGTCACCCAGAATCACGAACTTTAAGTAGTCATTTCTCCAAATCTTCACACCTCCAACTCAAGGAATTCATCCAAATATTCAGGGAATTTTACTTCTCTCCCTATCTTATGATTTTATGCTTCTATTGCTACTAATGTATCTTTGTACATTGACGGTAATGTACGTCTTAAGTGTGGGGGGGAATTCACTTTTAGTCGTTGCATTCTCTTCAAATCCCTGAATTTCATACCACTAACTTTTTGCATTGTTCTCAAATTTCGAATTCTCTGCATTATTCTCAATCCCCTATTAAGGTGAATTCTGATTGATTTATGATTTTTATTGATATGCTGAGAATTAAGACATAGGTACTTATGCTTTGATTATTCAAACTTCAAGACATTAGCGAATCAAGCATGATAAGTTGAAATTTTTGAGAATTTAAATTTTTCTAGGTTATTTTCCCTAATTTTAAGTATTATCTTGAGATTTAAAATTCGCAGAATTGACATCAAAAGCCATAATTCTGGTGAGACTTTTGAGCCTTTTGAGCATACATTCTTTAGTGCTCACTTTTATTGTTGCTTTGAGTGAGTCAATACTGATCTGTTATTCTAAAACTTGCTTCTATTATACATGTCGAGACCACATCATTGATTTGATATACCGAAATGATAAAGGCACCTTTGTTTAACCCACTTACTCTATAAAAACCTACCTCCATAAATTAACCCCTAGTGAACCCCATTGAGCCTAACAACCTATTCTTTGACTGACCTTTAATATTAATCTATAACCCATTTTGTAATATCCCGAATTAGGGCCTAATCGGAATAGTGATTTTGTGACCACAAATCCGAGGTAGAAATAATTATTTTATAATTATTTTGATGTTTATGATATGATTTTATGATGGTGTGAAAAATTTGTGAAGAAATTCTAAGCGTAAAGTGCTTAATTTGAAATTAGGGACTAAATCGAATAAGTTGCAAAACTTGCATTCTAGAAGTTTTTAGTATGAAATTGCTTTGAAATATTAATTAGGAGGTCTTAAATGGTAATTAGACCAATTTTAAGTTCATGGAAAAAATTAGGACATGGAAGGAATTTTTGAAAGTTTAGTAAGGAGGGGCATTTTGGTCATTTGGATATTAAATGAAATAAAAAGGGAAAAATAACACAAAATTCATCATCTTCTTCATACGTTGCTGCTGAATTTTTCTCTCTACCATAGCTAAGGGCTCTTCAACTTTCAAGCTTCATAGTAAGTGATTTCAAGCCCCGTTTTTAATGATTTTTACGTTTTTGAAATCCCGGTAGCTCGATAAAGCTTATGTTAGCAAAATTTTGAGTTAGGGTTCATATTTGGAAAAATACCCATAGGTGAAATTTGTGTATTTTGATGTTTTATGGTAGAATATGAGGTTTTAAATTATGTTAGACAACTTGTGCTACTCGGTTTTAAGTAAAAACGAACAAAACTGCTTAATCGGTAAAAGTACATATTGTGCATAAGTATGTATTATAGTGGGAATTTGAGCTTGCTAATAGCAAATAAATGATCAGCATGTCCTAAAACATAAGAATTTGAAATAAAATTTAATTTCCGAGCTTTGGGGCAAAAGTGTAAATATGCAAAAGTTTAGGGGCAAAATTGTAATTTTGCCAAAATTTGAATTAAGGACTAATTTGAAAATGTGAGTATTAAACAAGCTAAATGTGTTATTTTAGATCAAGAAAGACGTGGAATCGACCTCAATCGAGGAAAAGAAAAGATTGCGGACTAAATTGCAAAATCTTTGTATTTTGGTATCAAGGTAAGTTCATGTGTAAATAATATAACATAATTGTTATTTTTAAGTTAATTGATGTTAATTATATGATATGCTGAATTTTTATCATGAAATATATGCTTTGTGGTTATTTTCAAAATTAATGTAAATTAAGTGTGCTACTTGTTAAAAGTAAATTGCTACCGAGTATTGGTTTCGGTATTCTACGGAAGACGGCGAGGATATGTGTTCAAGGAAAATCCCGTTTGAACCTTAGGAATAGATTAGGATACAAGTGACATGTCACTAGGATGGTTGGACATCCGAACTCGTTGAGTTGAGTCCGAGTTCACTTTTGGATGCGAATATCCGAACTCGTTGAGTTGAGTCTGAGTTCGTGAGATGTAACTAGGCATCCGAGCTCGTTGAGTTGAGTCCGAGTTCACCTATGGATGCAAACGCCCGAGCTCGTTGAGTTGAGTCCGAGTTCGCTTATGGGCTGGTTACATAATTGATTGATTACATATATAGCACTTATGTGCAAATGATCCGTGTATCCGAGTTGTATTCCAATGTGTTCAACGGGTAAAATTCAAGTGAAATGGAAAAGCACTCAAGATGTAAGTGTCAATTCGGTAATGTTGAGAAATGGCCATATTGGACAGGTATGTACTTAACCCTCGGGTTGAAACTCGACACAACAACAAAAATGTGGTAAGATGAAGTATGATGATTAGAATTGTGACATATGTTTTGGTGATGCTATGCAAATGTTGTTTGGCATAATGACTTTGTTATGTTACTTGTTATTTGCATGTGAACTTACTAAGTATTTATGCTTACTCCCTCCTTTTTATTCATTGTAGTTTTGGACAAGCCGGCTCAAGAATCGGGATAGGTCGAAGGCTCGATCACACTATCCGAAGGACTTTTTGGTAAATGGCTTGTAAAACTTAGTATGGCATGTATAGCAATATACCTACTTTGTGTAAATAATCTTGTGATATGGTGGTGGTTTGGTTGAGGAAATGCTTGATAATGATGAGTCATTGAAATGGCTAATATAGATTATGTTTGATGTCATGGAAGGATAATAGGTTATCTAGTACATGAAAGCTTTTATGAAAATGAAATTAGCCATAAAACAGAACATTGCAGCAACACTGACGTGAGTTTGAAAACTCACTAAAAATCATAGAAATCGAATTTGGTGATGGATTAGTTATGAAATTGAAGCTTATTATGTCTACTTTCAAATGGAAGAAGCAAAATAGGTGGAAGGATTATGTGTTATAAGATATTTGAGTTTTAGTGAGATAGGGCCAGAACGATTGCTGGATCCCCTGTTCCAACTTTGAAAATTCACTAAATTGTAAAAAAATAGTTAAGAGGTGTACTTTATATGTACAGAATCCTGAGTTAGTCTAGTTTCAAGATAAGGAAACGGCATAATCATATGAATTTTGTATGGAGAGAAAAGTGGTTCGTAGTAAACAGAGGTCAGTGTAGTCAAGTCCTAAAATAGGGGTAACTTTAACTAATAAACTGTACAAATCGGCCCAACTAAAAATTCTAGAAAAAATTAGTGAATAGATATGTGAGTCTAGATTCAGGTAAAATTTACGGATCTTGATTTCGACTTTCGTAACTCAAGATATGATTTTTAAAGCGACCATGACGCAGAAATTCTGTATATTCCGAAAATTAAAATAAATTATGTAAAGTTGGTTTAATGATAAATTAAGTTTAGTAGCACCTCAAACTTGACTCCGGTGATGGTCTCGGGCGTGGGGACGTTACACATTTTTTGTTGAATTACCTTCAATTATTTTGATCCCTATTTTTTGTCGAGATTTGAGTTGAATTATTATCTAGCTTTGTTCTCTTTTTTAGTTTGTAAAGTTCATAAATATTCAATTTATTTGTATTTGATTTGTTCTTAAAAAAAAAACAATGTATATTTAATTTAGTTATAATATTTTTGTATATTTCCTTTGTAAGCTTCTGAATATTTAACGATGTTATCCAAAAGAAAGAGCTTAGCCCTAGGGATATGTTTCAGTAATAGAGATTTTTCTAGTTAGATGATTTTTCAACTCAATCTCGATTCTAACCCTCTTTTTCAGCTTGTGACAACACCCCTAACCAAAGCCCCATTAAAACCATTGTAAGACCTTTTGATCGATGTGTCATATCAATTTATAGTGGTGGAGATTTGACTTTCCTGCAAGCTTATGGTAATAACTTTTCAGGTTGACTAATGAGTGCTTAATTTTCGAACCTTAAACACTTCTGGTGGATAGAGTGAATCTTTAGTAAGGATGTCAACTCTTGCTGATTTTGAATTGAAAGGTAATTACTTGGGAGAAGGCAGAAAACCTATGTTTCTGTGATAAGATTCTCAACTTAGATTGTTTGAGACTTTAATGTTCTTCTGGTTGAATTTCCATTGTATGATTACTTGTGGATTAGTTTGAAACACTATTGATAAGGATTATAAGTTGAGAAGAATGATTTTTAATTGTGAGTTGAGATTTTGCTTGAGGACAAGCAAAGGCTTAAGTGTGGGGTATTTGATAAACCATAAATTATACATATTTGTACCTCATGCTTAGCCTAAATTCTAGATGAATTATCATTGAATTTGTGGAATTTGGTGCTCCTAATCCTTTTATTTCATGTTTTATTCTTAGGTGAGCATAAGGAAGAGAAAAGAGCAAGGAACGGGCCAAAAACGGGCAAATTAGGCCAAAACCAAGAATCAACATGGCCTGGAAGTTCGCTACACCGGCGTGTCACACGGCCGTGCCATATTAACAGGCTCGAACATGGCCTCCACATCGATTCACATGGGCATGGCACACGGGCGTGTCCCTATCGAGAGGAAGTTCAATTTCACTCAGAAAAGGTTACTTATGGGCTAAGAAAGACATTCTAAACTCTATATAAAGACCCTAGGAGGCAACTACAAAGGTACACATTATTCTCACTAAGACGAGGAGTTAAAGGCAGGGATTTACTCAAAGGAAAGCTGATTGATCCATCTCAGAAGCCAGGATCTACCTCAAGACAGAGGATCTCCCTTCTATCTTTTCAGAAGTTTTGGGTTTTCTTATGTTTTGTTATTTTATTTATTCTGAGATGTTTCTTTTTACAATTATGAACTAAAACCCCAAATATCTAAGGGGGATGAAACCTAAGTTAGATCTTATTATTGTTATCTGAACTGTGTGATAAATATTTGATTTGTTCTTAATTGTGTTTTTAACTTTTAAATTGATATTTCCGGGATATTGATTTAAGTCGAATGTGCTTATGTAAAGGAGCAAAAATCTCTGCATAGGAGTAGATCCAACACAATTAAGCGGAGTTGATCATAATCCTAGACATAGGATGACGAAAATCTGTCGAATTAGAGTCAAATCTAATATGGGGAGCTATAGATTAAGTTAATGCAAGACTAAGGGTTTTAATTAGAAAGAGATTCCAATTAATCAACCTAGGATTAGTTGTTCTTATCCTCAACGGAGGTATTAACATAATTTAGGGATCTCTACGGATCAAATCAAATGAAGAAATCATCTGGTTCAGAGTTAGATAACAAGTGAAGTCTAGGTGGATTCTTCCTTAGGTATTGCTCTCATCAATCAGTTTTCCTAAAAGCAATCTCTCAATTTACTCTTTGTCATTTCTTTAGTTTAGTGAGAATAGTTTACAACCAAACCCCTTTTATTTTTAGGCTAGATAATTGGAAGAAAGTCATTACTAGTACTCATAGTTTCTTGCATTCGATATTTCGGTCTTGCCACTGACTATACTACTATTCGATATGTTCACTTTGCTTTTTATCGTGATATTATTTAGTTTCCAAGTATTATCAGATTTTATTACTTCATCACAATCATCGCGATCATGGCCCATAACGGCCTAAGCCTATGAGAACGCTCATGGCCGCCTCTGCAGTCCTACACCCACGTTTGTGTGCTCAGTTTTACCACACAAGCATTCGCACGCTTATGTGACCTCAAAGCCTAACCTTCAAGCTTTTTGACTTTTCAACTTTTCAGTTTTCGCCTATCTATAGTTTAAACGGTGTTAGTACACACACCTTCAGCTTTTCAGTTGATCAGTAGATACAGGGTAATGCTACACACACCTTGTTTATAATACGTGCTAACAGTCCACAAGCACCACCACCTTTAATCGAACAAAGGAGATCCCTTCCCACTTCTCACCAGTCAACAGCCTTCCACATGCCAGTTAAAACCTAGACATCATTCAAATATATGTTAAGTACCTTATCTATAATAATACAATAGCATTACACCTAGTCAATTTACCCACTTTAACCAAAGCGAATCAAAAGATTCGATCAATAAAATATCAAGGTGGATACTCGCTCATAACCCCGGGAGAGTGAAAATATTTACCTGAACGAACAGTAAGGAAGAAGCGCAACTACTGTCGTAGGACAAAGAGCCCTAAAATTGAAGCACTAACCTCTCTTTCACTTTAGCACAAAAGGAGAGGAAAAGAATTAGTCCCATAGTTTAAAGAGTAATGAATAGAAAGAAAGAAATTCGGCCATGAAAGGAGTATAAGAGAGCGTTAACTTACCTCTAAAAAAATGACTAGATGAAATCGGCAGAGATTTAATCCTCCAAACTAAAAAGAAAGAGCCAAGACTAAAGGTGATATTTGGCTAAAACAAGAAGAGCAAAGTTGAGAGGGAGAGATAAAGAGGAAAACCAACTGAGAGAGTAGAAGAGGGGAAGATTCGACCAATATTATGAATGGAGAGGTCGGCACCAAAGGAGGGCAGAATTAACTTGAACACAAGAAAACCTTGAATGGTAAAAGCAACTCGGCTAGAAGGTAAAGAGAAAAGAAAGAAAAAATAATGCAAACTGAACAGTTGCCTATTCGGCCAAGGCAAGTAAAAGAAGACCATTTGGTCAAAAACAAGTGCAAGAAAACACAAAAGAACCTCACTCCCGGAATGTAAAAAGAAGTCGAAAATTAATCAAAACCAAAACGGCAAAAGCATACACCAAATGACCCCAAAATTCCCCCAAAACCAAGCCCAAGCATTCCTTAGAGTTCCATTCAGCTACAACAACTCCTCTCGCCTCAATTCAAACCTCCTTGATTTTCTCCAGCATTTTCTCCTCCATATCCATACCAACCACTCCACATCTATTGGTTTTCTCCATGACTAATTTAAATTCCCCCTTGCAGAGTTTCAGTTGATTTTTGCTTCTCACATGGTAGGAATAACAAAGTAAATACCTCTTTGTGCAAGGCGTGACTCGAACACAAACGCTAACACACCACCTACCACTGGACTATAGGCTCTTCTTGCGTCCTATTTTATTCGCAATAATTTAAAAGCCTACAAGCCAAAGTCAGATTTCACTTAAATAAGTAAACAAAAATCCTACACACGCCAAGACTTGAACCTCAGACCTTACAGTTAAACATCACGCCTCCTTGCCACCAGACTACAAACTCTCTTGTGTCATACTTTAACCGCAATTATTTATAAGTCTATTGGCCCAAAATTCTAGGGTTTTACTTAATAAAAACAAAATTTTTGCTAAAGCCTAAATTTGAACCCAAGACCTCTTCAACACTTCTCAAGGCCCTAACCAGTGAAGCAAACAATTAATTGTGTCATATCCTTGCACAATTAAATACTTATGTGTAGCCTTCCAATTGCCACCATACTCAAGACTTTTTCTTCTAGGCCCAAAATTCAGGGCGTTATAGTTTACATGATGCAGTTGTGAATTGTAGATGAAAGACCTTTGAATTGAAATGTCAGAGCGGTGAAATTATTCGTATTGAATCTGATGATTTGATTGGGTTGCCTATAGTGATATCATCGATGCTAGCATAGAAATATGTGAAGAAAGGTTGCAACACTTACCTTGCTTATGTACTGGATACAAAAGTATCAGAATCAAAGATCGATTAGCGCCAGTAGTTTGTGAGTATCCAAATGTGTTTCCAGGATAATTACCTGGATTGCCACAGATCAGAGTGGTTGAATTTGTGATTGAGTTAATACTGGAAACTTCATCGATATCGATAGCTCCGTGCAGAATGGCACCAACAGAGTTAAAAGAGTTAAAAGCACAGTTACAAGAGTTAATAGATAGAGGATTTGCATCACCTAGCTTTTTGCCCTGGGGTGCGCCAGTTCAGTTTATCAATAAGAAAGATGGAATGATGAGAATGTGCATTGATTATCGACAGCTCAATAAAGTTACGATCAAGAATAAGTATACACTGCCACGAATTGATGATTTATTTGAACAATTGAAGGAAGCAACAATGTTTTCTAAGATTGACTTGCGATCGAGTTATTATCAGTTGCGAGTTAAAGATTTGGATGTGCTGAAAACTGCATTCAAAATAAGATACGGACATTATGAATTTTTAGTTATGCCATTCGGATTAACTAATGCTCCTACAGTTTTTATATTTTTGATGAATCAAATCTTTAGATAATATTTGGACAGATTTGTTGTTGTATTCATTGACGACATTTTGATCTATTCACGAGATGAGTCTGAACATGCCAATCATTTGAGAATTATGCTACAAACTTTGAGAGATAAGCAATTGTGTGCTTAATTCAGCAAATGTGAATTTTGGCTATGAAAGGTTAGTTTTTTAGGACATATTGTTTCAGTGGAAGGCATCAGAGTTGATCCGAGCAAGATTTTTGCAATTATTTACTGGTAACCATCGAGAAATGTATCCGAAGTTAGAAGCTTTTTGGAATTAGCTGGCTATTATCGATGTTCTGTAAAAGGGTTCTTAATGATTGCTACACTGATGACTCAATTATTACATAAAAATGCAAAGTTTGAGTGGTCAAAGAAATGCCAACAGAGTTTCGAACAATTGAAAACACTATTAACTGAAGCACCAGTTCTAGTTCAACCTGACTAGGGTAAATAGTTTGTAATTTTCAGCGATGCTTCATTGAACAGTTTGGGATGTGTTTTCATGCAAGAGGGCAAAGTGATAGCTTATGGTTCTAGACAATTAAAGCCATATGAAAAGAATTATCCAACGCACGATTTAGAATCGGCCGCTATAGTTTTCGCATTGAAAATTTGGCGACACTACTTATACAGTGAAAAGTGCCACATTTTTATTAATCACAAAAGCTTAAAGTACAAAATGAATCAGAAGGAGTTGAATTTGCAACAACAAAGATGGTTTGAGTTGCTGAAAGACTATGAGTTAGTGATTGATTATCATCCGGGAAAAGCAAATGTAGCCTTGGATACTTTGAGCACAAAATCTTTATTTACTCTACGAGCGATGATAAGCAGTTAAGTTTGTCTGATGATGGTTCAATCTTAGCTGAGTTAAAAACTAAACTGATGCTTATTCAGTAAATTTGTGAAGCTAAAAAATGTGACAGTGAATTACCAGCTCAAAGAGTATAGTGTGAGTCGACTAGTGATTCAGAGTTTGAGGTTGGATTTGATGATTGTTTGATGTTCCGAAGTAGAAATTGTGTACCGAGAGATCTATAGCTTATGCAAAAAATTCTGAACAGAGCGCATAGTATTTGTTTATCCGTGTATCCAGGGAGTACTAAAATGTATAATGATTTGAAACAATTGTATTGGTGGTTATGAAACGAGAGATTTCAGAGTTTGTGTTGAGATGTTTGATTTGCCAACAAGTCAAAGCCGAACATCAAGTGCCTTCGGGACTATTACAGCCTATGATGATACCGGAGTGGAAATGGGATAGAATCACAATAGATTTCGTATCGGGTTTGCCCCTATCTCTGAAAAAGAAAGATGTTATCTAGGTTGTTGTTGATAGATTGATGAAATCAGCACATTTCATTTCGATACGTACAAATTATTCCCTTGATAGACTAGCGGAGTTGTACATATCTGAAATTGTCAGATTGCACGGGGTGCCAGTTTCTATTATTTCAGATAGAGATCCGAGGTTCATGTCACGATTTTGGAAGAAATTGCAATAAGCTTGAGGTACGCGGTTACACTTTAGTATCGTATTTCATCCTCAAACCGACGGTCAGTCTGAGAGAGTGATTCAAATTCTTGAAGATATGCTTAGATGTTGTTTTTTATAGTTTGAAGGCAACTGGGAGAAATATCTACCGTTGGTTGAATTTGTGTATAACAACAGTTTTCAATCGAGCATAAAGATGACACTGTACGAAGCTTTATATGGTCGCAAATGCTGAACCCCATTATACTGGACTGAGCTTAGTGAGAAGAAGATTCTCGGGGGTGATTTGATAAAAGAAACTAAAGATAAAGTGAAAGTAATTTGTGACAATTTGGAAGCAGTTTTAGACAAACAAAAATCCTATGCAGATTTCAAGCATAAAGAAATTGAGTTTCAAATTGGTAACAAAGTGTTTCTGAAAGTATCACCATAGAAGAAGATTCTTTGATTCGGTTGCAAAGGAAAAATATGTCTGAGATTCATTGAGCCATATGAGGTTATTGAGAAAATAGGGCCAATAGCATATCGACTAGCCCTATAGTCAGATCTTAATAAGATTCATAATGTCTTTCATGTATTTATGCTACGACATTATCAATTAGATCCATCACACGTAATTTCTTCGACCGAGATTGAAATTTAACCTAATATAATGTATAACGAAGAACCGATCAGAATTCTAGCTAAAGAGATTAAAGAGTTGAGAAATAAAAGCATAGCTTTAGTAAAGGTTGTTTGGCAATGGCACGGTATCGAAGAAGCCACGTGGGAACCCGAGGAAGCTATGAGAAAATAGTACCCTAACCTATTCACTGGTAAGATTTTCGGGGACAGAAATCCCTAAGGGGGAGAGTTGTAACAACCCGTTTTTGGTTAAATTAGAACAGTTGTTTTGGAACCACAAATCTAAAGTCAAAATATTTATTTTATTATTATTTTAATGTCTACAGCATGATAGTATAATTGTAGAAAAATTCCATTAAGAAATTTTTCTATTTGAATGCTTAATTTGATAAAAAGGACTAAATCGCGTAAGGTGAAAAACTTTTATTTTATTAGTTAAAAGTGTCAATAGCTATGAAATTTGTAAGTGGAGGTCCTTATGAAGTAATTAGACCATTGTTAATATGAGTGGACATTTATGGACATTGGTTGTGAATTATAAAGATTAATTTTAAAGGTTAATTTTGGTATTTAGTAATTAAAGTTACAATAAGTAAAATAAAATAAAAATTTAACCCATTATCATCTTTTTCCATCAAAAAATCAAAGAACAAAAGCTATTAAAGAGAGCTTGAAGGTTCGACCATAATCCTTGCTTGCATGTAAGTTTATTTTGTCCCGTTTTTAGTAATTTTTATGTTTCTGAGATCATTGTAGCTAGGTCTAGCTAGCTCAGGGACTAGTTTGGGAAACTGTTAAAGTATTTGAGTTTTACCATTGTTGAATATATATGAGTTTTAGTGTTTGATGGATGAAAATGAAAGTTTAGTGAAAGTTATACAAGTTTTGTTAAGTGATTTTAGTGAAAATGCAAATTAGGGATTGAATTGATAAATGTGTAAAACCAATGGTTAAAAGTTTGAATAAATGAAAAATATGGCTTACTATGGGACTATATAGAATTCAGTGAGCATGAGTTGGTATGAAATTGCATGAATTTTTATTTTTATATGATAAGGACAAATTTGTAAAGAAGTCAAAATACTAGTGGCAGAAAAATGTAATTTTGCCATAGTGTGTAAATTTGGTTAAATTGAATAGAATGAATAATGAATAGATTGAATTTCATATTATATAGATCAAGAAAAGCAAAAATCAGATTTAGATCGGGGAAAAGGCAAAGTCGTTGAATAGACGATCGTTTTCATCTGCACTATACGAGGTAAGTTCGTATAATTAGATTTGGATATTTGCATATGTACTTAATTGAATTGTAAGCATGTGAATTGAGAAAATAAATTACATGTGTATTAAATGCCTAAATGATGAAATCCGAGTATTACCGAGTCCCTTTTGAACTGTAGAAAATCGTAAGATACAAGTGACATGTCACTAGGGTTACCGATTAGGTCAAGATCCTGCATGTGTTGCGGACTCACCACAGCTCGTATGAGTTTATCGATATTCAGCTCGTAAGAGCTTATTGTTTCTCAGCTCATTAGAGCTTACTGTTCCCTCAGCACAGGAGGAGCTTACTGTTTATAGCTTAAAAGAGCATATATGTATAGGAATTGACGTATTATCGATTAGTACACCTAGTGTGTACCACCCGTGTATCTAGCGATATTCTAATTGGTTGAACGGGCATAATTCTGCTACAAATTATTTAGGCTATCAAGAACTAGTATAAGAGTTACATGAATCTTATGGATATGGTATTACATGTTATATTAAAGTATGAAATGGATGAAATGTATATGAGAATTGTTCAATGGATGTGCTCATCTATGATTAATGGTTACTATATGTACATTGTGTAACTAACCTATTGGTTAATACATGTGTTTTAGGCATTTGAGATATTGATGGAACTATACTATGTTTATTTACTTAACTTGCGATTAATTGGTAAGTATAAGTCTATGTTATACAAGCTTACTAAGATTTTTAGCTTACTCTGTTTCTTTTCTTTGTTTTATAGTGATTTCGAAGCTCGGTTGATTCGAAAGTTATCAGAGATCACATCACATTATCCAGCTATCGTTTTGGGTACTATTGAACTTGTATATTTGGTTATATGGCATGTATAAGAGTAATGGTTATTTTGGTTTATAGTATGGTAATGGAGTTTGCCATTTGAATTGGCTTGTAAATGGTAAAAGCTTGATTATGTGTATAGCCATGTGACTTGGCTTATTTTGGTATGATTTGGTGATATGTTTATAATGTGCAAATGGTCATTTTGATATGTGGTTGATTTGGGATTGATATGCTTGTGATTTGAGGCTAGATAATGCATAAATGAAAATAACCAAATCGATAAATTGAGAATCGAAATTTGGTATGAAATTGAATGGCATTTTGTGGTATTTGTGGGCCTTGTACCTATTGGTATTGAAATAGCATGAAATAAATTTTGTTTAGATGAGTTTGGAATGCCATTTAAAGTTATGAATATGTGCCTTTTAGGTTGGTGTAGGTGAATGTAAGATTGGGTGAGAAATGTGGATAAAAACATAACCTATTTTCCTCCACACGGGCAGAGACACAGGTGTGTGTCTCAGCCGTGTGTGACACATGGCCAGGTGATACAGTCGTGTGTCCCCTATAGTATGTAATAGAGGCAAGTCAGTGAGTTACACAGCCCAGACACATAGGCGTGTGGTTGGCCATGTAACACAGGTCAGAGAGTTGCACGGGGTAGGACACGGTCTGGGACACAGCCATGTTATCCCATTTCGAATGTCCACATGGCCTGTGACATGGGTGTGTCTTTTGGCCGTGTGGGACACACGGCCTGGCCATACGAGCGTGTGTCCCTTGTATATGAAAAATTAGCACATGATGTAACGCCGATAAAATAACGTGAAATAAACATATGGGAAGAATATTAAGATGATGTATAATAAATAAATAAAGAAATATTGAGATAAGACTAATGCAATTATAGTAATAATAATGATAATAGTAATAATAATCATTAATCGAATTGCAATAATGAAAGGATTTAGGTGACTTAAAAAGAAAATAAAAAATAAAAATGCATGATTTTTAAAGCAAACATGACATGAGCATATTAAAAATAAAAAATACTGATAAACGAGCAAGAATGCACTTAAAATAAAATAAAATGATGATAAAATAATGAAAGACAATAATAAGTAAAATATGCTCATAAAGCATGTATTGTAATTCAATTTTGGGTATGCATAAAAAGAATAATAAATAAATGAATAAACCAAATAATAATAAATAATTAAATAATTAAATAAACAAAGACTTGGTAAAAAAACAAATACATATAGTCACTAAATAAATAAATAAATAAATAAAAGAGTTAAATTGATTAAGGGACTTAATTATAACCCAAATCAAATTAAAAGGATAAATTAAAGTAAAAATAATGAACAAAGGATCAATTCAAAAGGCACGAAATCTCATAGGGACTTATTAGGAAATTATTCCTTTCGTCCTCCAAACGTACATTTTCTAGAACCACTGAATGGTTGAAGGACCAGAATGAAAAAAAGATAAAAGTCCATGGGCAGATTTAAAAAGAAAAAAATAATAAAGTAAGAACTGTATTAAAAAAATCTTAAAAAGCAGAAGGACTTGTAGCATAAATAACCCAAAAGTTGGAAACGCGTGGATCTTGAAGAAGCAGGTTGAGTCGGCCTGTTTTCGCGTTAAAATGACGTCGTTTAGCGTCCAGAGCTATGGCACAAAATGGTGTCATTTTACAAGCTATATAAATTTAAATTTTTTGACAAAAATTCATTTAGCGTCTTTGTTTTTTTTTAAAAAAAAACTTTGCTTTCCTTTGTTTTTCTCTGAAAGGGATTTAGGGCAGGCCAAAGGGTCGATGACCCTCTTCCATGGCCCTGCCGTGCCCCACCGTGGCCCGCCCATAGACGGCGGTCGGAGATGCATGAAATCGGGCTTTTTCAGCCCTTTCCAAACCTCTTTCTTTTTTAAAAAAAAAAATTTTTAAACCTAGATCTATGTTTTAAAATGAAACACACAACAAAAGAAAAAAGAAATAGATCACAAAGGGGGAAACTCTCGTCTTTGTTGTACCTTCGACCCTCGTCGGAACCCAAATAGGGTCTATGATGCATGGGTTTTTGAAGGTTCTCAATGGCGACGGAATACAGATAAAAGGTAAAATTTTTCTATTATTATTTACAAGTTATTTCAAAATAAAAAAAAAACAAAAGAAACACCTTTTGATTTCACTACTTTTTGTGTTCAATCCTCTGTTTTCATATTTGATATCTGCTTGGCGCATCTTGCTGTTGCGTGATTCTCTTTCTTTGCAAGTGACAGTAGCAGTGGCTGACGGCCATGGCAGAAGGGTCAGACACATGTGAGAAGGCTGGCATGCGTGGGAGGAGCAGCGGCAGCTCTTAGGCTAGGGTTTCTACCTTTTTTTTTGTTGAAAGTTAAGGTTGTAGGCTTGTTGGGCTTAGGGTTTTTTTGTAATTTAGACTGGACTTTATTTGGGCTTGTAATCTAGTTTTATTTATTGTTTTTATTTTTGGGGGGGGTTTTTTGTGTTGGTTTGGGCTCGGGCTAAAATTTTGTTGTATAGTTACCCATCTTTGCTCGTTGTCGTGTAACAAGAATAGAGCAAAGACTTTTAAGAAAGACTAATTTTTCCCAATTTTGCCGAGTCTCGATTTCTCTGCTACTCTTTATCGAGTAATCTCATTCCAGCCCACTGCATCTTGTTACTTTAATCTGCTTCACTGCCATTTGAAAGGGATAAGACTCGTAGTTTCAATCTATTTCGCTGCAACTTCAAGGAGATAAGATATGTTGTATTTGACATGCTCCAAGCAACTTTAGGGCGATAAGACTCGTAACTTGTAGCTTCAATCTATTCCATTGCAACTTCAAAGAAATAAGATTTGCTATCTTTGATCTGCTCTACTACAACTTCAAGGAGATAAGATATGCTATTTTTAACCTGCTCTACTGCAACTTCAGAGAGATAAGCTTAGTAACTTGTAGCTTCAATCTGTTCCACTACAACTTTAGGGAAATAAGATTCGCCATAATTTGTAGCTTTAATCTGTTCCACTACAATGTTAGGGAAATAAGATACGCTGTCTTCAGTTTGCTCAGCTACAACTTTAGGGAGATAAGGCTGGTGGTTTCAATCTGCACCACTGCAACTTTAGGAAGATAAGATTTGCCATAATTTGTAGCTTTAATCTGTTCCACTACAATGTCAGGGAAATAAGATTTGCTGTCTTTAGTTTGCTCCTACTGCAACTTTAGGGAGATAAGGCTGGTGGCTTCAATCTGCTCCAGTACAACTTCAAGAGGATAAGATCCACCTTAATTTGTAGCTTTAATCTGTTCCACTATAATGTCAGGGAAATAAGATTTGCTGTCTTTAGTTTGCTCCTACTACAATTTCAGGGAGATAAGGCTGGTGGCTTCAACTGCTCTACTGCAACTTCAGGAAGATAAGATCGACCATAATTTTTAGCTTTAATCTATTCCATTGCAGCGTCAAGGAAATAATATTTGATATCTTTAGTCTACTCCACTACAACTTCAGGGAGATAAGGCTAGTAGCTTCAATCTGCTCCACTGCAACTTTAGGAAGATAAGATTCGCCATCTTGGATCTAGTCCACTGCAACTTCACGGAGATAACATCTACGACTTCAATCTACTCGACTACTACTTTAGGGAGATAAGATTTGTAGATTCATCGATCTTGCTCTTTAGGGGATATGACCTGTAGAATCGATGTCATGGACCTATGCTTATGCCAAATGATTAGGAGCCATGATCAGAATGAATCAAATGCTCCTAACTAGATGTGTTATGAATGATATTTGCATGAATGCAGAATGTTATGAGAATTAAGAATGTTATGAGAATTACCCCTTTTTAATGTCTGGCTTGTAATTGCTTGTTGTTCATCAATGTTCTATTACTAATGCAATATCCTATCTTCTTGTTCAGCTGATATCTTTGATAGAAAATCCAAAGAAATAGTCACAATTTAGACTCTTCTTTCTCAAATATTTCCAACCCTTAGGTTTTGTAAGTTCTAAATAATAGTCCTATTTCAGGTTCTTGTACTATTTAGAAGCTTCCAGAGTAATATGTAGAACTCCCTTTGTGGAAGTATTATGAGTCCATTAATTGTTAGTTCAATGCAAAATGCTTGAAAAAGATCATAATGATGGACAAAACTGAAATTTGTTAGGAACAAAATCTGAAAAGACTGAATTAATCAAAGAAAGTAAACATCGCTAGAATACAAAATAGGTGAGAGGAAAAATAGGTGCCCTAGATACTGCAGCCTGAGCTTCTTTGTACGAACTTCTTGAGGACTATTTTGAGCTCAACATGTATTTAGGAGATCTAGAGTACTTTGTTGATGCCCCGATGTAGCATACCTCCTTGTTAATTCAGGCATAGCAAGACTACCGCATGCCCTAACTTCGATTAAATTTTGAATTGCCCTTTTGTTGGGTTTTCGGTTCAGAACCCCTTTGGTCTCAAGGCGCCCTTTGCGGGTTTTTGCCTTGGCCTCTCCCTTTGTTTTTTCAGTGAAGTATTTCTTGACTGAGTCTGAATTTACTAGATTAGGTAAAGTCTTGCCATCCATTTCAGTTAATATCAACGCTCCTTCAAAAAAGGCCTTCTTTACCATATAAGGTCCTTCCTAGTTTGGCATCCATTTTTCTTCTGAAGTCCTTTAGTATGGAAAAGATCTTTTTCAATAGAAAGTCCCCCTCATGTAATTCTCTGGGGCGAACCTTTTTGTTGTAAGCTCGCATCATTTGCTTTTGGTACATTTGACCATGCTGGATAGCTTTCAACCTTTTCTCTTCAATCAATTTTAGTTGATCATATCGGGATTAGATTCCTTTTGCTTCATCCAACTTCAGCTCTAACAAAACTCAGAAAGAAGACATCTCGATTCAATGGGCAAAATCGCCTCCATTCCATAAATTAAAGAGAAAGGCATTACCCTGGTGGAGGTCCAAACAGACGTTCGATAAGCATAGATGGTAAATGGTGATTTCTCATGCCAATCTTTACAAGTCTTCGTCATCTTCCCTATGACCCCTTTTTTTTTGTCTCTACTGCACCGTTCATTTTGGGGCGATATGGTGTTTAATCTTGAATAGAATGAAAACTTCTGATATCGTGTTGTTGTTCAAATTTAGTGCATTATCAGATATGATCATTTTTAGCATTCCATACCGACATATGATTTCTTTTTTTCTCTTCTTCTTCTTTTTCTTCTCTTTTCTTTTTTTCTTTTTTTTTTAGAATCTGATGACTGCGGACTTTATGACATTAGTGCCTAAAGCAACTTTCACCCACTTAGTGAAGTAATTGATGACCATAAAGATGAATCGATGCTTGCTAGAAGCTTTTGGCGAGATCGGCCCACTGACATCCATGCCCCATATAGAAAAAGTCTATGGAGAAGTCGTGACATGAAGGAGGCACATGAATCTTGTCTTTATAAATTTGGCACTTATGACATTTCTTGGTATAACTGATGCAATCCACTTCCATGGTGGACCCGTAGTATCCAAATCTCGTGATTTGCTTGGCCATTGTAAAACCATTAGCATGTGTTTCTCAGACACCTTTATGGACCTCTTCCAAGATTTTTTTATCCTCAATAGTGTCCATACATCTTAGTAGCTCAGGCATATCCTAATACGATCATGACATCTCGCTTTGTCTCTGGGGTGATACAGGCTCTGATCTTCACCTCTTTCTCTTCTCCTAAGCTCACAATTTCCTCTGATTCTTTGTAAGGTAGGATTGTTTCTCTTCTTGTTTTACCATTCTTATCAAATCAAGAGATAAGTTACAATATCTGTCATCTTCAAAGTCTTGAGATCCCTCTAGACACATATCTCGCTCAAAAGGAGATTCTGGATTAGTAGCAGCATCACTCATGTCGTTGATATTTGGAGACAAGTTGTAGGTACGAAGGAATATTCAAAAGAATAAATGAATCTAAGAACAGTTATTTATGAGGTATGAGTATGAATGAAATGAAAGAATAGAAGAATATTTTCTCAAAGTGAGACACAAAAATGCATTTTTTATTGAAATAAAAATGTTGGACATAAGACTATTTCACAAAAGAATTCTTATTGCTTTTAGGATTAAAGCAACAAGTGTGTTTTGAACATTACTCTGAATCAGCTCTAAAAACTATAGGAATCTCTTACATAGTCCAACTGTTCAAAACACTTCTAGGCTCATAAAGGCAAATGCCTGGTAAATTTTCTCTTTCAATTCCTTCTTCGGATATAGCATTGATGCTCCCATTTCCAAACATTTCTTCCAGGCCTTCAGTATATTCAAAGAATTCTAGTTCCTTATTATCCATTAGGCCTAGCACCAAGGCTCTAAATTCACTGCACTTTGAATCTCGTGACCTTCTTTATCATGGAACTCACAATAGTTCCTTGCTTCTCCGAGTTTTTCCCCTAAATCCTGTGTGATTAATCCTCCTTCTACCATTTTCTTCCAAACCCCTCTCAATGCGGTTTTCACTTATGCTATATTCATCTTGATTTTCTTTCTTGCATTCTCGATTATCACGTTTACCCCTTTATCTGAATGGTTGGGTGATAGATTTTCTGCACCAGATGGATCATCGAATTTCATAATACCCATTTTGATGAGTCTTTCAATTAACTTTTTAAAACCTGTGCAATTCTCGATCGAGTGTCCTGTGATTCCTGTGTGGAACTCACATTGGGCATTCGTGTCGTACCATTTGGAGAACGGAGGCTGCATAGGTTTTAGGTAGAAAGGGGATACTACATGTGCATCAAACAAACTTTGGTACAACTCCCTATACGTGATTGGGATGGGCGTGAACTAGATTTTTTCTAAGTTCGGTATTGGATTGGAATCTTGCCTTATAGGGACTTGATGGCTAGTAGTTGCTGTCCTTGGTTGGCTTATGGTAATCAACTTTAAATAGCCCTTGTCATACATACTCACATTATTCTCCTCATTTTCCCTCTTTCTCAGGGCCTTTAATGTATTGATTTGGGAGCTCTAGTCTCGCCTTTTCCATTTGTAACGATCTTCAAATTGTTTTGAGAGCTCCACTCTCGTCTTTTTTGTTTCCGCTAGATCATCCAGATCAAGGACAATAGGATTGATTGGATTATCCCCCAGATTAGAGCCTGAACCCATCGGTAAGATCAATGGTGTCGAGGTATCAGTCTGATATTGGGGTATGATATAAATGGACACCCTTTGTGGATACGCGTTTGGTTGTGCTTAGGTGTTTGTTGGGGTAAAGCCTGAACGATAAGCAGGGTCCTCATTATCGTCCCCGGAATTGACCATAGGCCTTTTTCCTTTTTCTATCCCTCTAGCTAACAACTAGGTCAACTAGCTCATCATGTTTCTTTGGAATAGTAGCATCTGATCCCTCATATCTTGTTGAATTGTGGCCAATTGCTCTTGCATCTATATTTGCATTTGCTCTAATCTCTTTAACCTTTGGTCTATTGCTTCAATTTTTCCTTGTGTACTGTAACGATATTCCAAGGTAACTGCTATGATTTTAGGGTCTTTTGTGGGTTTTATTGCATATAATGCAATACAATGTTATTGCATGAAATGAATGTAAAAAAGAGGCGTTGATTCTGATTCAACTCTATTAGAAAAACATTTCTAGAAAATAAATTTCTTTACATAAAACCGATACATATACGACCTTGCCCTCATACTCCAAGCGAACACATCAATCCTTTTCTTCATATCTGGATGTTAGGATCAAATCTTGTGAAATTTCCAATGGATGCCTCTACTAGCTCCTTTTTGCTTGATCTAGGCTGCGACCCATTGCTCACTCATCCCCGTGAGACTCTTTAGATTCTTTAAAAAAATTTGGGACGTTGACAGCTCTTCAATAATCTTTGTCAGCTTGAATTTTTGGGCAACGAAGCAAAGTCGTGTACTCTTCCGTCAGACTATCACCCTTCTCTTGTGTTTTCTCAAACCATATTCGGACGGTTGTATTGTATTCCACTTTATCAAGAAACCCATTTTCCATGACAAGCTCTTTTTTTAGCAACTGAACGTGAATCACCACCTCCTTTCTATGATGAAAATGCAATGCAATCATAACCAAAACAAAAGAAACACGTCAGTACAAAAAACATAAATGACAAACAAAGCACCTATTTGGGTGACCACTAGGGTTTGGAGTGGTTCTACCTAGGGTGGGCTCTTAAGACTCGGTATATGCGGTTTGGTTCTAAAGTAAAGGTACCTGAACAGGTAAATTCCTTGATCCTCTCCCATTATAAGCTAATATGGACCTTTTTCAGTTTAAGGGAATACATTTACCTATGGCTGCATGGAGATGAAAATTTCACGAAGACATAGGTACGGATATATCTCGTAAGTGATCCATTATCCTATCTAGAGGTGAAAACCTCATGAAGGAATAGTTTCTCACTCTTACTTAAAAGGTTAAGATCGACCGATCATGCGATGCAATGTGTAGGAAGATACCAAAACTCAAACCAACACAACAATTATAAACCACAATGATGAAGATCATAACAAAGACGGATGCAATGCAATGAAAGGATCGTAGATTTAAACCAAGTTTTCAATTTTCAACAAAAAGACAAAAAGTAATCAATTCATGGCTTGACTCTCTTATGGTTCCCCAATGCAGTCACCAAGCTGTCGAAACCATTTTTTTTGAAAAAAGGGTCAACTTTTATTTTGAAAACGAAAATGAAAAAAGGGAGCTGCCACCAATCATTTTCTTGATGATGTGTGATCGGGTCACCTCGTGAGATGGATGTTTTTTAATAAACTGTTTGATTTACTAAAACAACGATTTTGGTCAACAAAATTTAGAAAACGGGTTCAGGAGTCGGTTACATACGAGTAAGGATTAGCACCCTCGTAATGCCCAAAATTTGTACCTAATTGATTAATTAATGTCTTTAGTGTCAAAAATTGAAAACTTGAAAAGAGTTTAAATTATGGTCTTTCTTTTTATTAAAGTACTTTTTTTTTCAAAATCTCTTGAATTAACGAAGACGTGTAAAAGGACATCTTGTCTTGAAGTAATGGAAATGTCGTATCCCGTAAGATACGACATCTTGAATTCCTAAAAATAAGCTTTTCATTTCGTTTCATTATAAAATCTCATATATTTCAATTTTTAAAAGGGTATTTGGTAATTTAAATTCGATGAGAAAATTGAAACCCCGTAAGTTAGAGTATGACTTATCGAATCTTTAAACATGAAATGTTGTCTTAATTTTTTTTAAACAGTTTCTTTCTATGAAATAATAAAAAATGTGAGATCTAAAATGATATATATTCACTTTTAGTATAATATAAAAACAACCAATATATTTAAGTATAGCACATGATGTAACGCCGATGAAATAACATGAAATTAACATATAGGTAGAATATTAAGATGATGTATAATAAATAAATAAAGAAATGTTGAGATAAGACAAATGCAATTATAGTAATAATAATGATATAGTAATAATAATCATTAATCGAATTGCAATAATGAAAGGATTTAGGTGACTCAAAAAGAAAATAAAAAATAAAAATGCATGATTTTTAAAGCAAACATGACATGAGCATGTTAAAAATAAAAAATATTGATAAACGAGCAAGAATGCACTTAAAAATAAAATAAAATGAGGATAAAATAATAAAGAACAATAATAAGTAAAATATGCTCATAAAATATGTATTGTAATTCAATTTTGGGTATGCAAAAAAAGAATAATAAATAAATTAATAAACCAAATAATAATAAATAACTAAATAAACAAAGATTCAGTAAAAAAACTGAATATAGTCACTAAATAAATAAATAAAAGAGTTAAATTGATTAAGGGACTTAATTATAGCCCAAATCGAATTAAAGGATAAATTAAAATAAAAAAAATGAATAAAGGATCAATTTGAAAGGCACAAGATCTTATAGGGACTTATTAGGAAATTATTCATTTCACCCTCCAAAGCATCATTTCTAGAAACACCGAATGGTCGAAGGACCAGAATGAAAAAAAAAGATAAAAGTCCATGGGAAGATTTAAAAAGAAAGAAATAATAAAGTAAGGGTTGTATTAAAAACTCTTAAAAAGTGAAAGGACTTGTAGCATAAATAACCTAAAAGTTGGAAACGCGTGGATCCTGAGGAAGTAAGTTGGGTCGGCCTGTTTTTGCGTTAAAACGACGCCGTTTAGCGTCCAGAGCTAAGGCACAAAGCGCTGCCATTTTACAAGCTATATAAATTTAATTTTTTTGACAAAACATCATTTCGTCTCTTTGTTTTTTTAAAAAAACTTTGCTTTCCTCTGTTTTTCTCTGAAAAGGATTTAGGGTCGGCCAAAGGGTCAGATGGCCCTCCACTGTGGCTCCGCCGTAGACAGCAGTCGGAGGCGCATGAAATCGGGCTTTTTTAGCCCTTTCCAAACCCCTTTCTTTTAAAAAAAAAAAACTTTTTAAACCTAGATCTATGTTTTAAAATGAAACACACAACAAAAGAAAAAAGAAATAGATTGCAAAGGGGAAAACTCTCATCTTCGTTGTACCTCCGACCCTCATCGGAACCCAAAAGGGGTCTATGACGCTTAGGTTTCTAAAGGCTCTTAACCGCGACGGAATACGGATCAAAGGTAAAATTTTTCTATTATTATTTACAAGTTATTTCAAAATAGAAAAAGAACAAAAAAAGGACATTTTGATTTTACTACTTTTTGTGTTTAATCCTCTATTTTTCGTATTTGATATCTCGTGTTCGAAAAAAGAAAAAGAAGAAATACATGGTTTTTATAGCCGATTTACAAAACTGCTTGGTACTATTTTTTGTTTTTTTCTATGTTGTTTCTTCTGCTTGGCGCGTCTTGCTGTTGTGTGATAGTCTTTCTTTGTAGGTGATAGTGGCAGTGGCAGATGGCCGTGGCAGAAGGGTCAGACACATGCGAGGAGGCTGGCATGCGTGGGAGGAGCGGCGGCAACTCTTAGGCTAGGGTTTCTACCTTTTTTCTTTTTTGCTGAAGGTTAAGGTTGTGGGCTTGTTGGGCTTAGGGTTTTTTTTTTTGTAATTTGGACTGGACTTTTATTTGGGCTTGTAATCTGGTTTTATTCATTGTTTTTATTTTTTGGGGTTTTCCTGTGTTGGTTTGGGCCAGGGCTAAAATTGGGTTGTGCAATGGTATTTGGCTGCCAATTGTGTATGGAAATAGTACAAATTTCACTTGTGTAGGGTATGCATATTTGGGTGGGAAAATGGCTTGGTAAATAGCTTATTTTTGTCCACACGGGTAGAGATGTGTCCCAGCTGTGTGCGACACACAATCATGGTACACAGTCGTGTGTCCCCTAGTGTTGCAATGCAAATTAAGTCAGTATATACCACACGGACTCACACACAGGCGTGTGACTGGCTATATGGCACAAGTCAATATATGTAACACCCCTTACCCGTGTCTGATGTTGGGACAGGGTACGAGGCATTACCGGACTTAAACATAACCGACCATACAAAACCGAGTCATAAAATTTCATCCAAATTAATACTTTTCATTTTTCATCATAATGTCCCTAATATGGGCTTATGAGGCCAAATACATACTTTGAAAGTAGTTCGTGACCAAACTGAGAACTTTTGAAAACTTTGAAAATTTTCTCGAAAAACAGTGGTACACACCCTGAGCACATGGCTATGTGGCCAGCCATGTGGATGAAAGTTAGGCTATTTATCAAGCCTTTTTCCATCCAAAACATTTACACACTTATACCAAATTTATCAACACATAACATGGCATTATCATAAACACACAACTTAACCAATAATAGCCAACATCAATGGCCTTATACAAAATGAACTGTCAAATAACAGAGGCCAACATTTTAGGCCAAATCAATTATGACACATAACAAAATAACCAAGTCCTCTATACATGCCATAATTCGAAATATTGCTTTCAAAATACCAAAATAGTATTGATAGTGTGGATGAATCTCCGACGATCTCCTACCCCGAGCTAGCTTGGTGACTCTATAAGGCAAGGGAAAGAAAAGGGAGTAAGCATATAGCATAGTAAGTTGGTATGTAAATAATAAACAATTTATTAACATGCTTTTACCAATCCTCATAATATGTTCACAAGATCATACAATCATATTTGCACATAGTTTCACTATTCACTCATGTTCATAACAAGCTGTCTATGCAACTCATAGTCATTAAATTATTTATATCTTGAGCTACAGAACTCTAAATTAAGATCTGCTAATTTTCCCAGAAACTAGACTCACATATCTTCTTACCATAAAATTTCTAGAATTTTTGGTTTAGCCAATAAGTACAGTTTATTCTTTAAAGTTATCCATGTTCTACTATCTGACAGTTTCGACCCTTCTTCGTTAAAAATTAATTATCTTCTCGTACAAGATTCAAATGATGTTCTCGTTTATTTCTATTGAAAATAGGCTCATTAAGAATTTTAACTATATAAATTATAACCCACAATTATTTTTATACAACTTTTAATGATTTTCCAAAATCAGAATAGGGGATTCTAAAATCACTCTAACCCTGTCTCACAAAATTCAAATATCTCATATTATGAAATTCTTTTGCTACACAGTTTCTTTTATGTGTAACTAGACTCAATAAGAATTAATTTAATATCTTATTCAACTTCTAATTCAAGTTTCACCATTTTTGGTGATTTTTCAAATTGATACAACTGCTGCTGTCCAAACTATTTTATTGCTAATTTTATCTTTCATTTTTCGTTTGTATTAATTCTCATTTACACACATATAATACTAAAGTATATCCATAGTTAGCCATTCCAATAACTAGTCATTATCAAATATTTACAAGTTTTCAGTGTAGCACTTACTCCACATCAACATTACCAAAGTTCAATCACATATCGAGCACATTGCTCATGAATATATATATATATATACATGTACCTGCACTTGTTCATCACATAATCACATTCAATTACACTTAGTCATTTCTTAGTCATTTTTCCCATTGAACATATCGAAATATTAATGGATGCATCGGAAGTTTCCACATCAATGCCACACTTGTAGCCAAAGCTACTTCAGATCGCTTTTCACATAGTGGCTCGTTATTGAGCAATTTACTTTCACGGGCCTGCTCACACAAGCTGTCAGTCATTCGTTGGTACTCAGTGCTGCTCACACAAACTGTCAGGTATCCGCAACACATGTTAGTATACCTAGCCATTGGTACTGTAATAGCCCAACTTAGACCCTAATCAGAACGGTGGTTTCGAGACCATGAATCCAAGTCAGAAAAATATTTTTAAATTATTTTCTGTGTTTATTTTGTGTGAATTTATATCTGTAAAATTTTCATGATTTAATTTTGTTGTTTGGGTGTTCGATTTAATAAAAGGATTTAATCGCATAAATTTAAAATTTAATAGTTTTAATTGTAAGGACTGAGTTGGTAATGGATTTTTAAATGGAAGCCCTTAAGTTGTAAATAGCCCATGTCTTTATATGTGGTACGGTGGTAGGTATCAATTGTATAGTTTTTATATTATTTTATTTAAGTTAAACATATATGTAAAATTAAGCTTTATTTTTATAATAAGATATTATGGGTATATATATATATATATATATATTATAAGGCATGATATTGAAAGCCAACTCATGTCCATTAATCTATTAAAGTGGCGAAAAATGGCTTATAACATAAGGCTTGGTTATAATTTTAAAAGGGTAAAATAGGAAAACAAATGATAATAATATGTTTGCATATATAATATATTATATGATATAATAATATTAGTGCTCATAAAAACATATTCTCCATAGCTGAAACCTTCAAACAAGAAGAAAGAAAAAGAAAACCTAGTTGGCCTTCTCTCTAGCTTAATCCAAGACCAAGAACCAAAGAAATTAGATTTAAATCGGGGGAAAACGAAAGTTGTCGAGTAGTCGTCTCGTTTTGTTTTATATCGTCCGAGGTAAGTTTATAAGCAAATAGACGTACTTAATTTTAATTAAATGTGAATTATATATGCTGAATTGAAATATGTAAATTTATATGTGCAATAACTGAATGTGAATAAACTTGGCTACTATATTTCTGAATTCGTTTTGACCGAGTTACGACGTTCAAAAGCCCCGTATGAACCTTAGGAATAGTTAGGATACATATGTCATGACATTGGATTCTGATTTATGTGTGTGAGTAAGACCATTGACTCCGATATATGTCTGCCAGTAAGACCTTGTCTGGGATAGTGGCATCGATATGTGGCTACATGTAAGACCACGTCTAGGACGTTGGCATTGTACGATATGTGTGATTATCTGAGTGTCCTATCCAATTCCGAATGGTTCAACGGGTAAAGGTAAATCGTGTTCGAATGTACAAAACGAGTGTACAAGGTATGAATTTACTTGTTACGTATATGAGTTAAGGTAAGTAAGTACTTTAAATATTTGTTTAAAATCTTTTATGATAGAAATGAAAAATATATATGAGATTGGTATGTGTATTCGACCTATGATACAATAATTTGGAAATCAATGAAATGATTCTTAACTATGTGCATATGTGTAACCATGTATATTTGGCCATATAGGTAATATACATATGTGGTGTTATATATGATCTTGTGTATTCGACCAAATAAGTGACGTAGGCATATGAAGTTGAATCTTATTTTGTGAGCTTGTGTAAACGAGTGGAAGTATATTTGAATGTATAATATTATCTGGCTTTGAAAGTTGAATGAAAAATTTGTAAATTAGAGTATACATATATATATGCAATATTCGTATGCGGCTTTAGGAATGAATAACTTGTGTATCATGAACAATCCTTAAATATGCGCATATACGATTAGGTATATTCGGTTACATAATTAGCATATGTACATAAAGTATTATTTTGATATACGAGCTTATGCGGTCTAGTGTATATAGACTAGGTTCTTTTATGTCTAATGGGTTTTGGAAGTTGACTAATAATGTGCTAAAGTGCCTATGAAGATATTCGACCTTTTGAATACTATTGAGTGAGTCTTAATTTTATGCATGTGTGGTTATGCATATTCGGTCACATAACTAATGTAAGTATATGAAATTATAATGTGACTTATGAGCTTATGTATCTTGTGTGTATGTGAATTTGATTTATAATGACTATTTGATTTTGGAAATTAAGTAATAATATGTTAATTTTGCTATATGGGCATTCGGCCAATGTGATGTTTATGAATGAATATATATATTTAAAATATAAGCTTATATGTGTTTGGATCTAAATGTGTTATAAAAATATAACTGGGTTTAGTTTAATTAAGTTGGTAATATTATTGAGTTGTTTATTTGCTTATGACTTACTAAGCTATAATAGCTTACTCTGTATATTTATGTTTACTCTGTTTTATAGATTTTGAATTCAAGTTATGGGCTTAGGAATTGTTGGAGAAGCTTTTCACACTATCGACTGTCTTCGGTATTTTATAAATTGCATTTTTTGGACTATGGCATGTATAGACTAGATTACGTTTTGAAATAATGAACTTTGGTAATGTATAAAAGCCATACGAAAATGGCTTATTTAATTATTTTAAGCTTGTATTAATGATTCGGTCATTATATATAATTATATGCGAATTATGTTTGATATATATGTATAATCGGCTAAAGATAGAAACACTGAATATTCATTTACATATGACATATTTGTTAATGGATAAAATAATAATTCCTTGAATGATAGTCATAATAATTAGGCATGATATGGTTTTGTATGGTAACTAGTAAATGGCTCAAATTGTCATGGTTATATGCGTGTATATATATCTATATGTTTATATATACTTTTGGGATGAGTGATTTGATCTTGTTATAATGCTAGTTATTATCCTCTTTATAAATAGAAATTTAGCCTTGTGATTGATGAAAAGTGTGTAATTTGTAAAAGTAGAAAACTTATAAATTTTACGTGTTTGATTAGACTATAGTACTTAGAAAATACTTAATATTTGTTGAGTGTGCCATGTTTTGGTTAAAAATGAAATTTGAAATTGGTCATTGGTAATTATAATATGTCGGGCATTGTATTATTATTATAATTATATATATAACTTGTTTAGTTGTAATATATGCGTATGTGCATTAGTTTTAAAATGGTATATGGTTATTCAACTAATATGATAGATATTTTGTCTCATGTTCAATATATGTCATTTGCTTATACATGTTAAATTATATTTAAGTATCAAATGATATTAATGTATCAGTATTTAAGTTTAGAAATTCAAATGTGATTGAGTATATGAAAATTTACATTTATTAACGTTATTGAACTTAGCAAGTTTAAAATCGACCATTGTATTTAGTTTTAATCATTTGAATAGTAATGTGTGCTATAATGAAGTAAGAAGTTTATATTCGTATTAAGTGAATTTGGTTTGGTTAGTTATGTATTAAATTATTAAGTAGTTTATGGAAGTATAATAGACTATGTTCCTAAAGATCAATGTCACATATGTTGTGTTTGATCATTTAGTATATGTATATCATTGAGGTATTAAATGCTAAAAATTTTATGAGGTATTTGGTTTACCTATGAAGATGATACATGAATATTTGTATGTATTTGAAAGGTGTATTATACATGACTTTGAGTTTTCATACTTAATTGTGGTATGATTTTAAATGGTTTAAATAATGTTTTAAATGAACTTATATTTTAAAAATGTGAATTTAGCATATGTGTATCTACGAATGTACGGAAGTTGTGTCTCATCCGGTAATACCTCGTAACCCTATTTTGATGTCGGATGCAGGTTAGGGGTGTTACAGGTACAACTTAAGACCGGCACCCGGATTCACTTAGTCACAATTTCACATAGATTTCACATAGGTCCCAAGTGACATGTCACTTGTATCCTATTCTATTCCTAAGGTTCAACAGGGAAATTTCTCACATTTCGATACTTTGTCAATTTCATTCAATATTCAGCCACATCTCATAAAATATATCAAAACATAAAAACGTAAGTAAAAACGATGAATTATTTACATACAAACTTACCTCGGTACAAAATGACTAATTTTGCGTTTTAGTCCAAAACCTTTTCCTTTCCCCGATCAAGGTCAATTCCTCGTCTTCTTGATCTATAATAACACATTTAACTTATTTAATACTCACATTATTCAATTTAGTCCAAAATCACACTATGGAAAAATTACATTTTTGCCCCTAAAGTTTTACATATTTACAATTTTGCCCCTAGGCTTGTAAAATGAAAGGCACTTATTTTTCTCAAATCCTAAGCCTAGCCGATTCATATTCCCTCTTATAACAGTCCATATTTTTCACTAAATCACATTTTCTACACATATTTTACAACTTTTACTAATAGGTTCTTTTATGCAATTTCACTAAAAATCACTTAGTAAAAGTTGTTTATTACACTTCAAACTTTCATATTCTACCATAAAACATCAAAACATATGCATGTCATCCATGGGTAAATTTTTAAACACAAACCCTAGCTCAAAATAATGGTCGAAATAGCTAAATCGAGCTACGAGGACTCAAAAATGTAAAGAACATTAAAAATAGGGCTAAAACGGACTTACAATCGAGCTTGGAAGCTTGAAAAACCCTAGCTATGTTTTCCTCATGTGATTCGGCCAAGGGGTTGAAGATGAGTAAAAATTGGCTTTTAATTTGGTTTTTTAATTCGTTTAATCACCAAATTACTAAAATGACATTAAATTAAAAATATTCTATTTCACCTCTTTCATGTCCATTTTTGTCCAAAAAATTAACCAATGGTCTATTACCGTTTAAGACTCCAATTTAAAATTTCATAGCAATTAGACACATCTAGCTTCTAGAACTCAAGTTTTGAACTTTTTACAATTTGAGTGCCCAAATGTCAAAATTTTTGAACGAAATTTTCACGAAATCGTTTTGTAAAACTGTAGATCGTAAAAATCAGGCTGTTACAGCTCTCTCCCTTTAGGGATTTTCATCCTCGAAAATCTTACTAGAAAAGAGGTTTGGGTATTGTTTTCTCATGGCTTCCTTCGATTCCCACATAGCCTCTTCTACTCCATGCCTTTGCCACAACACTTTCACTAAGGCTATACTTTTATTTCTCAACTTTTTAACTTCCCGAGCCAAAATCTTTATCGGTTTCTCATCATAGGTCATATCCAGCCCAATCTCAACCTCTATCAGAGAAATCACATGTGAAGGATCGGAATGATATCGTCGTAACATCGATACATGAAACACATTATAAATTCTTTCTAACTCTGCTAGTAAAGCTAACCGATACGCTACTGGTCTAATTCTTTCAATAACCTCATACAACCCAATGAAACGCAGACTGAACTTGCCCTTTCAGCCAAATCTTAGAATTTTCTTCCACGGAGATACTTTTAGAAACACTTTATCTCCCACTTGAAACTCAATCTCTTTTCTTTTCAAATTCGCGTATGACTTTTGTCGATCTGAAGCAGCTTTCAGATAATCACGGATTACTTTCACTTTCTTTTCGGTTTCTCTAACCAGATCAACCCCATGAATCTATTTCTCACTGAGCTCGGTCTAATACAAAGGAGTTCAACATTTGCGACCATACAATGCTTTATACGGTGCCATCTATATACTCGATTGAAAACTGTTGTTGTAGGGAAACTCGACCAAAGGTAGATATTTCTCCCAACTACCTTCAAATTCTAAAACAAAACATCAGAGCATGTCTTCAAGAACCTAGATTACTCTTTCGGATTGATCGTCGGTCTGCGGATGAAACGCGGTACTAAAATTCAATTTCGTGCCCAAAGCTTCTTGTAACTTTTTCTAAATCTTCGAAGTGAACCGCAGATCTCTATCCAAAATAATAGACATAGGCACTCCGTGCAATCTCACAATTTCAATAATATACAACTCAACCAACTTATCAAGTGAGTAGTTGGTACGTACCGGTATAAAGTGAGCTGATTTCATCAATCTATCAACCACAACCAAAATGGCATCTTTCTTTTTTGATGTCAGAGGTAAACTTCACAAAATCCATCGTGATTCCGTCCCACTTCCACTCGAGAACCATCACTAGCTGAAGTAAACCCGAAGGTACCTGATGCTCGGCTTTCACTTGTTGGCAAATCAAACACTTTGATACAAATTTAGAAATATCTCTTTTCATACCCGACCACCAATACAATTTCTTCAACTGGATGAACTGATAAACAACCACTATGTGCCTCATGTAAAATTTTCCGAGTCAACTCATCATCTTTCGGTACATATACCCTATAATGGAACATCAAGCAGTCATTTGATCTGATTCAAAAATCTAAATCACAACCCGATTCACACTTAGCTCTCTTGGCTTGCAATTCACTGTCATTCTTCTTAGCTTCACAAATTTGCTGAAGAAATAAAGGTCTAGCCCTTAACTCAGCCAAAATCAAACCATCATCAGACAAAGCCAAACTTATACTCATAGCTCTCAAAGCAAACAAGGATTTTCTACTTAAGGCATCAGCAACTACATTCTCTTTTCCTGAGTGGTAATCAATCACTAGCTCATAATCTTTTATTAATTCGAGTCATCTCCGTTGTCATAAATTCAAATCCTTTTGATTCATCAAATACTTCAAACTATTGTGATCGATAAAGATTCGACATTTCTCACCATACAAATAATGACGCCAAATTTTCAAAGCAAAGACGATGGCAACTAATTCCAAGTCATGCATTGGATACTTCTTCTCGTGTAGTTTCAACTGTCTCGAGGCATAAGCTACCACTTTTCCCTCTTGCATCAACACACAACCAAGACTATTCAATGATGCATCACTATAAATCACGAACTCTTTCCCTATATCAGGTTGCACCAAAATCGGCACCTCAGTTAATAATGCTTTAATTTCTCAAAACTTTACTGACATTTATCAGTCCATTCAAACTTAACATTCTTTTGCAACAACTTAGTCATAGGAGAGGCAATCATCGAGAATCCTTCGACAAAATGTCTATAATACCCAGCTAAGCCCAACATGCTTCTATCCTCGGATACATTCTTTGGCAGTTTTCAATCAATAATTGCTGAAATTTTGCTCGGATCAACCCGAATATCATCACCTAAAGTTATGTGTCCCAAAAATCCAACTTCACGAAGCCAAAACTCACTTTTACTAAACTTAGCAAATAATTTATTTTCTCTCAAAATCTGCGACATAGTTCTTTAGTGCTTGGCATGCTCGGACTCATCTCAAGAATAAATCAGGATGTAATCTATAAACACAACTACAAACTTATCCAAATATGGTCAAAAAGTTCAGTTCATCGAGTCTATAAAAAGAGGCTGAGCATTAGTTAAACCGAAAGGCATCACAAGAAATTCATAGTGTCCATACCTCGTTCTGAAAGCGATTTTTGGCACATCTGACTCTTTAACTCTCAACTGAAAGTAACCAGATCTCAAATCAATCTATGAAAACACTGTCGCCCCTTTCAACAGGTTGAACAAATCATCAATCCTTGGTAATGGATACTTGTTCTTTATAGTCACTTTGTTGAGCTGACGACAGTTAATACAAAGCCTTATAGATTCGTCTTTCTTCTTTACAAATAGCACGAGAGCACCCCAAGGAGAAAAATTTGGTCCCACTGATCCTTTATCTATCAATTCTTGCAACTGAGCTTTTAATTCTTTCACTTCAGCTGGAGCCATTCTGTATGGAGCAATCAAGATTAATGTAGTCCTAGGTAATAAATCAATAGAAAATTTCAATCTCTCTAATCGGAGGTAACCCAGGCAATTCTTCCGAAAACACATTTGAGAATTCACAAACTACCGGCACTGATTCAAGTTTTGACTCAGACATATCAATATTCAACACATACGTAAGATAAGCTTCACACCATTTTCTCATGTATTTCTAAGCAGACATGTGCGAAATCACCATAGGCAATTTATTTGATTCATCTGTTTCAACCTAAAAAATCTCACCATTTTCATATTTCAACTCAAGGGTTTTCTATCTACAATTTACCTTGGCATCATGCAATGTCAACCAATTCATACCCAGAATAACATCAAACCCATCAAATGGCAATAACATCAGATTAGCCGGAAAATAGTAACCTTGAATCATCAAAGGACAATTCTTGCAAACTTTATCTACTAACATATATTTGCCTAATGGGTTTGACACTTTAATCACAAATTCAGTAAGCTTAACAGGAAAACTCTTACAAGATACTAAATTCACACAAATAGAGGAATAAGTAGACCTGGAATTAATCAATGCAATAACATTGGTATCATAGAAAGAAAATGTGCCAGTAATCACATCGGGAGATGACGCATCATTACGAGCACGTATGGCATAAGCTCTAGTGGGTGCTCTAGCTTCTGGCCTTGCAGCTGAATCTTTCACTACACTTTTACTGCTAGCTCCACTTCCGGCATTTCTCGGTATGTACCTCTACTGGCAGTATTACCTAATCTAACACTCTTAAATTTTTCTTCCTTAGCCCTCTCAGGATAATCTTTAATATAATGCTTTTGAGAACCACATTTAAAACAAGCATGGCAAACCATATAACACTTGTCGAGGTTGCGTTTGCCACAATGTTGACATTCAGGTCTATTGGATCTAACATTACCTACACTTGCCATTGAAGTACTTGAGTTTTAGAACCCAAATATGATCTCCCACGGTCTTGGAGCAAATACCTAGCTGAAACAGTCAATCGAGGATTCATCTCCTTGGACTTCTTTGACTGAGATTGGAATGACTTACTCATTGGCCTTTTTCTTGCATCTCAAGCCTCAATCACAGCTTTTCCATTTTCTTTGTTTAGCTCTTCAGCTTTGCAAGCTCGATCAACCAGTACCACAAATTCTTTCAACTCTAAGATCCCAAGTAGCAGTCGGATATCCTTGTTCAACCCATCTTCAAATCTCTTACACATAATAGCCTCGGTAGACACATATTCCTGGGTATATTTTGTAATGCCCTAATATCTTTTATAATTATTTTCGTATGTTTTTGTTACAATTGTTTGTTTGCTTCAGTGGTTATGTGTTATGATGTGTCTGAGAGGTCTTAGGTTCAAGTCCAATTCTGCTAATTTTTGTTTTTAAATAATTAAACCCCTATCTCCAATTAATAGGCTTATAAAAAAATATTGGTGAAACATGTCAGAATGGGCCTGCTAGTCTAGGGGATGAGTGGCGTGTTATTGTTACCTGAGGTCTGAAGTTCGAATCCTAGCATACACGAAAGGGATCAAATTTTTGGTGATTGGACGGCTAGAGTTTGTAATTCATTAAAAGTCTGAGTAGTGGGAAGTTTGGAGAGTTTTGGGGAGAAAATTGTAGGATTTGGGAAAGTTACCACGATTTGGGGGATGTAGATTTCAGCTTTCTCTCTCTCTTTGTTTCAAAAATTTTGATGGCTGATAATTTCATTTCTCTCTTCATTTTCATTTTGGTACTGTTTGCTTCTCCGAAAGTCTCCCTGTTACTGCCAAATTTCTATTGTTTTCACCCTTATCGATTTTTTTCTATTTTGTTTTGTTAATCACTCGTCTCAATTCTTTCTTTTCCAAAAATCTGTGCCGAATATTGCTAATTGGGTTGATTGTTATCTTTTATTTTCAAAAAAAAATTGGTTCCCTTATTTCCCAAAGCTTGTGACATTAGTTCCTTTTTCTTTCTCTTAAGTTACTATTTTCTTTTCTTTACTATACTCTTTGGCCGAATCCTGTTGAGTTTTTGCTGCCAGTCTCTTTTCTTTTATTGATTCTATTCTCCCCTTCGATGAACCCCTTTTGGCTAAATTTCGATTTTCTCTCTTTCCCTCGTGGTGCTATTCTTTTTTTTCACATTAGTTCCCTAACGGTTGCTGCCGTTTTTCTCTTCTTTTGTTATTCGATGATTGAATCTTTCTGTTATGGTCAAGAGTTGATTTGTGCCTCGTCGTCTTGGTATTGGTAGGTATGTGTGTTCAGTAATGTATAGTGAACATGGTGTGAATTGATTAACAAACTCTTGTTTAATGAAGATTATTTGTAGTATGTGAGGGGAAAGACAAGGGTTGGACGAGTTTAATTGACGCCTTCATTCTGTTGTTTTCGTATCTCATTGATCGGTTGAAGGTAAGTGAAGGATGGATTAATTGAATCGTTATCAATGTTATGGTTCCGAATTAACTACGATTTAGGATATATTGTGAGGGTGTTTGTCTATTGCAGGTGTTTATAACGTTAGGTGTGCTTGAGCATTGGAAGCAAACAAGGTATGTAAACACAACTCTACAAACTGAAATCGACGAAAAGCTGAAAAGTGTGAACCGTCGAAGCCACACGGGCGTGCGGCTGCCTATCAGGTAGGCCATATGATGAATATGGGCATAGGATTAATGAGGCTGGCCATGTGTGATTCATGGAGCGGGGCGAATTGGGCCGTTTGGACCCCACACAGGTGAAATACACGGATGTGTGAAACTATTGGGCCAGGTCGTGTGATTTTCATGGGTAAAGCCATTTTGAGTCATGTGGGCCACACGAGCGTGTAGGCCCACATGGGCATGAAACATGGGCCTATGTGCCCATTTTCACTGTTTGGCTGCTAAGGTTGCACGAGTCGCCCGAGTCGACTGTGGACCTACTGTAGGGTCGATAAGCTTTACCTAGATCCCTAACTAACTGTATGACATTAGAATATGTATGACTGTATACTGAGCATGATATTTATACTGTTCTGATTATATGCATGTTTTTATAAGATGGCATGTCATGATTGTATGATGCATTGCATGGGGTTGGGATATTATGATTGGAGGAAGTGTACTGTACTGGTAGCTCTGCTGCAAATCACTAATGGCTCTACGCCTATTATACTGACAACTCTGCTGCAAATACTATTTAGTGCCGCAAACGGTGCTAATTTGTAAGTGTAGGGATGGGTGGGCGATTTATTCCCCACAGGAGTGTAGGGTTGGACAAGAGATGGTGTATAGTGGATGGTTGGGTAGGGCATGCATTCTAATACTACCACTGTTACAAATACTGTAATGGGCTAAGGCTCTACTGATTACTGATAATGTGACGGGTTAAGGTCCAAATAGATACTATGATTGTAAAGGGCTTTGGCCCTGTCTGTTGCTGCTTACATTTTGACTGTATAATTACATGGGGATTACACACTGAATTTTCGTAAACTCACCCCTTTTGTTTTGCTGTACAGGTAAGCCCCAATCATAGGCAGATCAGTGCACCGAGAGACTCAGAGGTGACCACACGACTGCATATATTTTCGTACTTGATTATGTTTTTAAGTATTTTTATTTGGGGTGTTTTCTTACTGTAATATGGCCTTTATGGATTTTTACTTTAATTTAGGATTTGTTATCGTTGCTATGATTTATATTCACTAGTGGTAGGAAACATGGGTTTTCAAAAATTACAAATGTTTTCTTTCAAAACACTCACCACTACACAAACCATTTTAAAAGCTTCCACAAATTATAACGACTTGTAAATAAATGGATAACCTTTTAAAAACAAATGACTTGATTTAGAGATAATATAAGATAATGAAAATTGTTTAAACGGGGAAATGGTTTATCAACGACGTAGTTTTCGAAAGCACTTTCATGTGACATTGCCAGATTCAGCCATAACGTCTAGGTTGGGTTTAGTGTGTTACATATTTACTGAGTCTAACAAATTCTCTTTCATATTCTGCCACTGACATTCAGGCCTACTTTAACTTGAAAAACTCTTTGCATTTTTGATCAATGAACCGTTGGCTTATGTACTTCTTTTTGAATTCCTCCTAGAAAAAACCAATGTAACCCTTTCTTTTGGAACCATGGATATAAGTGTCTTCCACCAATGATATACCGAGTCCCTCAATAAAGATATAACACACTTTAAACTTTCTTCGGGAGTACAAGAAAGTTCATCAAATACCCGAATAGTAATTTTATTTGGTTCAAAAAGTTCAATAATTTTATTATTGACTTCTTTTATTTCTACCTCTGCAGTATTAGTATACTCATTAATAGCAGTCCAGCTTATTGCAAGATCTTCTGCTAAATCCTTAATATCAGAATTTTTTGTCTGAATTCTTAAACAAAGACATTCTTCTATTAGAGGGTCTGTAATGGATATAAAGTAATTTGGTTTTACTTTAAATCCTATTACCCCATTATATAAATTTGATTGAATTCCTCCAATAAGTGCTTTTATTGGATTTTCAAATCTTTTATCTAATAAAACTGCTATTATAGGTACATCATGACCCCTTCTAAATAAAGCTCTAATTGTGATCATAATTATACCTAAATGTATATATCTTACCTGAGGATATTTCTTTCTAATCCTCTTAATTTTTTCTTTAGTAAATAAATGGATTTCAGTTAATCCACCTTTTGTATCTTTAGCGACTGTATTACCGCTAATCTTTTCAATATGTCTTTGTGACCATATTTTAAACTTAGATATTTTATATATTTCTTCTTTAGAAATATGATTTTTAGTTATCTTTTCTATCATTTCTTCTGAGAAGTCTTTTTCTTCTCCTATTAAATTTCCTAATTTTATATTCTGTTGTTCAGTTTTAGGAATTTCTTCTAATTGATTATTATGTCCTAACATAAAGATATATTCTTCATTATCAGTATCAGATTCAGTTTCTGATATTAGTTCATATAATATTTCAGTAGGATTTATTTCCTCACTAAAACATATTTCTAAATCTTGTTCTTCAAGACTTTTAATCATTTTTCTAGCATTTTTTCCCTTATTAGGACAATTCGTTCCTATATGACCTTCTTCATCACATATAAAACATTTACAAAGTTGCTTTATAGGTTTTTTAGAAGTTTTTCTTCTTACAAATTTTTTCTTTTTGTTATTATCAAGTCTCCCCCGTATTATTCATCATATGGAAGAAGGCTTCTCGAGCCCCATCTCCTGACTATGTGTTTCAGGTCTACTATCTAGTAGCAAAGTCCCTTACACGGGAGCCGGTGCATTACTCTCTACGTCATCAGCTATAGCTTGGTCAGGATTCATTTACTATATAAAAACATAAATTAAATTGTCAGGAGTCATTACACTATCACAACATATTTATGGCATGCATAACTAGACTTTCACACGCGCTATGTTAGTCTGAGAATAGACTAAACCATAACTCTAATACCATTAAATATAACACCCCTTACTCATGTCCGACGCTGGGACAAGGTACGAGGCATTATCGGACTTAAACATAACCAATCATACAAAACCGAGTCATAAAATTTCATTCAAATTTAAAATTTTCATGTTTCATCATAAAGTCCCTAATATGGGCTTACGAGGCCCAATTCATACTCTGAAAGTGGTTCGGGACCAAACCAAGAATTTTTGAAAACTTTGAAAAATTTATTGAAAAACAAGGGTACACGCCCTGAGCACATGGCCGTGTGACCAGCCATGTGGATAAAAGTTAGGTTATTTACCAAGCCCTTTTCCATCCAAAACATTTACACACTTATACCAAATTTATCAACACACAACATGGCATTATCATAAACATACGACTTAACCAATAATAGCCAACATCAATGGTCTTATACAAAATGAACTATCAAATAACATAGGCCAACATTTTAGGTTAAATCAATTATGACACATAACAAAATAACCAAGTCCTCTATACATGCCATAATTCAAAATATTTCTTTCAAAATACCAAAAGAGTGTTGATAGTGTGGACGGATCTCCGACGATCTTCATACCCCGAGCTAGCTTGGTGACATTATAAGACAAGTGAAAGAAAAGGGAGTAAGCATATAGCTTAGTAAGTTGGTATGTAAATAATAAACAATTTATTAACATGCTTTTACCAGTCCTCATAATATATTCTTAAGGTAATACAATCATATTTGCACATAGTTTCACTATTCACTCAAGTTCATATCAAGTTGTCTACGTGAGTCATAGTCATTAATTTATCTATACCTTGAGCTACAGAACTCCAAATTACGATCTGCTAATTTTCCCAAAACTAGACTCAAATATCTTCTTACCATAAAATTTCCAGAAGTTTTGGTTTAGCCAATAAGTACAGTTTAATCTTTAAAGTCATCCCTATTCTGTTGTTTGATAGTTTCGACCCTTCTTCACTAAAAATTAATTATCTTCTCGTACAGAATTTGAATGATCTCCTGTTTATTTCTATAGAAAATAGACTGATTAATAATTTTAAACATATAAATTATAACCCATAATTATTTTAATACAATTTTTAATGATTTTCCAAAATCAGAACAGGGATTCTGAACTCACTCTGACCCTGTCTCACAAAAATTCAAATATATCATATTTTGAAATTCTTTTCTTACACAATTTCTCTATGTGAAACTAGACTCAATAAGCTATAATTTCATCTCTTATTAAAATTCTAATTCAATTTCCACCATTTTTGGTGATTTTTCAAATTGATACAATAGTTGCTGTCCAAACTGTTTTATTGCTAAATTTACTCTTTCATGTTTCGTTTGTATTAATTCTCATTTGCACACATATAACACTAAAGTATATCCATAGTTAGCCATTCGAATAACTAGTCATTGACAAATATTCACAAGTCTTCATTGTAACACTTACTCCACATCAACCTTACCAAAGTTCGATCACATATCGAGCACATTGCTCATGAATATATATACATATGTACCTGCACTTGTTCATCACATAATCACATTCAATTACACTTAGTCATTATTCTTGTTGAACACGTCGAAATATTAATGAATACATTGGAAGTTTGCACATAATGCCACACTTGTAGCCAAAGCTACTTCACATCACTTTTCACATAGAGGCTCGTTCTCGAGCAATTTACTTTCACGGGCCTGCTCACACAAGCTGTCAATCATTCGTTGCTACTCAGTGTTGCTCACACAAGCTGTCAGGTATCCGCAACACATGCCGGTATACCGAGCCATTGGTACAACCTAAGACTAGCACCCAGATTCACTTAGTCACAATTTCACATAGATTTCACATAGGTTTCTAGGGACATGTCACTTGTATCCTATTCTATTCCTAAGGTTCAATTGGAAAATCTCTTACACTTCGATACTTTGTCAATTTCATTTAATATTCAGCCACATCTTATAAAATATATCAAAACATAAAAACATAAGTAAAAATGATGCATTATTTACATACAAACTTAGCTCGGTACAAAATGACTAATTTTGCGTTTTAGTCTAAAACCTTTTCCTTTTCCCGATCAAGGTTAATTCCTCGTCTTTCTTGATCTATAATATCACATTTAACTCATTTAATACTCACATTATTCAATTTTGTCCAAAATCACACTATGGAAAAAATTACATTTTTGCCCTTAAAGTTTCACATATTTACAATTTTACCCCTAGGCTCGTAAAGTGAAAAGCACTTATTTTTCTCAAATCCTAAGCCTAGCTGATTCATATTCCCTCTTACAGCAGTCCACATTTTTCACTAAATCACATTTTCTACACATTTTACAACTTTTAGAAATAGGTACTTTTATGCAATTTCACTAAAAATCACTTGGTAAAAGTTGTTTATTACACTTAAAACTTTCATATTCTACCATAAAACATTAAAACACATGCATGTCATCCATGGGTAAATATTTAAACGCAAACCCTAGCTCAAAATAATGGTAGAAATAGCTAAACCAAGCTACGAGGATCTTAAAAATGTAAAGAACATTAAAAACAAGGCTAAAACAGACTTACAATCGAGCTTGGAAGCTTGAAAAACCCTAGCTATGTCTTCCTCATGTTGAATTCGGACAAGGGGTTGAAGATGAGTAAAAATTGGCTTTTAATTTAGCTTTTTAATTCATTTAATGAGTAAAAATTGGTTTTTAATTTGGCTTTTTAATTCATTTAATCACCAAATTACTAAAATGTCCTTAAGTTAAAAATATTTTTCTTCACCTATTTCATGTCCATTTTGTCCAAAAAATTAACCAATGGTGTAATTACCTTTTAAGGACCTCTAATTTAAAATTTCATAGAAATTAGACACCTCTAGCGTCTTGAACTCAAGTTTTGTACTTTTTACAATTTAGTCCTTTTGACTAGATTGACTGCCCAAATGTCAAAATTTTTGAATGAAAATTTCAAAAAATCATTCTGTAAAATTACAGATCATAAAAATATAAGAATGTGAAATATTTTCTCGTCAGATTTGTGGCGCCGAAACCACTATTCCGACTAGGCCCAAAATCGGGCTGCTATAATATACCCTACAGGTTTGACACGGCCTAGCATACAGGTGTGTGTGGCCATTTCGAATAGGCACATAGACTAGACACACGGGTGTGTGGTTGGTCGTGTGACCTAAGTCAAAGAGTTTCATGGGGTAGGACACATGCTGGGACACGGCCATGTGCTCTCATTTCAAATGTCCACATGGCCTATGACACTGGTGTGTCTGGTGGCTGTGTGAGACACTCGGCTTGTTCACACGAGCATGTGTCCTCTACTTTCATAAAAAAATTTCTAAGTTTCCTAAAGTTTTCTTGAATTATCGGTTTAGTCCCGAACCACTTCTAAAGCATGTTTAAGGCCTCGAAGGCCCTATTAAGGGACAATGTGATTGTGAATGATTGAAGTATGCATATGTATGATGCATTTTGTTATATGAATGTGTAATTGTATATTAAGCTTAGTAATGCTCTTAACCCTATTCCGACGACGGTTGCGGGTTAGGGGTGTTACAAAATACAAGTATATAACATGAAATTACTACACTAAAGACATTAGATTTAAACAATGAAAGCCCTAACAGAAGAAAATGACACCAGCTCTAAACCCATTTGAGTGTTATTACACAAACAGTTTCAGATTTTTGGGTTTTAGCCAGAGATTTTAAAGCTATTTTGAATAAGAGAGACAATGAGGATTAGTTAGTCAAGTGGCAAGATAAAAGCAATTTTAAAGTTTCATCTTCTTTAACAATCTAAAGTATTTGGGGTTCAAGGGTTCTTATTTCAAATGGAGTAGAGGACATATTAGAGATTGTCTTGATAAAGTGGTTTGTAATGTGACTTAGGAATTACAAAAGTTATTCTCTGCATTTTACCACCTTCTAAAAATCAAATCAGACCATAGATTAATTTTGCTTGTTTTGAATGAATGTAGTAAGGTCTTTGGATCTAAACCTTTTTAGTTTACCTCTAGTTAGCTTACTTATAATGGTTTCAAGGACATGGTTAAGTCAAATTAGGATGACAGCAGCTCGCTCTCAGTGTCTATTAGGAAATTCTCTAATGTAGTAACTGAATAGAACTCATGAGTATTGTTGAAGTTGACATGCATACATTACATGAAGCAGCCAAGAATCAGAACAAGCGGCCCGAGTCATGCATGTTGTAGTTGTCAGCAATGCTATTAATTTAGTTACTTCAAGTTGATATTTTGTAACTTAGTTTGATTAGAACTTAGGTGGTAATGTACTTGATGTATTTTTGTTGACATTTGAGTTGATAAAATAGCTTTGCAATATGTACAAGTTATGTTTAATAAGCTTTAATGTTGTTTAGTGGTAGTAGGTAGTTTTTTAGTTAAAGTTTGCTCATTTTAACAAGTTAATGTCTGATATATGTATTGGCTTCAAGCCATTATTGATGTAAATGAAAAATTCAGTTTGAATTCATCATAAACTCTCTATTTTCTTTGCTTTCATTCAGTTTTTTGAGCCATTTCTATTTTGTTTGCTCAACAAGTAACGAGCCTTGCAACATAAGCTTCTATTAAGCTTCATTCATCTTTGTTTATAGTTCCAAGAATTTGTATCTAGAGCTAAACTCTTAATGGACCTGTCATATTTCAAGTCGTAGAATTATGTCTTCATTTGGAATCTCTCTAACTGCACCACCAGTCTTCAATAGAGAAGGTTACCACATATGGGTAGTAAAGATGAAAACCAACTTGCAAGCATTAGATTTGTGGGAGGTTATCAACTCAGATGTTGAACCAGCACCTCTAAGAGCTAATCCAACAGTTGCTCAGATTAGGCAACATACAGATGAAAGAACTAAAAGGCATAAAGCCATGTCTTGCATCCAAAACAGCATGTCTGATGTGATCTTCACAAGAATCATAGATTGTGAGTCACCAAAACAGGCTTAGGATAAGCTGAAGGAGGAGTTTCAAGGGGCTGAAAGAACAAGGCAGAAATAGTTACTGAATTTGGTAAGGGACTTTGAAAATCTAAAAATAAAGGAAGAAGAAACTGTGAAGCAATACTCAGAAAAAATATGGTTGTTGTGAACAGCGTACGACTGCTTGGAGAACAGTTCAATGAGGGAAGAATTGTAAAGAAGGTGATCTTAACCTTGCCTAAAAGATATGAGGTAAAAATCTCATCTCTTGAAGACTCGAGAGATCTGACCAGCATCTCATTGATAGAACTAATCAATACTCTTTATTCTCAAGAGTAAAAGAGAGCCAGTAGACTGGAGGAGCAACAAGAAGGTGCTTTCCAAGCCAAGAGCAAACCAACCTTGAGCTCCTTTGCCTACAAAGGGAAGAAAACCTAGAAAGACAAGCTTAGATCAGATGGTGCAAGAAGAAGCAATCAACCGTGCAAACATTGTAAAAGGCTTGGTCATCTAGAGGAAAATTGTTGGTTTAGGCCTGATGTGCAGTGCCAAGTCTGCAAGAAAATTGGCCATGTTGAGAAAGTGTGTAGAAAAAAAGGCAAGCGGAAACAAAACCAACTTCAGCAACCTGAGTTGAAGCTCAAGTAGCAGAAGAAGAGAGTGACCAAAAAGAGCAAGTATTTGCAGTTTCTTGCTCAGCTACTAAACGAAAAGCCACAAATGGATAGCTGATAAATAGTGGTTGCACAAACTACATGACCTCTAATGCTGCTAACTTCAAGACAATCGACAGAAGTTTCAAAATAAGGCTGAAGGTTGGAAATGGACACTTCATCAAAGTAGAAGACAATGGAGATGTGTTAAAAGACACTCCTACAGGTACCAAACTTGTCTCAAATATCTTATTAGTGCCTAAAATTGATAGAAATCTGCTTAGTATAGCTTAGTTACTAGAAAAGGTCTATTCTATGATGTTCAAGGGCTCAGACAGGAACAAAGGCTCAGACTTTGCCTACACAGTTGCCTTGGATGAATCTAAGTTATGGCATAAGAGGCTTGGTCATGCCAACTATAAGTCATTGATTTAGCTGAACAAAGGAGATTTGGTTGAAAACTTCTCCAAATCAGTTGAGAAAGAAGTGGTTTGTGACGTTTGCGAACTAGGAAAACAAGCCAGATTGCCATTTCTTTCAAACAAAGCCTGGAGACCTTCTGAAAGGCTGTAGTTGGTCCACACTGATGTGTGTGGCCCCATGAAGACACTGTCTTTGAATGGAAGTAGGTACTTGTAACACCCTAAACCCAGCCTAGAAGTTAGGCCCGAATTTGGCGTGTCACACTGAAGTGTCTTTCGAAAACCATGTCTTCATTAAAAACTCTTCTTACTATTTAAAACTTGTGTAAAGTCTCAGTTGTGTTTGTTTAATTCCAAACGTGGTTCGTCGAAAAGTTAATCACTTTTAAAAACGTTCTTAATTTTGTTGAAAATCTCTTTTTGTTCAGAAGCTAATTTAATGTAAAGAAGTTTAAAACATATGTTCTTGAAAACACAAATTGGTTTGAAAACTCATTTTATCTTAATCTAGCAATTCAAAAGAAATAAATCAAACCCAATTATAAGTTAAAATCTTCAAATGGCGTATTACAAGAATTTAAAAACCCAAATATAAGATTTAAAATAAACAAAGCCTTAAAGTAGAGTGTTAGCATTCGTATGGCCACTTTTGAGTCCCTCGCGGCTCCAAACCATCTAATGCTGGGGATTACCTGCATAGTTAAAAACAATGTGAGTTTATAAAAACTCAGTGTTTAATCCCGTTACTAGAGTAACCGTCAGTATACAGAAATAGAAACAGTCTATGCCAGAGCCCTTTAACAGTAATAGTACAGTCCAGTTCAGAGCATACGTGGACCAAAGCCCACTACAATATCATTTAGGTCAGAACCCATAACAGAATCAATTGGGCCTAGCCCAAACCAATTACAGAAAAAATAGGCCCAAGCCCAATACAGTGATAGATCTCATAAATAGATATGCAACAGTGTGGGTATGCATCCCAACCCAATCCAACCAGCACACCACCCGTACCAACTAGCACACCTTGTGGGGAATACCTCAATCCACCTAGCCAACACACCAATGTCATAGCGAAGCTGCTAATAACAGAAATTGTGGCGGAGCCATCAGAATCAGAATATATGGCAAAGCCACTAGCACAGAACTTCCTCCAATTCAATGTCCCAACCCCATGCAATATGTCGTGTATGTTATGTTTAATCATCATACGTGTATGCAGAATGGCCAGGCTCAATATCAGTCATTTAAACATATATTACAAACTGATCAGTCACACAACCACAGTCAAGTCAGTTAATACACAATAATACAATTACAATCAAAACAGTCAAGTTCATAATCCAAGTCAGTCCCTTTCCCACAAGGGCAAAACAGTCATTTTACACTCTAGGAGCAAAACGATCATTTTACCCCACAGTGGTATTTCGGTAATTCTATCCAACAATGGTATTTCAATAATTCTACCCTACAGGGGCATCTCGGTAATCCTACCTTACAGGGTGTTTCGGTAATTTTACAATTCGACAATATTTCGGTAATTTTGCAAATCGAGGGTATTTCTATAATTTCACAAACAGATGGTATTTCTGTAATTTTACAAACTGAAGGTACTTCGGTAATTTTACAAACCGAGGGTACTTTGGTAATTTTATAAATTGAGGGTACTTCGGTAATTTTATAAATAGAGGTCATTTCGGTAATTTTATAAATCGAGGTTATTTTAGTAATTTTACAAAGGTAGGTCATTTCGGTAATTTTATAAATTGAAGGTATTTCGGTAATTTTACAAATTGAGGGTATTTCGATAATTTTACAAATCGAGGGTATTTCGATAATTTTCACAAATTAAGGGTATTTTGGTAGTTTTACAAATTGAGGGTATTTCAATAATTTCACAAATTGAGCGTATTTCGGCCCAACAGAAGGTCCATCGTCGCCTCGAGTGACTTTAGTAACCTAAACAGACATAATGGTGCAAATGAGCCTAAGGCCCATTACTCAGCCCAAGTGGGCCCACATGTTCGTGTGGCCTAATTAGTGTAGATTTAGTCACGTCTATGTGAACTATGCAGCTCGATCCAATACTTACCACATAATGTACCTTTGATTCGTGTGGGGCCCATAAGCCCATCGGGCCCGCACGACCCATTTTGGCCCAATATGGCCCAGAACGGCCTTCGCCATGTACGCGACATGACAAACCTCACTATTTCTCATCTAAAGGTAAAATTTACACAAACGAGCCCACGAGCCCATCGAGCCTATTCGACCCTTTCTGACATTTTGGCTTCTACCAATCATCAATCAGTACGGTGTGAATAGACACCTTCGGCTTTTCAGCCGACCAACCATAAAGCACAAAGTTACACACATATTTACGTCTTTTACGCCTATTGCCGTTTACAAGGTACAGATACACACCTTTTCGTGAAAACCTACGAAAACGTTCCTTGAGCACAACCCACAATTATGTGATCAAGAACTATCCTCTCCAAAGTCTGGCCAAAATCAAACCCTTGATTAACGATTTGTCAGATCGCTTGAAGGTTGAATTGTTTGATCGATAACGACGGGAAAGAAGTGACTGAATGAAAAGAAAGAAAGGATGGATTCGACTATAGAGGAATCAAAAAGAAATTGACAAGTTAACAGTGGATAAGGGCTAAAATTCAGTTAAGAGAAAATACTGTAGAGAGATGTTGAGTTCGGCCAAAGGAGATTTTAAGACTGAGAGAAGAGAGAAGCATGGTTCGGCTATCAATGGAAAAAGGGAATGTTTAAAGAAGATGAAAGAATCCGATTATTACTCACATAAAAAAGAAGAAAGCGGAGGTGGAAATAATGGTGGAAGTAGGGAGCATTCGGCCTAAAAGAAGCAATAGTGTTGAAAGAAGATTTAGATATTCAGCACCACTTGAAAAGAAAAGGGGAGAAAGAAAAAAGAAATGGGATGTTAGGGAAAGCAAGCTTTGGCAATGGCTTAGAAAGGGTATGAGAAAAGTGTAGTATGCTTTGACAATAACTAAAAATAAGAGGAAGAAGTTTAGAAAAGAGATTCGGCACTCACTCTAATCAATTCCCAAAAAGGCACAAAACGGTCACTTGAGAAAATGCACTAGCAAGAAAAAAGGCACGAAATGACAAAAAGAAATAAAACCCGAACTACTAGGGGTGACATTCGGCACTTAACTCTCAAATGCCAAAAATGCCAATTCAAGGAGCACACTAGCCAAATTTTGCAACTCAAACTCCCCTCATCGGCTACACTAACACCCAAACTCAAATTCCTTAAAAATCTCCCTGATTCACTCCACATTCTGCTACTTGATTCACTCTAAATTCTCATTTGAATTAGATTCAAATTCTCAAGACCAAGTCAAATTTCCTTCTTTTACCAAGTCCACAACAACCTTGATAGAGTTTGCAACCACTCCACCTCTTACCGCCTCTATGTAGCAAAATAAATACATTTTGCTTGCAAGGGGATTTGAACCAATTCCTTCCCTTGCTTGTGACACCACTTGCCACTCCACCAGTGGCTCATTTGTGATATGAACCAACAACAATTAAACTTAAGTCCTATAATCTAACATCTAAGTTCCCTTAAGCCTAAAAATTAAAATTCTGCCAAAGGTCATACTTGAACCCAGGCCTCCTAAAGGCCCTCCAAACATACCCAAAACATCAATCCAACACACCCAACATACAATTGTAATATTTTCATGAACAACTAAATATTTATAAGTCACCTTCAAGGCCCAGCACTTCTAGGCCCAAATTCAGGGTGCTATAGTACTTCATCTTGTTCATTGATCATTATTCGAGGTATTGTTGGATTTACTTCTTGAAGCACAAGTTAGAAGTGGCCTCAACATTTTAGAAGTTCAAGGCTGCAGTAGAAACATAAACATGTTGCAAGCTAAAGACATTGAGGTTTGATAATGGGACTAAGTATACCTTAGCCATGTTTCAAAATTTTTGTGATGAAGCAGGCATCAAGCACCAACTCACCGACACCTACACTCCTTAACAGAATGGTATTAGTGAAAGGAAGAATAGGAGCCTGATGGATATGGCCAGATGTTTGCTGTTTGACAGGAATTTGCCCAAAACCTTATGGGCTGAGGCAGTTAACGCTGTTGTGTATATGCAAAATAGGCTCCCAACAAATGCCTTGGTCTAGAAAACTCCATTTGCGGCCTGGTTTGGGTTCAAACCATCATTGGCTCACCTGAGAGTCTTTGGCTGCATTTGTTATGCACATGTTCTTACTGTCAAGAGGGACAAGTCAACCAAGAAGGCTCAACCTGGTATTCTGGTAAACTATAGCAGTGTCAAGAAGGCCTATAGAATCTCGGATCCTTCATCCAACAAAGTTCTTGTGAGCAAGGATGTTGTATTTGATGAGAAGTCAGGCTGGATTTGGGATCAAAATGAGCTAGAAACTACTGGTGAAGACCTTGTGACAGATATAACTAAAGCTGATCTAAATGATCCAGAATTGGATGTTGATGATGAACTAGTCCAGGGCACTAGACCATTGGCTGAGATTTATGAAAGAGCTGATGTGGCTGCCATTGAACCAAGCTATTTTAAAGAGGCTGATGGTCAACAAGGATAGAAGCAGGCCATGCTCAATGAGATGAGCATGATTCACAAGAATCAGACTTGGGAACTAGTTGCAAGACCAGCCAACAAAAAGGTCATAGGTGTGAAGCGGGTGTTTCGAGCCAAGCACAATGCTATTGGAACTCTGAACAAGTTAAAGGTAAAGCTGGTAGTGAAAGGATTTAGTCAGAAGTATGGCATTGACTACTTCGAGACATTTGCTTCAGTGGCCAAGCTTAACACCATTAGGCTACTAGTTGCCTTGGGTGCACAAAATCAATGGAAGATACATCAACTTTATGTAAAATCAACCTTTTTTAATAGTTTCCTTGACGAAAATATCTATGTTGAACAGCCTAAAGGGTTTAAAGTTGAAAGCAAAGAGGACAATGTCTACAAGCTGAAGAAGGCCTTGTATGGCTTAAAATAGGCATCAAGAGCCTAGTATAATAGAATTGATGTCTACTTAGCTAGCTTAGGGTTCGAGAGAAGTATCAGTAAGCCAACCTTGTATGTGAAGAAGGATGGTATTCAAACACAGCTCATAGTATCCTTGTATGTGGACGATCTGCTAGTGACAGGAGGAAATCATGCAATGCTGGTTGATTTCAAAGCAAAAATGGAACAAATGTTTGAGATCTCTGATTTAGGAGAGATGACTTACTTTCTTGGCATGGAAGTCTCTCAAAGTCAAAAAGGAATCTTCCTAAGTTAGAAGGCATTTTCCATGAAGATTCTGAATAAGTTCTCCATGCTGAAATACAAAGTAACAAACACTCCAGTTGCTATTGGAGAGAAGCTATTGAGCCAAGGTGATTTTGAGCAGGTTAGTGAATCAACCTATAGGAGTTTGGTTAGATGTTTGCTATATTTGACTGCAACTAGACCAGACATTATGTTTGCTGTGAGTCTGCTATCTAGATTTATGCATTGCTGCAATGTAAAGTATTTTCAAGTTGCCAAAAGAGTTCTCAGGTACATCAAAGGTACACTGAGTTATGGAATGTTGTTCACCAAGGTTGAAAGCTTGAAATTATTTGGTTATGTTGATAGTGATTGGGCTAGATTGATAGATAACATGAAAAGTACCTCAAAGTATCTATTTACCCTTGGTTCAACCATCTTTTGTTGGAGTTCGAAGAAGTAAAATGTTGTTGCTCAGTCAACTATTGAAGCGGAATATGTGGCAGCTGTAGGAGTTGTAAACCAAGCCATTTGGCTAAGAAAGATCATGGCTGATTTGAATCAACACCAAAAGGAAGCAACAGAGATCAATTGTGACAACCAGTCTACTGTTGCAATAGCAAAGAATCCAGTGTTCCATTGAAGAACAAAGCACTTCAATAGTAAATTTCATTTTGTTAAGGAAATGGAGCAAGCTCAAAAGGTGAAACTAGTTCATTGCAGTTCTGAAGAACAACTTGCTGACATCTTAACAAAGCCCCTTAGTGTGTCAAGATTCATCAAATTAAGAAGGAAAATGGAAGTATGCAGCATGCAAGCTAAGGAGCAGTGTTGAAGTTGGCCTACATGCAGCATATGAAGCAGTCAAGAAGCAGAACAAGCTGCCCGAGTCATGCATGTTGCAGTTGAAGGCAATGATGCTGATTTAGTTACTTTAAGTTGATATTTTGTAACTTAGTTTGATTAGAACTTAGTTGGTAATGTACTTGATTTATTTTTGTTGGCATTTGAGTTGATAAAACAACTTTGCAATATGTACAAGTTATGTTTAACAAGTTTCAATGTTGTTTAGTGGTAGTAGGTAGTTGTTTAGGTAAGTTTGCTCATTTTGACAAGCTAATGTCTGATATATGTATTGGCTTCAAGACATTATTGATGTAAATGAAAAATTCAGTTTGAATTCATCATAAAACTCTCTCTTTTATTTGCTTTCATTTAGCTCTTTGTGCCATTTCAGTTTTGTTTGCTCAGCAAGTAACAAGCCTTACAACATAAGCTTCTGTTAAGCTTCATTAATCTTTGTTCATAGTTCCAATAGTATTATAGGCATCGGAAAGAGGAAAATAGTTTATAGATTGAGGGAGCTTCAAGATGCTTTAGACATGCATGAATCACATAACTTGGAAAGATTTGAATGAGAATTGCATAATGAGCTAGAAGTTATCACTGAACAAAGATGAGATTTTATGGAAATAGAAGTCTCATTGCTATTGGTTTGCTACCGGAACACTAGAATCTTTCATAGTCGAGCAATAGGTCATATGCAAAAGAACCAAAGTAAAGCACTTATAATTGATTAAATGGGCTGGTGATGTAATTAAAATATAAAGCTGTTAAGTATTTCCACAATTTATATGTGGCAAATAGGTGGTACTATGACATCTTACCCACTTGAGGCATGTTCCCGAGACTAGATCCCGTGGATGTTATAGCCTTGGGGTTGAAAATCTTTTAAGAAGAAATCATGAACGTTTTATTTGAAATGGCTCCCCTCAAACCTCCAGAGATTGATGGACTGCATGCTCACTTCTACTAACAACAATAGGACGTTGTCGGTCTTGTTGTTTGTCTAATGATTCAGATGGTTTTTATTGGTGGTGATATAAACCCATTCTTTAATTGTACATTGCTTGTCTTATTATCGAAAATGAGCATGCCTAGAAACATCTCTCGATTTCATTCCATTAGTCATTGTATGGTTCCTCATAAGATTCCCCAAAAAGTGATTGTAAATTGTCTGAAACCTATTAATCCCAAGATCATCACCCCAAAATCAAGTGAGTTTTGTATTGGGGCATAACCTCACATATAATATTGTTATTGCAAAAAAGGTCATCCATTCTATGAAGTGTCAAAAAGGTAATAAACGATGGATGGTGATCAAGATCCATTTAGAGAAGATCGATTTAGAGAAAGTTTAAGACAGGATGTGTTGGGTCTTCATGGGTGACACCTTTAAAGATTTTAGTTTGCCTAGTAAACTTATTCGTTCGATTGTGCACTACATTTTCTCCACTTTGATGCAAATCCTTTGGAAAAGTAAGCTTCTAGAAACATTTTCCTTAATTAGAGGCATAAGGTAAGGGCACCCATTATCCCCTTATTTGTCTGTGATTAGTATGGGAAAATTAGGTCATATGATTGAGGAGGCGGTTCGAAAGAAAATGTAGAGACCAATTCGTTTTAGTAGAAACGATCCTGGAACCTCTCGTCTTTCCTTCGTAAATATCTTGTGCTTTACTGTGAAGTAGATGTCGCACAAGAAAAAAGGGTTAAAGGGATCCTAAATCAATTCAGTAAATTTTCAGGGCACAATGTTAATGGTCATTTTTTCTTCTCGTACAAAGCACGGTGACATGGAACAAATTACTAATTGTTTAAAATTCCAAAAAGTTGATGATCTAGACACGTATTTAGGGGCACCGCTTCTCCAAAAAAGTCACTAAAGTCACTTTATTAGCTCATGATTGAAAAAGTGCAGAAACGCTTGAGTGGGTATAATGCACATATGATCTCTTTGGCCGAGAGAGTGACGCTAGCAAAATCGGTACTCATGTCTATTCCCAATTTGTTTAAACAAACTGCTTCTCTACCTTTGATATTTGTCAAGAATTTTGAGAAAATAGCTTGGAATTCTATATGGAATGCAGCCTCGGCGGAAAGTAAGCCGACGCTTGTTAATTGTTGGATGTGTTGCCAATTGAAAAAAAATGAAGGCCTTGGATTTCGTTTATTGAAGGACCAAACCAAAGCTTTCTTGTTTCAAATGGGTTTTGGTTTCAAGAACTGTCGCATACTAGGTTAGTATATTGAGGTCTAAGTATAAGATCAATAACTACTGCCCATATAGTATTGCTCGATCACGGTGATCTCATCTCCGGTGTGCATTGTCTAAGGTGTGGAGTGAAATTAAGGGTAATTCGGATTAGGCTATAGGTGGTGACATAACATTTTGTTTTTGGATAGATACCTAGGTGCCGCATGGGACCATTGATCTCCTTTTGTCTTAACTTTCCCTAGAATTTTGAGAAGATTAAGGTGGTTGAAATGGTGGATAGGATATATGGATGGTCATATTGCTGGTCAAAATTTGTCTGAGAATTTTGTCTTAACTTGTCCATTGCTGGTCAAAACTGAGATACAAGTCGCAGTGAATGGAAATTAGTATTGCGCCTACGAGTGCTACAGGAAGTCGTGAAGTTCCTTTGGCTTGCCATGCGCAACAAAAATTTCACTAATGGGGAGCGTTGTAATAGTAGAATGACAGATGATCCTTCATGTGGAGTTTGTGGTAATCTGGAAGAACTGAATTTGCATGCATTGAGGGTCTATGACCTCGCAAAGGCAGTATAGTTAAAGCTCATTCCAAAGGAGCATCATAGTAGCTTTTTCTCCAATTCCCTGCAGGATTAGCCTATAGATAACCAGGACAACAGATTCAACTTTAGATTGACGAAGGTTCGTGGCCAACTTTGTTTGGTATAGTGTCCTGGAAGATCCAGAAACAACAAAACCAGATTATTTTTCAACAATTTAATTTCAATTCTGATGCTTTAATTATGCACTGTTGAAGTTGGGCTACAGGATATATAGTAAGAAAAGTAATGGTTGGAGAATGCCACCATATGGGTGGGTGAAGGCTAATATGGATAGGATACTAGATATGGTCATGAAAAAAGCTGAAGCAAGTGGAATTATAAGGGACTCTGCAACGCAATTGGCTGTTTTTTTTTTATTAAAAATGTAAGTATTATTGTTAAATTTACTATAACCCTTCTATTAAATTCAAGTTTATTATGTTATCAATTTCTTGTTACATGATTATCAAATATATATATATATATATATATATATATATCTTTAAAATGTCACATTACTGAATTTAACACAAGAATTCTAACCATATTAACACTTGAATATGAATTTCAAATTTTGAAAAAGTAGTGAAATATTTCAGAAAAAAAAAGTAAAGTGGTAAATTTCAAATATATATATATGAGATCTACTTACATCAGTGTAAAATTTAAGTGGTTTTATTACCTTCCATAATTTTGTATATGATTAATATTTTAGCAATTTAACTGTTGAATTTATAAATATATTTGTACTTGTCATGTATTTAATTTTTTGAATTAATTTGATATCTCTATCTTATCGATCTAAGATATTGTTTATATTGATATATATTTAACAATTAAAACATTTTTTTATATAAAACGTATAGCTAGAAAATTTTAATTTATATTGAACTTAACAAGCACGATTTGTATCAATAGAGTGTGAAATATGAAGATTAAATTATTAAAATATTTATTAAATTAAAAACTATAAAAAAATAAAAATCACTTTAATTTCATCTTGTAACTAAATTCCTTCCATTTATAGACTTTGGGACTTTTGTGGCAAGAAGGGTGGGCACAATGTGGGGGATGCCAACATCTTTCTTATTTGATAGGAGATGACTATGAGTGCCTGGAAAGGGAATAAGATATAGTTGGAATTAGCTCCTTTGGGGTAGTGGCTACCATTCGCTTTAGTTCAGGTCCTCCATATTTGGTTTGTCCTCTTCGCGCTTTAATCTTGTGATGTATGTATGGTCCTTCCACAAAGGAATCCATCTTATGCTGATTGCATTATTACTTATCCTCGCCTTGGACTGAGGGACACATCCTTAAGTGACGTATCACCTATATGCCCTTTTCTTTATAATTTTAATTAATTAATTAATTTTTAATATTATTTTATATAAATATAATATGTAATTTTAATGAAATTAAAATAAGCGGTAGATGCTAGAAAATATAGACATCACATATATAATAAAGGTAAATTACATGTTATCATTTACTATCATGATAAGTTAACTAAATTAAAAATGATCTAATTTGGTTAAAGTTTATTGGGCTTTAATTATTAAATTAAGTATGGGTCAAATATGTGTAGATACTCTAGTAATTAAGTTCTAATCAATTTCTAATTAGTGATAGGATAATTAGGAATTAGGGTTAATGTGCCAACAGAGGCAAAGCCCGAACAAATTTTTAAAGGGGGTCGAATAAAATTTTAATTTTTTATAGTCTATGTCTTTATAATTTGTAAAGGATTAAATTGAATTTTTATAATTTTAAGGGGGTCAAAGTGCAATTTTACCTTTACTAATTTAAAATTTTTAAAAATTTTAAGGGTCTAAATAGCAATTTTACATTTTAGAGGGGTCGAGCCCCCTGCCAGCCCCTACTAAATCTGCCTCTGTGTGTCAAAGTTGTACACCACAAACTCGGCATAAATGTTATGGCCGAATCTGATAATGTCACATAGAAGGGATTTTGAAAATGGAGCTAAGTCGATAAGAAAACCTTTAGCTTATGATCTCTTAATTGCTTTCATTTGTTTCAAAAACATATTTAGTTAGTCGACTTGTGTCTAAACGAATCATTCTAGCAGAAGCTTAGGAAAAATGTCGTGTTTAAGGAAAACAATTTGTACTTTTAGGAAAATCATGTTATAAGTAAGACCATCGCAGTAATGAGCAGGTTAAATCCAAAACCCAAAACCAAAGTCAATCAGTTAAAAGAGTCTAGAAAAAAAATACAACCTCTCAAATCTTAATGCCAAAACTTAAATAAAATCATAAAACAAAATAAAATAGCAATAGCGAGTGGTCACTGTCAAGTCCTCCGCTGCACCAATCCGTCTAACTCTATGGATTACCTGTACAGAATAAACAAAAAATGGGGTGAGTTTGCGTAAACTCATTGTGTAACCCAACAGAATTAGGCAAGCAAACATACAGATAATCAAACAGTCAGACAGATACAGATTCGGACCTGGGCCCATTTTAGGTATAGATATAAATTTGGGCCAAGCCCATTTCAGAAGCAGATATAGTTATAGATATGCATATCAGAAATCAGAAATCCTAACCCCATCCTCTACACACCATCTCCGACCATCCCTACACACCATGTGGGGTTAAAAACACCCACCCAGCCCTACACACCATATAGTATCGATGTGGCACCTAAAAGATATAATGCAATTGTGCAGCCAGATAATAGGTGTAAATTGCCTTTCAAAACACTTCCTCCAATTTATATCATCCCACCCCAGTAACAGAAACAAAAACAAAAACAAATATGCAATTTAACATGCTATTAATCAGAAAGTAGATAGGCATACAGACAATAATCAGACATGCAAAGTACTATCATGCTTAGTACAAAGTATCAGCCTACCATATTGTCATATCATACAAATTTGGGTTCATTTAGCCCTTACTGACCTTACAGTAGGCCCACAGTCGCTCAAAGATGAGCCGTGCAAACCTAAGGAAAATTTCAGACAAACGGGCCTATATGCCCGTGTGGGCCCACATGCTCAATTTGGCCTTGCTCATGTGGATCACATGGCCTGGCCCAAAAGTTCACACACCCGTATGGGCACATACGCCCAGTTTGGTGTAGCCTGTATAGCCCACACAACTACACTCCGGCCACCACATGGCCATGCGCTGCATCTGGCCATGCCTTCGTCGACTACACAGCCGTGTTGTCGCACACGGCCTACTACACAGGTGACCACGCGCCCATGTGGTGTCGACAGAATATAATTTCAGCTTTTGCCAAATCCTGTTTTTCTATGTTTTAGGTACACACCTATTTCGTTTTTGCAACAAACACAATTCCAACACCACCAGAACATATAATTATCCAATTAAACCCCGAATTATTCACTTATAACGATATTAAAGCGAACTTCCTTGAGACAAACTATGGCAATATTCGAGTTCAACACTTACTGATTCCTTTAACGACTCCAACTATGAATCCATGGAAGAAAAATCTCATTCTACACGATTTGATGCTGTCAAAACATAGTTTTAATTACAACAGATAAGTTCAAGAAAACACTAAAAGAATAAAAGGGAAACTCCCTACCCGAGCGAGATACACTACACTTACTTACCACAACAACCACCTTGATTTGGAACATTAGAATCTGGGAACAATTTGCAAAAACCAAGAAAAAGAAAGCGAAAATTTGACCAGAGGAGATGGAGAACAGAAATGTCCAAAAACGAAAAGAATTTTAGGAAAATCAAAATAAATAAAAACTACTCTAATAATCCTAACTTCCCACTAATACTGAATCCGTTATTTTTCTCCCTCTAATCCCACTAACAACCCACTACTCAGAATCCCGGTTACTTCCAACTTCTACCCGACACCTGTAACAAAAATAATTCCCTTGCTTATGCTGGGATTTGAACATAAGACTTTCAACAAACTAACTCTCAACTTAACCACAAAACCAGTAGGCTTATTCTGATATGGTTTCACAATAATTAAGTCTAAGCACACTAAGCAAGGACAAGGCTTAAGTTAGAAAAATACCAAAATTTACCCAAGGTAAGGCTTGAACTTATGACCTCTCACACACACCCAAAACACTTAACCACTGAAGCAGACATATATTTGTGCCCAAAATTTTCAGAAAGCAAAAATAAACAAAAATTGGGGTGTTACAGCTCTACCCCTTAAAAGAAATTTCGACCTCAAAATTTACCTGATTAAAACATATGAGGATACTGCTGACGCATCGAATCTTGAGGTTCCCACGTGGCTTGCTCAGTACCTTGATTTCGCCACAGAACCTTCACTAACGGTATGGACTTTTTCTGCAGAAACTTAACGTCACGTTCTAGAATTTGAACTGGCTCCTCCTCAAATGTAACACCCTAAATTTGGGCCTAAAAGTATTGGGCCTTGAGTCTGGGTTCGGATAGAAGACGGCCTAAATAATTTGGATGTTTTAATTAGTTAGTAAAAAAATAAATATTATTGTTATTAAGTTCGTGTTTAGTTTAGTAATTAAATGAATTACGAAGGACTTATAGTATGGGAAAAGTCCTGGGCTCGACCCAGGGCTCTAGCAAAAAAATTAAATTTTGCTTCCTTAGGGAAATTCGGGCAATAGGCCTTATAATTAAGTTGGGTTAAAACTGGACACAAGGGAAGGCCTGGCCCAATAGCAAGAGACGCTAGGAGGATGTGAGAGGTGTTGGGTTCAAGGCACGGCGCGCGCAAAACGTCTGTTTTTTTAAGTAATATGGTTCTGTAATAGTAGGCCTTAAAAGAGGTTGGTAATGGAGTGTAACACAAAGAGCGCTTGGGTGCAGTGGTAGCAGCGTGCTAAGGAGTCCGAGCGGGTGCGAGCTCGAACCCAGGAGCATGCGAAATTTTGGTTTTATTTTTAGTAACCCATGACTGAAGCGGATAAGGCTTATCAATAATTGCGACGATATTATATTGAAAGTGAAGACGCGTCGCAGTGGCCAGCAGCGTGTGTGGGTTCTTGAAGGTCCTGAGTTCAAGCTGCTGTGCGCGCAAGAGAGTTGTGTTTTTGCTGTATTCATGAGGAGAGTGTTTCAATTGGACTGAAACTCTCCTAGCAGTAATTGGAGTAGGCCAAGCGGTGGACTACTGCTAATCGGTGGGAAGTTTGAATGAAATTCAAACTTTGCTATTAGCTAAAATCATGGAATTTGATTTTGAAAAGGACTTTTGTGCCGAATTAAGGACTCATTTGGCTATAGGCAATTAAGTGCCAATTTGCTCTTATTATTTTGGCCTTTATGAGTTGTTTTCTTCTTTGTTGGTTTAGAGTATTTTTTTTTTTAGTGATTAGCCAACTTGGTTGGGGGCCATCCATCTATTGCTATTTTTGAAATCAATTCCCATTCTTTTTATTCTTCTTATTTTCACCCTGGCGTAACCGAAACCTCAAGCCTATCCTTTGTCGACCATCTTCACTTTTCTTTACACAATTTCTTCTTCTTCTTTCATCTCTTCTTTCAAAGTCGAACCTCCACATTCATAATTGATTCGGGGATTGAAATCTTCAAAACTTTTAGGTTAGTTCTCTGTTCGTGTTTGAGGATTAGATCTACGTCAGATTTGGGTTAGAAAAGGATTGGAAGTGTTCTTGTCTAATAGATATTTGGTAAGTGCTCAGATCTCTTTTCTAGTAGTTATTTCGGGATTTAAGAAAAGCCAAAAGTCCCTAAACACTTTAGGCAGGCTATCGATTTTGGCCAAGATTTAAAATAGTATTTTCATTTGGTTTATTATGTATTAGTGCGAATTGAAGGCTAGCGATCAAGATTTATTTTGAGGCTAGTAAGATCAACAGTTTCAAGGTGGTCTAGATCTAGATCTAGTAGATCAAAATCGACAAAGGTAAGTTAAGGGATGTTGGCCGAATATGGTAAGCAAGATTACATTAATTGTCATAGATTCGTAATCTAATATTGTAGTGATTGATTGTAGGATACTCGTGGGAGATCTCGTTAACGTTTGTTGCAAATCAGGTGTGTAAACGAACACCTTCTTGTAGTCTAAATCAGCAAAAGCCGAAAAGTCGAAATGCTGATATTCTGGCATTTCATGGGCTTCTGAGCGTGCAAGCTCTCGTGGGTCAGTTGGAAGCGGTAAGATTCTATAACCGAAATCGGTAAAGTTGGTGAGTACGCGATTTCGTGCATCTCGGTAGATTGGGCCTCGATGGGTTGAAATAGGGCCCAATGGGCTTATAGGCCCATATGGGTAAAAATAAGCAGTAAGCGTGTTCTGGTATACTGTGGGTTAAAACTGTTAAACTTGTCGTAAAATTTGGGCTAAACGGGCCAACATAGCTAAGTGACACTGTAGGGTCCATTAGAGGTTTTAGGGCCCAATAACTTTAAACTGCTAAAAATGGGCTAGATAAGTTACTGAGATGAAAATGAGACCGTTAATAACTGAAATACGCATAAAACCTTAAAAACTGGTATAATTATGGAAATACCCTTTATAGGTGAGAAATTACTATTTTACCCCTAGATGCAAAATGACCGTTATACCCCTAGGGCTAGATTTGACTGAAATGCATGCTTTACTGTTTCTGATCACTGTATGCCATGACATGTTTAAACTATTGCATAGGACTAGGTTATTGATGGAGGAAGTGCAAGTGGCATTGCCACGTTACTGAAAAAGAGCTTTGCCTCAGTTTACTGAAAGGGGCTTTGCCTCGTTATACTGTTAGTGGCTTGGCCATAATACTTGAGCATCTATGCTACCACTGTGGAGTGTAGAGGCTGGGTGGGTTGAGTTGTTTCCCTACATAGAGTGTATGGTTGGTACGGGTGGAGTGTAGCGGCTGGATTTAGGCTGGGTTTGGGTATACATGCATTAATACTGAACTGTTACTGTAATGGGCTATGGGCCGTACTGATTTCTAAATAGGGCTAAGGCCCAATAACTGATTATTGAATAGGGCTTCCGCCCAGTTATTATTGAGACTGGTTGGGCTTAGGCCAGTGGGCTTGAGCTGATTTAGGCTCCGGATGGGCTTTCTTTACACATTGAGTTTCCAAACTCACCCCTTTTCTTCCATCCATACAGGTGAGCCCTAGACTGGTGGACTTGGAGCTGGAGGGGTTTAGAGTGGCCACGTGGACTGCATAGCTGGTTTTTAAATTAAGTTATTTATTTTCTTATTTATTTTTAATTATTTTTATTCTGGTTTTTGGTTTGTAATAAGGCCACTTTAATTATTTTAATTTGGGTTTTCAATTATTTATACTATACTTTAATGGTTTGAATAAGGCTACGCGAGTTTTCTCAAAATTAATCAAATGTTTTCAAAATCAATTACACATAGCAAATGATTAACAAAAGCTAAATCTTATAATAAGAAATCCCTTAACAACTGGTAGTGGTTAGGACGTTCACAAATAAACCTGGATTTTTTTCGTTAAATTGTGATAATGGTTCTGCAAAACTCACTCTAATTTTAATAACTAGGAAACATGGTTGGTCCGTCGTTAATGTGACACACCAGACTTAGCCGTAACGTCTGGGTTGGGTTTGGGGTGTTACATCAAAGGTCAAATCTAGACTAATCTTGATCTCCTCAACAAATACCACATGAGCTGGATTAGAAAAGTACAGCCTTAACATCGAGATGTGAAATACATCATGAATACAATCCAGTTCCGGGGGTAACTCCAACTAATAAGCAACTGGTCCCACTCGTTTCAGAATTCGGTATGACCCAATGAACCTAGAGCTCAGCTTGCCCTTACGATTGAACCTCAGAACTTTCTTCCATGGAAAGGCCTTAAGAAACACAAAGTCCTCCACAGAATACTTAACCTTACGCCTCTTTAGATCTGCATATGATTTATGTCTATCAGAAGCTACTTTCAGACGTTCCCGAATCAGTCTAACCTTATCCCCAATCTCAGAAACCAATTCAGGACCCAACTTCCCACTAATACTCAATCCCTTATTTTTCTCCCTCTAATCCCACTAACAACCCATTACTTAGTATCCTGATTACTTCCAACTTCTACTCGACACCTGTAGCAAAAATAATTCCCTTGCTTGCGCAGGGATTCGAACACAAGACCTTCAACAAACTAACTCTCAACTTAACCACTAGACCAGCAGGCCCATTCTGATATGGTTTCACAAATAATTAAGTATAAGCTCACTGAGCAAGGATAATGCTTAAGTTAAAAAAAATACCAAAATTTACCCAAGGTAAGGCTTGAATTTGGGACTTCTCACACACACCTAGAACACTTAACCATTGCAACAGACATATATTTGTGCCCAAATTTTTCAAGAAACAGAAATAAACAAAAATTGGGGCATTACAAAAGTTATATATATATGGTTCGCAAATTACACAACAAGCTAACTTTTCTAATATACCATCTTTAGAAAAGAGAGAGGCACATTCTCTAGATTACTTGTGTACTAATTTGAAAGATCAAAACCCCAAAATCTGTAGATTTCAAGAAATTGATGAATTTAGTTTAGTTTATATTAGATATTATTTCCAGTTGTAATAAATGGCATCAGAGCTCTGTTATATTGAATCATTGAGAACGAATTGATTCTTTATTATTTTTGGATTGATTCATTTTTTCTTTTTTAATTTTATGGATTTTATATTTTAATTATATATTATGTTGAATATTTGAGATTCTTGATAAAATTTTGGGGGTTTGATTCTTTAAATAAAGTTTTAGGGTTTTATAAATATAATCTAATTTAATATTTGCACATGTCATTTGAAAGATGAAGGTTTATTTATTTATTTGTAATCAGTTGATAAAAATTGATTTGTGATATTTCTCTCTTCTTTTCGCACAATTATTTTATAAATTTTGGTTAAAGTCATTATTAGATTAAAGTTATAGACTTACAATTTTTTGCAATTGAAGAATTCTAATTGGATTGTATAATTGGTTTTGGATGTTAATTCACTTGATAATCGAATAAATTAATGTTGTTAAGATTTTTTTTCACACTATTTGTTTTAAATTTTTTGTTTGTGGATGAATGTATATGGAATCATCATCTTGATTTATGATAATTATAGTATATATGAATGTTTACTTTTGGTTTTTGCTATAATTATTTTATATATGTTTTAGTCTTTATGAAACCAGACTAAAATTAAAATATTTGAGATTTTTTTTAATATGGTGGCTATAAATTTTCCTAAGTAGTTGCGCATATGAAGACTTTTATACAATTTGGGTTTTTTTTTTTTTTTATATTTGGTGGTTATGGATTTTTTTAAGTATTTGTGTATATAAAGAAGTTTTATGGTAATGTCTTTAGTCATTAATATAAATTTGAGTTTACATGAAATATGTAAGGCAAGCCAATATTATTTTTCTATTATTATAATTGTGTGTAAATATAGCATATGCATATCAATGATTTTGAGGATTAATGCATGATTATAGTTGGCGTGAATAGGTGTTTATAACCATTATTCAATAAGATATCTTTTATAGTTTAATTGGTGAAATTAAATTTTGATGGATATCATTGAAGTTTTTTTTTTTTTTTTTGTTATGGTTATATATTCAATTTTATGGGTGCTTTGGTGCAAACTCCTCTCAACTATATACATGTTTAAATAAGTTTGGTTCTATAATATCAGGTTTTGGAATCTTATGACTCCAAATATTTGGTTAAATTATGATAATATGGTTTATTGTATGAATTGTAGGATATGCCAACTATTATGATTTTGTTTTTTGAGATTTATTGACTTGAAAATACTTTTCAAGTATTCATGTGAACTCTGTTTAATCATAAATACAACTTTGGATTTACATGGCATATTTAAGGTAAGTTTTTCTATTTGATTATGAATACATGTATATGCATGAATTGCTTTGGTATTTTTGTCTATGACAAAATTATGAATACATGTGCTTGTTAATTATTTGGCTTTGAACCACTACATTATTTCTATTTGGTTTAGATATATATGGTCTTGGAACCAAAAAAAAAGCAATCAAAGATTAAGGTTTTTAGTTTTTATTGCATTATTAAGACAACCTTATTTTGGGTTATTTCGGAATCTATAAAGCAATAAAAAATAGTTTTGACTTTGACTATTAGGTAAATTTTAAATTTGAATATTGGTATGTGTATATATTTTTTAAAAAAACTTAATTGAAATAAAAAGTTGCCAAAGTAATCTTTGTTATTGAAATTATTTTGTTTTAAAATATAAAGGTTGTATACATGTAACTTAAGCTACGCTAATATTGATTGGCCCAAACGAAGGTTAATTATAACACCCTAAACCCGACCTAGAAGTTTAGACCGAATTCTGGATGTTACATTGATCACCGAAGTGATCGTAGAAATATTTTAAAAATCAAACCCTTTACAAACCAATAAACTTTATCATTTTAGATATAAAACAAAATTATTGCAGTTAAGTATAAATTTACAGTTAAAATTAAATTTATGGGAAAAGTAAAAAATAAAACTTGTACCACAGTTTTAGTAAAATCTTACAATTCCAAAAAAAGAAACTGAATAGAAACTAAAAACAGAAACTGGTAATTTACTTTCCACTGAGACTACTCGAGACCTCCGCATACTGAGTCCAGTGTCAAAATTCAAAATAGTACCTGAAAGGGAAATAGAAAGGGGTGAGCTACATGAGCTTAGTGTGAGTTCGAATCAAATCCAAAGCAAAATCACGGTATTCAAATCAATAGCGTATCAAATTTAAAGATACTCACAGAGTCAAAAAGCTTACTTGGAAGTAATCAAAATGCAACAATTAGAGCACTCCAAATTGACACAGAAAACTAAACACAAGTGTTGTATGGACAAACGAAATACAGATAGATAATATAGCATTCAGACACACAATTAGATGCTTATGCAATACCGTCAAGTGAATAAAAGAATCCCCATCCAACCAAACACACCTCTCTATCCCCTAATCACACCTTGTAAGAGTTATTTAAGCTCATCCAACCAAATCACACTGCGTAGGACCTCGTAGGCCCATCCAACCCTACACACCATATAAAGTCATCCTAGGTTTCCCGACAATGATGGCTTATCAATATGCAGTTAGATTGCCAGATCAGGTAATGGTACGTAGCACAGCTAACGTACATGCAATACAGTACGATGCGGTAACTTGCTATACCGGTAAATTGCAGTTAAACTACCAGATCAGATAAGGGTATGAAGCATAGCTAACGTACATATAGTATAGTGCGATGTGGTAAACCACTATACCGATAGATTGCAATTAAACTACCAAATCAGATAAGTATACACAGTAATGCTGACATATGTGATGTACAGTGCAGTGCAGTAATCTACAGTATAGACAAGTTGCAGTTGAACTGCCAGATCAGAATCAGATTTAGACTCCCTTCTCTTCACAATCCCATCCCAAAATTCTTTACGCATATGTATGTATACAGAAAAACGAATAGAATCAGAAAACAAAGTTTTAAACAGTCATTCAGTCACAAAAACTCACCACTAGTCAAGTTAAAGAATTATTGTACAGTCACAGAATGCACATAACACACAAACACTTACAGACCAATCATCTTGAATCAGAAATGCGTACGTTCATCTACCCGGATTCAGTATCAATTGCAAAGCAACCACAAGAAACAATCATACAATTGGCCTAAACAGAGATATATCAATTCAACACTCAACAGTCTAGGTCGAACCAAGGTCCTATTCACCCCCTGCTAAGACCTCGCTAGTTGACGAAACACACAAAGTCACGATTAAGCTTAAGTTTGACCTAGGCATGTGTGCTCCGACCGTGTGGAATAACCTAGGCCTTGTAGGGGTCCAAACGCCCGTGTAGAGAGAGGCATACGGCTGTGTGGCAGAGACACACGCCTGTTTGATGCAGGACACGGCTGTGTGAATAGGTCGTGTAGCTCACTGTCCAAATTAGCTAAAATAGAATGCAGGGTAGACACGACCATGTGAGGGTCTCACACGCCCGTGTGCCCCACCGAACACAACTATGTGTCTAGAACACACGCTCGTGTAGGATCCCTAAATCCCCAAATCAGCCACACAACCGTGTGGCCAGGCTGTGTGGCACCAAATCAATAAATCCTTAATTCCCAATCGCACACGCCTGTGTACTATGGGGACATGGCCGTGTGAAAATTGAAAAAATCCCTAAATCGGCCACATGGCCAGGGGGCCAGGCCATGTGGCACCAAATTTTTCTCGGAACCCTAATTCCCCAAAAGCACACAGCTATGTGACTCGACACACGCCTGTGTGGACGTCCGTGTGCCACAAAAAACCCTAAAATAGCCCCAAAAATCATGCTTTCAGCCACGCGGCACTTCTCGATCCTTGATAGTTCGACGCTATACCAAAACTAACAGATTCTAAGCATAAAATAGTAGCACACAACAAAAATAATGGAGTTGCGAACAATCCAACACAAATTATCGACTTCCATAGAATCGAATTAAAGTTTACAAACGAAGAAGAGATACGAAACTCACACCTGATTTTGTAATCGAAGAAGACGACAAAAGAGCGAGATTTCTGAAATCAGCAAGCAAAAGTATTTTCCCCAAAAGTAAAAGAAAAGAGACAAAGAAGAAGCAAAAGAAAAGAAACGTTCCAACAAAGAAAAAAAAAGAAAATAATAAAATAATAACCAAGCTCTTAATAAAATATCAATAAATTTATATATATAAACTTAAAACAAAACTATTATTTAACAAAACAAAACAAATCTAAAATACTTCTCCAAATTGCTCACACTAGGACTCAAACCCAGAACCCAGAGGCAAACTAACACTCACTCCTCCACCAGACCAACAGGCCCATTCTGTCACTTAACTGCACAACTAAACTTAATAGTGCCACCTACTCACTGACCTTAAGCACTTAACTCAAAAATTTTAAGCCCAAAATTCAGGGTGTTACATTAATAATATTACATGTGCAACTCTGGTAATAAACATGTGATGATTATTCGGTTTTACATGTGAGTAACAAATTGGCCCAAGGGAAGATTTATTGTTCAACATGTTCTTATTGTCAATGTTTGATTACTACACCAAGATATCACTTATGAGTTAATATTTTGTCCAAAAATGAAATATTAATTGAGTGTCCGATATATTGATATGAGGTTTTCCTTTATTCAAATAATTTTGGTTTAAATTTAAAGTCTTATGTGAGGTTATTTTGATTTATTCAACTATTACTATAATTGTCAACATTACTGCATATTGTTTTGCGATAAATATATATACATATATATATACACACTTTTACCTTATAATTTGATTAAAAGATGAAATTAAAAGAAATATTTTGAAACAAATAAATTTAGATTTTGGCTTTAGGTTTTAATTAAGGATGTTTAGTATTTTAAATAAATTAGTTTAAACAAAATGCCGCCAAAGTGAGCTCTTTTATGTAGATTGGTTTATTTAAAATATCAAGATGATTTTATGTTTTTGTGATTCATGCGTTTATTAATTGACCCAAAGGTAAGTTAATATTTGGAAGAATTTCAACGACATCTCTAGTGATAAATGTGTGACAATTTTAAGGTAATTTATGTGAACAATTAGTTAGTCCAAAGATTAATTCATTATTTGACAAAATTTATTATCAATGGTTGATTGTTGCAACAAGAGTACCATTTACTGTTAATATTACTATCCAAAGACTTGATATTATTGTTGTGTTTGGTATCTTGAGATGAGATTAGTCATTATCTTGAATTTATTGTTTACTTATGAATATTGATGTGAGGTTTTTTTTTGTTTTTTTCTATACTCAGTTAGTTCATCTTCTACTGCCACAATATCTGCTAATATAAATTCTATACCCATGCTTAATCGAACTAATTTTAAGGAATGGAAAAGAAATTTATAATGCTTGGTTGTATGGACATATACCTTGTAGTTAGGGAAGAACAACTTGCACCTCTTACTGTGGAAAGCACTGTAACACCCCTTACCCGTATCCGTCGCCTGATTAGGGTTATGAGACATTACCAATCATAATACAATTCATACAATTATTCATTGTAATTTGCAACTCGAGATTTAGATCTCATCTAGGCTTATAACTCAATCAAACATCAAATCTTAAAAAAATTGATCATGCGCAACATAGCTTAAGTAAGGCATAATCCAAATCATATATATATATATACATCAAACAACTTATACATATATAGAACATATAACACATCAATAATTTCATTAATGAATATTTAACTTGTTTCAATAAAGTCAGGCATGTGCACAAATTATACATCAATTGAAACATATGCCATTACCAACCTTTTTATTCATTTATGCGGCATCAATTTATTAGTCTAAATAGAATTCATGTATTATGCATATTTACACAAATTAAGAACCAGCATTCGGGTTTATTTATAACCCATTCCAGACTTTATTTATTCAGCTATTACAACCCATTTATACTTTTCATAACCTTACAATTGGTCAATGAATTCTTACAGTCACGCACATTTACATATCACCCATAATATATACGCATATATGTACATGTAAAGACATTTGAAAGCCCATCTAACATGCCATGACCAAATTCTTAAGCACAAGTATTCATTGTCATTAAATCAAACTCCTTATTCTAATCTAAGGTCCAATATGTCTAACTTATCATGATAAGTAAATTAAGTATCATACTCATCATTAATATAGTCTATAAATGGACACCGAATTTACCTCACGCAAAAATACCTTAATTCTCACTTAACCAATGTAAGACCTACCTTAGCACAATCAACGTCTATTATACATCATATGGCCAAAACACATAGCAACATCACAAACATTATATGTATTTATATTAGATTCACTTTCAAGATAGGCTCAAACCAAGACCAAGCATATACATAATATAACCAAATTCATTCATGCCACATCTGAATTCAACAACCAACCTTAATATGCGATCACGTAACACGATTTATAATAATCCATAGCACACGACATAGTAACCAAAATAATTCAAAACATAACAAAACCAAAACCAAATTCAAGCATAGGAAATAAGCCATTTTCGCATGGCTTTTATACATAACCAAAGTATATTATTTCAAGACACATTCCAGCCTATACATGCCATAATTCGAGTTTAACTTATAATGGTACCAAAATAGTAGATAGTGTGATGAACTTTGCTAACAGTCCTCGAGCTCGTAGCTTGACTCCAAAATCTATAAAATAGGGTAAACATGAATACACAAAGTAAGCTATCATAGCTTAGTAAGTCACAAGAAAATAAACAACCCAAAAAGGTATTCAACACATTTTAACTATCCAAATTTCATTAACATTATCATACTAGACCTCAACCTTTCAAACGAGATAATTAATACACTTTCATAAACAATTTTTCTCTATGGTCAAATACCAACCTAATTATTTTAACAAATCAATCTTCAAAAACAAATAGTTATAATGAAACCATACGCACATATACTTAAATACATAAATTCGAACATCATAATATGTCAATAGTTACATATATTACCTATGTACCAAATATACATGGTCACACATATACACATAGCTAAGAATCATTTCATTGATACTCAAACTATCTAGTCACAAAGCCGAATACACATACCGTTCTCACATATATTCATCATTAGCATTACACATGATAAGTTATAAACTTACCCTATTACTAGAAGCCAACAAGCTAATTCATACCTTGACATTTAGCTCATTTTACACATCCATACCCAATTTAACTTTGCCCGATGAACCATTTGGAATTGGATAGGACACTCAGATAATCACACATATCGTACAATGCCAACATCCCGGACATGGTCCTACATGTAGTCACATATCAATGCCACTATCCCAGACAGGGTCTTACTCGTACTTATATATCAAAGTCGCATATCGAAGCCATGGTCTTACTCACACACATATATTGGAATCCTATGTCATGACATATGTATCCTAACTATTCCTAGGGTTCGTACAGGGCTTTCGGACATTGTAAGTCGGTCGAAACAAATTCAGAAATATAGTAGCCAAGCTTGTTCATATTCGGCTATAGCTTATATAAATTCATATATTGCATTTTAGCACATATATTTAGCATTTAATTAAAATTAGGAACGTCTATGTGCTTATAAACTTACCTCAGGCGATATAAAACGGAACGAGACAACTAGTCGACAACTTTCGTTTTCCCCCGGTCCAAATCTGATTTCCTTAGTTCTTAATATAAACATATTCATATTAAGCTAATTCAAACATATTTTGTTCAATTTAGTCCAAAAACACATAAATGGGAAAATTACCATTTTACCCCTAACATTTACACTTTTTACAATTTAGTCCCTATTGCACAAAACACAAAATATGCAAAATTTGAATACACCCATGTTAGGCCAAATGTTCCTAGTGTTCATACAAGTCCATATATTTCAAATAGTAGTCCCTCAAATTATTATTTTTGCAATTTAATGCTAATTACTCAAAATCATCAAAAACTCCTATACAAAATATGTTAATCTAAAACATATCTTTCATATTTCATCATCAAACAACAAAAATCACAAGCTCTCAACAATGGCATAACTCAAAATATTCACCAAAATAAAAAATTTAAGCATGGATTTACTAGTACTCGATACAACGATCTCAAAAACGTAAAAATTATCAAAAACCGACTAAGAACGAACCTTGAATCGAGTTTAGAAATGGCCGAAACCTAAAACTCTTCTCTTTTCTTTCTTATTTAGCTATTTCGACAAGAACATGATAATATAAAACCGTATAATAAGCTTTATGTTTTATTATACATATATTATTAACCATTTTACATTTTTACCTTTTAATCATAAATAAGCATAACACATATTGTAAGGTCATTTCCGTACACACTATAATCCCATGGTCCAATTACATCTTAGGTGCTTCAAATTAATAAGACAATAGAAATTCGTCCTTTAAACAATTAACCTCTAAATTTTTATTTTACGCGATTAAGTCCACTATTTTAATCGGGCACTCAAACACCAAATTAAAGCACGAAAATTTGACACATATAAATTCACACATAATAAATATAGAAAATAATTTTTAAATATTTTTTTGACTCAGATTCATGGTCTCGAAACCACCATTTCGACTAGGATCTAAATCAGGTTGTTACAAGCACCCTTGATACTAAAAGAGATTTTGAAAGGTGGGATTGTTCAGATTGTATTAGCCTAGTGATCATGAAGTACAACATTCCAGAAGCCTTTAGGGGCACAGATTCTGAAAAGATTACTCAAGCCAAGGTTTCCTTGATGAAATTGAGAAACATGTTGCTAAAAATGATAAGGTTGAAATGACATCACTTTTGACTTCTTTGATGTCTATAAAGTATAAGGGTCAAGGAAATTCTGAGCAATCCAAGGGCTATGAGCTTTATGATCCCACAATTAGGAATATTTTTAAGACAAGAATTGCAACATTCTTCTAAGATGTTGAGTTTAAAGGGAGAAATAAAGTTAGAGACATTGCTTTTAAGGAGGAATTGAATTTTAACTCGATTCTTACTATAACTTTTCATGATGTTTAGGTTCTCATTGTAACACCCCAAACCTGGCCCAGATGTTATGGCCAAATCTGGTGTGTCACATCACCTACATCTAACCATGTTACCTAGTTACTAAGATTAGGGTGAGCGCTGCAAAACCGTTTTTGTTATTTTAAGAGAAATTCCCGATTTACATAATAAGTGTCCTATTTATTTCCGATCATGAAAGGTTTATTTAAAAACGTGACTTTTGATACTCTATGAAAAGTGCATTTGGTTTGGAAAACATTCGTTTATCGTGTTATTTTGAAAACAAGTAAATCTGATTTCAAAAATAATTTAAACAATATTATTCTTAAGTTAAAAAAAATTAATTATGTAAAGAATTAAAAGCCCAAAATAAAATAAATAGAGCGGCCTTATTACAACCCAGAAACCAAAATAAAAATAATCTAAATAAATAATGAAATAAAATAATTGAAAACCAGAAATTTAAATCTTCGTGGCCACTCTGGATCCCTCCCAGCTCTAAGTCCACCAACTAGGGCTCACCTGTATGGATGGAAAGAAAGGGGGTGAGTTTTCCAAACTCAGTGTGTATAGAATGCCCATCCAGAGCCCAAATCAACTCAAGCCCACTGGGCCGAAGACCTAGCCAGTCACAGTGTTAACTGGGCCGAAGCCCTATCCAGATACAGTAAACTAGGCCTTACACCTTATCAGATAATAGTACGGCCCATAGGCCCATTTCAGAACAGAACAGATATTAACATGTATGCAAGCCCAAACCCAGCCTAAATCCAACCGCTACACTCCACCCGTACTAGCCCTACACACCATGTGGGGAATAACTCAACCCACCTAGCCCTACACTCCACAGTTGCAGCATAGCTGCTCAGATATCAGTAAGTTGAGGCAAAGCCTCCAGTACGTGGTCAAGCCACTTTCAGTACTTCCTCTATCAATTTCCCAGTCTCATGCAACAGATAATAATGACATGGCACGAAATAAACAGTAACAGTAAAACATGTATTTTTTGTCACACTTAGCCCTAGGGTTATAACAGTCATTTTGCTCCTAGGGGTAGAACAGTAATTTTCTACCTATAAAGGTATTTCAGTAATTTTATCAGTTTCCTAGGGTTTTATAGAGATTTCAGTCATTATTAACCCAATTTTCATCTTAGCAGTTTAATTAACTCGTTCTAACAATTTTTAGCCAACGGGCCCTAAAACCCTAACGGGCCCTACAGTGTCTATAAGCAACTTAAGCCCATTTAGTCCAAATCTTACAATTAATTTATCAGTTTAACCAGTTTTGAACCTACAGTCTATCAGTACTCATTAATTACTCATTTTTACCCATATGGGCCCGTAAGCCCATTGGGCCTAATTACCGAAGTATACAAAATTCTACACGCGACTAGCTTACCACTTTGCAATTTTAGATCTAACGATTTCTAAACGTCTTGTGAGCATTCGCACACTCACAAGCCCACGAAATGCCGAAATTTCAGCATTTCGGCTTTTACCGAATTGAACTATGAGAGGGTGTTCGATACACACCTGATTCGTGACAACTGCTAATAAGATCCCCTACGATATCCTACAATTGATTACCACAACTTTTAGTTCACAAGTCAATCAATAACCAATCCTAATATATCCTTACCATAATCGGCCATAGCAATTAAAGGCTCTTGAGAACTTACCTTTGTCGAAGTTAGTGACTAAATCTAAATCTAGTTGATCCACTTGTCCAAGCCTTCAATCAACTGCCTTTAGAACACACTATTCACCAAAAGAAATCATTGATTAATGACCCTTAGAGCCCTATGCCCTAGTCGACAGCCTCCCTAGATTTTAGGGACTTCGGCTTTTACTAAATCACAAAATAAGACTAGATCTGAGGTGATGAGCACTTACCACTGATTTCTCTGCCGTTTCTACTTAGATCTGATGTAGATCTAGCCTTTAAACACTTGCAGAGATCAAATCCTAGAGATCTCAAGTTTCGGCTATAAGCTCCTAAAGGAATGGCGTTTTCGGCTTTTGACTAATAAAGAAGATGATGATTTGGGGTTATAATCTTGGAGTGGTGTTGTCGATAGAGCCTAAGGGTTTAGAGGATGCAGAAATTAACTAGAAAAGATAAAGAAAATAAGAGAATGTTGGCTAGAAGAAATCGACACAAGAAGTAATATTTCGGGATTTCGACTTTTATGGCAATCGGCTATGGAGGTTTTTAGAAGGATAGAATTGAAAGAGAAGATGAATAAGGTGGTAAGAAGGTTTCGGCTAGAGAAGAAAGTAAAAAGGAAAAGAATTAAGGAGAGGGAAAGAAGAAGAAATCTGCACAGAGGGGTGTACCTTGCGTTTTCGGTCATTAATTGAAACTGAGAAGAGAATAAAGTTAAGGTGGCTAACCCTAATTTGTCATGACAGAAAAAGTAAAGAACCTAACCCTAATATCAACTAAAACAATCGGCCCAACCTCACTAAGGCCCTTGCCGAAATTCATTTAAGTTAATCACATACCCGGCACATGCCTAAAAATTAAAAGTAACTATACGCTTACCTTGCAACTTGAACCCTGGACCTTTAATCCCTTCCCAGGTGCCACTTTTTTAGAAACTTAGTGGCGCCACCTTGCCACTTTGCCAAACCTCTTCTTGTGTCATAATTTATGAAGTTTTTCTTAAAAGCCCACTTAACCAAGTCTCTTATTCACTTAAAATCCAAACTTGATATTCTACTGGGTTTTAACTTAGGCTTGGGCCTTCTAAAGGCCCACTAACACATTTAAACACAATTCCAGTATCCAAAACACCCAAAATTTCAAAATTTTACCAAGAATTCACGAAACCCTAAAAATCACAAAAATTAGAGCGTTACACTCATACCTATCATTGATTAAGAAGTGAATCTAGAACCTCAATAAGACAATGTTGAATAACTCTCTATTCAAGATGAAGTAGTCGTTCTAGAAGAACAAACTCAACAACCTCAAGAACAAATGTCATTAAAAAGGTCCACTAAAGAAAGGGTTATAATGGCTTTAGTGGAATATTTTGACCTTAACCTGCATCAGATGAATATTAATTTAATGGTTTCTCAATAGTAACATTGATCATACATTTATATGGTGCAATTAGAAAACTTTGTGTCTAATGATGCAAAGTTAATGATTTGCAAATTAAAAAACTTCATCTATGGGCTTAAGTAGACTTCTCATCAATAGTATTACAAATTTTACCAAATGATTATCTCTAAGTTTAGAGATGAATTTGGTCGATAATTGTATATACCACAAAGTTCAGTGGGAGTAAGGTTCTATATTTGGTTTTATATGTTAATGACACACTACTTGCCAATAATAAGTAAAGTCTCGACTAATACCCTAAGAATGATTTTGAGATTAAGAAAATGCATAAGATTCCCTACGTCTTAAGAGTAGGAGTCTAATGTATGCTCAAGTATGTATACGTCTGTACATTTTTTGATGTATCTTCAGATAATATAAGATTACATGCTCACATATCGAAGGTCTAATTAGTTAGAGATCATCAGGTATACAGACTCCGATTTTGATGGAATATGGATACAAAATTTTGTCACTAAGGTGCAAATTGTGAAAACAAATTACAATCTTTTATTCCAATAGCAATAGGAGCACATCAAAGTTAAAACATCTAGACTTTAATTTCCTGGTTGTTAAAATAAAAATTCAAAGTGGTTAGGTACCTATAAAGCATATTAAGACAAACTCCATGATTGTAGATCTGCTTATTAAGGGACTATACCTCAGGTTTTATAATAGCACACTACTCATATGGGTGTAATGTCATTTCAGGATATTTGGTTTTAGTGAGAGTTTGTCCTTTTAAATGCTTTTATGTTATAAACACATATTTAGTTATTTCAGTTTATGGATATTAAGTTTATTTTCTACAGAAATAAATTTTATTTGGTTTATTCACACTTTGATTTTGGTAAGGTTTGATCTCACTAAGGTTTAAGAAGGACCAGTTGGAAATAGACATGTTTAGATTATATTGCATGTAATTTCCATGCTATATGCAACAACCCGTTTTCAGTGAAATTGGAATAGTGATTTTGGGAACACAAATATGATGTTGAAAAATTTATTATATTATTATTTTAAGGTTTGTAGCATGATAGTAGCTTTGTATAAAAATTTCACGAAGAAATTTTATAGTTTGCATACTTAATTTGATAAAAATGACCAAATCACGTGAAGTGTAAAACTTAAGTTCTATTATAAAAAAGTGTTAAATTGCTATGAAATTTAATCATGAGTGGCCTTAAATGGTAATTAAACCATTAATTTAAGTAGTGGACAATTATGAACACCATTAATATGTTAAATAAAGGTTATATTAGTAATTTAATAATAAATAAAATAATTTAAACAAAAATCTGATTACCTTGTCCATCTTCATCTAGCTGAATGCTTAAGGAAGAAAACCACCATTTTTGGGCTTCAAACATTTGGCCAATCTATATTCTCATGCATGTAAGTATTTTTCATCTAGTTTTTAATGATTTCTATGTTTTTAGAGTCGTTGTAGCTTAATCTAGCTCTAGCTAGCCCGAGGATTAATATGCCAAGCTGTTAAAAGCCTAGGGTTTTAGCATGAATGTATATTGGTTTTTTTTTATGTTTGATCTATGAAAATGAATATTTGATGATAGCTGAGCAACTTTTGTAAAGGAATTTTTGAAGAATTTGTCATTTAAATATTTAATTGAAAAATAGAAAAATGTTCATGGTAAAAATGTGAAATAAATGAAATATAGGAACTGTTATGGACTAAGTTAATAAATGGATAGCATGGGTGTGGACTAAATTGTATGAATTTGCATTTTTATGAGCTAGGGACTAAATTATAATGAATTCAAAATTTTAGGGGCGAAAGCATAATTTTGCCAAAATATGATTTTTGGATTAAATTGAATAGAATGAAATGAATGACCTAATTTTGATTATATAGATCAAGTAAAGCAACGTACGAATTTAGATCGGGGAAAGGAAAAAGTATCGGATTAGTTGATCATAGATTCTCATTTGCGATCGAGGCAAGTCCATACATTTAACTAAAATTGTATTAAGCTCGATTTACATGCTTTTATGTTATATTATAGTATTATGTCTTTACGAAAAAATCCAACGAAGTTTTAGTGACTTTTGAATCCCGTTTGAACATTAAGAATATATAGGATACAAATGAAATGTCATTAGGGGTTATTATGTTTCGGGTGCTAGTCTTGTACGTCCTACTGTTGGTTGAGTTGTTGGCATGAGTTTCGGTTACTTGACAACTTGTGTGAGCAGTACCGTGTAACTATGTCCTGACTGATAGTTTGTGTGAGTAGACTCATTTATGGCTCGAGAGAGAGCATTGATACGAGATATGAGATAGTAGTGGTTTCGACCACATAATGGCACATAGTGTGCGAGATTCCTACGTATCCGATATTACTCTAGTGGTTCAACGAGTATGAAAAAGGAAAGGTTTGACAAATGCTTCAATAAGTGTTGCTATGAAAGTATGAAAAGGTATGAGTTGATGATGTTTGAAATATGTTTAGCCATATTTTTGAAAATATGAATGCTTATAAGTAGTGTGTACAAAAGCTATGATGTTTTGAGATGATTTGCTAAGCTATGTGATTATTTAACTTGAAAGTTTGTTGTTGCTTAGGCTAATGCCAAGTCATGTTGGATTGTCTCAAATTATTTTTATGTTTATAAATTGAAATGGTAAGCTTTGTTTATAAATTACAAACTTACTATGCATTATATGCTTACTTTGTGTTGTTTCCTTTGTGTTTCTAGATAATCAGAAGCTCATTCGATTGGAAGTTGTCAGAGATCCATCACACTATCCATTGGTTATATTGGTATATTTTGACAATTTTGAGTCATGGTTATAATGACATGTATAGGCATTTTGTTTAATAATTTTAGCCATTATGTATGGCTTGTATATATGTTATTTTGGTGGATGGAAATGGTATGGTAGCTTTGAATGTAATTGGTTTTGGTCTAATTGGTAAGATGCATGTTAGGTATGCAAATAGTTATAATGGTACTTATTGTGTATATATTTTGGTGTATGAACAATATAGCAAATGTAGCTTTATGGTTGTCCAATTGGTATGATTTGAACATGAATGAATTGGATAGTTATTTAGATAAATTTTATTGTGGAGGTTGAGGTTCCATTTTGGCATATTGGTTGCATGGATAGTTTCAGGTTGTTTAAATTTGAAATTTACATATGTAACACCCCTTACCTGTGTTCGACGCTGGAATAAGGTATGAGGCATTACCGGAACAAAACACATACATTTGAACTAAACCGAGACATAAAAATTACATCCAAATTTAAAACTTTTGAATTTTCATTACACACTCAATCAACCAAATCATGCATCTCATAAATTGCATCGTCATAAACATATACCTTGACTAATATTAGCCAACATTGATGGCCTTATACAAAATGAGCTATCAAATATTAAAGGCCAACATTTTAGGCCAAATCAATTATGTAACAAAATAACCAAGTCCTCTATACATGTCATAATTCTAAATATTGATTTCAAAATACCAAAAGATTGATAATAGTGTGGATGGATCTCTGTACCCCGAGCTAGCTTGGCGACACTATAAAATAAGGGAAAGAGAGGGGAGTAAGCATATAGCTTAGTGAGTAGGTATGTAAATAATAAACAAATTATTAACATGCTTTTATGAAACCTCAAAATATATTTTCAAAATAATGCAATCATAACTACACATAGATCCACCATTTACTCAAGTTCAAAATAAGCTGTCCATTCAAATCACAGTCACTAAATTATTTATATCTAGAGCTAAAAGACTTGAAATTAAGATCCACTAGTTTTCCCAGAAACTAGACTCACATATCTTCATACCATAAAATTTTCAGAATTTTTGGTTTAGCCAATAAATACAGTTTATTCTTTAAAGTCTCCAATGTTCTGTTATCTGATAGCTCCAACCCCTCTTGACTAAAATTTAATTATCTCCTCATACAGGATTCAGATGATTTTTTTGTTTATTCCATTTGAAAATAGACTCATTAAGTATTTTAAGCATATAAATTATAACCCATAATTATTTTTTTATAATTTTTAATGATTTTTCAAATTCAGAATAGGGGATTCTAAAATCAATCTAACGATATTCCACGAAAATTCAAATGTCTCATAATATGAAATTCTTTTTCTTACATTGTTTCTTTTATATGAAAATAGAATCAATAAGATTTAATTTCATATCTTATTCAACCTTTAATTTGATTTCCATTATTTTTGGTGATTTTTCAAATTCATACAATTGTTGCTATCCAAAACTATTTTATTGCTAATTTTATTCTTTCATAAATTTCTTTGTATTAACTTTCATAGTAACACTTAACCATATCAACCTTACCAAAGTTCAATCACATATCAAGCATATTTCTCATAAGTTTACACACACATACTTGCACTTATTCATCACTTAGTCATATTCGTTTACACTTAGTCATTTCCCATTGAACACATTGGAGTATGAATGGATACCTCGAGATATTTCACATAGTGCCATGATTGTAGCCAGAGCTACTTCACTTCACAAAGTTTCACATAGGCTCATTCTTGAGCTAATCATATTTAACATAATGCCATGGAGTTATTTCACTTAGATGCCTAAGACACGGGCATGTCTCTTGGCTATGTGACCCCTGCAGTTTGAAAAATTTTAACTTTTTTAGAAAAATTTCATATGTTTCCGATTTAGTCCTTTCTAGTGTCTTTTTAATGCTTTGAGGGCTCGTAAAAGGGACATGTGTATGGTTTTAGCTGATGTTGTTATGAGTTATGTGATGAATTGTTAATGTTAACTAAATTTTCACTGTATGATGTTATGCTCCGATAACACTCTGTAGACCTAATTCGGTGAAGGATACGAACTAGGGGTGTTACACTACACATCCATACTTGATCTATGTCATTTGGTTGTGTTAATATATGTGATTAAAGATGGATTTAGTTACGATATATGTAACGAAAGTCGCCTTGGTTCTTTGTTAACATAATTAATGGCTAAGATTGTTCAGAATACCTTTTGGATATGATCATAAAATTTTGAGCTCATAAGGTTATATAGTGACATGTACTTATATAGTTATTAGTATATATATGTGGTCCAAGTGGGATATTGTTGGAAATTATGGACATCACATATAATATGTTACAGCCCGAATTAGGGCCTAGTCGGAATAGTGGTTGCGAGACTACAAATCTGAAATAAAAATACATGTTTTATGATTATTTTAAGGTCTATGGTGTGATTCCATGGTTGTGTGAAAATTACATGAAGAAATTTTAAGAATAAGTGATCAATTTATTCTTTAGGACGCAAAATTTGCAATATATGAGTTTCTAGAAGTTTTAAGGATGAAAAAGCATAAGAAAATTAATTAGAGGTCCTTATTTAGTAATTAGACCATTTCATAGCATGATGGACAAAAATGCCCAAGGAAGGGTAAAATTTTAAAGAAAGGCCAAAGGACATTTTAGTCATATGGTTAATTAATGAAATAAAAAGGGAAAAATAAGTCAAAAATGTGCTCATCTTCTTCCTCCTTGTGCCGAAAATTGAAGGTCTCCATAGCTAGGGTTTCTTTCATTTCCAAGCCCAAAAGTAAGTGCAATCTAGCCCTGTTTTTAATGTTCTTCGTATTTTTGAAATCCTCGCAAGTTGATTAAGCTATTTCTATCACTAATTTGAGTTGGGGTTTATGTTTAAAATTATACCGATGCATGACATGCATGTATTTTGAGTTCTAGTGGTAGAATATGGAAGCTTAAAGTGTAGTAAACATCTTTTCTAGATGATTTTTTTCATGAAAAACCTAATAGGGACCAAATTGTAAATGTGGTAAAATGTGTAATAAAAGCGTAAATTGATTAAAAATAGAGGCTGTTATGAGTACATATAAGGTTCGGCTAAGCTTGGGTAACCAAGAAAATAAGTGCATTTCATTTTACGATCTTGGGGACCATTTTGCAAATATGTAAAAGTTTAGGGGTAAAATTATAAATTTTTCCAAAGTATGAATTATGGGATATTAGCCAATGTGATTATTAAATGAGTGTAAATTGTCATTTTACATCAAGAAACATGAAGACCGGACCGAAACTGGGGAAAGAAAAAAGTGGTGGATTAAATTGAATATCCATTCGCAATTTGATTCTGAGGTAAGTTGTGTGTAATAAATTCAACGTTTCGATAATATGTATTTATTGTATGATGTTGTGCGAAATATACCTTGGTCCCAGGAAATCATTGACGAGATTTCGATAAAGAAATGATACAGTTATTATATTGAATCCCGGTTAAATTTTAAGGATACGAAGGATACCATAGTCATGACATGAGATTTAGAAGGTCCCGTATAAGACCATATCTGAGACATGGCATCGACATCGCTTTGTGATCCCATGTAAGACCATATCTGGGACATGGCATTGGCATCAACATGTGGTCCCGTATAAGACCATGTTTGGGACATGGCATCGGCACCAAGTTAAGATCCCTTGTATGACCATGTTTGGGACATGGCATTGGCATCTAAGAGTGATCCCGTATAGGACCATGTCTGGGACATTGCATCAGCATCAGCTTACAATCTCGTGTAAGACCATGTCTGGGACATGGCATCAGTATTAGCTTACAATCTCGTGTAAGACCATGTCTGGGACATGGCATCGACATCGATATGAGATCCCGTGTAAGACCATATCTAGGATATGGCTTCGACATTGACATATGATCCCATGTAAGACCATATTTGGGATATGGCATTGGCATCTTACCATGATAATGACATTTCGAGTATCCTTTAGTAATCCGAGTGATTTAACGGGAAAAGTATTTAAGTTGATATTTTTGACGAGAAAGACTAAAGTTATGTGATAAGTGATATAGGTGTATTTGAGAAACTCATGAGAAATGTAATCGAAATGATATGAGTATGTCAGTAAGAAAGAGCATGAGTAAGCCATGTTAATGAGTAAAGATATTTATGTGATGTTCATGATACCATATTTGGATGTTAATTCATGATTTATGTTACTATTTATTTTATGCAACTTACTAAGTGTTTATGCTTACTCCCTCTCTTTTCCTCTTCCTTGTAGTATTGCCAAGCTAGCTCGAGGATCAAAAAGGACGTCGAAGCTTGAAGTCACGCTATCAAACATTTTATTTTGGTATAGTAAAGTTTAATCATTTTGAGTATGGCATGTATAGGTACTTGTCCTTTTTGCTACATGTCATAATGGTTAGCTAAATGTGTTGGTTATTAATGTCACTTGAATCATGTTTTCAATGGCCATTAGAATTGGCCAATATAGACTAAGTTATACTTATGCAATGTGGATGAAATTCATGATAATGCAAGATTGCATGTCTAAGTAGAGAGATGGATAATGAGAATGCATGATAAATGCAATGTGTTGTGGCATGTGAATGCCTTAACTGTGGGTACTTAGAGGTGTAATGATGCCATGTTATATGATATTGAAATTGGCCTTGTGTTGGTTAAGTTTCAGGGTGGCAAAGGGCTTGGAAAATAGCCTATAATTATCCACACGGTAGGCACACGGGCGTGTGTCTAGGCCGTATGTGACACACGGTCAGCCCCATGGGCGTGTTGATAGGTCGTGTGTCCCCTACACTTAAATTATGCAAAATAGAATGTCCAGTAATAAAAACACGGGTAGGACACGACCGTGTGCCCGTAAAGGTTTCCTAATGTCATAAATAAAATGTCAGGGTTTTCACACACGGGCTAAGACATGGGCATGTCATGGCCGTGTGAGGGACACGGGCCATGGACATGGGCGTGTACCAGGTTGTGTGAAAATCCCTGTAGGTTCGAAATGAAAAATAAATTCGACACAGAATAGGACACGGGCGTGTCCCATTCTACATGGACGTGTGGCCCTGTTGTGAGCAAAAATTTTCTAAGTGTTTGAAAGTTTCCGATTAAGTCCCGAACCATTCCCGCTGTATGTTTTGGGCCCTGTAGGCCCATGACAGGAACATTAAGAGAATGAATGAAAGGTTTTAAGTTCTAATGAAAATTATGGCCTGACTTTGTAAGATCAAGCATGTTTAAGTACAGTAACGCTTAGTACACCGTTTCAGCATCGGACACGGGTAAGGGGTGTTACATAATAAGGGAAATTACATGTTATTATTTACTATCATGATAGGTTAGCCCAAATTAAAAGTGATCTAATTTGGTTAAGGTTTATTGGGCTTTAATTATTAAATTAAGTATGGGTCAAATATGTGTAGATACTTTAGTAATTAAGTTCTAATCAATTTCTAATTAATGATGGGTCAATTAAGAATTAGGGATAATATGTCAAAGTTATATATATTAGGGTTATGGTCCCAAAATTACACGACAAGCTAACTTTTCTAATATCACATCTTTAGAAAAGAGAGAGCTACATTCTCTAGATTACTTGTGTGCTAATTTGGAAGATTAAAACCCCAAGATCTATAGATTTTAAGAAATGGATGAATTTAGATACGCTTTTGCATCTAGATTTATTCTTGATTTATTCTTGATGATTGGACATGATAGATCATGATTTATAGTTTTAAGTTTATATTAGATATTATTTCCAGTTCTAACAGTGGATAGAAAAAAATATTTATTAGATCTTTCTATGAAAGCACACTCAAGTTTTCGGACTTTAAAAATTCATTAATTAAATTCTTTGGTCAATGGTTTCCGTAATTGACTATTACTATATTTATCTAGTCATTAACGACTACTAACATAATTGTTATGATGTTGACGTGATGGTCTGTGTCAACAAAAATAAAAACTAGTAAAACATAAAAATCGTTTAAAATATTTAAATCCAAAATGAACATGAACAAAGTTCATTTGAATTTATACAAATGTCCCGAGTCATTCTAGGCCTAATTTTTTAAATTATAAACAAATTTAAATTAAAAATTATGGACAAAAAGTCATAACAAAATGAGAAAAAAATTCAAAAAAAATACTAAATTTTATTTTAAAATTTTAAGTGTAGAATAAACACAGACATTTTTGGATGTAGTTTTTTACATTTAACAAAAAATTATTAAGATTTTGTAAAACACTTTTTAAAAATTAGAAAAAGAATATTTTAAAAAATTAAAAATTTAAGTAACCTAAACTAAGTAATGGTTAGGTTTATATGCATCTGAACATTAATATGTCTATATTCGTTCTAGATATAATTTCTTAAATTATAAAAATTAAAAAATATATATTAAAAGTATTAAAAGAATTTTAGACTATAGAACAGACCACTAGTATATGATATGTATACATGCATGCATATTTATACTAGTAATTTTATTACCCACATATGTGTGTGAAAATCATATACTTAAAATGAAGATGTGTGTTTAAAAATAACAACAATAAATTACAAAATAAATGGCTTGAAATTAAGAAAAATAACATCTGAAATTAAAATAAAACAAATTAGTTTAAATTGTGAGAAAAAAAGTTTAAATAGGTAAATACATCTCAGTAAGAATATTAAATGCACTACAATTGCTTTCAAAATCATATTATCATTTTTTTTAGCACATTGAAATGTTATCATGCTAGGGAGCTTTATTTAGCATGTTATCAAAATGGTATTATATTAGCATGTGAGTGAAAGAAAAATCCAATGTTAAAAATATAAATAGAAGATATTTATTTAACAATTGAACCATAGATGGTGTGGTAACCTACTTATATATATATAAAAAAAAACTCTCATCAACCTTGGATTTAATATCTAAACATTTAATTTTTAGTTCTTTTATTTAAACATTTAATAAAAAAGACAAAAACACCATGATAATATTATTTATTATTTTCTTAAAAATATGTTTTTAATAATTTCAATGACTAAGACTCTTTGAGGAGGCATTGATTTTAGAAATTGATTTTATAGTTTTTGCATCAAAAAAAAAAAAAAAAAAAGAAGAAGGTGGATTCAAGGCGGAAATATGAAAGGATAGTTTGAATCATCAAGAGATAGTCTGTGTTGAAAATTTGGAGAGATGACTTAGACTAAAGTAGATTTAAAGATTGTGATGAAATTTTGTGCCAAAAACTAGCATGAACAAGATGATATTGAAGAATTGAAAACATTAGTGTGGTTGAATTCCCTTTAAATGGGCGACACAGGCTATTCCATCATAAGAAGTGTTTAAGACTGTAACACTCCTCACTCGTCTCGATCTATGGTACGAATGGAAAATGCTAATGGAGGTTGCGATGTTGCAAGGTAGTGATGTCACTCTCTAAGCAACCCCAAAATCACTCCAATTTATCTACAAATCACCTTCAACATCCACAAAACACACAAATAATTTTCAATATATTATAAACACAATTCTAGCCCATTTTGTCTTAAAATACACATTGTAACAATTAAAACTAACGTTGATAATGACAATATAGAACAATTGCAAAGTAAAAAGAAAAGGAAAATAAAATACACAGATCTTACGTGAAAACCCTATTAGGAAAAAAACATGGGCAGAAGAGGAGAAATTCACTAATGTTGAAAACTAAATGATATAAGAGGAGTTTCGACTAAATCTATTTAAAGGTTGAAAAACCTTATTATAATCAATGTCAAATAGATAAAGTGTAGTTCTATATGAATTATACTTGTACTGCGTGGTTTGTACAATCTCCACTAATTCCCTTATTTTACCACTATATTTATTTATCGAGGATTTAAGTCACACAACTCTAACAATCTCCACATTGACATGAATTTTCATTGAGCAAGTTCTTCACCACAAACTCTCAACGGACAATTTCTCCACCTCTTCGACAAAACTCCTAAAAGGGTATTCTTCAATAATAAACACCAATCAAGTCCAAGCAATGTTCAAACATAGTTATAAGAAGTGACTTAGTCATCATATCTGTAGGATTATCATGAATATTAACTTTAGTTACAACAATATCACCACGAGAAATAATATCACACACAAAATGATATCGAACATCAATATGCTTTATTCTCTCATGAAACATTTGATCCTTCATTAGGAAGATGGCACTTTGATTGTCATAAAACACTATACTTATCTAAAGGTCTTTACTGAGTTCACCAAAGAGTCCCTTTAAAAAAATAACTTCTTTACAAGCCTCAGTAATCGTCATGTACTCAGCTTCAATAGTAGACAAAGCAACTATAGTATGTAAAGTGGCTTTCCAACTGATTGTGAACCTCCAATAGTGAAGACATGTCCTATGGGAGATATTCTTTTATCAAGGTCTCCAACAAAATCAAAATCAACATACCCAATGACTCCATCTCTAGATCTTCCAAACTGTAATAAAACATCAGTAGTACCTCGTAAATATCTAAAAATCCACTAAACTACTTTCCAATGGTCTTTACCAGGATTCACCATGTATCTACTAACTACACTAACTGCATATGATAAATATAGGCGTAAGAAAAACATAGAATACAAGATCCCACTGTACTAGAATATAAAACACATGACATGTAGTCAATCTCATCATCTGCTTGTGGAGACAAACCTGATGAAAGTCTAAAGTGGGCTGCTATGGAGTACTAATAGGCTTGGCACTCTACATATTGAACCTGCAAAGAACTTTCTAAATGTACCCTTTCTGACTTAGGTACAACTTAGAGGATTTTCTATCTCTAAAAATCCATATCCTGGTTATCTTCTTTGCTACTCCTGAATCTTTCATCTCAAGTTCTTTACTAAGCTAGGCTTTAACCTTTCTTATTTCTCCTTTATCTTTGGCTGCTATCAACACGTCATCAACATATTGTAACACCCCTAACCTATCTCAGTCCCCAGATTAAGGTTAAGGGGCATTACAATACAATTTGGAACCTTTAACTTCAAAACAGATACAATTATGCAACTTTAATGTTAACCTTTAATAACTCATTTTAATTATAGAAAAAATATATTTACAGGTCTTAAACCGAGTCTATGGGGTCCTAAAAATAGTTTGGGAACAACCAAGGACTAATTTATATTAAAACAGAAAAGTATAAAAACTTTTGGAAATAGGGGTCACACGATCGTGTGGCCTTAAACATGGCCTGAAACATGGCCCGCGTGGCTATTTAACATGCTAGAGTCTTAGACTGTGTGTCAGGCTGTGTGAAACTTGCACCAAAATTGAAAAAATGACACGCAGTCGTGTGTGTTACATGGCTTTGGTACAGCCCGTGTCCCTGGCCGTGTGCAACATAATAGACCCTTAAATAAGCCATTTTCAACTCAGAAGTCTTAACACCAAGTGAAATCATCCTCACAAACAGTCAAATGACCAAAACACATTCAAATACACTCCGAAACATACCATAACAGCCATTACCACTGACTTTTAAGAGAACCTACATAACAATTTAACTTCAAATATTTACCCCATGTTCACAATCAGCAATAAAGAGGCATTTAAAACACATAGCAACTTGGCAACAAATCAAATGATCCAAACACAACCCTACGACTTAATGCGTCGGCTACCACATTCGCTTTGCTAGGTGGTACTCAATCGTACAATCATAATCCTTCAATAATTCCACTCACCTGTGCTGTCTAAGGTTTAGCTCCTTCTGGATAAGGAGGTGCTTCAAACTCTTATGATCCGAATAGATTATGCACTTTTCCCCATATAAATAATACATCCATATTTTTAGCGCAAAAATCACTGCAACTAACTCCAAGTCATGGTTGGGTATGTAACGCCCTGATTTTCAGGGTTTCTTGAGTTTCTGTGATTCTTGGTAAAATTTTAAAATTTTGGTGTTCTAGAATCTAGAATTGTGTTTAAATGTGTTAGTGGGCCTTTAGAAGGCCCAAGCCTAAGTTAAAACCCAGTAAAATATCAAGTTTGGATTTTAAGTGAATAGGAGACTTGGTTAAGTGGGCTTTTAAGAAAAACTTTGTAAACTATGACATAAGAAGAGCTTTGGCAAAGTGGCAAGGTGGCGCCACTAGGTTCCTAAAAAAGTGGCACCTGGGAAGGAATTAAAGGTGCAGGGTTCAAGTTGCAAGGTAAGCGTATAGTTATTTTTAATTTTTAGGCATGTGCTGGGCATGTGATCACTTAAAGAAATTTCGGCAAGGGCCTTAGAGAGGTTGGGCCGATTGTTTTAGTTGATATTAGGGTTATGTTCTTTTCTTTTTCTGTCTTGGAGAATTAGGGTTAGCCACCTAAAAGCTTTCACTTTCATTTATCCTTTTCTAGGTTTTCACAAAAGCCGAAAACGCAGATTCCTTCTCCTCTGTGCCGATTTCTTCTTCCTCTTCTTCTCCTCCATTGTTTTCTTTTCCTTTTTGCTTCCTACCTCAGCCGAACACCCCTATTACTCAAATCCATCTTCTCTTTCAATTCCATCCTCCCTAAAACCACCATAGCCGATTGCCATAAAAGCCGAAATCCCAAAAACTTACTTATTGTGCTGATTTCTCCAAGCCAATTCCCTCTATTCTTTTTATTCCTTTTGACCGAATGTCATATTCTCTAAACCCTTAGTACCTATCGGCAACAGTACTCCAAGATTAAAACCCCAAATCACCATCTTCTTCACCAGTCAAAAAGCCGAAACTGCCATAACCATAAGAGCTCATAGCCGAATCTTTAGATCTCTAAGATTCAAGTTCTGCTAGCGTTTAGGGGATAGATCTGCATCAGATCTGAGTAGGAACATAAGGAGAAACTGTGGTAAGTACTCGTTATCCCAGATCTACATTATTTTGCGATTTGGAAAAAGCCGAAGTCCCTAAAATCTAGGGAGGCTGTCGATTGGGGCTTAGGGCTCTAAGGGTCACTAACCAATGATTTCTTTTGGTGATTAGTGTGTTCTAGAGGTGATTGATCAAAGACTTGGATCTTTGGAACGACTAGATCTAGATCTAGTCATCAATTTCGGCAAAGGTAAGATTTTGAGGGCCTTAGAGGCAATGGCTGAATATGCGTAAGTGAATATTGGGATTGTTTGTTGTAGTTTTGCAATCTAAGAATTATGGTAATCGATTGTAGGACATCGTGGGGGATCTCTGTAGCAGTCGTCATGAAACAGGTGTGTATCGAGCACCCTCTCTTAGTTCAATTCAGCAAAAGCCAAAATGCCAAAATTCTGGCATTTCGTGGGCTTGTGAGTGTGCGAGTGCTCATAAGACGTTTAGAAATCATTAGGTCAGAAATCGCAAGGTGGTAAGTTAGTTTGGTGAAATTACGTGCATTTCGGTAATTGGGCCTTGATGGGCTAAAAATAGGCCCAATGGGCTTACAGGTCCATATGGGTGAAAATAGGTAAATAATATGTACTAATAGACTGTAGGTTCAAAATCGCTTACACTGATAAGTTGATCATCAAATCTGGACTTACTGAGCTTAATTTGCTAATAGACACTGTAGGGCCTATTAGGGGTTTTAGGGCCCAATAGCTAAAACTGATAAACTAAGCTAAATAGACTTTTGCAATGACGAATGGATTATTAGTGACTATATTATGCATGAAAACCCTAAAAACGGATAGAATTACTGAAATACCCTTAGAGGTGGAAAATTACTATTTTACCCCTAGGAGCAAAATGATTGTTATACCCCTAGGGCTAAGTTTGAGCAAAAAACATGTTATACTGTTACTGTTTACTGCATGCCATGTCGTTATTATCTATTGCATGGGACTGGGATCTTGATGGAGTAAGTACTAAAAGTGGCTTGTCCACGTACTGGAGGCTTTGCCTCAACTTACTGTTATCTGAGCAGCCATGCTGCAATTGTGGAGTGTAAGGCTAGGTGGGTTGAGTTATTCCCCACATGGTGTGTAGGGCTGGTACGGGTGGAGTGTAGTGGCTGGATTTAGGTTGGGACTGGGCTTGCATTCATGTTTATATCTGTTCTGTTCTGAATTAGGCTTATGGGCCGTACTGTTATCTGAAAAGGGCTAAGGCCCAGTTTACTGAATCTGGATAGGGCTTAGACCCAGTTAACACTGTGACCGGATAGGGCTTCAGCCCAGTGGGCTTAAGCTGACTTGGGCTCTAGATGGGCTTTCTATACACACTGAGTTTTCCAAACTCACCCATTTTCTTTCCATCCATGCAGGTGAGCCCTAGTTGGTGGACTTGGAGCTGGGAGGGTTTCAGAGTGGCCACGAAGATTAAATTTCTAGTTTTCAATTATTTTATTTCATAATTTATTTAGATTATTTTTATTTTGGTTTCTGGGTTGCAATAACTCGATAAACGAACGTTTTCCAAACCAAATGCACTTTCCAAAAGAGTATCAGAAGTCACGTTTTTAAATAAACCCTTTACGATCAGTAGTAATTAAGACATTTATTAGGCAAATCGGGAATTTCTCCTAAAATAACAATCATGGTTTTGGCAAAGCTCACCCTAATTTTAGTAACTAGATAACATGGTTAGATGTAGGTGATATGACACATCAGATTTGGCTATAACGTCTGGGCCGGGTTTGGGGTGTTACAGGGTAATTCACCTCATGCGTCTTAAGTTGACATGACGCATATGCAACCACTTTACCTTCCTACATCAATACGTAGCCCAAGCCCACATGCGATACGTTACTATAAACTGTAAACTCCTTACCAGATTCTGGCTGAATCAACACAGAGGACTCCGTTAAAACCTTCTTTAGCTTCTCAAAACTATCTTGCTACTTGACCGTCCAAACAAATGGTACCCCTTTTCGTAATAACTTAGTTAGAGGTGCAGCTATTAAAGAAAAGCCCTCAACAAAACTCCTATAGTACCCTGCCAAGCCTAGAAAACTTTGAATCTCAGACACTGTCTTAAGTGTTTTCCAATCTAACACTGCTTCAATTTTTCAAGGATCCACCCTAATCCCCTCAGCTGACACCACATATCCTAAAAAAGTAACTTCCCTTAGCCAAAATTCGCACTTGCTGAATTTGGCATATAGCTACTTTTCCCTCAGAATCTGCAACACAATCCTTAAGTGTGCATCATGCTTATCTTCATCTCTAGAGTACACTAAGATGTCATCAATAAAGACTACCATGAACCGATCCAAATAAGGTTGGAAAACCCGACTCATGAGATCCATGAAAGCAGCAGGTGCGTTCGTTAGCCCAAATGGCATTACCAAGAACTCGTAGTGCCCATAACGAGTTCTGACAGCCGTTTTATAAACATCTGCCTCCATAACTCTCAATTGGTGATACCCCGAACGTAAATCAATCTTTGAGAAAACTGAGGCTCCCCTAAACTAATCAAAAAGGTCATTGATTCTTCGCAGAGGGTACTTTTTCTTAATGGTTAACTTATTTAACTGCCGATAGTCGATGCACATTTGCATGCACCATCCTTCTTCCTTACGAATAATGCCAGTGCTCCCCACGAAGACACACTTGGTCAAATAAATCCTTGGTCCAATAATTCCTGAATTTGCACCTTAAGTTCTACCAATTCCTTCGGTGCTATCTGATAAGGGGCGATAGACACCGGAGCTGTACCAAGTAGTAACTCAATTCCAAATTCTACTTCTCTATTGGGCGGTAGCCCAGGCAGTTCATCGAGGAAGACGTCAGGAAATTCCCTAACTGTTCTCAAATCCTTAACAGTAGGACTCTTAGCCTCTGTATAACTTATATAAGCTAAATAGGCTTCGCAACCCTTACGCACTAATTTCTCAGCCCTTAGTGCCGAAATTACATTTGACAAATAATTTTAGCGTTCACCAATTACCACCACCTCCTTATCCTTCGTCGTTCTTAACACCATTCTCTTTGCGGCACAATCCAAAGTCCCTCAGTGTTTCACCAGCCAATCCGTACCTAAGAATAAATCAAACTCGCTAAAAGGCAGTTCCATTAAATCTGCCAAGAAGATAACTCCTTAGATTACTAAGGGTACTTCTCTAAACAACTTATTCACTACTACCGACTGGCCTAATGGACTTAACACTGTAATCTCATTTGCAATAATTTCACTACTACTGACTGGACTAATGGACTTAACACTATTAAGTAAGAGTTGTTTTCGTAAATCCTCTATAGTTTCAGGTTCTTATGGGCTTTAGGTTCACTTTAACTAAAAATATAATCATCTATAGTAGCCTACTATCTTTCTACAGTATATCAAGTTAACCAAGCTTAGTAATAAAAGAACTTACTTGGCTTGACGTCGGAGACTAGGTGTGCCGCACAACAAGAATTTCCAAAATATCTGACCCAACCAGAATTAACTTTTAAACCCAAATAATAAGGCCCACTTCACAGCCCAAGCTTTGCAACTGCGCTTTGATACTACTAAATGTAACACCCCAAACCCGGCTCAGATGTTATGGCCAAATCCAGAGTGTCACATCGAAGTGTTTTATCGAAAACCTTGTTTTCATTGAAAACCCTTCCAAAAGAAATGTCAATTAAAATCCCAGTTTGTATTTGTTTTTAAAATGAAGTGTATTCAAAAACTATTTCTTTGTTATGTGTTAACAATTAATTTGAAAACAAAATTCTCTGTAACTACGTAAGCTTAATTTTATTTAAAAACATTAATTAATTTAAGAAAAATTTGAAATGTGTTTAATAGAAATAGGTCCATGTTGTAACACCCTAAACCCGGCCCAGACGTTATGACCAGATCCGATGTTTCACATTGAAACATTTACATAAAAACCCATGCTTCGTTCCCAAAACCTTTCTTAAAGAATTTTAAGTACCAAGCTCTTGATTGGATCCAATCCTCGACATGCTCACAACCATTACCACACTTTAGATAAGTGATTTGCTTTGAAATACAAGTTAAGTTGAAATTCATTGAAGTAAGCATGTTTAACAATTTGTTTTAATATATCGTTTCATATTTTGAAAACAATTTCCTTTTTTGAAAACACATCCTAAGTCTAGCCCATTTTGAACCATTATTAGAAAAGTAAAATATAAATAAATTTTAAACAGAATAATCCCAGAAAAACAAAATATAAAGTTAAATGGCCTTATTACAACCCCAAAACCAAACAAAACAATAATAATTAAATAAATTTATTTAAATGCGATTACTTAATGATAAAATCCAAAATAAACACCGTGGCCACTCTGAATTCCCTCCGGCTCCAAGTCCACGCATCAAGGCTCTCCTGCAAAGTTAAGAAAGGGGGTGAGTTTGGAAACTCAGTGTGTAACAGGCCCTTTCAGAGCCCAAATCCAAACAAGTATTTTGGGCCTAAGCCCCAAATTCAGTCTCAACATATACTGGGCCGAAGCCTTTCCGTTAACGGTTACTCGGCCGAAGCCTTTTCATAATTCATGTTACTAGGCCAAAGCCTTTCTGTAAATGGTATGGCCCATAGGCCCATTTCAATATCACATAAGTCAAATCATGTATGTATGCAAACCCATCTAGGGAAACTACTCAACCCACCATCCGCTACTCTCCACCCGTACCCACCAAGCTCTCCATATGGGGAATAACTCAACCCACCCAACCAAACTCTCTACTGGCAGCATAGCTGCTTTATCATATAACTGGAGGCCTAACCTTTTTTAATAACTGGGGCAAAGCCCTTTTCGGTAAACTGGGGCAAAAGCCCTTTAACACTTCCTCCATCATATAAACCCAACCCATGCATTTAATGAGTAAGACATGGCATGTTGTATACATGTCATAGCATATCATGTACATATCATGTGCATATCATGTCATATCATGTAAAATAACAATATCACAATCATCATATTCATAATAAAACCCTATGGGTGTAATAGTCATTTTTACCTAGGGGCAAAATAGTCATTTTTCATGTTAAAAGGGTAATTCTATAATTTTATCAAATATTAGGGTTTTTCATTCCCATTAACAATTATTAACAATTTCGAGTGTTTTAAACGATAATTTTTAATCCATTTTAGCCAATTCGGGTCTTTGGGCCCAAAACCCCTAATGGGCCCTACGAAACTGACTTGACCAATTAAACCCATTTAGCCTAAATTTCCTAATGGTACTAGCAGTTTTCACATGCCCATTAGCCAAATACCATTTTCTACCGCCTTTTACCCAAATGGCCCGAAAGCCCATTGGGCCTAATTTTAGCCCATCAAAGCCCAACTTACCATGTTGCACGAAATCGTGCCCTTACCTGTTCCATCAGTTTCGTTTACTGCATCCATCGTAACCCAACTAATTCACGTACCATCACGTGTTTACAAGTTACAACAATAACGGAATTCGATATTTCGGCTTTTAAGCAAATATGAATCTAAGCTATTACGGGGGTATGTTACACACCTGATTCACGACAACTGTTGATGAGACCTCCTTCCCGATATTCCTACACATAATTACTTAAAATATTAACTTATGAATCGATGATCACTATTGTAATAACCACTTACCCATTCGCCCAACATATCCTTTAGGCCCTAGGATCCTTACCTTTGCCGAAAGTTGTAACTGAGTCCAAAATTAGTCGCACCAATATTCCAAGCCTTCAATGCTCCACCAAAGATTGCCTATTCCTCTACATAAAATCATAAAACCCGAATAAAAAGTGACCAACAAGATCCTAAACCTAAAACGACAACCTCCCTAGGGATCTAGAGGTTTTCAGCTTTTTAATATTTCCTAAGATACGAAAGAAAACTACAATTACTTACCGGATGGTCTACTATTGCAACCGTTTTTGACACCCTCCTTACTTTAGAACCACCCTCTAGCACGAACCAAAAGTGAATCGCAGAAGTCTAACCATATCCGGTTTCTACACCACCTACTAATGGGGTTTTGGCTTTTAAGTAACAAGGTAGGAAGAAGGTAGAACTTTGAGAAAAAAGGATGAAGGAATCGGCCACCACAAAAGAAGAAGATGGGAGGAGATTTAGTTTTGATGAAAATGGCAAGAACAATTTTAGGGATTTCAGCTTCTGTGACCAATTGGCAAAGGTGATGAAGAGAAAGGAGATAGTAGTTGGGTTTTCGGAAAAAGAGGAAAAAAATGAATGGAAGAGGTGGTAGTTTTGGCTTGAGAGAAAAAGAGAGAAGAAACAATCCTATGATGATTTAACAGAGAAAGAAACAGTACACTCCAACCCCTACTGCCGAAAATGCCAAAAACTAAAGTCTTTGGCCGAATTTGCACTCTTAGAGTCCCTTTTTCGGCCATCACTTGCTCCCATACGAGATTCTTACAATTTCTCCCCTTATCCCTCCTTAAAATGCTCCCCTTATCACTCCACAAATCCCTCTCATGACCAATTCAAACTCTTGTCAATAGAGTTCCTATCAACCTCAAATTCTAGCCTACTCAAGACACAAAAATAAACAACATAAATACCTGCATAGTGAGTCGAACCTTGGCCTGCTCCCTTCCATTTACACGCCACTTTTTTAGCAACCAAGTGGCGTTACTCAGCCACTTTTCTAGGAGCTCATTTGTGTTACATTTTACCCTCATCTTTTGATAAGGCCATCTAGCCAGGACCCCTAATTCTTTAAGTCCAAAATTTAAAATTTTTATCGGGTTTTTGCGAACACATGGGCCTTCCATAGGCTCACTTACTCACTCCAAATATGAATTGCATAACCAAATACCAACTTTTAAATTTTTCCAAAATTCATATGAAAAATCACAAAGTCTCGAAAATCAGGGTGTTACAACTCTACCCTCCTTAAAGAAATTTCGGCCTTGAAATTTACCTGATCAAAATAGTTGAGGATACTGTTGACGCATTGCCTCCTCTGATTCCCAAGTAGCTTCTTCTCTGCCTTGATTTCTCTAATGTACCTTCACCAATGGGACTGATTTTCTTCTCAGCACTTTAACGTCGCGATCAAGTATCTGTACAGGTTCTTCTTCGAAGGTTAAATCCGCTTGTACCTCAATGTCTGCAACTGGCACGATATGAGTAGGGTCAGAACGATATCGCCTTAGCATGGACACATGAAAGACATCGTGAATGCGATCCAATTTCGGAGGTAACTCTAGCTGATAAGCGACCGGTCCTATTCGCTTTACAATCCGATAAGGCCTAATGAACCGCGGACTCAACTTGCCCTTCTTACCAAATCTCAATATCTTCTTCCAAGGCGAAACCTTAAGAAAGACCATGTCTCCTATAGCATATTCAATATCCTTACGCTTCAGATCTGCATAAGACTTCTGTCGATCTGCTGCCTCTTTCATACGGTCTCTGATTACCCTAACTTTGTCTTCGATATCAGCCACTAACTCTGGTCCAAGCACTCGTCTCTCTCCTAACTCAGTCCAACAAGTAGGCGAATGATATCTTCTCCCATACAGTGCCTCGTACGGAGCCATCTGAATACTTGCCTGATAACTATTATTATAAGAAAATTCCGCCAACAGCAAGTAATCCTCCCAGCTGCCCCTAAAGTCGATCACACAACCTCTCAACATGTCCTCTAAAATCTGAATAACTCTCTCCGACTGCTCATCTGACTGAGGGTGAAAGGCTGTGCTAAAATCTAGTCGCGTTCCTAACGCCTCATGCAATTTCTGCCAAAACCAAGGTGTGAATCTTGGGTCTCGATCAGAAATTATTAATACTGGCACTCCATGCAACCGCACTATCTATGCTACGTACAATTTGGCCAACCTCTGAAGTGAATAGTAGGTTCGAACAGGTATGAAATGGGCAGATTTCGTCAGCCTATCCACAATCACCCAAACTGAGTCTTTCTCAGAAGTGTCACAGGCAACCCACTTACGAAATCCATGGTTACTCTTTCCCACTTCCAAAGTGGTATTTTCACTGGCTGCAACAATCCTGAACGCAGTTGATGCCTGGCTTTTACCTGTTGACACGTCAAACATTTTCCCACAAATTCGGTCACTTCTCGCTTAAGCCCAGGCCACCAATATAGCTCTCGCAGGTCTCGATATAACTTATTCCCTCCTGGATGCATAGCACAAGGTCCACCATGAGCCTCTTTCAAAATCATCAATCTCAGATCAGAGTCCTTTGGCATACAAATTCTTCCTCGAAAACAAAGAACCCCATCACTGTTTAATCTAAAGTCTGATTTTTCCTCCTTCTCAGCTTGCTGAAATCGGGAATCTAACGACTCATCCAACAATTGTTGCTTTTTAATCTGTTCTACCCAAGTCGGTTTCACTTGTAACTCTGCCAATAGGCTCCCATCGTCATACAAACATAAACGAGCAAACATTGCCTTCAATTCTGCCACAGTCCTTCGACTCAACACATCAACCACGACATTTGCCTTACCTGGATGATACTCAATCGAACAGTCATAGTCCTTTAATAACTCTATCCACCTTTGCTGCCTAAGATTTAGCTCTTTTTGAGTCAGCAAGTACTTAAGACTCTTATGATCCGTATAGATAATGCATCTCTCCCCGTACAAGTAGTGTCTCCATATTTTAAGCGCAAAGATCACCGCCGCCAACTCTAAGTCATGAGTAGGATAGGTTACCTCATGAGGCTTAAGCTGTCGCGAAGCATAAGCAACCACCTTACCCTCTTGCATCAACATACAGCCCAGGCCTACATGTGACGCATCACTGTACACAGTGAAATCCTGACCAGACTCTGGCTGAATCAATACTGGTGCCTCGGTGAAAACTTTCTTTAATTTCTCAAAAGCCTCTTACTGCTTTTCAGTCCAGACAAACGGTGCTCCTTTTCTTATGAGTTTCGTCAACAGCGCTGCTAACACAGAAAATCCTTCCACAAATCTTCGATAATAACCTGCCAACCCCAGAAAACTTCAGATTTCTGACACTGACTTCGGTGGCTTCCATTCTAGAATCGCCTCAATTTCTCGAGGGTCCACCTTAATCCCCTCAGCAGAAACGACATGTCCTAAGAAGGTTACTTCACTCAACCAAAATTCGCACTTACTGAACTTCACATATAGCTGCTTTTCCCTCAATACTTACAGAATGGTACAAAGATGCTCATCATGTTTCTCTTCCGTTTTTGAGTACACCAAAATATCGTCGATGAACACAACTACGAACTGATCCAAAGATGGCTGGAATATTCGATTCATCAAGTCCACGAATGCTGTCGGTGCGTTAGTCAGTCCAAAGGGCATAACCAGGAACTCGTAATGACCATATCGAGTTCTGAATACTGTCTTATGAATATCCACCTCTTTGACTCTCAACTGATGATATCCTAACCGAAGGTCAATTTTTGAAAATACTGATACTCCTCTCAACTAATCGAACAGATCGTCGATTCTTGGCAAAGGATACTTGTTCTTAATCATCAGTTTGTTCAGCTGCCGATAATCGTTACACATCCGCATTGTTCCATGTTTTTCTTTACGAACAACACTGGTGCGCCCTACGGAGAAACACTTGGTCTTATAAACCCTCTATCCAATAATTCTTGTATCTGAGCTTTCAGTTCCACCAACTCCTTTGGTGCCATCCTATAAGGTGCAATGGACACCGGAGCCGTTCCAGGTAACAGGTCAATTCCAAACTCAACTTCGCGATTTGGAGCTAATCTGGGAAGCTCCTCAGGAAAGACATCTTGAAACTCTTTGATAGTCCTGACTGACTTTACGGTCACCTTTTTAGGCTTAGCTTGACTTACAAAGGCCAAATACGCCTTGCCACCTTTCCGAATCAACTTCTCAGCTTTTAAGGCTGAAACAACATTAGACAAATAGTTCTTTCGCTCCCCTATGACTAATACCTCCTCATCCCCGACAGTTCTTAGTACTATCCTCTTAGCAGCACAATCCAAGGTCGCCCTATGCTTAGTTAGCCAGTCCATTCCTAAGATAAGATCAAATTCTCCAAATGGCAGTTCCATTAAATCTCCTACAAATATCTTATCTTGAGTCTCTAAAGGCACCTCCCTAAAGAGTTTATCTACCTTAACCGAGTGACCCAAAGGACTTATCACTGATACCCCACTCACAGTCTCCTCAGGAAGCACACCCAATGCCCCTGATACATTATAGGCAACATATGAATGAGTGGAACCAATATCTATCAAAGTAGTATAAGGCGTGCTATGAATGAAAAACGTACCGGTTATAACATTAGGAGCATCACCCTCCTCTTGACGTCGTGCAGCATAAACCAACGCCGGCTGTCGAGCTTCAGCATGTCCAGCACCTCTACCAGGTGCCCCACGTCCTCGTCCATTTCAATTACCACCTCTGCCTTGCCCACGGCCTCTCTGTGGTGGTGGTCCTCCTTGCACTGGTTGAACAAACCTTGGCTCCGTAACTTGATCCTGAACTGCTCTTCTAGGACACTCTCTAAACTTGTGTTCCTTGGATCCACATCAGAAACATCCCCCAGTTCTTTTCCAACACTCTCCCAGGTGCGCTCTACCACAGTCCCTAAAGCCTGCGGTCTAACGGTATTCACTGGAACTGCTCGTACTGGTTCCTCCACTCTAGCTCGTTTAACATTTCTGTATGCAGCACCAGAGGGTCCAGAATCCCTCCTAAATCTAGGTTGATCCTTCTGACGGTTCTGTTGCTCCACCCGTTTTACCTCCTCAGCTATCTTGGCCTTCTCTACCAACGAAGCAAAATTACGCTCCCTCTGTGGATCTATCAGCACCCTAAGCTCATATCGAAGGCCGTCCTCAAATCGAACACTACGCTCGTATTCAGTCGTAACTATCCCACTAGCATATCGGCTCAACCTCAAAAATTCTGCCTCATACTCGGCAACAGTCTTACTACCTTGGGTTAAATTCAGGAATTCCTTACGATGAGCATCCACATAACTAGCTCCAACATACCTCCCTTTAAAAGCGGTCTTAAACAGATCTCAAGTTACCCGCTCAACCGAGGTACTCTTCGTCACTGTGATCCACCACTGGTAAGCCTCATCTCGCAACAACGATACAGCCCTCTTCAACTTTTGCTCCACGGAGCAATCTAAGTCGTCCATGATCCGCTCGGTTGCCTCTAGCCAATATTCAGCCATGTTTGGGGCTACTCCATATACGCCCCTAAAAACCTCTGCTCCATTAGCTCGGAGTCACTTAGAGATGGATCCCCTGTTTACTGTTCCAGTACTAGCTCCAGCAACCCTCTCCAAGACCCTTAACATTGCTTGGGACAAAGCATCGTCCCCTACAGCCCGATCATGGGACCCAGTCTCAGTTGCTTGTGGCACGGATGCCTCCTCAGCTGGTCTATGCCCTGAGGATGATGATTCGGCTCGCGCTCTTCCGCGACCATGTCGCGTCCCCGTCCACGAGTTTCGCTGGTGTTCATATCGAATTATCTGATTTACGAATTTTATGGCATTAGTTTAATATTTCAATTGTTTTATTACGAAATGTCTTATGGAAGTATAGCAGTTCAGAGATTATTTTCGCAACATCGTAGCCTAACTACAGTTTCAATCCTAACATTTTTATCTCTACCCTATCTAAAGTATCATAGTAGGGTCTTGATTCTATCTACAGCATCATATCAATATCAACGATAGCATCATATCAATCTCAAATGATAACATCATATCAGTATCAAATGATAAGGAAAGTACACTTACAGACTTGGTGCTGGGGATTCAGTGTGCCACTTCTTCCTCTAAATTATTTAAAACTTAAAAACTTTGGTTACAGTAATAAGTTAAAAAGAGTTTTTTTTTTAAAAAGGCCTATATTTAAAATCTTTGGAAACCCGTTAAAAACCCGCAGCCGAGTTGTTGCAACTTGGCTTTGATGCCACTAAATGTAACACCTCGAACCTGGCCCAGATGTTATGACCAGATCCGATGTGTCACATTGAAACATTTACGTAAAAACCCATGCTTCGTTCCCAAAACCTTTCTTAAAGAATTTTAAAAAGAATTTTGAAAAGATTGTCTTTGCCACGAAAGTGAATGGAAGCTGTGCACTAGGTAGGTATCCAAAACAGAGGAGGTGAGCCATGTAGGCTGCTTAAGTACCAAGCTCTTGATTGGATCCAATCCTCGACATGCTCACAACCATTACCACACTTTAGATAAGTGATTTGCTTTGAAATACAAGTTAAGTTGAAATTCATTGAAGTAAGCATGTTTAACAATTTGTTTTAATATATCGTTTCATATTTTGAAAACAATTTCCTTTTTTGAAAACACATCCTAAGTCTAGCCCATTTTGAACCATTATTAGAAAAGTAAAATATAAATAAAGTTTAAATAGAATAATCCCAGAAAAACAAAATATAAAGTTAAATGGCCTTATTACAACCCCAAAACCAAACAAAATAATAATAATTAAATAAATTTATTTAAATGCGATTACTTAATGATAAAATCCAAAATAAACACCGTGGCCACTCTGAATTCCCTCCGGCTCCAAGTCCACGCATCAAGGCTCTCCTGTAAAGTTAAGAAAGAGGGGTGAGTTTGGAAACTCAGTGTGCAACAGGCCTTTTCAGAGACCAAATCCAAACAAGTATTTTGGGCCTAAGCCCCAAATTCAGTCTCAATATATACTGGGCCGAAGCCTTTCCGTTAACGGTTACTGGGCCGAAGCCTTTTCATAATTCATGTTACTAGGCCAAAGCCTTTCTGTAAACGGTATAGCCCATAGGCCCATTTCAATATCACATAAGTCAAATCATGTATGTATGCAAACCCATTTGGGGAGACTACTCAACCCACCATCCGCTACTCTTCACCCGTACCCACCAAGCTCTCCATGTGGGGAATAACTCAACCCACCCAACCAAACTCTCCATTGGCAGCATAGCTGCTTTATCATATAACTGGAGGCCTAGCCTCTTTTAATAACTGGGGCAAAGCCCTTTTCGGTAAACTGGGGCAAAAGCCCTTTAACACTTCCTCCATCATATAAACCCAAGCCATGCATTTAATGAGTAAGACATGGCATATTGTATACATGTCATAGCATATCATATGCATATCATGTCATATCATGTAAAATAACAATATCACAATCATCATATTCATAATAAAACCCTAAGGGTATAATAGTCATTTTCACCTAGGGGCAAAATAGTCATTTTTCATGTTAAAAGGGTAATTCTGTAATTTTATCAAATATTAGGGTTTTTCATTCCCATTAACAATTATTAACAATTCCGAGTGTTTTAAACGATAATTTTTAATCCATTTTAGCCAATTCGAGTCTTTGGGCCCAAAACCCCTAATGGGCCCTACGAAACTGACTTGACCAATTAAACCCATTTAGCCTAAATTTCCTAATGGTACTAGCAATTTTCACATGCCCATTAGCCAAATACCATTTTCTACCGCCTTTTACCCAAATGGCCCGAAAGCCCATTGGGCCTAATTTTAGCCCATCAAAGCGCAACTTATCATGTTGCACGAAATCGTGCCCTTACCTGTTCCATTGGTTTCGTTTACTGCGTCCATCATAACCCAACTAATTCACGTACCATCACGTGTTTGCAAGTTACAACAATAACGGAATTCGATATTTCGGCTTTTAAGCAAATATGAATCTAAGCTATTACGGGGGTATGTTACACACCTGATTCACGACAACTGTTGATGAGACCTCCTTCCTGATATTCCTACACATAAATACTTAAAATATTAACTTATGAATCGATGATCACTATTGTAATAACCACTTACCCATTCGACCAACATATCCCTTAGGCCCTAGGATCCTTACCTTTGCCGAAAGTTGTAACTGAGTCCAAAATTAGTCACACCAATATTCCAAGCCTTCGATGCTCCACCAAAGATTGCCTATTCCTCTACATAAAATCATAAAACCCGAATAAAAAGTGACCAACAAGATCCTAAACCTAAAACGACAACCTCCCTAGGGATCTAGAGGTTTTCGACTTTTTAATACTTCCTAATATACGAAAGAAAACTGCAATTACTTACCGGATGGTCTACTATTGCAACTGTTTTCGAGACCCTCCTTGCTTTAGAACCACCCTCTAGCACGAACCAAAAGTGAATCGCAGAAGTCTAACAATATCTGGTTTCTACACCACCTACTAATGGGGTTTTAGCTTTTAAGTAACAAGGTAGGAAGAAGGTAGAACTTTGAGAAAAAAGGATGAAGGAATCGGCCACCACAGAAGAAGAAGATGGGAGGAGATTTAGTTTAGATGAAAACGGCAAGAACAATTTTAGGGATTTCAGCTTCTGTGACCAATCGGCAAGGGTGATGAAGAGAAAGGAGATAGTAGTTGGGTTTTTGGAAAAAGAGGAAAAAAAATGAATGAAAGAGGTGGTAGTTTTGGCTTGAGAGAAAAAGAGAGAAGAAACAATCCTATGATGATTCCTACAATTTCTCCCCTTATCCCTCCTTAAAATGCTCCCCTTATCACTCCACAAATCCCTCTCATGACCAATTCAAACTCTTGTCAACAGAATTCCTATCAACCTCAAATTCTAGCCTACTCAAGACACAAAAATAAACAACATAAATACCTGCATAGTGAGTCGAACCTTGGCCTTCTCCCTTCCATTTACATGCCACTTTTTTAGCAACCAAGTGGCGTTACTCAACCACTTTGCTAGGAGCTCATTTGTGTTACATTTTACCCTCATCTTTTGATAAGGCCATCTAGCCAGGACCCCTAATTCTTTAAGTCCAAAATTTAAAATTTTTATCGGGTTTTTGCGAACACATGGGCCTTCCATAGGCCCACTTACTCACTCCAAATGTGAATTGCATGACCAAATACCAACTTTTAAATTTTACCAAAATTCATACGAAAAATCACAAAGTCTCACAAATCAGGGTGTTACACATGTTCCATTCTCATAGCATAATAATGAATAATAGTAACCAGAGAAAATGCCTTATTACAATCCGAAGTTAAATAATTAAAATACTAGAAATTTTAATAAAGAAAAAGAAACAAGTCTAAGTTGTCCTACTAATTGGCCACCTCCGAGTCCCTCTATCTGTCGAACTGCCTACTGAGGTTCACCTGAGAAAAATAAAAGAGGGAGTGAGTTTTGAAACTCAGTGTGTACAACTCTCAGCAACAATATATATTTATCAAACAACACAAGTCATCTTGGGCCTGAGCCCCATACCATAGTAGCACAAAACCTATAGCAATCATGTGTACAATAATGCAATGCCCAACCCAGCCAACTGATACACATCATTTCCATCCAACTGAAACACATCCTGTGGGGATAACTATATCGACCCACCCATCTGATACACTTCAAGGGTAGCACCGGTTGCAGTACTACCTAACGTTGCAGCAAAGCTGCTAATCATATATTGGGCTTAAAAGCCTTCATTGGATCCATGGTCGTCAAGCGACTATGCGATCCTCATATAACACTTCCTCCAATATAAATCCCACCCACATGCAACATCATACCACATGAGTGCAACATATAGCATATAGTATTCATAAGTCATACTTATAACACACAGGGGTATTTCAATAATTCTACCCTACATGGGTATTTCAGTAATTTACTAGTGTATGGGTATTAATTACGAACTTTGGCCCATCAACAAGTCCTCACTGGCTAAAGTGAACAGTTATTATGCACCAAATAGGATTCTAGAGAAGAGGAGGTGGGTCATTAAGACCGCTTAAGTAGCAAGCTCTCCCTAGATCCAATCCTAAACATGCATATGCCCATTGCCACACTCTAACATTATGACTTGTCCACAGACGTGCTTGATAAATTAATTAAGTTTTATGTGCTTGAGAATTCATTAGAAACAAGGCCTAAAAGTCCATTATAAAACCCTAGTATGTGTGCATGCTTTCATACATTCATATAGCCCATCAGGCCCAATCCATTCCAAAAATTCAACAACTTTATCAACTCATCACTTATTATCAACATATCAATTTTCGCTAGCTTGGGCCCACAAGCCCGTCAGCCCATTTGGCCTATTCTGGCCCGGTTAGCCAAAACGTGAACCAAGTCCATGAGATCGCTCATAGGGCCTCTGATAACGTATCGAATACCCTCGTATGAGTGTTCACGCACTCGCAGAACTACCGTAGCCAAATTTTTAGCTTTTCGGCATTTCAGCATTTCGGCTTTTTGAGATATGCCGATCTATCGTGTGTGTGCAGTGTATGTACACACCTGATATTGAAGCGTGCTACGATCTCCTTAGCTATGCTCCTACAATCAATATCACTCCTCAATTAATCAAAGGCTTAATAAATATCTTGACCAAAACTGAAATCTTACCATCAACTTTACCTTACGCGACAAGTCCTAATAGCCCTTCTTCAACCACTAACCGCTAATATTTCCTAGATCTGCATCAACCAACCATTAGAGACTGAATAGTAGGTGACTTGTATTTCACAGAAGTCACCCTTATAATACCTATAACCATTCGGCCATCAACCAATCCAAATATGAAGATGAGTTACTTACCCGTAAAACCCAAAACGCATATGGTAAAATCGACAGAGGGTTTTGGAGAGCAAAGATTCAACTCAATCCCCTACAAATTAACTAAGAGAGTGAGGAACTTAGGCTCGATTCTTAGCCACACTGATTGAAAGAGTTAGATTCTTATCAAGAAGTAATCGGCCTAAGTTGAAGGAGGAATCGACACGCCAAAAAGGAATAAAAAGAGGCTTCGGCTTTTGAATGCTTTAGAAAGGAAGGTGTTTAAGTGGTTAAAAATCCAAGAGGGTAGATTCAATACTCGGCTCTTGTAAGAAATGCAAATAAAATATTTAAGAAAAGAGATTAAAGGTTTACCTAGGTGCACAGAGAAAAATCGAATTCAAAAGGAGAAAATGCCAAAAAAGTGTCTAAAGAATTCGGCAATATACTTTTATAGCCGAAATTGCTATCCCTTAATTGCCAATTCGGCTCCAACACTTCTCCTATCCGAATCTCCTAACTTTTCTCCAAGATAGCTCCTTAATCCCCTCCTTGAATTTCTCACATGGACACATCCTTCAGAGTCCACATCCAACGCTACTACTATCATTTTAAAAGAGCAAAAATGAACCTTCCTTTTGAGCAAGGAGGGATTCGAACCCCAGACCTCCCTGCCATGCTTGTGACACCACCCCATGTCTCACATGTGGCGCCCTTTGCCACTCCAACACAAGCTTATTTGTGTCAAAATTCTCCTCTATTTATTTAAAAACCAAACTACTTACCATCAAGATTCCTTTAAAAAACTTTTTTTCCCACTTTTAGACTTGAACTCAAAACTCTCTCAATGACTTATTTATACTTTAATAATACGAACTCAAAAAAAATCAAACACACACATTCCACAACAAAACCGAAAATAAAAGTTCAGGATTTTTGGGGCGTTACATATCCTAAGTATTTATAGGGCTTAAACGGCCATAATTCCATATCATTCCATGATTTTTTTAACAAATTTTATGCACCTCACCTTATATTACACAACTTACAATATCGTCTAAACTATACATTAACAATTTATGTACAAAGAAATTATACAAGCATAACATTAATAAATTTTCTATCAAAATACTAAATTAGTTAATTTACCCTTATACGAACTTACCTCGACTAACCCGAACGCACGAATGGAACCGAAAACTAATCTGAAACCTTAGCTTTTCCACGGTTCAAGTCCGATTGATGTTTATCTTGATATAAATAATGTTTCCATTCAATTAAATAATTTAAAAACTTAAAAGAACTAATTCAAACCTATAATCCATTTTAAGATGATTTTATGAAATTATCCTTAACACTTAACATTTGGAATTAAGCCCTTAAATTGAAACTCATAAATTAATTATAATTAAAAAAAAAACCAAGCTAGTCGAATTTTCAATGAGTTCATTACAGCCCAAATCTTCCACCATTTCATATTATTCCCATTGAAATTTTCTATTTTCTTAAATAGATCCTTAAACACGAAATCAACAAAAATCACTTAACAATATATATAATTAACCATTAAGCTAAATAATCCAGTAACTAAGTTCACAAAACCACCTATCTTATTCATGGTATGTCCTTAAACTTTTAACAACTTCACAAATTAACCCTCGGGTTAGCTAGATTAAGCTAAAACAAACTCAAAAACATATAAACTGTTAGAAACAAACCTCAAAATCTCATCCAAGCTTAGAAGGGAGTTTGGCCGAACCTTTTTTGCTCGAAAAATGGAATTTCTCACGTTTAGGAAGTTGAACTTAAAGAAAAAAAGTTTTCCTTCCTTTTTATCATACCTAATATTAATATATTAATATTATAATTTCATCATGTAAATATCAAAGGTTTGGTCACCAAACCATTCACTAATTATTGACATGGCATAATTACCATTTAAGTCTACCAATTTCTCTTTTCATGGCTATTAAATATATTTGACTAATAGGATTTAACCTTTGTAACTTTTATATTTTAATCCTTTTTACTTAATTAATGGTTCAAACATTTAAATTTTGTAACTAAAATTTAATATGCCTCTACTAAATGTTCATAAATATTAAATTAATAATGTTTTCTAAGTCTCTTATCAAAATCATGGCTCCAAAGCCACCATTTCTAACACCACTAAAATCGGGCTGTTACAATAATGGAGTAGATATAAAATGAACCATCACTGTTTTTCTTAAAATAAACACAACTATGAAAGCTGCTTCTTTTGAAATCATTAGTAGTCATAAATGAATTAAACCTCTTTTACCACTGCCTTGGTGACTATTTCAGGCCATAAAGGGACTTTTTCAGCAATCAAACATAGTCCTCCTCTTCTGAGACTATAAAACCCTCTAGTTGTTGCATGTAAATATCTTCCTCAAGTTCTCTAAGCAAGAACGTTGTTTTTACATCTAACTATACTTCACAATTGGAGAAAAGACATCCTACACCTAAAATTTGATTGTAACCTTTTGTAACTAGCCTTGCTTTATATCTGAGTTCCTCAACTCCTAGAGTCATTTCTTTCTTCTTAAACACCCATTTACAATGAACAACCCTTTTATCCTTAGGAAGCATCACTAGGTCCCATGTTTTATTCTTATAGAGTGATTTTATCTCTTCTTGCATGACAAACATCCACTTTCCTGAATCTTCATGGCTAACTGCCTTGGAATAAATAGATGACTCTTGATTTGCATCTATATCTTTTGCCACATTTAAAGCATAAGCAACTAGATCAGCCTCCGCAAATCTCTTTGGAGGTTTAATTTTTCTTCTAAGTCTGTTCTTGGCAATAGAATATTGTGGTGAAAAAGCAACTCTACTTTGAGTTTCTATACTAGCTTGAGGAGTAGACTATGTTGTACATCTAGGATCAGTCTGAAGCTCCATCTGCTTCACATGTGTGTTTGAACTTTGCTGGTATTTATTGGAAGAGTCTTTAAGAGATAAGTTAGACAGCATAGCATTTTTAACAAAATAACATCTATGCTAATTACAACTATCCTCATTTCATGACATCATAACTTATACCCTTTAACACCAGTCTTATAACCAAGAAAAACACATTTAATGGATCTAGGTTCCAATTTCTCATTATCAACATGAGCATACATAGGACACCCAAAAATCTTCAAATCAAAATAATTAGTAGGATTACCAAACCATACATCTTGTAGAGTGTTTTTTCTCAATGGCAATGGACGAAGACTGGTTAATCAGAAAACATGCAGTAGAGTCTGCTTTAGCCTAAAATGACTTTGGTAAACAAGCATTCGACAACATACATAGAGCCTTTTCCATGATCATTTTATTCATCCATTTTGTAGTGTCGTTTTGCTGTGGAGTATGGTGAACTGTCAAGTGCCTCACGGTCCCTTCTGATTTGTACAATTCATTAAACTCATCATAACAAAATTCAAAGTCATTATCTGTGTAAAGATGTTTTATCTATTTTTCTATCTGCTTTTCGATCAGAGTTTTCCAAGCCTTAAACATGGAAAACACATCACTTTTTTGCTTCAAGAAGAATGCCTAAACTGTTTCGGAAAAATCATCAATGATCGTCAACATATAATTAGCGCCACCCCTCAAAAGCACTCTAGATGGTCCCCAAAGATAAAAATGAATATAATCTAGTGTTCCCTTCGTGTTATGTATTCTTCTAGTGAATCAAACTCATTTTTTCTTCTTAAAAATACAGTGCTCATAGAACTTCAATTTGCTAATGTCTTGTCTATCAAGAAGTCATCTTTTACTCAAATTTGCCATGTCGTTCTCATTCATATGCCTTAGATGCATATCCTAAAGTATAGTAACATCATCATCTGACAAGGAAGAGGAAGAAATGAATGCATCACCAGTAATAGTTGAACCCTGCAAAACATATATCTTGGTAGTCATTCTCTGCCCTTTCATCATAACAAGAGAACCCTTGTTGATCTTTAGAACCCTAATTTCAGCTATTTACTTGTACCCTTTTGAATCAAGAATACTCAATTAAATCAAATTTCTCTTCAATTTTGGTACATGTCGTACATCACTAAGTGTTCTGATGACTCCATCGAACATCTTAATTTCTATTGTGCCAATACTTGTAATTCTACATGAAACATTATTTTCCATTAAAACAACACCTTTAGTCACTATTTCATATGTTGTAACCCAATCTCAATTAGGCTCATATGGCAGGTGCAACCAAAATCGAGGATCTACTCATTGCTCACTTCAGAGTTGTCGGCAGAAGCAACTAGGAGTTTACCATCACTGTAGTCTTCTACAACATTAGCTTCACTGACTTATTCTAGTTGTTTTTCCTTTTGATTCATTGCCTCCCTTTTGATCTTATTTTGAAACTCATAGCATTAAAACTTAATGTGCCCTTTCTTCTTGTAGAAGTTACAGGTTTTACCTATGTTTGAAGATATTGATCTACCCTTAAATTTACTGAGAGGATTTTGTTTTTGTGTCCTCCCACGATTATCATCAGTATTTTATTCTTGTCTTCCACGAATAATGAGACCTTCTCCCTGAAAGTCGATCTAGCCACAAGATGCTTCATATTGTCATACGAGGTTAAGGTATCATAGACTTCATCAACTGTGAGAGATTCGCAGCTATGCAAAATTGTATCTCTAATGGTTGAATAAGACGGGGGTAACAAAAAAAGTAAAATTAACCCTAAATTTTCTTTATAAAATTGAATCTCCATGGCATCTAGGTTCGATAAAATTTCTTTAAACACAATTAAGAATTCGTGCATAGATGCGTCTTCCTCCAAACGATGAGCATAAAGGCAGTGTTTCATATGCAACTTGCTAGTTAGAGTTTTTTGACATGTATTTCTACTGCAGCTTTGCCCATAATGTAGTAGCAGTCTTCTCCTTCAACATGTCCTATAAAATTTCATTTAACAGATGTAGATGTGATTGCGTTAAAGCCTTTTATTTTTTTATGCTTCTTCTCTTTCTTCGTCAATATTTAAGACATCTTATCTAACCCTAGCAAGGCATTTTCCAAATCCATCTACGTAAGAACTACCTGCATCTTTACCTACCATAATGCAAATCTTGTGTCGTGATCCAATAGTGAAATATCATACTTCATTGTCGCCATTATCGTGATTGAGACAAGCAACATATAAAAAATTGATACTAGTTTATCAAAACTAATGTCGATAATGGCAATATAGAACAACTGTAAAGAAAAAAAAAGAAAAGAAAAAAGAAAACACACAAATTTTACGTGGAAACCTTCTCGAGGAAAAAACCACGGGCAGTGGAGGAGAAATTCACTAATAATGAAAACTGAATGATACAAGAGGAGTTTCGACTACATCAATTTAAAGGTTGGAAAACCTTATTCTAATCAAGTTCAAATAGATGAAGTGTAGTTCTATACGAATTATAGTTATGCTGCGTGGCCTGTACAATCTCTATTGATCCCCTTGTTTTACCACTATATTTATTTATTGAGGATTTGAGTCAAGAAACTTTAACAATAACACCCCATACCTAATTTGATCGTCAAAACCAAGCTATAGAACACCACATTAGCCAATTAAGTGACTCTTCGACCAAACACCAACCAAACGTCCAACACACCACACAAAACATGTTTAGATTTGAGAAAGGACAAGCTTGTGAACTCAAATTGCTTACTTCTTGGTATGCAATAGTAGTTTTATGTGAACCTACATCATTTTCAAAAGCTTAGCTTCCCCTTCCCTTGCATAGCTCGTGCATTCTAAGTCTTTGCAAAGTAAGTCTCATGAATGACCCCTATGCGTTTAGGTTTTGCCAACAAGTTTCGTCGGGTCTCTAAAAAATTATTAAAGGTTCCTAGGTAGTAGTTCATCGATTGTTATGGTTCGTAGTTTGCACAGTTCAACAACCCTGTCGCTTTGTAGGAACTTTGGTGAATTCTATATAAATTAGTCTGTTTTGATTATTTCATGCTTTTACTTATGTCGAACACTCTGTTAGAAGTTAAATACTTGAGCATAAACTTGTAAATTAGGAAATCATCAAACTAGGCTTGGATTATATTGATATACATAAAATTCAGGTATATATATAGTTTAATCGGTTCGCAAAAAGTATTTAAAGAATAATTAAAAAAAGACATAAAAAAGTAAGTCCTAGAACAATTGGTGAAGCCAACATATAGAAAGATATTTCTATACCCATGTAGAGGCCCACATTGCCTTTAAGTCTAGAGTTCTTTTGTTCCACCTATTTAGTGTTTATGTCTCACCTAGATCACTTGCTTTGCCGCTACATATTGTGCAGTCTAGTTGTCTATAGTGCTTAGAAAGTAGTGTGCGAACTTTCTTAAGCTCAGTGAATGTACAGAAAAACTACATAGCACACACAAAACTTAAGTTAAACAAAAATTTCAATTGAACTGTGAATTAGGTTTGCCATACTTATATGAAGCTTGCTTTGCAGATTCTTACTGTTAGTTAACTTAAAATAGTAAATCATAATAATTTGGAAAACACAATCTTATCCATATGTTCTTTTCTATTTGATAAACTAATCTCCTTATGACTCCTCACTTTGACTAAAAGGGTCCAACATATCTTATAAGTGTATCATTAAGCTAGCACTCTCCATCACAACAACATATCCCATTGAATTGAGCTTGGCTCGTTATTCCCTTATTTCTCCTAACCTGTCGCAAGGCCTCTTGCCCGAATCATAAAACACAAGGGTGAGCACTCACGATCCTATGGCATGCCATTGTATCCAATAATTACAAAACATTATAGTGTCATACATTTACTTAAACATAAAGCTAACAATTCATGAGGAGCTCGCAAAATACTGTTCATAACTAGCTCGAACATAAAGCTCACATGTCACAGTTCATAAAAACACATATTTAACACAATCACAAAATAGAGTTTAGAGAAAACTTACTCTTAGAACTTAGGATAAAGCCCTAAGCTCTTGATTAACACTATGTTTTACACATACAAGTGGAGATCCCTAAACACTTACTAGTTTGTTGAAAGCTTTAAACAAGCTTTTTTTTTCCATTGTCTTTTCTTGTAGATGGCTCTGTCAAGTTCGTAATTTCACAAACATACACAAGTCACTAATAGTTGAAGAACATTAAAACTCATACATAAACACAAGCGAGCCTAGGTTTGCACATGCTAGTCTTTTGACGAACCTAGTTTCTTTTGTTGCAAACTTTCTTAATTACTTCTAAACATCTAACCCAATAGAGAAACAAAGTCTTACCTTTAATCATAAGAGATAAGTTCTAGGTTCTTATTTTCGTAGAAACTGGACAACAACACAAAAAAGTAATCGATGAAGAAGTTTGGGAGAGTTTTGTCATTCAAAATAATATGAAATTTTAATGAAACGTGCTTAATTTATAGGCAAATAATGTTTCAATGTTCTTGGGATGCCTTAGTAGACGTTGGAAAGAGTTACATGCAAATGAGTGGTGTTGTGAAGAGAAAAATAAGTTCACTTTCTAATTTTGGTATATTTTCCCTTTGGCTACTCCTAACTTTGTTTTATAATCGAGACCCTACTTTCACTCTCGACCTAAACCTATGACCACAACTCACCATGCCCACTGGCGACCCTAGCTCACTAAGCCCACTAGGAATCCCAGCCTTCTAAACCCAACTCCTAGGCCCTATTCCAGAATGTTACACATATCATATACATTATAACAGCCCGAATTTTGGGGTTAGAAGTTTTGGGTTTTGAGGTTAGGGTCAGTGAGTAGGTTGTGCTATTGCATTTAGTTGCGCATTTAAGTGACAGAATGGGCTTGCTGGTCTGGTGGTTAGTTGTGTGTTAGTGTATCTCTAGGATGCGTATTCGAATACTTGTGTGTGCATTTTGGAGAAATATTTTTATTTTGCAAATTAGTAGATTTGTTTTATGTTTAAAATTAACTATTTATTTTTATTTTTATGTTTTGTTTTTGGTTACTACTTTCTTTCTTTTCAAGTTCTCCTCTACCTCTCATTGGTTGCTTTTATTTTTTTCTTCTTTTGGGGAAACAGTTTTGCTTGCGAATTTCAGAGAGCTTCGCTCGTTTGTCATTGAGTCAATGGTTGGACATCATTGATTACAAATCAAGTGTGGGTTCTGCATTTTTTTCTTTTTTTAATTGGTTTGCGAATTCTCAATTCAACTCTGTGAAAGTTGACATTCATTGTGTGTGTTCACAAATCGTTTAGTTATGATGTTGTACTGCTATTTTTATGCTTGGAACTTGTCTGATTCAGTATAATCTCGAGTTATCAATGGTGGGGGAGTGCCTCAAAGGTGAAAGTAGATTTTTTGGGGCTATTCTAGGATGGTTTTGTGACCACACGGGTGGTTTGCACGGTCACGTGCTTTTGGGATTTAGGGTTTCTAGGCTAAATTAGGTGCCACACGACCTGGCCACATGACCATGTGGCTACTTTGGGGAAATTAGTAAATTCACACGGCCATGTCCCCTAGGCACATGGGCGTGTGTGATTGGGAATTAGGGATTTAGTGATTTGGTGCCACACGGCCTAGTCACGTAGCCGTGTGGCTAATTTGGGGGTTTAAAGATCCCACATAGGCGTGTGCTTTGGACGAACAGCCATGTCTGGTGGGCACACGAGTGTGTGAGACCCTTACACGGTCTTGTCTATCCTACACCTTTTTTAGCACAAATAGACAGAGAGTTACACGGCCGGATCACATGGCCAGATCACACGGCCATATCCCTAGGTCACACAGGCGTGTACCTCCTTCCACATAGGTGTATGCCCCTCCACATGGGGTGTTGACCCCCCACACGGCCTAGACATTCCATACAGCCAGAGCACATAACCGTGTGGCTTGACCTTGGCAAAATTTATTTTGTGTCAAATTAAACCTTGATTGTGATTCGGTGTGTTCTGACTCCTAGCTAAGTCTTAAGCAGATTGTTTGGATTGTTACTTGAGATTATTATGCAATTCATTCTAAATCTAGGTAACTGAATGTACACATTTTTGGTACTAAGTGACTGCTGTGTGAGTGGTTTTGTGCGGTGTGCGTTCTGTAACAGCATAGGAATTTTGTAATTGGTTGACTGGATATGAGTTTCTATGTCCAAATGATTGTCTAGAAATTTTGTATATTAATCCTATACGTCTATCTGCATACATGCATTTGCATAAAACTTTTAGGGTTTTAGTTGTGAAGAGAAGGAACACTATTCTAATCTAGCAGTTAAACTGCAACATATCTGTACAGTAGTTTACTACACTGTACCGCATATACGACAGCTTTGCTGCATATTATTATCTGATCTAGCAGTTAAATTTCAACATGTCCCTACAACGGTTTACCGTAATGCACTGTACGACATATACGTCAGCTTTGTTACATATTATTATCTGAGTGGCTTAGTCCACATACTTGGTGTGTAGGGTAGGATGGGCCTTTCGAGGTCCTTTGTGGTGTGTTTTGATGGATGAGCTTAAACAACTCTTATGGGGTGTGATCGGGGGATGGACTGGTGTTTTGGATGGATAAGTGTGTTTTGATATTTGATTGCATTCATACGCATTTGGATGTGAGTTCCTTGTCTGTAATCTATCTATTCTTTGTAAATATTATGATTGATCTTGCATGCATTTTGGTGTTAGCATCATAACAATTCAGATTGTGATGATAAGCATTTTTGTATTGATCGATAACGGGCTTAGCTGATGGGTATTTTGTGCATGATTTGGTGTGCTTAACTATGAGGTTGGTTCTGAGTTTACCCTTTATTTTGGTGTATCACTATAAATACACTATGCCACTGAACTACTATTTGGATTTTTATTCTACAAGTCCGTTGTTTGTCACCTTTTTAACTCACACTGAGCTTTACGTTTACAAGTTCTAAAGCTGGACTCGGTATGCTGATGTCTCGGAAGCTTTACGTTTTTTTTCTAAACTAGTTAATAAAGTGTTTTATGTAAAATTGATTTTATGTAAACAATTTTAGACTGTAAGTTTTCTTATTACTACTGTAATGTTTTTCGAGTTGGTAAACTAAAATTTTCTACGATCACTTTGGTGATTAATGTAACCTTCGAAATTCAGTCTAAACTCCTAGGTCGGGTTTTAGGATATTACATTTAGTGGTACCAGAGCCAGGTTTGCAAAAACTCGGCCTATTTTTTTACACAACTGTATGTGCGTGTGATCATTTTAGAAAAAAATTTGAGAAGCTATACAACAGTAATTTGAAATGATTTGTGTATTGAAAATGTTTTACAAAAAAAGGGATGTTCAAGATTTCTAGGCTGGGGTTTTGGGGCATTACATACATATTCAAACTAACTATCGAATCATATGTTAAATTAAAATATAAAAGGGGTTCAAAAGTACCTATCAGATTTAAAATTACAAAACCAACTCAGTCTTGGTGTACATGCCAAATTTCTTGTACAAATGTCAACTAATATAGATATATTACAACCTCAAATGAATGATGATGTGAACCTCCCAAGTTGAATCCATAACTTCTTGATGAATCTGCTACCCATGCGTTCAAAGAACAAACCCATGAGCTCAATGAGCTTAGTAAGTACTTGAGGATAAACTTACTTATTCTATCTCATTATTAGTGTTGAACCCTTTAAACATATTCATCACAAGATTCATTCATACTATATTTTAGTTTTCAAATGAATTCATTTCTCGTTACCAAATTTTAAAGGCTGAACTTCCATTTTAATGGTTTATTAGCCACTTACATTATGAAGTTTAGATTCAAAACTCTTATTAAGAGTTCTTCCCTTCTAGCCATAGTTGTTTAGTAAGTTAACACATTTCCTTTTCCATTTCTTTATTAAAAAAATATGGAATCACAAGTTTTAATCTCAATTTAATGCATTATAACCCCTAATTTAGATGTAATGTTGGACACATTATCATTTAGTTTTATTGACTTATCTCAAATTTCACTTATGCCACAAATGGTCATAATTTAGTATCATAACATATTCACTTTTAGTTCAAATGTCTATTCAATTCCCTTTCTAACTTGTTAAGATTTTAACACATACCACTCTAGTAACTGTTTTACAATTTATAACCAGAGACAAATCTCATGATAAAAAATTTAATTTATTTTGCGCACAGTAAACCTTGGTAAGATAGAATTTAGATACACAAGATTCCAACCAGTTACCTTGAAAACATTGCATTGGAAGCACATTCGTCAGAACACACTAGAAGTGGATTTATAACAAGCATAAGTGCTACACCCGAAGTCATCTTCTAACCACAGTCTTCTACCCCACATGTGTTAACTAATACCTATGGAATGTCAATTGTATCCTCACTAATCACTAAGTTTATTAGGTCATTACCCATATTAATCATTTATGTCATTTCCAAATATCACTTTACCTCATAAAGCACAGTTCCCATATTCACATTCATATAAGGATATATCCAATTCACATGATATCCATACATCATCTCACAAGATTTCCACGTTTCACTACACATTAATAATAATGTGTCGGCTCTCTTTCAATAACATTTGATATTCACAAAAAATTGTCGCAGTAACATATTAACACCTTTTCCATATTAATGTCATATTTCATAAATTTTCACAAGTATCAAATCATCTTCATTAATCATGTCATGACCACCCAATTTACCATAATACTTTATTAATTAATAAGGCACTTTATGACTAAGGCTTATTACTACAATTTCCAAACCATTTATTTCAGACATATTAAGTCATGAAACTTCCACATTTTCACATACAAACTCAATTTCATAATTTCCACATAATTTTATAAAATTTTCACACATAATTTACAATATCATTTCATATTTATTCCACAAAATTATTAAAATTTTCTAAGTATATTAAAATAAGGTAAGTAGGAGCATCCAAGGGTACTTACCATTGGATGTCTAAAATACAAAACCATGCTTCTATAACTTGAATTAATCTTCAATTAATCAGGGAAACTCCATTCTCAATATTTCCTCATTTTCTATACAGAAAAATATCAAAATATTTATATGAAATCCTTCCAAGCTTTCTCACAATCATTAAACTTAAATACCACGTTAGGATAGGTAGAAAACATCTGTTACCTTAATGGAGCTTTCTCTCTATAATGATCTAACTTTTATCGGTGTTAGAAAATGCAATTTAAGAATCCCATTTCCGTAAACCAAGCCCGTGAGAATGAAATAGGAAGATATACATAGTTAGTATGGAAATATATTGAAGATTGGGTAATTAATTTAATCAAGAAAATAGTTAATTAAAGCTTAGGGACTAATTTGTATAAGTCCAATTGTTATTGAGTTTAATTGGAAAAATGGTTGGGGACCTAGATAACAATTATCCAAGTACCAAAATTGTTTTTAAATAATTTTAAATATGATTTAGTTGAGATTGATAGTAATCCACTTACTTATGATTAGTAATGTTTATTATTTATGCCTCACTTGGATTTCCTTTTAACAGAAAATTAGGAACTTATGGGGTTAAATTGAAAAAGACAGTAAAATGGTGTTCTCTATTGAAAAAATTGGAAAAGTTAAGAACAAAATGGAATATGGTTGAAAACCAATCCTGATCCGATTAGGATGTAACTAGTCAGTCTATTAGCGGGAGACAAAATGATTCTAGATGAATGGTTGATATACGGATGGAAACTGTGCAAGAAAAGCTATAAATAGCAGAGAAATGACTTCCCGAGAGACTTATTATCTGATTTATTTCATTTTCCTTTCTTCTTCATCTACTTCCTAGGTTGTTTCGAAGAAGAGGTGGTTAAGGGAAGCTCTGCATGGAGCAACAATCATAAGGTTCAAGTAGGAAAGATAGAAAATCCGGTAAGGTAGTAAGGCATTGATTCCTTTAGTATACGTAAGACTCATGAAACCAAGTTAAAAGTTTTCAAAACCATTTTTAGGGTTCTGCATATTTCTTAAAAACTAAGTTTTAAACATAGATTGCTAAGTCTAACCCATGATTTGGTTGTTGTGCTTAGCTGTCAGGAGAATGGGAGTAATGGCATTTGGAAAACCTAAGATGAAGAGAAAAAGATGTACCAAGTGAGTCTCTACGTTCAATTCCAAAAATATTAAGTATGTAGTAAGATTGCACGGTTTAAAAGTATCCGCCATTATAGCTTAATGTCCATGAATTAGCTATGATTCAATGGTGTTGCATCCATTGAATGCATATAATGCATGTGAAGGAAACATTTTCAGGTTTAGGCAAAGTTAGGAAATAAATGGGAAAGAAGTTATTCTGTTAGATACTGCTAAATGGTATTATTGAGTACAAACAGTGATGAGCGGAGCTTCGTGCCTTGCAGAGGGGACATTGTGATGTTTGAGGATCAAGGTATAGAAAGGGGAAATGGAGGAATAGATGGAAGCATATGGGAAGATTTAATAGGAATGATCATGTCTAAGGTATGGGAGCAATCGAAGGCTATATGCTTAAAAATGAGTAAGACCATGGCTGAAAGACAGTATGGCATCATTGTAAATAGGACTAAGACCATAGTTGAAAGACGTTATAGCATCCTCTGAATGTTTGCCAGGACAGTAAACATGGGATTATAATGTGTAAGACCATAGCTGAAAGATGTTATGGCATCAAAGGCTGATTTGACTGAAAAATGAGTAAGACCATAGCTAAAAGATGCTAGGGCATTGTAGGTAGTCTAATGGGATGTCAAAACGGGATAGTCTGACGGGACATTAAACATGGGTTGGTTTGTTAAGACTTGAATTATTGATCCATAAGGTGCAAAAAATTTGGCTCAACCAAGATAGCTCAAAAAGTCCACCAAGATGCTAACGGTGTGAACATGTAAGGTAAGACCATAGCTTGGCTATGGCAATGCATGAGAAGCTATTAAAACTATAAATACAAGTCAATCTATCAGGATAACAAACACAGATAGTCATCTAGGATGACTATTGTGGGAAATTGTGTAAACAAGAAAAATAGGTTGGAAGGAAAATAGAAGTGTGGGACCCAATGCTTAGCCAATGGAGCAATGGAATCTGTCAATGAATAAGAATTGTAATCAGAATGGGAAAAAATTACTAGAATAGTAGTTATGAAAGTTAGTAGGGTATATAGCAAAAATCAAACAAGAATGGTCACGGAAATTAACGCACCAGAAATACATAACGTAAGGACGGGTGAAAAGTGTCATAAACATGGATCGTATGAAATGATCCCCAATAAGGGTTGTTAGGGGACGCCTAGAGAAACCTTATAGTCTAGGGTTGTAGCACATGTGTGTCGATTAGTGCATAAGGATTGGAGGGGTTAGCCAAAACTCAAATGATAAAGGGCGTCACCAAAAATGGGGAACATAAAGCGAAAAATGCCAAGAACTAGTGTAAGGGTATTAGCCAAATAGTTAGTTTCGTGGGAACCAAAGGATAAGAAAGAGAACTCGTGAACATAGATGGTCACTCAACGATAGTGACTGAGTATTTCAAGCTTTAGTGGTTCGTAGTAGAAGGATGTGCTATGCTTATGGGTAATGTAAACAAGGTGGAGTATGAGGAGGTAATCCAACGGCTATTTAGACCAAGCAGGATTTGATTCGCAAGAGTGGCTTGGGACCTAGGTCATGCCAATAAAAAGAAATATGGACAAGACAAACAGGACTAAGATAAGGAAAAAGTTCACCACGGACTAGGTAAATTGTGAATACTCACCAAGGGTATTTAAGAGAATATGTTGGGAGGCCTCCTTAATATGGAAAAATGGTGAGAAGAAGAAACCCATGATGGGGATAAATGGAAAGAAAAAAATAGGTAAAGAAAGGATGAGGTCCGTAGGAGCGGTGAGGCATTCAAAAGGGCTATTAGAATGGTCTGTAGGATTCACTATGACAGCTTCAGGGAAGCATTCCATGCAAGCAATGAGTTTTTTGTATTTATTATTATGTATATGAAATCCCAGAAAGTTGGTGGATGTTTTATGAATGGAAGAAAGTTATTAAGTTCGTCTGAACTTACAAGTGTTGTTCTATGAATGCATGAGATAAATAGAAGACTCGAAGAGGGACCAAGCTAGATTGTAGGGAGTCAAGGGGTATTCAAAGGATAATGACATGAACATAAGAAGGGGCTACCTTTAAAGACTCCTCCAAGTGGGCAACTATGATGTATTTATTTATATTCATTAGAGTCCATATTTCGAACTATAAACTTTGTTGGAAAGGTTTTAGCTTGTTGTAGGTTTTATAAACATTTAATGTAGTATGTTTTAAAGTAAAGAAATCTAAGCATGAATGATAATCCAGTCCATTTGTGACTCCTACACCCAGATTCAACAAACGGGTCGGGTGAGGGTGTTACAAGTTAAGTAAATAAAATTAATAAATAATAAATTCAGTTGATTAAATTTAATGAAACTCTAACTAAGTATATATAAACACTTTTTAGTGGAAAAAGATGAAACAATCATCTTTTCCCCAAGCACTAATGTCCATGGTTGAATAAAGAAAGGTTTTTCCCTTTTCCAATAATTTTTCTTTAAATTCTATGGATTTTAAATCATGGAAGCTAGATTTAGCTAACCTATAAGTTAATTGCTTCAATTACTTGATGTTTAGCAAGTTGCCATTGAAGCACAATAGATGAAATTAAGCTTGAAATTGGAAGGTTTTTAGATAGTGAGCTTAACTTATGTTAAGGACTAAGTTAGAACTTAAGTTAAACTTGTTAGATAACTTTTTGACATTATGGACTAAACTAAATAAATCAAAAATTGAGATGAATTTATGTTATAGATAGGAAGTATAAGGTCTCTGGTGAAACAATATGAAATCTAATTTTGATCCGATGTTAGATATTGAAAAATATGAATTCCCAAATATAGAGACTAAATTGAATAAAATGAAAAATATTTGGTTATATATTTTAATGTGATTTGGATGTAAACTGATATTGTTCTTTTTCTTGAATTACTGAACATAACTAAAGACAACATCGAGCTATCGCGAGAGAATTGAATGATGAGAGTCACAAATGAGTGATGAAAGGTTCGGTTTGTGGTTTTACAATTTGAGTTCAATGTGTATATATATGTATGTATACATGATTGTTACATACTAGCCATTGAGGTAAGATCATTATTTGTTTCATGAATCAAATTATGTTTGATGGTATTCAATGCCGAGAATTGACTTGTTCTGAACATTGTAGAAACGAGTATGATATGAATTGCTAAATGAAATGTGATGTGTGATCTGAATTGATGATAAAATAGTATGTGATCATGATATGTGAATATGTTTATAATATGTAATTAAAACATTGGTTACCCTATTAATTGTTTGGATGGAGTTGGATATAGTTGGCATGTTATAGGGTCAAGTATAATGATTATATGCCATCCTTGTCAGGCAACCTGGGGTGGTAGAATATACATATTCTGGTAGTCATCATTATCAGGCAACCCAGGATGACATAGTAAACAGATTGTGAAAGTCATTGTTGATAGGCAACTTAGGATGGTAATATGTATTTGTTTTAGTAGTCATCATTGTCGAGCAACCCGAGATGACAGAGTAATAGATCCGTGTATCCATCTTGAGTGCATGTTTAGTTAATAGGGATTATAAACATGAACTTGATAAATGGCATTTGAATAGAATATGAAATGGTACTATATGTGCATATATGTGAAAAGTGACTAAAGATACATGTCAAGGATCATACGAATTAGTTTATTACAAGCCCCGAGGACCGATATGGTAACAAAATGGATCAAAGGATTTAGAAATGAAACGAGAAAAAGAAATAAGATTGTTTTATATATAAGTATATGATATGGTGTTGGAATGTATATGATCATATTTATATATATATGAATGTGGCATGATACAAAAATTGGCATAGAAATTGATACTTGTGGCATATAAAATGGTTGATGATATCGAAAGTTAGATTATGTTTAAGTTATACCTTTTGACATGCTACTTGAAATGTACTATTATCTTGAATCCACTGGACTTCATTGCCTAATGTATGGTTTGTTTATTCCATGCGCAGGTAATGTAAGATCTCAAAGACTCAAGGAGTGGTCCAGCATCCAAACCACAATTCTCAAATCAACAATGCTTGTATAGTTCCTTTATGTTTTGATAGACAACATGTACTTAAGGTTTGAGTCAATTTATAATGTAAATAGTCATTTTGGGACTTGGAATTAGTAAATGTCAACAATAGCTCAAGCATATGAATTATTAAACATTCATGTAAATAGTATAAGTTTGAATTATTTAAGCTATGTAATTGAGTATATATGTAAGTTGAATTGCACTATGAGGTTTAAAGACCAAATGAGATTTGCAAATTGGCAAGTTGAATCAAATGGTTCAAGTATTGAAGGAGTCAACCTTTCATGTCACGACACTACCTTATTGATGTCATGACATTAGCTTTCCATGTCATGACATCAACCTTCTATTTTTGGAGTCGAGACACTACATTAATGAAGTCGCAATGCTGAGCTTCTTCCCTTGATGCCGCGACATGATCCCTTCATGGTCGTGACATCAAATTGGTAAACTTTGAAAGTTTTACATTTTAGTCCTCAAATGGCCTCAGGTTACCAAAAGAGCTTTGCTAAGCTCATTTAAATCCCTGATATGATATTATAACATGTTATAATTATGCATTAAGCTTAATAGTATGTATGAATTGTAGAATTGAATTGCAATTGAGAACGTAGTTGCTCCGGCAATGTAGCTTGAACCCGACAATTTAGTCAGAAATGGGGTGTTACACTCTCACTAGTAATGATTACTCTCACTAAAATCGTAGAAACCTAACTGAAAAACGGTGGAGATGATGGAGGAAAACTAGCATGGAGGTTGATTTTAAAGTGATTCAAGCATGAGAGACATGGAGTTGAAGTTACAAGGCTTCGAGATGAGAAAAAGAAGAGAAATGATGACTTGGGAGGATCTTCCTCCCTTTCCCATTGATCCTTCCATCTAAATGAAAAAGAATGGGGTTTCTCCCCTTTTTTCTTCCATTTTAAAATATATATTAAGTGGGCCAAGTCTCAAGCCCTACATTCAAGCCAAAAAAATCTTACATTTTACAACCCACATCTCTAAGACATGACCTAATGGTCCAAATAAATTCAATATATCAAAATTATCATTCAAATAGTATTTTTATCATAGAACTCTTGAAAAATGACTAAAATACCCTTATGGAATCAAATGAACCTTTTGCCCCTTTTATGCCTCTGAGCATAATTTATTTACAAAAATAGTTATTAATCAACCCAAATTATTTAATTCTCATTTAATACTTGATAAACATCATTAAGGGCTAAATATTACACATTTACCCTTTTTTGACAAAATTGGTAAATTTTCAAATTAGTCCATATACTATCAAATATTTCCAATTTGGTCCCAAAAGAGATTTTCATCTTACCAATACATATTCCAACTTATTATTATGTCAATTTATCAATAATAACTCGTATTTCTCATTTTTGGACAAATTGTACTTTACTCAAACATTTCAAAATTTGTGATTTGGCCCTTTAATCACATTTTTGCTTCTAAAATTATTTTCATAAACTCTCATGTCTAAAATTACTTTTTCTCATAAGAATTCATTTATCTGATAATTTTTCTAATTTTTCTTGAAAATTCATTATATCCTCCACCAGAACAATGTCACATGTCTAGTAAAAAAAATTGGGATATTATAAAGATAGAACATAGAAATTGGACGGTATCAATAAGGTAGATTTTTGAAAAATAATTTTGAATTGTTTAATGAAATTATTTGAATAATAATCACTTGGGAAGTTCATGTTAAATCTTAATACATTTTTCATACCCTTTTGTTGAGAAGTTTATTCTTTTATCATTCCCAAGCTTATAACTTCATGTTTGTTCCCTTTCTCTTTTTTTTTTTTAGACCATTTTGGTTGTTGACTTTTTGGAAATGTTGGTTGCATTGCATTTATTATGAATTTAAAATTATGATTAACAAGTTTTGAAAGACTTTTTGCATTTGCTCTTATTTCGCTATAGGTTATTAGACAACATTTGGAAAAAAAAACCTTTATGTAACGCCCCAAAATTTTTATTTTTGTTCTATTTATTTAGGACACAAATATATGTTTGCTTCAATAGTTAAGTATTATGGGCGTGTGTGGGAGGTCCCAAGTTCAAGCCATGAATTGGGCAAATTTTGGTATTTTTATGAATAAAGCCCTATCTCTATTCAGTAGGCTTTTATTTGATTATTTGTGCAAGCATATCATAATGGGCCTACTGGTGTGGTGGTTAAGTGGAGTGTTAAGTTTACTGGAGGTCTTGTGTTTAATTCTCTGCGTAGGCAAGGGATAGTATTTTTACTCCTAATTTCGGCTAGAGTTGTGCTGAACTAGGTTTCTGAGTAGTGGATGTGTAGGAGAAGTGGGGGAGAAAATTAAGGGTTGTGGTTAGTGGGGGTTATCGGGCAATCTATTTTTGATTTTGGCATTTGCAAATTTTTGTTTCCTTTCTCCTAAAATCTTCTGACTCCGTTTCCTTCTTCTCCACTTTTCTTCTCTCATTTCCTTTCCTCTACCGAAATTTCTTTGAGTTTCCCCCTCTTTCTTTTCCTATTTTTCTCAAAACCTTTTCCTTTCTCTTATCTCTACTTCGTTGGTTGCATTCACGCGTGTTGGTAAGTCCTCTCCTCTTTTCCAATCATGGTTTTGTAATGATTATTCTAATAATATGTTCTTCTACAAATAATGTCGTACGTGGAGGCTTTGGGCAGTGAATTACGTGTCTTTTGGTTTAGTGTTGTTAACGGAGGGTATTTCAGTGGTAGTAAGTCGAGTATCTTGTAACACCATAAATTTTTTTAAATTTTGTAATTTTGTTGTCTTGTTTTGATTTTACGTTTGAGGGTGTTAATTAAGAGATCTAAGAGTGGGCTGGAGTGTTTAAAGGGCCCTGTGAGTGACATTGGGTCCTGGAAAATTTTATTGTTTTGGCTTAAGAAGATATAGGCATGGTTAGTATGCTTTTTATATTAAATTGGCTACAGCATGTCATGAAAAGGGCATTGGTAAGTTGGCAAGGAGGCAAGTTTAGTGTGCTTGGGTCGGGGGTTCGAGACTGCATAAGGGAAAAATATTATTCTTTTTAGGAAGCACGACACACTGGACGAAAGTTTTATAAGTTGTTGTATGGGTTATTGACATGAAAGTCGTATTGGTTTAGTGGCAAGGCATGTGTATGTGTAACAAGCGTGTATTGGAGGTTACAGGTTCAAACAACCTGAACACTTTTGGATGCTAATTTTTTTCTACTCGGGCAAGATGAATTCGTGGCTAAAATCAAGCAGTGGCATTGTGAATGAAAGGCTCTGTCGGTGGAAAAAAGTCAAGCGGTGGGAGTGTTTTATTTGATTTGAATTTTGGACTGATGAAAGCTGATTTTATACAGCTATTAAAGGTGTATTTGAGGAAAGAATCAACCGAATGTGGGGCTTATTGGTCCCTTCAGTCAAAGATGATTTTGTTGCCTAGTTAGGTGCTTAGGCTAGCATATTTCAGCATTTGTCGGATTAACAGAATACTTTCCTTTTGTTTCTTAGCATAGACTGAAGAAACCATTCTCCTTGCTAAGCCATTTTTGTTCCTTTCTTCCCTTTTGAATTGGCTAAAGCCGAATGCACCGTTGGCCATAGACTTCGTCAACTATCTCTAATCTTTTCTCCTCTCCTTCATTAACCGAGCCATTATTCTCTTGTCTCTTGTTCATTTCTCTCTAAGTTAATTGACCCTTTGTTTTTAAGTTACATCCATTCTTTGGTTGGCCGACTTCTCTTACTTTCTTTCTCCCTCTCAATATTTTTTATTTTGGTGCTTGGCTGAGAAATCAAGTTGCTTTTGTCAAATCCATTCTATCCATTTTCCTACCGATTGTTGTTGTAGGTAATCTTTTGGTTTGAGGGTTGTTCTTTCTTCTTAGTTGCTTCTTTAATGGAAATCGTATGCTTAATCTCTAAGTACTGACTCTTGCTCTCTTGTCTATGATGTCGTTCGTGGGGTTTCAAGTTGCGAGGGGTGAAAAGTACTCTAAGGATTCGGGATTCTTTATTCGGCAAACGACTATTTTTAGGGTAAGTAGTGTTTGGCCGAATGTTTTATGATTATTATCTCGAGATTTTAAGACGTATTCTCATAGATGATCTTGGCTAATAAGATATATGTTACCCTAAACGGCGACTGGCTAACAAGGTTTTAGTTGTACTTATAGGTTCGGTTCGAGGGGATTTATCTTACGATTTGCAAAGAGGTGTGTTAATCACACTTTTAGATCTCGATGGTGAAATTTTGAAACCACAAATGTTGAAAAACCAACGATTTGAACATTGGCCACATGGGATCACCCATGTGATCGACTGAGTCCACAGACTGTGGCCTTACATCAAAAAATGGCTATCGCGAGCGATTTTAGCCAGTTGGGCCGAAATGGGCTGAGTGGGCCCAACGGGCCCATGGGCCTACATGGGTGTAAATTTGTAAATAGATGTGTGTTATTAATTCAGTTATTGTACGCGCATTGACTTAGGCCAAATCTGGGCTTGGTGGGCTACATGACTGTGTGGGCCCACATGGGCTGGCTTAATTGGCCTTGGCTCATAGATGAGTTTCTGTACTGTTATGACTGCATGTGTTGCTAGGCGACCGTGGGCATACTGATAGGCTTTCACATACTTAGGCCCACATTGGTAAATAACTTAAATGCCTTTAACAGCGAAATGACTAAAATACCCCTTGTGGGTAAATTGTCCGTTTGCCCCTTTTATAATGCTTGAATGATTATGTATTCTTCGATATATAAATATATGTGTGTATATTCTGTATTATGACATTACATGACATTGAGTATGTTGCATTGCATGGGGGTTGGTTGGGTATTTGATTATAGAGGAAGTGTACTGTTCTGGCAGCCTTGCTGCATATTTATTGATAGTGTCGCATTGGTACTACACGATGATGGCTTACAACCTAATATTCTGGCAGCCCTACTGTTTTTTTTATTGATAGTGCCACATCGGTACTACACTGTGGAGTGTAGGGTTGGGTGGGTTGATTATATCCCCACATGGAGTGATGGGTTGGACGGAGATGGTTTGTAGCAGATGGTTGGGTTGATTATATCCCCACATGATATGCTACTATAATGGGCTCTAGCCTAAACTGATTCTGTTATATTGCTATTGCTGGGGATACACACTGAGTATTCGTATACTCACCCTTTTATTTTACCGTACAGGTAACACCGAGGCATAGGCTATTTGGTGCTACGTGGACTTGGAGGCGGCCATGCTTTGCTTTTATATTATTTTCGGTTTTAATTTACTTTAATTATGGTTTTTATTTTGGGTTTGTAATAAGGCTGCTATTTAATTTTCCTTAAATATTGGGTTTATTTGTTCCATTTAAAATTTGTTAGCTCTAGGGCGCATTTTTACAAAAATGATATATGTTTTTCAAAAACAATGTTTTCACAACATACGAGAATTCAAACAAAGCTTCCATAACCATTATGTTTTCCAAAGTAAACTACTTTCATCTGATTAATCAAAGATAGACGGAATGATAATTTCTTTAGAACTTAAAGAACAAAGGGGTTTTTACAACAAATTTAGTTATAGAGAAATGCGATTTCGAGACACTTCAATGTGACACTACCAAATACGGCCATAACGTCTGGGCTGAGTTTTGGGTGTTACATCTCTGTTCAATCTTGGTATTCAAATTCACTAATAAATCTGTTAAACTAATGTTAGATGTCTCGATTTTTGGCCTGGAAGTGCTTAGGAGTGTTTTTTCAGCAAATCGAATTCAGGTGTATACTCGAAAACATAGAAAACAGATTTCAGGAAAAGTCAAAAAACTAAATTGTAGACGCTACATAGGCGTGTGGTCACCCATGTGGTAGGCTATTTGGTAGGCACCACACGAGCATATGCTCAACGAGGCCAGGCCATGCGTGAAGGACATGGCTGTCTGATGGTCGGATAGGCTGTGTACCACACACGGGCTAGACTAAATTAGGCTGTGTGGGCCACACAGAGGTGTGAGTCAACACAAGCGTATGGGATTCTGGGCCAAGCCGTGTGATCCACACGACCAAGGCCAATTCGGGTCGTATGGCCATACGGGCGTGTGGACCCACATGGGCAGGCCACATGGGTGTGTGAGCCCACACGAGCAGGCCACATGGGCATGTGAGCCCACACGGGTAGGCCACATGGGCGTGTAAGCCCATTTCTCAAAAAAGTTCTCTAAGGTTGCACGAGTTGTCCAAGTCGACTGTGGACCTATTGTAGGGTTGGTAAGCACTACTTAGACCCGTAATTGTGTAATCTGTTTGTTTGATTTCTGTACTGAGTGTGAGTATTGATTTGAATGTATGGACTGTTAATTGCATAATAACATGACAGTTATTGCATGTTGCATTGTATTGGGGTGGGTTGAAGATATTTGGAGAAAGTGTTTTGAAAGGCTCTTAAGCCTGTTATCTAGCAGCTTAGCTGCAATATTCTGATTATGTGCAGCATTTCGGTACAACAGGTGTGTAGGGATGGGTGGGTATTTTTAACCCCACATGGTGTGTAGGGACGGACAGAGATGGTGTGTAGAGGCTGATGGGTAGGATTCTGATTTTCTGTTACTACATATTGTATCTAAGATGGGCCAATGCCCTAATCTATATCTGAGACTGTATCTGAATGGGCTAAGGTCGAAACTAAATCTGTAATGGGCTCAGGCCCCAGACTGTATATGACTGATTTTTTATGTTAGACTATGTGCATGTTTTCTGTGGGGATTACACATTGAGTTTGTGAAAACTCACCCTTTTCTGTTTAATCTGTACAAGAAACCCCCAAACTTGACGGATCAGTGTAGTAGAGGACTCGACGGTGGCCACACGTAATTTTTGACTGTTTCTCGTAAATTTTTAGATTTTATTACTTATTTGGGGTTTTGATATAACTTTTAAGATGCTAGAATGTTTGGCTTTAAATTTTGGCTTTTAAATTATTTTATGATTTTATTACTGCTAGGCATGATAAACTCGATTTTCACTAAGATTGAACGATTTTCCCAAAATATGTAATTTCCAAAGCTTCTGCTTAAAAGAAACAATTTTTGACATAACGAAGAACATGCATTTTTCTTCGAATTAAGATAAAGGCTAAAAAACTGGAACGATTTTAATTTGACAAACTCATTTTTGAATCCCATTCCATGTGACATCACTAGATTCGGCCATAATGTCTAGGCTGGGTTTGGGGTGTTACATTTAGTGGTATTAGAGCCAGTTGCAAAACACGACTGTGAATTTTGGGATTAAAAAATATGGTTTCAAAGAACTGATTTACAAATGATTTTAAATGATTTGATTGGGTATGTGGTACACCGAGTCTCTGGTATCGATCTTGTTAGTGTTCTGAAACTTTGATAAGTTTTATCCAGAAATACTTTTGATAGTGTATTTTGAAACTAATGTAGGTAGTATACTATGAAAACACTTTAGCTAGTGTACACTAAAATTGTACTGAAACTAAAACTATAGTAAAACTGATAGAGACTGTGATTCGCGATAACAAACTGTTACTATAGATAACTTTCAAATTCTACAATAAACGCAAGAGGTATCCGTGGACGGGGTACAAGAGGCCGTGGTAGAGGCCAAAGAGGGGCTCGAGCTCGGTCATCATCATTTGGTAATATGCCTAATTTGGATACTAGTGAGATGCCAGTTTCACTTGCGACTAAGACTGGGTCTCAAGATCACATGGCTGGGGACGACGCATTATCTCTGGCTATGCTGAGGATATTAGAGAGGGTCGCTGGGCCCAACACTGGATCTGGGGGCTGAGGGTCGGTTATGGAGCAACTCTGGTCCAATGGGGCTGAGCTATTTAGGGGTGTCATTGGAGTTGCCCCCAACATGGCCGAGTACTGGATAGAGGCCAGTAAAAGAATCATGGATGATTTGGATTTTACCCACTGAACAGAAGCTAAAAGGTGTTGTTTCCTTGCTTCACAACGAAGCATATAAGTGGTGGCTAACCATAAAAGAAGGGACTCAGCCAGATCGATTGACTAGGGGTTTCTATAAGTCTACTTTCCAAGGTAAATATGTGGGGGCGAGCTACATCGATGCTAAGAGATGTGAGTTTTTGAATCTCACGCAAGGTGACCGATCAGTGGCTGGGTACGAGGCTGAGTTTCTAAGATTGAGCCACTATGCGTGAGGTATGGTGGTGACTGAATATGAGAGATATGTCCTATTTGAAGACGGTCTTAGGGATAATCTTCTGGTCCTGATTGTTTCACAGAAGGAGCAAGAGTTCTCTGTATTGGTTGAGAAGGTGAAGATTACCGAAGAAGTCAAATTCACTAAGTGCCAAAACCAAGACCGCGAGAGAGCAAAGAATAAGAGGGATTCAGAGACCTTAAATTTTCCATTGAGGCCTAAGAAAAAGGCCAAATTTGATGGGCCACTTAGAGTTGGGCCTCCTGTTGCACCTACTGGAATCTTACCTTGTGGGCAGTATGGTAAATGCCATCCGGGAGAATGTTGGAGGACGATTGGGTATGTTTAGGATGTGGGTCTACTAAGCACCATATCTGAGAGTGTTCACTAAGGGCCGATCAGGTGTAGACTTCGGGTTTTGGTACCGTACAGTGATCTCTCGTGATGTGATGAAGTAATAAATTGATCGTACCTAAAAGACTAACTATTATCACGATAAAAGGCAAGCGCACCTATCGAGTAGTAGTGTAGCTAGTGGCAAGACCAGAATATCGAATCCAAGGAACTAAAAGTACTAGTAATGACTTTCTTCCTATTATCTAACCTAAGAATAAAAAAGGGGTTTGGTTGTAAACTATCTAAACTAAACTAAAGAAACGGCAAAGAGTAAATTGGGAAAATTAATTTGGGAAAACTGATTGATAAAAAAAATACCTAAGGAAGAATCCACCTAGACTTCACTGATTATGTAATGCTGAACTAGACGATTTCTTCATTTGACTTGATCCGTAGAGATCTCTAAATTATGTTAATACCTCCATCCTAGGTTGATTAATTGAAATCTCTTTCTAATTAAAACCCCTAGTCTTGCATTAACTCGATCTATGAATCCCCATATTAGATTTGACTCTAATCCGGCAGATTTTCGTTGTCTTATGTCTTGGATTGCAATCAACTCTGCTTAATTGTGTTGGATCTACTCTTACACAGAGACTTTTGCTCATCTGCCTAAGCACATTCGACTTAAATTAATATCCCGGAAATATCAAATCAAGAATTAAAAACACAATTAAAAACAAGTCAAATATTTATCATATAGTTCAGATAACAATATCAAGATCTATCTTAGGTTTCATCCCCCTTAGATATTTGTGGTTTTAGTTCATAATTATAAAAAGAAACATCTCAGAATAGATAAAATAGCAAAACATAAGAAAACCCCAAAATCATGAAAGGATTGAAGGGAGATCTTCTACCTTGATGTAGATCCTGGCTTCTGAGACGGATCAATCAAATTTCTTTCGAGTAATTCCCTACCTTTAGCTCTCTGTCTTGGCGGGAAGGTTGTACCCTTGGCGGGAATAATGCCCCCTTTGCAGTTGCCTCCTATGGAATTTTATGTAGAGTTTGTAGAGTCTTTCTTATCCCCTAAGTAGCTTTTTCCTCATGAAATTGAACTTCCTTACGACAGGGACACGCCCGTGTAAGTCGATGCTAGGCCGTGTTAAAGCCTGTTAAAGTGGCACGGCCTTGTGGGTTGCCCGTGTGAATCGAGTCTAGGCCAAGCTCAAGCCCATTTATGTGGCACGGCCGTGTGACACGCCCGTGTGGTGAACTTCTAGGCCGTGTTGATTCCTTGCTTTAGTCTGTTTTTTCCATTTTCGACCTGTTTCTTATTCTTTTTACCCCCTAAGCTCATCTGAGTATAAAACATGAAATTATAGGATTAGGAGCATCAAATTCCACAAATCAAGGAATAATTCATCAATAAATGTGCTAAGCATGAGGTAAAAATATGTATAGTTTACAGTTTATCAAGTAGCCACCGAGGGTAGTTCAGCAGCCACCTAGGGGTCGTGGTCAGGTTAGGGGTGGTAACTGCGCTGGCCATGGGCTGAGAGCACCGGACAGAGGTGCTAGACAAATTGAGGTGAGATAGCTAACTCTTGTTTATGCTGCTTATCGCCAAGAGGATAGAGATGCTTCAGATGTTATCACAGGTACATTTTTAATTTATGATGTACCTTATCTTGCATCAATAGACATAGAATCTACACATTCCTATGTAGCTAGCACCGTGCTGAAACTTTGGGGATTCTGGTTAAGAATACTTCTAGTGAGGTGACTGTTTTGGGTCTTTTAGGGCAATCTATCTGAGTTAGTAAACTGTATAGAGACATTCCGTTAGAGGTTCAAGGAACAACATTTTTGGCTAATATGATGGAGCATCTATTTGGGGAGTTCGACCTAATTTTGGGAATTGACTGGTTGGTCAAGCATCGAGTAAGTCTGGACTGTGTGACTAAGAGGGTCATTTTGAGAACCAATGAGGACTATGAGGTAGTTGTGATTGGGGAACGTCGGGATTATCTGACTTATATGATTTCTACGTTAATGGAAAAAAAGTTGGTTTGGAAGGGATGCGAGGCATTTTTGGACTGCATAAGCATTTCTGATTCTGGGGACTATTCTGTAAGGAACATCCGAACTATAAGGGATTTTCTGGATGTCTTTCTTGAGGAACTATCAGGTTTGCCTCCGAGTCGACAAGTGGAATTTGGGATCGAACTTATTTCGGGTACAGCTTTGGTGTCTATGCTCCTTACTGAATGGCACTGAAAGAGCTTATAGAACTTAAGGCTCAGATTTAGAAGTTATTGGAACGGGGGTTCATTCATCTAGTCTGTCTCCATGGGGAGCTCTTGTGTTATTTGTGAAAAAGAAAGATGTGTATCGACTACAAACAGCTGAACAAGCTAATGATTAAGAATAAGTACCCACTTCTGAGGACTGATGATTTATTCAACCAGTTCAGAGGGGCTTCTATGTTTTCCAAGATTGATTTACATTCGGGTTATTATAAATTGAGGGTTATGGAGACTGATGTGCATAAGAAGACATTTAGGACTCGATATAGACATTACGATATGTGCATAAGGTGTTATTTTTGCGTAGTGATGGACAAGTATTTCGCCAGAGTGGAATTCTAGAGTGGTTGTAGGTTAGTAGGATTAGTGGGAGACAATTTAGGGATATGGGGTAGTTATCGATATCATCTAAGTTTCTATTTGGTTTTATTTTTCCTAGATTTTGGTATTCTCCTCTTTTCCCTAATTTTTATGCCGTCCTTTTCTTCTTTGCTTTGCCGAATTTTTGCTCCCTAGCCTACCCTTTCTGTTTGATTTTTCTACTAGCCTACTTTTCGGCCAGCAATTGTATACACTTGTTATGTAAGTATCTGTCTGTCTCTATTTTATTGTTTCTTAGCTAGTTCTTAAAAAGGATTGTTTGGCTCTCTTGGTTTAGCCGAAAATCAGAAATCAGTTGTGACTTCGTAAGCAAATTGAGCGTTAGGAACTTCGATTCATTGTCGGTAAGTGTTTAGGTTCACTATCAACTTCGATGCAGATGATTTTTGATTTTGAGTTTTCGTTAGTGATCTAAATTGGGCTCTAATTATCTATTTTTATGTCTTGTTGTGCTTGAGAGCGTATTTGCAGCAAAACGATACCAGGTCTGTACCCAGAACACAGAAAACGAGATTCAGTGAAAAGCCAAAATTGCTTGCTATCGAGGAATAAGAGAAATAAGAGAAAATGATGCGACAAATTATAGAGAAAGGAAATAATTGTGTTATAAACTTGGGAATCAACATTTTGTACTAGAATAGTTTTGGATAGCAGCATTAGTCAAAATTTGAAAAGCTATCTAAAATAGTTGAAACTAAGTTAGAGGTTTAATAAAATATGAAATTAAAGTTTGTTGAGTCTAGTTTTTCATGGAAGAAATAGTGTAAGAAATGGAATTGTAAATTATGAGATATAAAAAATTTTGTGAGACAAGGTTAGAATGATTTTGGGTTCCCCTGCTCTGACTTTGGAAAATCATCAAAAATTGTAAAAAATAATTAGGGGCTTAAATTTATATGTTTAAATCCTTAATAAGTCTACTACAAAGAGAAACAAATGGAAACATCATCCAAATTCTGGACTAAGAGATAAATAATTTTTAGCAAGGAAGGGTTGAAGCTATCAAATAGCAGAATAGGGATAAATTTGAAGATTTTACTGTACTTATTTGATAAACTATAAATTCTAAAAATTTTATGGTAGAAAGGTATTTGAGTCTAGTTTCAAAAAAAATCAAGCGGATCTTAATTTGGAATTCTATAGCTCAAGGAATAAATAATTTAGTGACAATGACTCAAGTAGATAGCTTTGAATGAACATATAAGTAAATAGTGAAAACATATATGAATATTTAGCTAGCATGGGTTACATTAAAAATAAATCACACGGCCAGGGCCAATTTGGGCTGAGTGGCTACACGGGCAGGTGGGCTCACACGGGCAGATCACATGGGCGTGTGAGCCCATTTTTACCGAAATGTTTCTAAGGTTGCACGGGTCGCCCAAGTCGACTGTGAATGTGCTGCAGGGTCGGTAAGTGCTACTTAGACCCCTAAATGTGTAAAATTGACTAAATGATATCTGTACTGAGCATGTTAATATCTGAACTAAATATATGTATTGAAATTGCATAATAGCATGTCATCCATTGTATGTTGCATTGCATTGGGTTGAGGGTTATTTTTCGGAAGAAGTATACTGAAAGGCTTTAAACCTAATTTACTAGCAGCTCAGCTACAAACTATTGTTTTGTGCTGCATTCGGTACTACTTGGAGTGTAGGGATGGGTGGATTGATTATATCCCCATATGGAGTGTAGGGTTGGACGGAGATGGTTTGTAAATGTTGGTTGGGTGGGATTTTGCTACTGCATAACTGTTACTGCTACTGATACTATGATGGGCTAAGGCCCTACTGCATTTTTGACGCTGTACTGAGATGGGCTAAGGCCCAAACTGTCACTGATACTGAAAAGGGCTTAGGTCTAAGACTGTTCAACTGTACACTGTGAATAGTGATTGTTTATTTGTTTCTGCAGGATTACACACAGATTTCAGGTAAACTCACACTTTTTGTTTAATGTGCATAAGTAATCCCTAGACTAAGACGGAACGGTGCGATAGAGGACTCAACGGTGACTACAGTAATTTTTGGACTTCATGGTTTTCAATTTACGATTTATGATTTGATTATTATTGATTATTTAGGTTGTAATTTAAGGACCCTCTAGGGCTTTGGTTTTAAATTTGCGTTTTGATTTATTTATTTTACTTTATGGATTTATACTTGCTGGTTGTATGAAATTCGGTTTTCAAAAAGTTAAAGTATTTTCTAAACGCAAGATCACCTTAACTGTTTTATTAAAGCTTCCGCAACGTAGGATGTTTCAAAGAAAATTTTTTAAATGAATAAAGACGACTTTCTAAGTTCTAACAAAGATTTACTAAAGATAATAACATGGAATGTTTTCATCACAACAACGAGGTTTCAAAAACACTATCATGTGACATTGCTAGATACGGCGCTAATGTTTAGTCTGGGATTGGGGTGCCACATTTAGTGGTATCAAAGCCTGGTTACAAAACCCGGCTTTGGATTATGGGTTTTATAAAAATTGGGCTTTCAAAAAATTGATTAATTTCCAAATAATTTGAAATGTTTCTACTGAGTAAGTGGTACACCGAGTCTCCGACACCGATCTTGTAAGTATTTTGAACTGTGATTTGTTTTAAACTGAAACTGTTATGGATAGTGTATTCTAAAACTACTATAGGTAGTAATCTGTACTGATAACACTCTAGTTAGTGTATACTGAAAATTGTAGAGAAACTGAAAACTATAGTGAGACTGTGATTTATGAAAACAAACTCTAAATAACCGATAATATTTTACATAAAACCTTAGTTAATACACACTGGAACTGTAACTGCTTCATAAAATTGTTAATACAGATAAACGTGATTAGATAATGAGCGCACGAGGTATTTGCAGACGGGGTATTAGAGGCTGAGGTAGAGGCTGCAGAGAAGCTCGAGTTGAGTCCTCTGCATTGCGTAACATACTGAATTTGGATACAAGTGAGACGCCAATTTCGCCTGCTACTGAGACTCGGTCTCAAGATCATACTTCTAGGGACGACGAATTATCTTAGGCTATGCTAAAGATTTTTGAGAGGGTCGTTGTGCCCAATATTGGATCTGGAGGCTGAGGGTCGGTTACGGAATGACTCCGGTCTAATGGAGCTGAGCTCTTTAGGGGTGTAACTGGAGTTGCACCTAATGTGGTCGAGTATTGGATGGAGGCCACGGAGAGGATCATGGATGACTTAGATTGCACCCCAGAGTAGAAATTAAAGGGTACAGTCTCACTGTTGACAGTTAAGGCTTATCAGTGGTGGCTCACTATTAAGGAGGGCACTCATCCTGAATGTCTGACCTAGGAGTTCTTTAAGACCGCCTTCCAAGGGAAATATATGGAGGGAGCTACGTGGATGCCCGTAGAAAGGAATTCCTGAATCTGACTCTAAGAGATCGATCAGTGGCTGAGTATGAGACTGAGTTCCTATGACTGAGTCGCTATGCGCGAGCTATGGTGGCCTCTGAGTATGAGTGATGTAATTGTTTTGAGGATGGGCTGAGAAATAATTTGAGAGTCTTGATAGCTCCACAGAGGGAGTGTGATTTTTTTGCACTAGTGGAGAAGGCGAAGTCGTCGAGGATGTTAAGCGCGGTGAACGCTAGAACCGTGACTGCCAGAAAGGTAAGAACAAAAGGGATTCAGAGCCCTCGAGTTTTGCATAGAGGCCTAAGAAAAAGGCTAAAGCTGATAGGCCGGTTAGAGCTTGGCCCTCTGTTACTGTTACTAGACTGCAACCATGTACTGATTGTAGTAGACACCATCAGGGCGAGTGTTAGAGTAGGACTAGGGCGTGCTTGCAGTGTGGGTCATTGGAGCATTGTATTAGAAAGTGTCTACTGAGGATCGATCAGATGCAAGCTCCGGGTACTGGTACGACATAGCCACAGTAGGTCGTACAGCAGCCACCGAGTAGCCGTGGACAAGCCAGAGGTGGTAATGGTATAGGTCGTGGGCTAAGAGCACCGGGCAGAGGTGCTAAACAGGTTGAAGCAAGGTGGTCGGCCCTAGTTTATGCTATTCATCGCTGAGAAGATGGAAACTTAAGGACTTCAGTTGAGAGCCCTACGAGTGAGGTTACGGTATTAAGCTTGTTAGGGCAATCTGCTGGAGTTAGCAAACTGTATAGGGACATTCCTTTAAATGTACAAAGGGTAATCTTTCTTGCTAATTTGATGGAGCTTCCATTTGGGGACTTCGACCTAATTCTGAGGATGGACTGGTTGGTCAGGCATCGTGTTAGCTTGGACTGTGCGACTAAGAGGTAAGGACTGAGGAGGATAAGGAGGTAGTCATGATTAGAGAATGTCGTAATTACTTTTCTAATGTGATCTCTATATTGGTGGCAGATAAGATAGTTTGTAAGGGATGTGAGGCATTCTTGGCCTACGTAAACATTTAAGATTCGGGGGATTCTACAGTTTAGGATATCAGAACGGTAAAGGATTTTCTGGACGTCTTTCTTAAGGAGCTACTGGGGTTACCTCCGAATCACAAGTTGAAATTTATGATTGAGCTACTCCCAAGTACAGCTCTAGTGTCCATCGCTCCCTATTGAATGGCATCGAAGGAGCTTGTGGAGCTTAAGGCTCAGATTCAAGAGTTGTGCTATTGGTTTTTGAGGCAATTGGGAAGATTATCTACTGCTAGAGGAGTTCGCCTATAATAACAGTTTCCAATCTAGCATCCAGATGGCACTTTACAAGGCACTGTATGGTCGTAAGTGTCACACTCCTTTCTGTTGGACTGATTTAGGTAAGCGATGTGTTCTGGGTCCTGAGTTAGTATCGGAGACTGAGGATAAGGTTAGATTCTACACATGTTGTTCCAGTGGAGGGGATTGAGGTTGGGCCAGATTTGTCCCTTGAGGAGGAGCCAGTTCAGATTCTAGATCGAGACATAAAGGTTCTAAAGAGGAAGTCTATCCCTCTGGTGAAGGTTCTATGGTGAAATCATAGTACTAAGGAGGCAACGTAAGAGCCTAAAGATGCGATGCGCCAGCAGTATCCTCGTCTATTCTAATTAGGTAAATTTCGAGGACGAAATTTTCTCTTATGGGGTAGAATTGTAACGCCCTAAAATTTTTTTTCTTGTATTTGTGTATATGGGACATAAATATTTGTCTGCTTCAATATTTAAGTGCTTTGAGTGTGTGTAGGAGGTTCCAAGTTCAAGTTATCACTTTGGCAAATTTTAGTATTTTTATAAATAAAGCCTTAACCTAGCCTAAAGGGCTTAAGTTTAATAGTTGGTAATTAAATAATAGAATGGGCTTGCTGGTCTAGTGGTTAAGTGGAGTGTTTAATTGTATGACGTCCTAAGTTCAAATCCATGCTGGAGCTTAGGCGTTATTTTTGTGTAGTGATGGACAAGTATTTCAGCAGAGTGGGATTCTGGAGTGGTTGTAGATTAGTAGGATTAGTGGGAGAAAATTTAGGGATGTGGGGTAGTTATCGATATCATCTAAGTTTCTATTTGGTTTCATTTTTCCCAAATTTCAGCATTCTCCTTTTTTCCCCAAATTTTCTATCATCCTCTTCTTCTTTGCTTTGCCGAATTTTTGCTCCATAGTCCACCCTCTCTGTTTGATTTTTCTACAAGCCTACTTTTCGGCCAGCAACTGTATACACTCGTTATGTAAGTATCTGACTATCTCTATTTTATCGTTTCTTAGCTAGTTCCTAAAAAGGATCGTTTTGGCTCTCTTGGTTTAGTCGAAAATTAGAAATCAATTACGGCTTCGCAAGCAACTTGAGCGTTAGGAATTTTAGTTTGTTGCCAGTAAGTGTTTAGGTTCACTATCGACTTCGATGTAGATGATTTTTGGTTTTGAGCATATTTACAGCAAAACAATACCAGTTGTGTACCCAAAACACAGAAAACAGGATTTGGCAAAAAGCCAAAATTACTTACTATCAAGAAATAAAAGAAATAAGAGAAAGTGATGCGAAAAATTATGGAGAAAGGAAATAAGAGTGTTATAGACTTGGAAATCAACATTTTACACTAAAATAGTTTTGGACAGTAGCAATTGTCAAACTTTGAAAAATCATCAAAAATAGTGGAAATTGAGTCAGAAGTTTAATAAAATATGAAATTAAATTTTATTGAGTCTGGTTTTTCATGGACAAAATAGTGTAAGCAATGGAATTGTAAATTATGAGATATAATAAATTTTGTGGGACAAGGTTAGAATAATTTCGGGTTGCCCTATTTTAAATTTGGAAAATCATCAAAAATTGTAAAAAAAAATAATTAGGGGCTTAAATTTATATGTTTAAATCCTTAATGACTCTATTTTCAAGAGAAACAAATGGAAACATCATTCAAATTTCGTACTAAGAGATAAGTAATTTTTAATAAGGAAAGGTTGAAGCTGTCAAACAGCAGAATAGAGATAATTTTGAAGATTTTACTGTACTTATTTGATAAACTATAAATTCTGAAAATTTTATGATAGAAAGGTATTTGAGTCTAGTTTTAACAACGTCAAGCAGATCTTAATTTGGAATTCTGTAGCTCAAGGTATAAATAATTTAGTGAAAATGACTCAAGTAGATAGCTTTGAATGAAAATATAAGTAAATAGTGAAAACATATATGAATATTTATCTAGTATGGGTTACATTAAAAATGGATCACACGGCCAAGGCCAATTTGGGCCGAGTGGGCCACACGGGCGGGTGGGCCCACTGGGCAGGTCACATAGGTGCGTGAGCCTATTTTTACCAAAATGTTTCTAACATTGCACGGGTCACCCAAGTCGACTGTGAACCTACTGTTCGGTCGATAAGTGCTACTTAGACCCCTAAATTTGTGAAATTGACTGAATGATATCTGTATTAGGCATGTTAATATCTGAACTGAATATATGTACTGAAATTGCATAATAGCATGTCATCCATTGTATGTTGTATTGCATTGGGTTAGGGGTTGTTATTTGAAGGAAGTGTACTGGAAGTCTTTAAGCCTAATTTATTGGCAGCTCAGCTGTAAACTACTATTTTGTGCCATATTCGGTACTACTTTGAGTGTAAGAATGGGTGGGTCAATTATATCTCCACATGGAATGTAGGGTTGGATGGAGATAGTGTGTAGAGGCTGGTTGGGTAGGATGTTGCTACCGCATAGCTATTATTGCTACTGATACTGTGATGGGCTAAGGCCCTACTACATTTTTGACACTATACTGAGATGGGCTGAGGCCCAAACTATCACTGATACTGAAAAGGGCTTAGGTCCAAGACTGTTCAATTGTGCACTGTGAATACTGATTGTTTGTTTCTTTCTGCGGGATTACACATTGAGTTTACGTAAACTCACCCTTTTTGTTTAATGTGCACAGGTAATCCCCAGATTTAGAGGGATCAGTGCGACGGAGGACTCAACGGTGACCACAGTAATTTTTGGACTTCATGGTTTTCAATTTGTGATTTATGATTTGATTATTATTGATTATTTGGGTTGTAATTTAAGGACCCTCTGGGACTTTGGTTTTAAATTTGGGTTTTTATTTATTTTTTACTATATGGATTTATACCTTCTGGTCGTATGAAATTCAGTTTTCAAAAAGTTAAAGTATTTTCTAAACGCATGATCACCTAAACTATTTTATTAAAGCTTCCGCAACGAGGGATGTTTCAAAACAAATGTTTTAAATCAATAAAGACGACTTCCTAAGTTCTCACAAAGGTTTACTAAAGATAATAACATGGAATGTTTTCATCGTAACAACGAGGTTTCAAAACACTATCATGTGACATTTCTAGATACGACCATAACGTCTAGGCTGGGTTTGGAGTGTTACAAAAATTAACAATTTTGGTGATAAAAACACAATATTTTGACTGATGATGTTTAAGCTAAATTAAATTATCCAAATTTAAGATGGTTCATAATACAATTTAATCTAAATACAAAGTATGAAATGAAATGTATGAGATGAGTTTAGTAGCAAAGACACAAGATTAAACAATCAATAACATGAATAGGCTAGGATAATTACACTATTCAACTTAGTTTATTTTTCTCATGCTTAATAGTGTTCGAAAAACATTCCATGGAAACTCAATCTTTCATGAGTTTGGAAACCAAATTAAGTCCTTTTGGAATCTTTTACTTAGTGAAATATGCATTTTACGGACTCTATTAAACTAAAGGTTTCTTATAATTCATGTAAAGTAATAGGGACGGATCAGGTTTGAAACAATTTAATCACATAAATCTAAAAACTAAGCAAGATAATAGAGCTTTTCAAAGTTATTATGAACCTTTAATTTAGTCAGATTAGGATCTAAATTAAGCATGCACTTTTCAATTATTGTGTCCATTAGCAGTTGTTTGGTCAGAACCGCTCAGCTAATTTAAATGCATCCAATCACGTATGAATGAAATACATACTTGAATTTAATTGAAAACATGATCAATTGAGGCACAAACACTATAAACATGATTTAAACAAACTTCATTGAATAAAAACAATCATCCTAGCTCAACTAATTTAAGCTACCATTGTTGATGACAAGATCATAAAACACAATGCAAACATGGCTAAATCAAAGTAACAAAGTCAAGAAGAATAAACTCTGTTCAAATTAGTAGTCTCATGAACTTCAAATGAAGATGTTTTCTTTCAGTCCTCGTGTCGCTCTTTTGCTAATGGCTCCTCAAAGTGGTCAGCTAAGAGACAATTTTGTCACGATTTTGCTGGCTAAAGTGCTAGGCATGGGAAGAAGGAAGAAAATGAAAAAATGAAAAAAATGAATGGATGATGGATGATTTTTAGGGATGAAGGGATGAATGAAAAGGTGAGAGGAGTGTGGTATTTATACTTGAGGTTGGTGGCTGAATTTACTAAAAATGGTGTCAAAGATCCCTTGGTTCTCTCCCATTAATGGTCTGATTTTTGGGCAGCCATAGGCTTGTGCCAAATTTGGGCTTGACTCCCCTTTGTTGGACGGTTTCATGACCCAATAAATAACTAGACATGTCTACCATGTAACATCATTTTAACTAGGTCAAATTAACATCCTTATGACCTAATTTTATATGGTTTTGCCGTCCAAGTAGGGTGCATTTGTTTGCGTCCATGCAAGAATTGTACTGAGCTCCATATTATATCACCCTCATGGTCCTACTTCATTATTAAAGCATAACACATTAATAAATAACATGAAAATGATTTAATTTACGCACAAAATTCATATAATAAAGTAGAAATTTGTATATTTCATAAATTCATGTCTATGATTGATATTTAAGCAAAATTCACTCAATTCATTAACAAATGCTGATTAATGCTATTTTTAAGTAAAAATGTGGTAAAATAACTAGAGAAACCCTATACAATTTAGAGTTTACAGACTACGTGAGCAAAATTTTTAGACAGGATTATTACAGAAATTACACGTTTTGGGCTTTTAAATCGAGTTTAAATCATATTGGGTTCGGCTTATTGGCTTAATTTTTATTATATATGAGACCAATATTGTATTTATTACGTCTTATTATTTCATTATTTATTTATTCCAAAGCTATTTAGGAATTTTATGTTTCCTAGTCAATAAGAAGGTTTAGTTTAAAACTACTTCTTATTTAGATTAATTAGAGTTTTAGTATACTTAAGATTTTTAATTAGATGTACTTATCTAGCCTATATAAATGACTCTTTATTGTTACACAATTCATTATTCATTTAGCAACTTTTCTCTTTTGAGTTAATAAAATTCTCTTTAAGTTTTTCTCTTCAAGAATTTCTCATGCGTTTTCTTTACAAAGAGTTTTAACAGTCTTTTAGATTGTGGGGATCATCTTCAAGATTTTCTTACCAAATTTATTTTCTTGGAGGGGAAATTAGAATCATTTGAAGGGGGTTATGGATTCATCTGGTCTCCAAGGCTACTTAGGACTTTTACACGTCACTTTCTATCTTTTCCATCTTTCTTATTTCGTTTCTTTGTTATTTTGTTTGGTTTTGTTTAATGTTTGTAACTTTAATTTGGATTCCTTGTCCTTTTTCCAGCTTAATTATTTGTTTTAATTGTTTCCCTTTTAATTGATAAATCAAACATGGATTTGTTTGTGTTTCAGGTTGTGTCAAACTTCAAGTTTCTCTTCATTCATCTAGAGCCTTAGGCTAAATCCACGATTTGGACAAACCTGTAATCGTGTTCCACATGCATCCTTATCATTTGGTATCATTTTTTAGGCGTTTTGAGTGTTCTTTGCATTTTTATAAATTGATTTCCAGCAAAACAACCTCAAAGCAGTTTTTTACCCAGAATTTTTTTTAGAAAAAAACATTTTTCAATGGGTAAACAATTTCCAAACAATATGAAATTTCACATACCGATTCTTGGTACTTATAAAAAAATACTTCCCATAAAAAATGATCAAAGAAGTGAAAAAAACAAAAAATACAAAAAATAAAGAAGAATTAAAAAATATTTTTTGGGTTGAATTTCGTGTCAAATCTTTCTAGATTAGATCTTCATTATTTTAGGAGGCTTCGTTTTAAATTTAGTTATTTTTATAAATTGAGAACACCTCAAATGAAGTTTGCCAAGTTGCTTTGTTATTTTTCGAGTTTTTAGGTTTCAGCGATTTCCAATTACTCTTAGCCTTGGCTTTTTTTTTTCTTTTTATATTTCCTTTGCACATTCTAACGCTTTATTGTTTCTTGTGTTAGTAGGTTTAAGCACGTTGCGCATTCCTTTCATCCAACACAATTCTTTGGTGTCTAGCCGATTTTGGCCTCCTAATGCCATTAGGTTTGTTTTGCTAGTTCAATTCTTGCACAAAATTAATTTTTACCTCATTGAGAGTTTGATTTTATTTCTAATTGCATAATGGGGAGGTTTGCTTAATTTTTCTTTTCTTAAGTGTTATGTTCTTTTCAGGATTTCACAATGACTCATGATACTCATAAGAACAAAAAGAGTGATAATAGTGAAAGTCCATCAATTACAATGAAAAACCTTGTTGGTTTTCTGATGAATGATAAATTTGATACTATCATCAAAAAGTTGTAAAGAGATCAGAAGGTTCGATATGCTCGAGATTAGCAATGAGACACTATTCTAGACATGATCAATAGAAAATTGGCTCATCTAAGTACCCAAATTGAGCGTTGGAATCATAATTGGGGAGATAAAGATGATTAGCCTCATCTTCATGCAAATAATTTTAGACATGCACCTCAAACGAATGATGAGAATTTGGTAAATAATGATCATGGACAGCCTTCTTTGGCTAAACCAAAGTTCTCTATTCAAAAATTTCATGGAATAAATGATCCAAAAGCTTATTGTGATGGGAAAGTTGAGCATAAATTAGTATGCCAATTCAAGAGAAGATGGTCAAACAAAAGGAGGAGTACGATTGATCTCTTACCTGTTGTGCAATGTTAACGATGTAGGTCAAATGATCATAAGGGTTTTTTATTCCCAATTCAACATCCAACTAAAGAAGAAAGTAAGTATGACTTTATATCTTTTGTTGACTCTTACTCTAGTGGAAATGAGATTTATGATGGTGAACTTTGTGAAAAAAAAATGATAGTGAGAATACTTTCCTTGAATCTATGGAGTTAAATGAGATACAAACACCATGTTCTCCTATTTAGATGTATTGTACCAAATTGAATATCAAAATACTTGTGAGGGGATATGGGAAGTGAGGAAAATCATGTGAAAAAAAAAGCTCTTGAGTGACACAAATCTACTTGATGGTCCACTTTTGGTGAGTGAAAATACCAATGAGGTAAAATTCAGGAGCTTTCAAGTTGGAAAAAAAAGTGAAAAGCAAGAAAATACCCATGGAAGAGTGAGGAATGATTATGTTTTCACTAATCTTAACTTGAATTTGTCTAATGGACTTGTTTCTTTCTTTCAGGAATTTGTCGATCCTTTGAGAAGAGATTAGTTAACCCATTCCACCTATGATAAATATTCTTTCTTATTCAATCAAAGGCAAGATTCAAGGTTCAATCTTTTCGAGAAAAGGAGAAAAATACATGCACAGATAGGGTGAAATTATTAAATTCCATTCACTAAAGTTGCCAATTTTTAAGTTTGAAAAATTAGTGAACTTGTGATGAAATTAGTCAACTTGTGATGAATTTTTGGATGGGATCTAGACAATGCTGGATTTAAATGTCTCATAACGTTTGAAAATCTATCACTTATCTTCGAAATGCACCTTGAATCGCTCTATTTCGAGTTTATGAGCTCAAGTTATGACAGTTTTAGTGAAAATTGTGCGAGCAGAATTTCTAGAAGATATTATTATGAAAATTACGAGTTCCAAGCTTTTAATTCAAGTTGAAATCATATTGGTCTGATTTTAGGCTTAATTTTTATTAGATATGAGTCCAAAATTGTATTTTTTAGGTTTTATTATTTCATTATTTATTAATTCTGAATTTTTTATATTTTTAAGTATTTTAAGTTATTTAGGAGTTTTATGTTTCCTAGTCAACAAGAAGATTTAGTTTAAAACTGCTTCTTGTTTAGATTAATTAGAGTTTTAGTATGCTTGAGAGTTTTATTTGGATGTAATTAGCTAGCCTATATAAAAAACTCTTCATTGTTACACACTTTATTATTCATTCAACAAATTTTCTCTTTTTAGTTAATAAAATTCTCTTTGAGTTTTTCTCTTCAAGAATTTCTCTTGAGTTTTCTTTATGAAGAGTTTTAACAATCTTTGATGGAGGAAGTGCTAAGTGGCAATGCCACGTTTACTGTTAGGGGCTTTGCCTTGTTTTATTGTTAGTGGCTTGGCCAAGTTATCTGACTAAGCAACTAAGTTACGACTGTGGTGTATAGGGCTGGATGGGTTAAGTTATTCCCCACATGGTGTGTAGGGCTGGTACGGGTGGTGTGTAGGGTTGGATTGGGCTGGGCTTTGCATTCATGCATAAATACTATTCTGTTTCTGTAATGGGCCTATGGGCCACACTGATTTTTGAATAGGGCTAAGGCCCAGTAATTACTGTTTACTGAATAGGGCTAAGGCCCAGTTGATACTATATTTGGATAGGGTTAGGCCCAGTTAAGCTTGAATTGATTTGGACTCTGGTTAGGTTTAGCTTACACACTGAGTTTTCCAAACTCACCTCTTTCTTTTCATCCATGCAGGTGAGCCCCAACCTTAGGGGACTTGGAGCTGGAGGGATTCAGAGTGGCCATTTAAACTGCACTTGGTTAAATTTTCTCAAAATTATTTATTTCAGTATTTTTTGTTAATTTATTTTCATTTTGGGTTTTTAATTTGCAATAAGGCCACTTGATTTATTTTGATATTTATTTATTTACTTATTACTCATTTAAAATTGATAGAATTAGGCTGCGCAGGTTTTTATGCCAAATTAATCAACGTTTTCAAAATATGTCACACGCATCGAATGGATAACTTAACGACAAATAAGATCTTCTAAATAAATAAACTTTAATTGGTAGTAGATAGGACTTTCATAAATTAAATGACTTGTTTTCTTTCCAAACTCTTAACAATGATTTTGCAAAGTCACCCTAAACGTATTAATTAAAGAATGAGGTGCAATTTATCGTCCATGTGACACACTAGATTTGGCCATAACGTCTGCGCCGGGTTTGAGGTGTTACATTTAGTGGTATTAGAGCCCGGTTGCAACAACTCGGCTGTGGATTGGGTCTAAAAGTTTTCATAAAATTTAAAGTCAAGGCCCAATAAGTGCATTTTGAAATTCAGTTTTGAAAAATTTCTTAAGAAAACCCTTTTCAAATTTATTTTCTTCCGGATATATTTATTTAAGCTATGACTTTTAAAATAAAGTCTACTCTTACTGAAAATTTATTAAATTTGGCTTTCTAAAATCTGATTTCTGAAGAGTGGCACACTGAATCTCCAGCACCAAGTCTGTAAGTATTTTTACTATACTGTATTGTACTGAAATACTACTATAGATAGTACTGAGACCCTACTAAGATTCTATAGTTAGGGTAATACTGAAACTATAGATACTGATACAGTAGGAAAAACTGAAACTCTAGAAGACTAAGACTGTAGCTAGGCTACGATTCTTCGAAAACAAACTCTAAAATACTATATTTACATAAGACATTTGTAATAAACACTGAAATACTGAACTAATTCAAAAAATTTGTAATCAGATAGTACGTTATGAGTACGAGGGCAGCTCGTGGACGTGGTCGGGGTAGTGTACAAGCTGGGTCTTCATCTTTAGAACATATGTCAGCTGGGGAGACACGAGCGCTGCCAGCGACTAAGACCAGGTCGTATAATCGGGCTGTAGGGGACGACGCTTTATCCCCAGGCAATGTTAAGGGTTCTAGAAAGGGTCGCTGGAGCACGTACGGGGACTGTGAATCGATGGTCTATTTTCGAGTGACTCCGAGCTAACGGAGTAGAGATTTTCAGGGGCATATCAGCCCCAAATGTGGTCGAATATTGGTTGGAGGCCATGGAGCGAATCATGGATGACTTGGATTGCTTTGTGGAGCAGAAGCTGAAGGGAGCAGTATCTTTGCTGCGAGACGAGGAGTACCAGTGGTGGATCACTGTGAGGGATAGTACCCCAGCTGAGCGGGTAACTTAAGGGCTGTTTAAGACGGCCTTCAAAGGGAAGTATGTTAGGGCAAGCTATGTGGACGCCCGAAGAAAGGAATTTCTGAATCTGACCTAAGGTAACAAGTCTGTTATTGAGTACGAGGCCGAGTGCTTAAGGTTGAGCCGATACGCTAGTGGAATAGTTGCTACAGAGTATGAACGTAGCATACGATTTGAGGATGGCCTCAGGGATGAGCTTAGGGTGCTGATAGCTCCGCAAAGGGAGCGTGACTTTACTGCCTTAGTGGAAAAGGCTAAGATAGCCGAGGAGGTGAAACGAACTGAACGGCAGAACTGTGAAAAGGACCAAAGTCGAGCAGTTCCGGTAAATGTGGTTAGACCGCAGGCTTGTGGAGATTGTGGCAGAGTACATCTGGGAGAATGTTGGAAGTGTACTGAGGCATGTTTCCGGTATGGATCCAAGGAGCATAAAGTTAAGGACTATCATCAGAGGCCAACTCAGACGCAAGCTGCTGAATAGAGGGTTGCTCAACCAGCGCGAAGTGGACCACAACTGCCAAGAGGCCGTGGTCAAGGCAGGGGTGGCAACAGAAATGGCCGTGGACGTGGAGCACCGGGCAGGGGTACTGGAAATGCTGAGGCTCGTTAGCCAGCATTGGTGTATGCTGCTCGTCGTCGAGAGGAGGGTGATACACCTGACATCATAACTGGTATGTTTTTTATTTCTAGCATGCCATACACTGCCTTGATAGATATTGGTTCTACCCATTCATATGTTGCATGTGATATATTTGGGTCGTTGGGTGTGCACTTTGAGGAAACTGTGAGTGGGGTAACGGTGATAAGTCCACTGGGTCACTTGGTTAGGGTAAATAAACTCTTTAGAGATGTGCCTTTAGATACTGAAGGTAGAAATTTCAATGCGGACTTAATGGAGTTACCCTTTGGAGAATTCGATCTCATCTTGGGAATAGACTAGCTTTCTAAGCATAGGGCGACTCTGGATTGTGCTACTAAACGGATGGTGTTAAAGTCTACAGAGGATGAGGATGTGATGGTTATAGTGGAGCGAAGGGACTACTTGTCTAATGTTGTTTCGGCCTTGAGAGCTGAGAAGCTGATTCGCAAGGGTTGCAAGGCTTATTTCACATATATGAGTCAGTCTGATGCTGAGGATGTGACTGTAGGGAAGGTTAGAACTTTGAAAGAATTTCAAGATGTCTTTCTAGAGGAGCTCCCTGGGTTGCCTACGAATCGTGAAGTCGAATTTGGAATTGAATTGTTGCCTGGAACGGCTCCAGTATCTATCGCACCTTACAGGATGGCACCAAAGGAGCTAGTGGAGTTCAAGCACAAATCCAAGAGGTGTTGGACAGAGGTTTTATTAGGCCAAGTGTGTCTCCATGAGGAGCACCGGTACTATTTGTAAAAAAGAAAGATGGGACGATGCGTATGTGCATCAATTATCGCTAGTTGAACAAACTGATGATTAAGAATAAGTACCCTCTACCAAGGATCGACGACCTGTTTGACCAGTTAAGAGGAGCTTCGGTATTTTCCAAGATCGATCTTCGATCTAGATATCACCAGTTAAGGGTCAAAGAGGTGGATATTCATAAGACAGCGTTCAGAACTCAGTATGGTCATTACGAGTTCCTGGTAATGCCGTTTGGGTTGACGAATATGCCTGCAGCTTTCATGGATCTGATGAATCTGGTATTCCAAGCTTACTTGGATCGATTCGTAGTCGTCTTCATAGACGATATTCTGGTGTATTCGAAAACTGAGGAGAGGCATGATGAGCATCTCTGTATTGTTCTGCAAGTGTTGAGGGAAAAGCGACTCTATGCAAAATTCAGCAAGTGTGAATTTTGGTTGCGAGAAGTGACATTTCTAGGTCATGTTGTTTCTGCTGAGGGGATTAGGGTGGATCCTTGAAAAATTGAGGCAGTTTTGGAATGGAAGCCAACGAGATTTGTATCGAAAATTCGAAGTTTTTTGGGTTTGGTAGGGTACTACAGAAGGTTTGTGGAAGGATTTTCTTTTATTGCGGCACCGTTAACAAAAGTTTTGAGGAAAGGAGTACTTTTTGTATGGACTAGGAAACAGCAAGAGGCTTTCAAGAGGTTAAAGAAGGTTTTGACTAAGGCGCCAGTATTGATTCAACTGGAGTCTAGGAAGGATGTCACTGTGTACAGTGATGCGTCGCATGTTAGATTGGGCTGTGTGCTGATGCAAGAGGGGAAAGTGGTTGCTTATGCATCGCGACAGCTTAAGCCTCATAAAGCGAACTACCCTACTCATGATCTGGAGTTCACAGCAGTAATTTTTGCGTTAAAGATCTGGAGGCACTACTTGTATAGAGAAAGGTGTATTATATACATGGACCATAAGAGACTCAAGTATTTTTTGACTCAGAAAGAGTTGAACCTTAGGCAATGAAGATGTATAGAGTTGCTTAAGGATTACGACTGTTCGATTGAGTATCACCCAGGCCAAGCAAAGGTAGTGGCTGATGCACTGAGTCGAAGAGCTGTAACTGAGTTGAGAACAATGTTTGGTCATTTGAGTCTATATGACGGTGGTAGCTTGTTAGTGGAATTATAAGTGAGACCAACCTGGATTAAGTAGATTAAGGATAAGCAGTTAGAGGATGAGTCACTAGTTTCTCGATTCCAACAAGCTGAGAATGATGAAACTTCTAATTTTGGACTGAATAGTGAATGAGTTCTGTGCTTTCGAGGAAGATTTTGTATTCCAAAGGACTTTGATTTAAGGCAGTCAATTCTGAGAGAGGCTCATGGTGGACCTTGTGCTATGCATCCAAGAGGGAATAAGTTGTATCGAGATTTACAAGAGTAGTACTGCTGGCCTGGACTTAAGCGTGAAGTAATGGAATTCGTGGGTAAGTGTCTGACATGCCAGCAAGTGAAAACTGAGCATCAACTGCCTTCTGGACTTCTACAACCGGTGAAGATTCCACTTTTGAACTGGGAGAGGGTACCCATGGATTTTGTGAGTGGGCTACCCTTGACACCTACCAAGAAAGATTCGGTTTGGGTGATTGTGGATAGGTTAACGACATCTGCTCATTTCATACCTGTCCAAACTAACTACTCACTTTAGAAATTAGCTAAGTTGTATGTGGCGGAGATAGTGCGACTTCATGGAGTACCAGTTTCGATTATTTATAATCGGGATCCTAGGTTTACATCTCGATTCTGGTAGAAGTTGCATGAGGCGTTGGGGACACGATTGGATTTCAGTACTGCTTTTCACCCTCAGACAGATGGACAGTCGAAAAGGGTTATTCAGGTTCTAGAGGACATGTTGAGGGGTTGTGTTATCGACTTCTGAGGTGGTTGGGAGGATTACTTGCCATTAGCGGAGTTTGCTTATAACAACAGCTATCAGGCGAGTATTCAAATGGCTCCATATGAGGTGCTATATGGGTAAAGGTGTCGTACGCCTACTTGTTGGACGGCGTAGGGAGAACGTCAGGTTCTTGGGCCAGAGTTGGTGGCAGATACTGAAGAAAAGGTTAAGTTAATCACGAATCGATTAAAGGAAGCATCTGATAGACAAAAATCTTATGTTGACTTAAAGCATAAGGAAATTGAGTACTCAGTAGGGGATATGGTCTTTTTGAAGGTCTCGCATTGGAAGAAAATATTAATGTTTGGTAAGAAGGGCAAGTTGAGTCTGCGGTTTATCAGGCCTTATCGAGTTTTTAGACGGGTAGGTCCGGTAACATATCAGTTGGAACTACCTCCGGAGCTGGATAGGATTCATGATGTCTTTCACGTCTCCATGCTAAGGCGGTATCAATCTAACCCTTCTCATGTCTTACCAATGGAAGAAATTGAGGTGAAAACCGACTTGACTTTTGAAGAAGAACCTGTGCAAATTCTGGATTGTGATGTCAAAGCATTAAGAAAGAAGGTAGTTCCTTTAGTAAAGGTACTTTGGCACAATCATGGCAGAGAAGAAGCTACGTGGGAGCCAGAAAAAGGTGATACGTCAACAATACCCTTACCTGTTTGGATCAGGTAAATTTCGAGGCTGAAATTTCTTTAAGGGGTAGAGTTGTAACGCCCTAATTTTTGGGATTTTTGGGATTTTGCTTGAATTTAATTTTTGCTTGACTAGATGTGTTAATTTATGCTTTGAGTATGTTAGTGGGCCTTTAAAAGGCCCAAGCTTAAGTTAAAACCTGGAAGAATTTTAAAATTTTAGACTTAAGGGAGAAAGGGCTTTGACTAAGTGGGCTTTTAAGAAAATGTTGACAAATTAGGACAAGATGACCTGTGGTAAGGTGGCAATGTAGCGCCACTTAGGAACAAGGGAGTGGCATGTGGAAGCTATGGAAGAGCTAAGGTTCAAGTCTCATGACAAGCAATGTAGTGTTTTATTTTTAATGCATGTGCAAGCCATGTGGTGGACTACAAGTGAAACTCTAATGGGAAGAGTTTGAGGTGCTCATGGGATTGAATCAAGGAGGGTTAAGGGGAGAAACTTTAGGAATTTTGAAAGGGAGGTAAGAGATGGCCAAATAGGGGTCTCTTAGGAAGCAATCGGCTAGGGCCCCTAATGATAGCATTTTCGGCATTTTGGGTTGAGTGTGTGCCGAATGATTATTGCCTACTCTTCGGATTTTACTTTGGGGTCAATCTTTTGGGGTTTGCCGAATAGGTATAGGGTTTGAGAGCTCCTTCATTCCATCTTTTCCTTCTCTTTTCTCTGTTTAGAAAAGCTGAAAGTAGTGTGCATATCTTAACTCTGCCGATTTCTCTCTTTGGCTGAACCTATTTTCTCCTCTCTGTTCTTCTTTCTTTTCTTCTTTCTCTTCCTCTTCCCCTCTCTTCAATCTTTTCTCTTCTTTTTTCTTCTTCTCTTCTCTGCCAATTAAGATAACCTCTTTTCTCAAAGTCTCTTAACCGATACTATAAAAGCTGAAACCCGAAGCCATTATTGCCTATTTCTTCATTGACCGAATCTTCATTCTCCTTAGACCTTAATCTTCCAAAGGCCAAAACTCACAACACTCTTAACCTCTATTGACATCTTCTCCTCTCCATTACATAAACTTCTAATCTTCTTCTTCTTCATACAAAAGCCGAAACCTCCATATCCATAGTGATTCGGGAACTGAGCCTTTAGATCTCTTGGATCCATTCTCTTTTCAAGTTTCGACTAGATCTATATTAGATCTGGATTAGGTTGGATCGGGAACGCTTCTTTGGCAATTAGATCGTTGGTAAGTATTCGAAACCCTTTTCATTCTTTATCTTATGATTCAAGAAAAGCCGAAAACCCCTAACTACTTAGGGTGGCTGTCATTTTTGGACTAAGGGCTTTATTAGCCTCTTTCTTTTGGTTCTTTGTATTTTAGTGTGGATAAAAGGTGATCTAACAAGGAGCGTTGGAGGCTAGGACCGTGGAACAATCTAGATTTCGATCTAGTTATTGGTTTTGGCAAAGGTAAGGGATTAAGGGCCTTAGATGGTGTTGGCCAAATGTGGTAGGTTGTTAGTTTCACTGATTTTGTTGTTTTGTGGCTAACAGTGTGGTTAAAATGATTGTAGGGTTAGTTCGGTGCGGATCTCAATGTAGTAGCGCAAATAGGTGTGTAATCGACACCCACTAGTAGACTAGATTGGCAAAAGCTGAAAAGTCGAAAAGCTAAAATTCCATCATTTCGAGGGCTTGCGAGTGTGCGAGCACCCGTGGGTCGGTTGAATTGATAAACTCTGTGATTGCAAACGGTAAGAATGTTATGTGCACGATTTCATGCACGTTGCCGGTTTTGGGCCTCAGATGGTCGAATTTGGGCCTAATGGGATTACGAGCCCATATGGGTGAAAATGAGCGGTAAGTTTAATCTGGTAGTTGAACTATTAATTCTACTAAAACAAGCATAAAATTTGGACTTAGTGGGCCATAATCAGCTAGTGGACACCGTTGGGCCCATTAGGGGTTTTAGATCCCGATGACTTTATAGTAAGAAAGTGGGCTAAATAAGTTATCTGGATGCCATTAAGACTGATTAACAAACTATAATGAGCATAAAACCCTAAAAACTAGAAAATTTACTAAAATATCCTTTAAGGGTGGGAAACTACTGTTTTACCCCTAGGTGCTAAAAGACCGTTTTATCCCTAGGGCTAAGTTGACTAAATTGCATGCTAAATTAAATCTGTTCACTGTATGCCATGTCATTATATACACTATTGCATGGGATTCGGTTTTGATGGAAGAAGTGCTAAGTGACAATGCCATGTTTACTGTTAGGGGCTTTGCCTCGTTTTACTGTTAATGGCTTGGCCATGTTATCTGACTAAGCAGCTAAGCTGCGATTGTGGTGTGTAGGGCTGGGTGGGTTGAGTTACTCCCCACATGGTGTGGAGGGCTGGCACGGGTGGTGTGTAGGGTTGGATTGGACTAGGCTTTGCATTCATGCATAAATACTATTCTGTTTCTGTAATGGGCCTATGGGCCACACTGATTTCTGAATAGGGCTAATGCGCAGTAATTACTGTTTACTAAATAGGGCTAAGGCCCAGTTGATACTATATCTGGATAGGGCTTAGGCCCAGTTAAGCTTGAATTGTTTTGGCCCCTGGTTGGGCTTAGCTTACACACTAAGTTTCCCAAACTCACCCCTTTCTTTTCATCCATACAAGTGAGCCCCAACCTTAGGGGACTTGGAGCTGGAGGGATTCGGAGTGGCCACGTAACTGTACTTGGTTAAATTTTCTCAAAAATACTTATTTCAGTATTTTTTGTTAATTTATTTTCATTTTGGGTTTTTAATTTGTAATAAGGCCGCTTGATTTATTTTTATATTTATTTATTTACTTATTACTCGTTTAAAATTGATAGAATTAGGCTACGCGGGTTTTTATCCCAAATTAATCAACATTTTCAAAATATGTCACACGCATCGAATGGATAACTTAACGACAAATAAGATCTTCTAAAGAAATAAACTTTAATTGGTAATGGATAGGACTTTCATAAATTAAATGACTTGTTTTCTTTCCAAACTCTTAACAATGATTTTGCAAAGTCACCCTAAACGTATTAATTAAAAAATGAGGTGCAATTCATCGTCCGTGTGACACACCAGATTTGGTCATAACATCTGGGCCGGGTTTGGGGTGTTACAGATCAAATAGTTAATGCTATAACTAAAGAAAAGAGCCTTCAAAAGAGAAAAGTGGAAGAAATCACAACCCCACTTGAACAACTCTTTGACATCTTGAGAAAGTCAAACCTAATTCAAGCCAAGCCATCCAGGTCTGTAATAGGAATTGCTATGGATCAAATCTACAAATTCCACCAAAGAGCTTGAAAACACTCTATCCAAGTTTGCCTAATGTTTAAGGAACCTATACGGTGTCTCTTAGATTCTTTCCAGTTAGAGATATGGGAGGGTGTTAAGACCAATGAGATAAACAATTTAAATGTGACACTTGTCACTATCGTATATGGAAAGAAAACCCTTGTTGGAAAACAGTCTACCTTAAAGGCCGTACAAGATGATATGTTGGTTATCAGAGTTCCTGGCCTTTTTAAGTATGGAGTTGACCAACGAGTTCCTTGGAGATATGATTATGAGGTGGTTGGATCTGATGCCTCCAAAATCTTAAAACTCAATGGTATAACCCAAAGTGGGCATTGTTACAAGCCAAACGCGGTGGGGAAAGAACCCTGTGGTAAGGAAGTGATTTTAAAAATTGAACTAGAAATTGGCGATAAAGAAGCTGATAAGGAAACGAGGGAGGACCAAAGGGGAGAAGTCGAGAATGATGAAGTTAACAAACTTTTACGTCTAATAAAGTACAATGAGTATAGCATGGTCGAGCAGTTGAATGTAAATAGATAATGTCAGTTACTTAGCAGGGAGCATTTTGGCCCCAAATTACATATCTTTCAATTATGATGAAATACCCTCGGATGGAAGAGGAAGTACCAAGGCACTACACATCTCAGCAAAGTGTAAAGCTTATTCTGTGGCTAGGGTCCTAATCGACAATAGGTTATCGCTCAACGTCCTACCTTTGTCAACATAGTCCAAGCTATCCGTGGACATCTCGTACATGGTATCGATCCTTTTAGTGGTGCGAGCTTTTGATGGAACTAACAGAAGCATGATTAGCGAAATAGAGATTCCTTTGTTGGTAGGAGCCATTAATTTATTTATTCACTTTCAAGTGATGGATATAATACATTTTTACAGTATGCTGTTAAGAAGCCCTTAGATTCATTCAATTAGGGTGGTATCATTGTCCTTGCACCAAAGATTGAAATTTATAGTCGAACAAAATTTTTGCATCGAGAGGCAAAGAAGACCTGTTGGTAGCTAACTTGCCAAATTCTTCTTTCATAGAAGTGGATGATGATGCAATAGAGAGTTATTTCTAGACCTTTGAGGTGGCCACTACATCTTACGTGGCAGAAGAAATGCAAGCTCCTATGCCTCATATGCCACAAATAGTGAACATGTTATTTGCCAAGACAGGAGGGAAGGGTTGGAAAATCCACTTAGGTTTGGGAAAATACCTACAAGGTATCTCAGAACCCGTTTTTGTTCCCACCCCGGAAGATACAAGAGGGTTGGGATATAAGCCCACGAGGGAGGATGTCAAGAGGATTTGTAAAGAGCGAAGAGCAAAGAAGTTGTCCCACATGGATAGAAAGAAGGTGGTGGAACCTTTATTGATTTGTCCTCCACTATCTTAGACCTTTAACATAGTGCGATTCAAGCACCAAAAAAGGACCTTGGTCAAGTTAATGATTAATGGAGATGTCATGGATCTAAACATGATTGGCGATCGGGTGCCAATGTCAAGAGACTAGGTTCGCTACAACCCTTTTGCCTTGGACAACTGGAAGATCTACCGTTACCTTTTATCCTTAAGTCCTCTAAGATTTAATCATTTTTAAGAGTTTTTATATCAAAGTTTAATACCGTTCAATTAATTTAATTTCCTTCAAAAAAATCTATGTAAAATTGTTTTCTCTTTAATGAAATTAGATTTGGATTATGTCCCTAGTCACTTTTATTCATTCAATCATTTTCGTTCATATGCCAATATACATACTCATAATTATTTTAGGGATATACATCATAAATTGATAAATGATCCAAATGATATCTTTGAATCAAATTTTCATAATTATGTTCACTACAACGATCATGAGATGAAAGAGGAGGAAGTTGGACCATAAGAGTTTTTTAGGCTTGTTGAACAAGAAAAGAAGCTTATAGAACCCCACTTGGAGGGAACAGATTTAATCAATCTAGGTGATGATGGGGTAAGAAAGGAAATTAGGAATGGAACCACTCTCATGCTAGAACAAACTCAATTGTTGAAGGATCTACTTATTGAGTTCTTAGATGTGCTTGCATGTTCATACCAAGATATGCTAGGTTTGTACACCAATATAGTGGAACACAGGCTACCTTTGAAATCAAATTGCAAGCTCATATACCAGATGTTGAGAAGGATGAAACTTGAGATGTTGTTGAAGATTAAAGAAGAGGTCCAAAAATAGTTCGATGCAAGATTTCTGGAAGTAGCTAAATACCCAGAGTGCGTGGTGAATATTTTCCTAGTGCCTAAAAAGGATGGGATAGTCAGAATGTGCATCAATTATAGAGATTTCAACTGAGCTAGCCCAAGGACAATTTTTTGTTACCTCATATAAACACATTGGTGGATAACACTACTAAACATTGTGTTTTCTCTTTCATGGATGCATTCTTAAGGTATAATCAAGTCAAAATGGCAAAGGAGGACATGGAAAAGACCACATCCATTACGACCTGGGTAACTTTTTGTTACAAGGTCATGCAATTTGGTCTGAAAATGTTGGGGCCACGTATCAATGAGCAATGGTGACACTATTTCATAACTTGATGCATAAAGAGATTGAAGTTTATGTTGATGATATGATAGCAAAGTCCGCTAGGGAGGAAAGTCATGTGGAAAACCTCTGCAAACTATTTGAAAGATTGAGGAAATACAAATTGGGATTGAATCCAACAAAATATACTTTTGGGGTAAATTCAGGGAAGCTATTGGGTTTCGTAGTGAGTGAACGGGGAGTTGAAATAGATCTAGACACGGTTCGAGCAATTCAAGATTTGACACCCCTTAAAACTCAAAAGAAGGTAAGATATTTTTGGGATGGTTAAATTACGTGTCTTGTTTCGTCTATCAGTTGACGAATAAATGCGATCCTATCTTCAAGCTTCTTACATAAGGATAGTGATGATGAATGGACTGAAGATTGTCAAAAAGCGTTCAAGAAAGTAGAAGAGTATTTGGCTAAGCCACCAATTTTGATTCCCCCGGTGCTAGGAAAACCTTTGATTTTGTATTTGGTAGTGCTAGATAATTCTATAAGTTATGTTCTGGGGTAACGAGATGGCTCAAACAAGAAAGTGCAAACAATCTATTATCTAAACAAGAAGTTCACGGAATATGAAACCAAGTATTCCCATTTGGAAAAGATGTGTTGCATTTTAGCATGGACTGTGTGTCAACTAAGGCAATACATGTTGTATCACACCACCTTCCTCATCATAAAATTGGTCCCTTTGAAGTACATTTTTGAGAAGCTATCATTTTCAGGGAGAGTTGCTCATTGGCAAGTGGTATTTCTGAGTATGACATCGTTTACGTGTCTCAAAAGGCTATAAAAAAAGTATAGTTGTGAAACTTCTAGTGGATCACATGAAAAGAGGAATATGAGCCCAAGATTTTTGATTTCCTAGATGAAGAGTTCATGACAATTTCAAAGCACGAAGAAGAAATTTGGAGGGTGTATTTTGATAGAGCATCCAACATGATTGGGCATGGGATTGGTGTAACGCCCTAATTTTTGGGTTTTTCTTATATTGATCCTTATCTGATAAAATGTTTAAATGTTAGTATTTGGGTGTGTAATGCATGTGTGGGGTGTGTTAATGGGCCTATGGAAGGCTCATGTGTTGGTTAGGAGCTCGGCAAAATTTTGAATTTTAAGCTTAGGAGATAGGGGATCATTGAAAGTAAGGGTCTTAAGAAATTGTGTGCGAAATAAGACACAAATGGATCAGTGGTAAAGTGGCAAGGGAGACGCCACTAGGCTCCTTAAAAGGTGGCGCCTAAGTGTGCTTGGAGATCCAAGGTTCAAGCTGCAGAGGTTGCAAGGTGGTGTTTTATTTTTGAGCTTGAGCAGGTAAGAGTTTGAAGCAGAATTGAACTCTGCTTGGAGGAGATTTGAATTGGTCAAGGGAGCAAATCGTGGAGGAGGTTGAGGAGCAAATCAAGGAACTTCGAATTTTGAAAGGAGGTAGCCGATTTTGGGACTTTGCAAGTGCAATTCGGCTAGGGGGACTAGTGCTTGCATATTCGGCAATTAGGCTCTGGTGGGGGCCGAATTCTCTTTAGTTCTCTGAGAGTTTTGTGCCGATTTTCCTTAGGTAAGAAAGCTCCCCTTTCTTTGTCAATTTCGCATAGTTTATTAGGTACTTTTCTTTTTGCCATTTTGTTCCTCTCATCAACCTAGTAGCCGAACTCTTATTCCACTTTTGAGCCGAATCTTCATTCGACTAAGCACCTCCCTTGGTTCTTTTCTACTCTCATCTATTTGCTTCTCTTCTTCTCAAACCATAAATCGACCCCCCTTACCACCATTCTTCTGTTAGCCGAATCACATCTTCTCTCCCTCTCTTCTCTGAATCTTTGCCGACAACTGTGAAAGAGGCCAAAACTCTTGGTGACCGATTACCCTTCTTCCAAAGTCGACTGCCTTCTCTTCTTTCAAAACATTCAATTAGCCGAATCCCTATCCCTTCATCCCTTGTATCTGCCGAATCACTCTTCTTTCGCTCTTCTTCTTTTACTTCATAAAACTCTTGTTTTGCCGAAACCGAATCTCCTTTTACCGAAAGCCTCCATACCCGGTGGTGCTTTAAGCCGAATTCTAAGTCATCTTTTATCCCTTCTGGCGGTGGCAAGTGGAGCTGTTGTAGATCGTGGTTAGATTGGTAAGTACCTTAAGACTTATTTCGTTAGTTCTTTAGGATTTAAAGCTGAAAGCCGAAACCCCTTATGGGGAGGCTAACGTTAATGACTAAGGGCATGTTGGCCATTCTCTTTTGGTTTGATTATGTTAGTGCGATCAAGAGGCTGTGCAACTAAGGACTTGGAAGGCTAAACACGATTGGACTTCGGGATTTAGTTCACAATCGACAAAAAGGGGTAAGATTTCGATGCTTAGGCCACGTAGGCCGATTATGGTAAGGGTTTATGGCTCTTTGGTTATAGATTATTAGACTAAAAATTATCGTTCGATTGTAGGCTCTTCGTACGTGGATTCCGTTGTTGTTTCATCCATTAACAGGTGTGTAACGTATCTCCATCATAGACTAGGATGGCTAAAGGCCGTAATAACCGAAAACTGTGCTAAAGTGACCGATCGAAAGTGACCGAAAATCAGTCTTGGAGGGATCTAAGAGTAGCCGAATACTCTATTGTGGTCACATTGGAAATTGACAGTGGCGAAATTGCAGAAGGTGCAATTTCGAGCGTTTTGGTAAGTTGGGCTTCGATGGGCCAAGGTGGGCCCAATGGGCTTTCGAGCCCAAGTTGGAAAATGACCGTTAAAGACTTTCTGGTAACATGAACAATAAAAAGATGGTTAAGTTGGTAAACTAAACCTAAAAATTAGACGTAATGGACTGGAGACGAAATGGACTTAGTAAGGCCCATTAGGGGTTTTAGGCTAAAAAAGGCAAAACTGGAAATTTGGTTTAAATGGACTTCCGTGGTTATATGAGGGCTGATAAATTATTGGATTTGCACAAAATCTCTGAAAATATGAAAAAGGACTAAAATACCCTTAAATATGGAAAATTACCAAAATACCCCTAGGTGTAAAAAGACTATTATACCCCTAGGGTCAATTCTGTATGAAATGTATAATTTTATGTATATTCATGAGTAATCTTTATTATGAATATATCTGATGCATGAGATGCTATATGTTGCATGCTAGTATGATTACATCTGTTGCATGGGGTATGGGTTTATGACGGAGGAAGCGTTCTGGCAGCCTCGCTGCAATCTGGTAACTTTGTCACATTATTATCTGGCAGCCTCGCTGCAATCTGGTGACATTGTCACATTATTATCCGGCAGCCTCGCTGCAATCTGGTGGCCTCGCCACAATATCTGATCTGGTGACCTCGTCACAATATCTGGCAGCCTCGCTGTAAATTATATCTGGCAGCCTCGCTGCAAATATCTGTGGTGTGTAGCGGTTGGGTGGGTCGAGTAGTCTCCCCACATGGTGTAAGGCTGGTACGGGGGTGTTATGGATGGATCTGGGTTGGGTTTTCTGTTCGCATATTATATCTAATCTGTATCTGTTATGGGCCTATGGGCTTAACCTGGTTTCTGTATGGGCCAAGGCCCAACTGATCTGATTCTGAGGCTTGATTTGTTTTGGCCTATGGTTGAGAGAATGTTGCACATTGAGTTGTCAAACTCACCTCCCTTTTATTTAATCTCTGCAGGTAACACTCAACCATAGTGGGCTTGGAGCTGCGAGAGATTCGGAGTGGCCACAGCATCTGCAGAACTGGTTTTCATTTTGTTTAAAGTATTTTATTATTAAGTTATTTTTGGTTTTTATTTTGTAATAAGGCCGCTATCTAAGTTTTTATTTGGTTTAATCTTTCTTTGATGATTAAATTACATTTTATAGAATCGCTAGTTTAGGCTGCGCTGGTTTCAAAATCTAAGAACGTTTTCAAAACTCAACGAGTGAATAATATGGATAACTTGAAGGATTAATAAACTGGTTTTGACAAACTTACTCTTTTGATTCAAACCTCACTTAAGACACAACAAGACTAAAAGGGTCGTAAACTTAGTTTTAGGATCGTGTGACGCACCAGATCTGGTCGTAACGTCTAGGCCGGGTTTGGGGTGTTACAATTGGGGTAGTACTAATCTCCCCAAGTGGCCATATTTTCCCATTATAGCTAAACTAGTGTTCACCTGTATGAACAATGTAGCTAAATACGAGGCATGCATTTTGGCACTTCAGATTGCCATTGAGGAAAAAATCAAGGTTTTAAAAGTTTTTGGTAACTCTGTGTTAGCTGTTTACTAATTAATAGGAGAACAAGAAACAAGGGATTCTAAACTGATTCACTGTCAAACATATGTGCATGGACTGATCAAAGAGTTTGATGATGTCTAATTTTTTCATTTGCCAAGAGAAGAAAACCTGTTAACATATGCATTAGGTACTCTAGCTTCCATGTTCAAAGTAGGATCCAAAACAGAAGTGCAACCTATATAGCTAAGGGTCATGAACTTGTCGGCCCGCTGCACGAGAGTAGAATCGGGAACGGATGGGAAACCATTGTATGTTGACATTAAGCGGCATTTGCAATACCAGCAATATCCGGATTGCACTTCAAAAAATGATAAATGAATAATTAGGAGATTGGCTATGGGTTTCTTCATGGACGGTGAGTTTTTGTATAAAAGAGAATGGAACCAAACCCTATTGAGATGTATCGACACAGAAGAGGAGGATCAGATAATGAAAGAAATCCATGATGGAGTATGTGGAGCACATAGTAATGGACATATGATAGCAAGGCAAATCATAAGGGCTAGATATTTCTGATTAATGCTGGAACGAGATTGTTTAAATTATGCTAAAAAATGTCATAAATGCGAGATTTATGTAGACAGTATTAACTTTCCTCCTACTAATCTTCATGTCTTGGCACCTCCTTAGCCCTATCATACCAAAAGCATCAAACGAGCATCACTTCATCTTTGTAGTGATTGATTATTTCACCAAGTCGGTCTAAGCTGCTTCCTATGCCAATGTAACTCGACCAGTGATCTACAAATTTCTATAAAACTAAGTTATTTTTCGGTGCAGTTTACCAGAAAGAATCATCTCAGATAATGCCAATAACTTGAACAATGCTTGATAGAAGAGATTTACGTATAATTTAAGAAGATCATTTCCAAGACAACAGAAATGTACAGGGATTGGCATGAGAAACTCTCTTTTGCTCTCTATGCATACCGCATATCAGTGATGACTTTGACTGGAGCTATTCCGATTTCGTTAGAGTATGGAATGGATGTCATTTTACCTATCGAGGTGCAAATCCCATCTCTATGAATGTTGAGAGAGGTGCAACTAGAGGTCACTAAATTGGTGAGAGAGAGATATGAGCAATTCAATTTAATTGAGGAAAAGAGATTAGCAACTTTATGTCATGTCCAGTTGTATCAGCAAAGAATGATGAAGGCCTATAACTAGAAGGTAAGACCAAGGTAGTTCAGAGAAGGGGACCTGGTAGTTAAGAATATTTTTCCATATGTTAATGATCATCGGGAAAAATGGACGCCAAAACGAAAGGGACCGTATGTGGTGAAGAAAGCTTTCTCTGGTGGAGTATTGATTCTCGCTGAAATGGATGCAGACAAGATGTTGAATCTTATAAATTCTGATGCAATGTAAAAATAATTTGCTTAACTAAGCTTGATTGTTCTTAAAGAGTTATTCACATTAAGTAATGTTGGCTATTCTATTTTGCTTTTCTTTGTGCATCACGTTTGAGGTTACGTTTTGCTTTAGAATCTTGCATTCTCCTTAAGGTTAATTACTTAATAAGTTGGCCATGTTCAAAATGGCAAATGGCATTTTTGAAATATCCTTCAATTGAAGAAAATTTCATCGTATGTTAACCACTTTGGGCCATCTTGTTTGTTCAAAATTGACCCTTGCTAAAGGATCACCTATAATAGTCAATTTTCAATGAGATAGGGACAATGGTTTCAACAAAACAAATCTAAAGTTCAAAATTTTATTTTATTATTGTTTTATTGCCTACAGCATGATAGTAGTACCGTATAAAAATTTCATTAAGAAATTTTACCATTTATATGCTCAATTTGATAAAAAGGACTAAATCACGTAAAATGCAAAAGTTGAGTTCTAGTAGCTAAAGATATTAAATAGCTATAAAACTTAAAAGTGGAAGTCCTTAAATGGTAATTAGACCATAAATAGTGATTCTGTATGTACATGGCTTGGCATTTGTGTAAATTGTGATGTTTTAAAAGGTTAATTTTGTAATTAAGTAAATTAAACTAATTTAATAACAGAAAACATTAAATTAAAACACTATCTTCTTCATTTTTAAACCTAAAGAACCGGTCACCATAGAAAAACAAAGAAGAAGGTTTCGGCTAGGCTATTTTCCTTGCATTGTGAGTGATTTTTGTCCCATTTTAATTAATTTTTATGTTTTCAGGTTCGTTGTAGCTTAATCTAGCTAGCCTGAGGACTAATTTGTGAAACAGTTAAACTATTAAGGTTTTACCAGTGATGAACATGCTTTTATTTTCAAGTTTGATGATAGAAAACGAATGGTTGTTGTTAGATAAACAACTTTTGTAAATGAATTTTTAGTGAAATTGTCAAATAGGGACTAAATTGAAAAATAGGAAATATTACATGGTGAAATTGTGAAATAATTGAAGTATAGTGCATGATAATGACCTATTTGATATTCGGCCATAGTGGGTTGTGGTGAAATTGTGTAAATTTCTATTTTTATGAATTAGGGACTAAATTACAAAGAAATAAAAATATAGGGGCAAAATAGTAATTTTTCCAAAAATATGTTTTGGATTAAATTGAATGGGAAATATATTAAATTGAATTCAATTTATCCGTATAGATCAACATAGACCTCGTACGGAGTTAGATCGAGGCAAAGAGAAAATCGCAGATTAATCGCCTCCGTATCTATGTATACTCGTCAAGGTAAGTTCGTGCAATTAAGTTGAGTATTTATATGTTTTAATTGCATTATATGTATGTGAGCTGTTTAATTTCCATGTATAAATACCGATCGCATATTTGACGACATACGACAACTTATCGAGTCCCGTTTAAACCTTAGGAATTTGTAGGATACAAATGACATGTCATTAGGGGTACCGATTTGGTTAGGGTCCTACATGTGTTGTGGACAAACCATAGCTCGTATGAGCTTACCAATTTACAACTCATGAGAGCTTATCAATTCTTAGCTCGTATAAGCTTACCAATTTATAGCTTGTGAGAGCATACTGATTCATAGCTTGTATGAGCATACATGTACAGGAATTGACAGATTACAGCTTAGCACACTATGTGTGAGCTATCCTGAGTATCCAACGAGATTCTAAATGGTTCAACAGGCAATATTCTATTACGAGACGATATGAGTTCAATACGAACTATTATAGTTATATACATGAAATACATGGAAATGATATTACATGATATATTGAAACATGAAATGGAGGATACATGTATATGAAACTTGCTTAGTGGTTATGTTCATCCATGTTATTGGCTATTATATGTGTTTTGCATGGCTAACATGTTGGTGAATATGTGTTTAGGCATTTGGTCAAATTGAGTTGGGATATGCTATGTTTACTTACCTAAATTGTGACTAAATGGAAAGTTAAATTCTATGTCACGAACTTACTAAGCTTAAATACTTACTCGGTGTATTTTTCATGTTTTAGTGAATCAGAAGCTCGTTCAGGTTGGAAGCTTGTCGGAGCTATATCACACTATCCATCGGCTCTTTGGTAATTTTAGTTGGTTTAATTTTGGTTATAATGGCATGTATAGGTTATTTTGGCTAACGTTGGCCTATATGCATTATTGATAATTTTGCCATTTGTCTCGCTAGTGTTTTGGCACTTTGATGATAGTATAAGTCTAGTATATGGTATATAAATATTTACTCTCTAATGGTTGGTGAATAACATGGTATGGTTGAATTATGGTAGATGAAATTTGTGGTATGAATATGCATATTGAATATGTGCTTTGTGATAGGATGTAATTGTCATAAATTGATATTTTGGTGGAAATGATTTATATGGTCATTTGATTCCAGTTTTAGAATAGAGTTTTGGTACCAAATGATATGTTTTGTTAAATGATCTACCTGTTAAGTTTTGGTGTAAATATGCATATATGTTAGTTGATCAATTGGTTATATTGAACACATAATTAGTCACGTTTATAAGTTGTCATTTGAGGTGCCTAAGGGCATATTGGTTGTATGTGATCATACCATTTGTATAAGTCTTGATTATGCTTGTTTTTGATGTCTTATTCTAGCTTGTGTATATGTTCATTTTTTGGTATAGGTTTATATCAAATTGGGTAGGAAATATGACATGTAAAATGGCCTATTTTCATCCACACGAGTAGAGACACAGGTGTGTGTCTCAGCCGTGTGTGACACAAGGATAGGTGACATGGCCATGTGTCCCTTGTAGCTTTCAAAGGGTTGCAAGTCAGGTTGTTACAGACCTAGCACAAGGCCTAGCATACAGGCGTGTGAGGTTACTTCGAAGGGTACACGGCCTAGCACACATGCATGTGGCTTGGCTGTGTGACCAAGTTAGTGAGTTACATAGGGACGGACACAGGTTAGGGCATGGTTGTGTGTCCCTAATTCGAATGCCCACATGGCCTAAGACACTGCGTGTCTCTTGGCCGTGTAAGTCACACGATCGTGTGACCCCTACAGCTTTGAAAATTTCAATGTTTTCCGAAAAATTCCTTTAGTTCCTTATTTAGTCCCGACTTGTTTCTAACGTATTTTTAGGGCCTCAAGGGCTCATCTAAGGGAAAATATATATGATTTTGATTGGTTTTGATTTGATTATTATTATGTTATGAAATGTTTGAAATTTATGTCTGTTTTATTTGTAATCTTCAATATTGCTCTGTAACCATATTCTGGCAATGAATTATGGTTAGGGGTGTTACATCACCCTCCACGTTGGAGGACAATTTGTAAGGTGTTGGGTATGGATCAATGATTTTACAAGATTATGATGTAAACATGAGATTATGTGCAATTTAAATTGAAAAGATGGGCGTATTCCCAAGAATGACCTTTGTGATGAGATTAACCACATTTTGAAATGATAAATGACATCCTTTTGTTCTTCCTGTCACTTGGAGAAAATTATATCCCTTGCTACCCCATTTTGAGCCTGATGTATCTTCTTTCTGAACCCTAATTAAAGTCATCCATCGAACATCATGAATTGACAAGAAAGATCATGAAGAATGAAAGCAAAATTTTAAATTTTTTTATCTCATTCCAAAATAAAGAAAAAAGAAGAAATAGGGAAAGTGAGTAAGAAACAGAAAAAGAAAGGAAATAGGAAGTAGTAAGGACGAAGGAAAGTGATCGAGAGATGGAAGAAGCAATCAAAAATTCAAAATAACTCCTCATGGTTTTATACTCTTTCACATAATATATATTAGCATGGAAAACCTTTCTCTGATTGACCCGTAACCCTTAGACCACATTACAACCCTTAAAAGACCATTTTGATTGAATATATTTGTTGAAATCAGAATTTAATCCTTGGGAAATTGTGATGTCTTCAAGAGCATAAAAGATGGTGATGAACTCTAGGGTGAAAACTCATAAATGAGCAGTCTAGAGGCATTTCTAAAAAGCAAAAGATATGAGATGCCCTAGAGAATAATGAAGATTTGCAAAAGAAATTGATCCTTCGATACGAGCTCTGAAATCATCTATTTGAGCCTATTTTAGCCCTTTCTTTGGCACCCAAACTCGAGCCAACATTATACCTTGGAACAAGTCCATCTCTGACTGCTCATGGCCAGTTTAAATTAGGGAATTAATCTACTTGTAGAATGTAAGGCTTTGTTTAGTATTGCTTCTCAAATGTTTGGGGATCAAAAGCACTTTTGAAGCTAGAAACAATGCTAAACAAACAACTTTTTGAGTCAGAAGTGCTTTTCAAAAGTGCTTTCAACCTAAAAGTAAAAGCAAATTTTTTTAGCTTTTTCTTTTGGCATAAAGTGCTTTTAGGAATAAATGATAAATTTAACCCTTATAATGTATTTTATATAATATTTATATGGTGTATGTAATTATTTTCTTATTAAAATTTATTTTATATATATAATATTTTATATTTAAATTTTTATTGGTCATATTTTATTATTTAAAATATAATTTATATATTCGAATTAAATGTTATAAATAATTAAAATTAATTGTTTAAAAAATATTTAAATTTTATATTTCATATATTAAAATTTAACAAAAATTATAATAAATTATTTTTATATTCTTACTAAGATATCATAATAGTAACTAATTTGAACATTATTTATATGCATATTTATTACTTTATAACACAATGTCTAAAATGGACATTTTATTTATCAAAAGCTCTTTTTTATGGCAATACAAAACAATTAAATCTTAAAGCAACATTTTCAAAAGTACTTCTCAAAATCACTTTTCCACGACACTTTTTAAAAGCACTTTTCAAAAGCAATGCTAAACTTGTAACATCTCAAATTAGAGCCTAGTTAGAATAGTGGTTTCGAGACCATGAATCTGAAGTAGAAATATTTGTTTTATGATTATTTTGAGGTTCATGACATGTTTGCATGATTGTGTGAAAATTTCATGAAGAAATTTTGTGAACAAGAGTCCAATTTAACTTTTAGGACTAAATTGAAAAAGTTGTAAAATATGAGATTCTAAAAGCTTTGGGGTACTTAATTGAAATGCATGTGTAAATTAGAGGTCCTTATTTAGTAAATAGACCATTTTATGTCATAATGGACAAAAATAGATATGGAAGGGAAAAATCTCACGGAAGGGCCTTAAGGGCATTTTGGTTTTTAGTTAATAAATTAATAAAAAGGAAAAAGAAAACAAAAATGTGCTCATCTTCTCTAAGTAGTAGCCGAATTTTACAAGCCCTTTGAAACACCCCGGATTTTAGGCCTAGAAGAAATGGGCTTCGTGTGTCGGAGGAATTGGATTTTAGTTGTGTGAGAAAAAATTCATAAATTGCATGTCTAGTTTAGTGGCTAAGGGATTTAAGAAGAGTTGGGAGTGTTGGAGAAGTCCTGGGTTCAAACCAGGGCTCTAGCAAAATTTTTAGTTTTTCCCTTTAGAAGACCTTGGCGTTAGCTGGAAGACTTTATAAATATTTTTGGTTAAAATATGACACAAATGAGTTGTGGTCTAGTGGAAGGTGGTATGTAGGATTGTCTTAAGGTCTGGGGTTCGAATCTTGGGTTGCTAAATGGGGTGCTACATCACACAAAATACATTTGTATGTGGTGGTAAATGTTAGACCGAGCCGTGTAGTCCGCATGGCTAGGGCCGTTTTTAGGCTAAATGGGTCGTGTGGGCCCAGTGGGCTAGTGGGCCCCACGCTGATAAAATGCATGTTATATGGTTTTGATTGGTTTGAATTGTGTCGTTCGTATCACTAAGGATATTTCTAGGTTAATTAGGCCACACAAGCGTGTGGGCCCACTTAGGCTGAATAATGGGCCTTAGGCCCATTTACACCGTTATGTCTGTTTAGGTTACCTAGGTCGCACAAGGCGACGATGGACCCTCGATTTGGTCGTTAATACCCCCGGTTTGTAAAATTATCGAAATAGCCCTAGTTTGTAAAATTACCAAAATACCCTTAGTTTGTAAAATTACCGAAATACCCCTGGTTTGTAAAATTACCGAAATACCCCTGGTTTGTAAAATTACCAAAATACCCCTATTTTATAAAATTACTAAAATACCCCTGGTTTGTAAAATTATTGAAATACCCCTGGTTTGTAAAATTACCGGAATACCCCTAGTTTGTAAAATTATCGTAATACCCCTAGTTTGTAAAATTATTGAAATACCCCTAGTTTGTAAAATTATCGTAATACCCCTAGTTTGTAAAATTATCGAAATACCCCTAGTTTTTAAAATTACCGAAACACCTCTGGTTTGTAAAATTACTGAAATACCCCTGTAGGGTAAGATCTCTAAAATACCCCTGTAGGGTAAAATAACTATTTTACCCCTAAGGTGGAAAATGATTATTTTGCTCTGATGGGAAAAAGACTAACTTGGACTGTGTATTTGACTGTTTTGACTACGATTGTTTGACTGTGTATTAATTGACTTGGTTGTGATTGTCTGACTGGTCGGCTTTTAATATAAGTTTAAATGACTGATACTAAGCATGGTCATTCTACATACATGTGTGATTAGCATACACGACATATTGCATGGGTTGGGACATTGATTTGGAGGAAGTTTTGTGCTAGTGGCTTTGCCACGTATTCTGATTCTGGTAGCTCTGCCACGTTATCTGTTATTGGCAGCATGGCTGCGTATTGGTATGCGAGTTGGGTGGGTTGAGTTATTCCCCACATGGTGTGCTGGTTGGTACAGGACTTCGTTCTGGTAAATTGGACTTGTAAATATTTTTAATAAATATTTACGAAGTTGGTTGTGTAATTAATTAGGTTTTAATTAGGTAAATTTAGCTTAATCTAGAGTAATCAATAAAAAGGACTAAAATGAATAAGGTGTAAAAGTTTAATTATAAAGTAAAAGAAAAAAAGAGGGACCAAATAGGTAATTATGCCTATTCCATTAAATGAGGCGGCAATTGTATGATAATATCTTAGATTTTTATGTTATTTAATTATAAAATATCTTATTTTATCGAATTATAATTTATATTAATTATGAAATAAATAAAATAATGACAAATGTAGTTATAAAATTATACATGTGTAATGGTAATAATATATACGTGTACACTTGTATTAAAAATATGTATTTATTTATAATTTAAGTATAAAGATATTTTATATTATAATATAGTATGATTTAAAAATAAATAAATTAATAAATTAAGGTTTTATACCAAATGTATGGTATTGATGATGTACAAATGTAATAAATCATGTATGTACAAATGTGTATATACAATTAATATAAATAGATATTAATTATTTATTGAAAGATATTTATTAATTAAATAATAATATTATAAGATTTTTGTATCATTAACAAATTAAATGGTGACAAATGTAATTAAAGTATTTGTTATTAAATAAATTTTTATAATAGTTATTATTATAAACTAATATATATATATATATATATATATATAGACATAAGTCATAAAAAAAAGGAAAGAAAAAGAAGAACAAAGCTTAAAAAGAAACAGAGAGCAGACGGGAAAGGAAAGAAAGAAAAGAAAAAGGAAAAATTGAGGGTTTAAGGTTTAAAGCTTTGATTGGTAAGTCAATTAAGTCTTTTTTGCTTAAATTTGATGTTTTAGAAGTTTTAGAACAAAGTTTTGTTGAAATTAGGTTGAAGTTTTGAAAGTTTTTAGGTTTTTGAATATAGTTTATGTTGAATCAATTGGTGAATTAGGGGTTAAATTGAATGAATTTCAAGTTAGAATTGATGAAATGATTAAATTGAGAAATAAGTTATAAGAACTAGGTTTGGACAGCAGCTTTAGCCTAAATTTGAAATATCACTAAAAATGATAGAAATTGAATTAGAAGTTGAGTGAGATATGTAATTAAAGCTTATTGAGTTTATTTTCATATAAAGGAAACAGAGCAAGTAAAGGAATTTTGTATTCTGAGATATTTATATTTTTGTGGGACTGGTTCAGAATGATTTGGAGATCCCTTGTTTTGACTTGGAAAACTCATTAAAAATGGTATAAAAATAATTATGTCACATAATTTATATGGTTAGATTCCTTAATGAGACTATTTTTAGAAGAAATAAACCAGAACATCATTTGAATTCTGTACAAAGAGATAATTAAATTTTAGCAAAGAGTGGTCAGAACTATCGAATAGTGAAATAGAGGAGAATTTAATGAATAAACTATAGTAATTTCCTAAACCAAAAATTCTGAAAATTTTACGGTAACAAGATATGTGAGTCTAGTTTCAAAGAAAATTTATAGATCTTAGTTTGGAGTTTTGTAGCTCAAGATAAAAATAATTTAGTGACTATGACACGGATTGGCTGCTTAAATAATCATATAAGTAAATAGTAAAAATTATAGACAATGTTACTTACAAGTGTGTTATTTATATTAAGGATGTGGATGGAGAGGAGGAGGAGAAAAAATATATGAATGACTTGTGTATAAATTGATCACATGCTCGTTTATAATCGATAAATGTTGAATTAGAAATGAAATAATATTTTATTTGGAATATTTATTATGAAATTATGATTATGGTTATAATACAAAAAATGAACTTGTAAGTTGATATGGCTAAATTTTATGAATATTAAAATTAGATTCAATAAGTGATTTGTCAATTCAGATTGTGATTGACAGGAAGAGTTAGTGAACTGCATGCTTAAAAATTGTTACACATATTTGTCTAAAATACGAGAAAATGATGGTAATTGATACATAGAAATAATATGAGACTATGATATATAAACATGGAATATGTTGATGAATGAGTTCATTTGTGATTATATATATTTGTACACTTTGAGTGGACTATCCGTATGAATTAGTATTTCAAATGAACTAATGAGAAAAGTTCTAATATGAAATAGTCTAAGTTCGAATGAAATATTATGAAAGTGTTTGAAATACATTAATATGTCTTGTAAATATTATTTGAGTTCATGATGTGGGAAGTAAATTGTATGTAAGTAGTGTTTGTGGGAAGTAAATTGCATGTAAGTAGTGTATCATTTTTAATTACATTTTCATATTTTGATATAAATTATGAAATAATGTTTAATATTTGATTTAATTGATAAAGTATCGAAAAGTTAGATAATTTCCCGGTTGAACATTAGGAATAGAAAATGGATATGAGGGACCTGTGTGGAAATCTAAGTGATAAAAGTCTATGGCATCTAAGTGAAATAAGTCCATGGCATTGTGTTAAATGTGATTAGCTCAAGAACGAGCCTATGTGATCTATGTAAAATGAAGTAGTTTTGACTACCAATATGGCACTATGTGAAATGTCCCAATGTATCTATTATTATTCCGATGTGTTCAATGGGAATTGTATTTAAAATGACTAAGTGAAAATGAATGTGATTATGATGATGATGATATTTCGAATGGTTTAATGAATAAAGTTCCGACATGGAATAATCTGAGTATGAGATAATAAATTATGAAATTTAAACTTGAAATACAAGGAAATCATATTTATTTGATATATTGAAATATGACATGGAACATACATGTATGTGAAACTGACCAGATAATTATGCATATTCAGGATTATGAATTGTTACACGAAATTCATGAAAATGATGGTACATGAAGTATCGGTACAATGAATTGAATGATTTATGTTTATAAAAAAAACGTTAAGGGAATGATAAACACCATGATATGTAAATATGTGACTATCTCTAATACGTGCTATATGAAAATTATGCAAGTTGTGATGAGTAATAAACTCCAATGTGATATGTTGATAAAATCAGTTTATCAATATTGAATTTATATGAAATATGTTCAAGTATATTAACAAGTGTTATTATTGTTGTTGTTGACGCTTAGACAAGTGTCTTATTACTGGTTAAATGGTAAAATGTTTATTATATGATGTGTTGAAAGGGTAAGTACTCAAATGAAAAAATATATTGTGTTCGTGGAAGAGTGGTAAGTTTTAAGTTGTTAAATTCTCTTATAAAACAGATTATCTAAATTTGTTCTAAAAAATTCGATAATGTCTTGTAACCCTATTCCGGTGACAGATTTGGGTTAGGGACGTTACAATATATGATTGAGTTGAGTGAGAAAATGGTGAAAAATTGAAAGGTTTTAATTTGGGCGTAAATTTTATGTCTTAGTTTAGTACAATTATATCTGTTTTGCTCCGGTAATGCCTCGTATCCTATTCTGGAGTTAAACACGGGTAAGGGGTGTTACATAAACCACGTTTTGAAAATAAGCAAACAAAATTTGAGATTCGGGCCTAACTTCTAGGCTGGGTTTGGGGTGTTACATCCTCCATAGCTAGGGTTTCTTCACTTTTCAAGCTCAATAATAAGCGCATCTTAGCCCTGTTTTTAATGTTCTTTACACTTTTGAAACCCTCATAACCCGATTTACATATTTCTAGCCATATTTTGCGCTAAGGTTCATGCTCAATAATAAGCACATGTATTTTGATGTTTAATGAAGGAATATGAAAGTTTAATGTGTGATAAACATCTTTTACTAAGTGATTTTTCATGAAAACACCTAAAAAGGACCTTTTTGTAAAAGTTGTAAAATGAGTAGTATAAGTTTGATTTGAAGGAAAATATGCATTGATATGAGCATGTGTTCGGTTCGGTTAGGCTTGGGTAATAAAAAAAATTAGTACATTTCATTTTTCGAGCCTAGGGACTAATTTGTAAATATGTGAAAGTTTAGGGGCAAAATTGTAATTTTTCCAAGGTATGATTTATGGACTGATTTGAACAATGTGATAATTAAATAAGTAAAATTTTCTATTATAGATCAAGAGGAAAGAGGTCTGAACCTAACCCGAAGGAAAAATAAAGTTGAGGGCTAAAACGAATAACTAGTCATATTTTGGGTACCAAGGTAAGTTTACGGGAAAATAATGCAACATTTCTTCATTCTATATTAAATGTTTTATTACTGCATGATATGTATAATTGTTTCATGAATTTTGGTTTATAATGACTCGATGACGATGTAACAAGGTTAAAGTTTCGGAATCCCGGTTGAACCATAGGATTAAATAGGATACAAATGTCATGACATTAGGGTTATATGTGATCCCATGTAAGACCATGTCTGGAACATGGCATTGGCATCGATATGTGATCCCATGTAAGACCATGTATGGGACATGGGACTGGCATCGTTATGAGATTTCATGTAAGACCATGTCTGGGACATGGCTTCAATATGAGATCCCGTATAAGACCATATCTGGGATATGGCATTGGCATCGATTTGTGATCCCATGTAAGACCATATCTGGGATATGACATTGGCATCCTACCATGTGTACAAGATTTCTCGAGTATCCTTAGTATTGCAAGTGGTTCAATAGATAATTCAAGAGTATGTCAGTGAAATGACAACGTATGTACACGAAACTCATAATTCTTGAGTTATGCATTGATAAGGCCTCGATAATTAGTGAATGAAGGAAATCATGAGTTTTATGGTACATTATGTAAAGAACATGATCAAAGAAGTATTCATGATAATTGATGACATTGTATCGAGATATATTTATGTTATGCGTTTGATATTGCATGATCAGTGTTGTTAATTATTTACATGCAAACTTACTAAGCTTTATGCTTACTCCCCTTTCTTTTCCATTTTCTTATAGTATCAGTAAGCTAACTCGAGGATCGGAGGACGTTGGAGGCCCAATTACACTATCACTATCAATTAGAATTTTGGGTATATCTAGTTTTAACAATTTGAGTATGGCATGTATAGGGACTTGCTCTTTTCGTTATATGTCATATTGGTTAGCCAAATGTGTTGGCTTTTGATGATACTTAATTCATTTTGTATAAGGCCAAATGATATTGGCTAATGTTGATTACAAGTATTATGGCATGTTGATGCATTCCATGGATGTGGTAATTTGCATAGCTTGTGTTGTTGAGTATATGATTTGTTAAGTATGCTAGAAATGTAGTGAGAATGATGTGATGATTTCTTAGTTGTGGACATGTTGGTCGCTTAAATATGCCATGAATTTATACCAATGCCTTGGTGCTTGTGCGTTTATGTTTCAGGGTGTCAATTGGGTTGGTAAATAGCCACAAATTGTCCATACCAGTAGACACACGAGCGTGTGTCTAGGCCGTGTATGAAACACGGTCAGCCCCGTGGGCGTGTGAAAGGCCGTGTGTCCCCTGCTTGGTTTGTAAGAAATAGAATGCCCAGTATGGAGCACATGGGCAGAGACACGGGTGTGTGTCTCGGTCATGTGATAGCAATGGCCTAGAACACAGGTGTGTACTAGGCCGTGTGAAAACTATTTTAGCTTCAAAATGAAAAATAATTCAACATGGGCTGAGCACACGGGTGTGTTTCTCAGTCATGTAGACGGTACGGCCTTGGGTACGGGCATGTGCCAAGGACGTGTGAAGTCTGGACCTAATTTACAAGAATTTAATTTGTCGCACTGCCTAGCACACGGGCATGTGGCTTGACCGTGTGGTTTCATTTAGTTGATGATGCCATAAATAGAGAGTTACACGGGGTATGGACACAGGCGTGTGTGACCACACGGCCTACCCACACGGGAGTGTCCTATATCCACACGGGCATGTCCTATCCACACGGGCATGTCCTATATCCACACGGGCATGTGACCCTATTTTGATGAAAAATTTTCCAAGTTTTCCAAAGTTTTCAGGTTAGCCCCGAACCACTCCCAAAGTGCGTTTTGAGTCTCGTATGCTCACTTAAGGGATGATGTGCTTGTGTTTGAATGATTTTCAAAGATGAGTGAAATTTTATGGCTTAGTTTTGATGGATGTTTACGATTAAGTTTGGTAACGCCTCGAACCCTGTCCCGGCATTGGATACGGGTAAGTGGTGTTACATTTAGTGGTATCAGAGCTATTATTTAGTCAATTCTCTGACTAACCTAGTGTACGCACAAGTCTAGCTATACATGCCATATATATGAATATTATTATGATAGTGTGACCACTCTTGACGATTTTAAAATGTGCTTTCATATAGTAAATGGATCCCGACAGAGCAATGGCGGATATTGTAGAAAGTAATGCGCAGACTCCCGCTCAAGGGACGATCCCTACTAATAATGAGGATAGACATGTGACTGTGAGTCAGGGAGGAGAGGCTCAAGAAACCTTCTTCCAGATGATGAATGAGTGGTTCTCAGAGTTCGTTCGAATGAACCCGGCTGCTTAGCAACAAGCTCCTCCCCCTCTAAATCCTTAGCTTATCCTTGTAGCTCCCAAGTTATGGAAATTGTAAGAAGGGAAAAGCCTCTGGTTAACATAATTTAGAAGTAAGAAGCCAAGGGATTTCGAGCTAATAAAGATGATGATCTAAACAGAGCAAAATTCTGGCTTGAAAATACCATTCGGGTATTCGATGAGTTATCCTACACATCAGAGGAGTGTATGAAATGTGATGTGTCCCTCTTGAGAGACTTCGCTTATCAGTGGTGGAACACCCTTGTGTCAGTTGTATCGAGGGAAAGAGTTAACTGGAAATTTTTCCAAGAGGAGTTCCGTTAAAAAGTACATATTACCCAGAGGTTTATTGACCAAAAGCAAAAGGAATTTCTTGAATTGAAGCAAGGCCGAATAACTGTAACTGTGTACGAGCGTGAGTTTGTGAGACTTAGCAAATATGCTCGAGAGTGTGTATCTACTGAGGCCATTATGTGTAAGAGGTTTGAAGATGGGTTAAATGAGGACATCCAATTATTTGTTAGCATCCTTGAATTGAATGAATTTGTGGTGCTTGTAGAGAGAGCTTGGAAGGCCAAGGAGTTAGCTAAAGAGGAAAGAAAGGCTGAATGGGAGTTTTGTGACTCAAAGAAGAGACAGATGGGAAAATCCTTTTAGTCCTCATCCAAAAAATCGAGAGATCTCAATACTCAATCAAATACTCCGGTGGGATTCTCACATAGAAATAGTGGTAAACAGTATTCGAGTCATAAAGCTCAGACCACTTTGATTGCGAGTGTTGGTAATGCCCGATCAATTAGGCTGGAATGTCTAGAGTGTGGCAGACATCATCTCGGTGAATGCCAAGCGAATGACAGGACTTGTTTCAAGTATTGTTCACCAGATCATTTTATTTGTGAATGTCTTGAGATGATTAAGAAATATAGAAATCAATGTGTGAGATCGAATAATGCTCCCTCTAAAGGTAGACCATAGAGAAATCTAGAAAATGGAGCGAGTAGAAAGAGTGCACCTAGAGAGTCAGCCGTGAGGTCCGGGGGTAAGGCACCTACAAGAACTTATACCATTCGGGCTCGCGAAGAGGCTTCATCCCCTGATGTGATTACGGGTACTTTTTCTCTTTATGATACTTCTGTTGTTGCTTTGATTGATCCGGGATCTACTCATTCGTATGTTTGTATAAAATTGGTATCTAGTATGAATATGCCTGTTGAGTCTAAAGAATTTGTGATTAAAGTGTCAAACATTCTAGGCAAGTATGTATTAGTTGACAAAGTATGTAAGAATTGCCCTTTGATTATTAGAGGTCGCTGTTTTTCAGCTAATCTTATGCTATTGCTGTTTGAAAAATTTGATATAATTCTTGGTATGGATTGGTTAACTGATCATGAAGTAATAGTAGATTGTGGAAAGAAAATTATTAAACTGAAATACGAAAATAGGAATATTCTTCAGGTTGAACCAGGTGAATGGGATAACTTGCCTAAAGTGATTTCTTTTATGACTGCTTAGAAAAGTATAAGAAAGGGTTATGAAGCTTATCTTGCCTTTGTATTGAATACAAAAGAGTCTGAGTTGAAAATTGAATCAGTGCCGGTAGTATTTGAGTATCCAGATGTGTTTCCGGAAGAGTTGCCCGGATTGCCTCCTATTAGAGAAGTAGAATTTGGATTGCCCCGTATAGGATGGCTCCGATGAAATTAAAAGAACTGAAAGTTTAGTTGCAGGAATTAATGGATAAAGGTTTTGCGAGACCTAGTTTTTCTCCATGGGGTGCACTAGTATTATTTGTGAAAAAGAACGACAGCTCTATGAGGCTTTGCATTGGTTACCGATAACTTAATAAGGTAACCATAAAGAACAAGTATCCCTTGCCAAGGATCGGTGATTTGTTTGATCAATTGAAGGGAGCCACAGTATTTTCAAAGATAGACTTGAGGTCTGGCTACTATCAACTGAGAGTTAAAGAGTCAGGTGTTTCGAAGACTACCTTTAGGATGAGGTATGGTCATTATGAATTTCTTGTCATGCCTTTTGGTTTAACAAATGCTCCTGCTATATTTATGGATTTAATGAATCATATTTTCTGACCGTACTTGGACAAATTTTTTATTGTTTTCATAGATGATATTTTGATTTATTCTCGTGATAAGGTTGAACATGCTGAACACTTGAGAACTATTTTACAAACTTTGAGAGACAAGCAGTTGTATGCTAAGTTTAGTAAGAGTGAATTTTTGGCTTTGAGAAGTCAGATTTTTTAGACACATTGTTTTGGGTGATGGTATTAGAGTTGACCCAAGTAAGATTTCAGCTATTATTGAATGGAAACTGCAGAAGAATGTGTCAGGAGTTAGAAGTTTTCTAGGCTTAGCCAGTTATTATAGATGGTTTGTTAAAGGATTTTTCGTGATTACTACCCTAATGGCGAGGTTGTTACAGAAAGATGTCAATTTTAAATGGACAGAAAAGTGCCAACAGAGTTTTGAGAAACTAAAAGCATTATTAACCGAGGCCCCGGCTTTAGTACAACCTAAACCGAAAAAGGAATTTGTCATTTATAGTGATGCCTCCTTGAATGGATTGGGTTGTAGACTTATGCAAGAAGGCAAAGTGATAGCTTATGCATCGAGATAGCTAAAGCTGAGTGAAAAGAACTATCCTACCCATGATTTAAAGTTAGCTGCCATTGTGTTTGCATTGAAGATCTGGAGACTTCATTTGTATGGTGAGAAATGCCGAGTGCTCACTGACTATAAAAGTCTAAAGTACTTGATGACTCAAAAGGATTTGGACCTACAACAATGAAGGTGGCTAGAGTTGATAAAAGATTACGAGCTAGTGATTGACTACCACCCGAGAAAGGCGAACGTGGTCACTGATGCCTTGAGTAGAAAATCCCTATTTACATTGAGAGCTATGAATACTCAGTTAACTATATTTGATGATGGTTCTATTCTAGCAGAGTTGAGAGCTAGACCAATGTTTCTCCAAGAGATCTATGAAGCTCAGAAAAGTGATAGTGATTTGCAAGCCAAGAGAGTCCAGTGTGAGTCGGGTATTGAATTAGATTTTTGAATTGATTTCGGTGGTTGCTTGATGTTCCGAGATAATATTTGAGTTCCTAAGAATGCTGAGTTGATTCAGAGGATTTTGAATGAGGCACATAGTGGTTGCTTGTCTATTCATCCTGATAGTATGAAAATGTACAATTACTTGAAGAAATGGTATTGGTGGCCGAGTATGAAGAGAGATATTTTCGAGTTTGTATTGAGATGTCTGATTTGTTAGAAAGTGAAAGCTGAACACCAAGTACCTTCTGGTTTACTTCAGCTTATTATGATTCTTGAGTGGAAATGTGACCATATTACTATGGATTTTGTGACAAGTTTGCCTTTGATGCCGAGTAAGAAAAATACCGTATGGGTTGTGATTGATAGACTTACGAAATTGATTTATTTTATACCAGTACGTACTGATTATTCACTTGATAAGTTGGCTGATTTGTATGTTTTTGAAATTGTGAGACTTCACAGAGTACATTTGTTGATTATTTCGGATAAAGATCTGGGATTTACATCACAGTTTTGGAAAAAGTTGAAAAAAGCCTTGGATAGAAAGTTGAATTTTAGTACGACTTTCCATCTACAAACCGACGGACAGTCGAAAAGGGTAATTCAGATACTTGAAGACATGCTCCGATGTTGTGTATTGGAATTTCAAGGTAGTTGGGAAAAGTATTTACCGTTGGTAGAGTTTGCCTACAACAACAGTTTTCAACCAAGTTTGAAAATGGCACCCTATGAGGCATTGTATGGCCATACGTGCCGGACGCCTATGTATTGGACTGAACTCAGAGAAAATCAAATTCATGGGGTTGACTTAGTAAAAGAAACTGAATAGAAAGTAAAAGTGATTTCTGATTGTTAAAAAGCTGCTTCGGATAGACAAAAGTCCTACGCGGATTTAAAACGTAAAGAGATTGAGTTTCAAGTCGGTGATAAGGTGTTCTTGAAAGTATCTCCGTGGAAGAAAGTTTTGAGGTTTGGCCGAAAGGGCAAATTGAGTTCACATTTTATCGGACCATATGAGGTTATCGAGAGGATAGGATCGGTAGCATATCAGTTGGCTTTACCATCAGAGTTGGAAAGAATTCATGATGTGTTTCATGTGTGTATGTTGCACTGTTACCGATCAGATCCCCCGCACGTGATTTCACCGACAAAGATTGAGATTTATCCAGATATGACTTATAGCGAAGAGCGGTTAAGATTTTAGCTCGAGCGGTCAAATAATTGAGAAACAAGAGTATTTCCCTTGTGAAAGCGTTATGGCAAAGACAGGGGGTTGAAGAGGCTACATGGGAAACAGAGGATGCCACGAGAAAACAGTACCAAAACCTTTTCACCGGTAAGATTTTTGGGGACAAAAATCCCTAAGGGGGAGAGTTGTAACATCCTGAATTAGGGCCTAATTAGAATAGTGGTTTCGAGAATAGAAATTTGAAGTAGAAATATTTGTTTTATGATTATTTTGAGGTTCATGACATGTTTGCATGATTGTGTGAAAAATTCATGAAGAAATTTTGTGAATAAGAGTCCAATTTAACTTTTAGGACTAAATTGCAAAAGTTGTAAAATATGAGATTCTAGAAGCTTTAGGGTACTTAATTGAATTGCATGTGTAAATTTGTAAATGATATAGTAATTGATAATAAAATAAAACAAATCAGAAATGGCCATGCATTATCATCTTTTTAGCCGAATGTTGAAAGAAAAAGAAGCCATGGATGAAGCTTTGAATATTTGGCACTTTTGAAGCTTAATTCGAGTATGTGTTTTGCTCGGTTTTTGATAATTTTTACATTTTTGAGATCACTGCTTCGAATACTAGCAAACCCATGCTTTAACTTTTAGAATTGATGATGAATTTGAGATTTTCCATTATTGATAATGTGATGAATTTGTTGTTTAATGATAAAAAATAAATATATGTTGTTAGATTGTCATGTTTAATTAAGTGATTTTTAGTAAAAATGCCTATTTGGGATTAAATTGTGAATTTTGTAAATTGAGGGGTCAAAATGTGAAATAAATGAAAGAAATGGGCTGTTAGGGACCTTAGTGAAATTCGGCTATGCTTGGGTGTGTTGAAATTTTGAATATTTTGTGTTTTGTGAAATAGGGACTAAATTGAGAAAAATGTGAAATGTTAGGGGCTAAAATGCAGTTTGCCCATTTATGTGTTTAAGGATGAATTTGAATGAATATATGAATAAGTAAGTTAATTTTGATATTAATTAGTTAATTTTGATATTAATTAGATTGGCAAAAACAAAATTCGGACCTAGATCGAGGGAAAGTCAATATATCAGATTAGTCGATTTAATTTGTCATTACTACGAATGAGGTAAGTTCGTATTTTAATAGACGTTATGAAATCATGTTATAATTGAATGTTATTTATGTGATTAAATATAATGCCGGATGGAAATGCAATTATATGTATTTTGAATAAGTTTTATATATGTTGTTATGATATTGAATTGTTCAAGAAGCAAAGTATATGAATACGAGAAAGTTTTGATAATGTGACGATGTCCTAAAAGCCCCGTATGAACCTTAGGAATAGTTAGGATACATATGTCATGACATAGGATTTTGATATGTGTTATCATGTAAGACCATGTTTAGGACGTTGGCATCGATTTGAGATTTGTATGTAAGACTATGTCTTGGACATCGGCATCGTATGTGATTTCGTGTAAGACCTTGTCCAAGATAGTGGCATCGATATTTGATTACATGTAAGACCACATCTGGGACGTTGGCATTGTACAAGCTTTTCGAGCTATCGGAGAATCCTTATTGATTCTGAATAGTTTAACGGGCATTCCGAGAAATAACTAACTAAGTGAATGACATTCTGATTCAGGTACGTTGAAAGATATACAATGTTGAAAATGGAAGGTAAGTATATGTGCAAAGAATGTTATGTGATGTATATGGAAATGAAATGTAAATATGTGTAAAGGTAATATAAACAAATGAATAAGATGTGATTTATAAAATTGCATATGTGAAATTGTCAGATGCTATATGAATGAAAGGTGAATTTGAGTATAAGTAATGATATGAGATTTATATGAGAAAGATATGTGATCGAATGCTCTATTTCCCATAAAGTGCTTATCTGGTTATATGAAAATGTGAATTAATTGATATATGAAAATTGAATTGAATAAGTTTCTAAAAGCTAAAGTTAGCTAGTTATGTAAGTATAATATTGAATGGTGATAATTTAAAATGTGAACAAGTTATAAAATTTAGAAAAGATGTGTATGATACCATAACATACTTATAACAATGTAATGAAATTATTTGCTTTGCTAAATTTATTAAAATACGAGCTTACTAAGCTTTCAAAGCTTACTATGTGTGTTTTTCTTATGTTTATAAATTTTCGGAGACTTGCTCTGGTTGGAAGACGTGGGAGACCTCATCACACAATCCAGTATTCATTTCGGTAAATAAATGCTTTGAGATTTGGTTATGTGGCATGTATAGGCTAGTTTTGATATGTTTGGTTTTGAAGTTGTGTATTTTTAGCCACGCGAAAATGGCTTAATCATGGTATTAAACTTTGTATATATATATTCGGTCATGATTTAAGCTCATGTTGGAAGTATGGTTTGAGGTATATCTTATGTGTTGGATGATAATATGATTCGGCTTGGTTGAATAGGTAAAACAATGAATGTATCATAGATGATGCATTTGGTTAATTCTGTTATGGGTTAGAAAGGTAGGTGATGATTATAAACATGGTACGAATATATGGTGTTCTGGTTATATGTTTTGGTTGAGTAATGGTTTGATAGATGAATATGTTTTTGCTATAATGCAAATGTTTTCATAATCTAAGTTATGTATATGTGATTGTATGCATATTAGCTATTTTGGTACGATTGTTAATGATTAAAGATGATATTGCTATAAGGATGTTTGGTCAGTCTTTTTAAGCATGTATAATATGATGAAACGAGTATACATTTTATAGGTTAAATTGTTATTCGATTAGATGATAAGATAAATAGCTAAGTATATGAAATTTGAATTGGTTTTGAGTATGTGGATTAAGTATAATATGATTTTTTATTTGTGATTGAATATAGTCCACATTGATATGGTGAAATGAGTATGAATTAAGTAAAAGTTGCAAAAATACTAGTTCGTTTGGTCATATATGTTCATGTCTCTTATATGTTTAGTTGTGTATTAAGCTGTGAGATATGGTCGGATTGGTTTAATATGCGCATGTATAATGTTTATTGAATGTTATGTTTGTCATTTAGTTAATGATATGGGTTGAAATGGCTTAATATGCATTTGTACTTAGGTTTATAAAAGATATGTTTGATATTTAATTAGTGTAATGTGATGAGCTTATTTATGATTTGAATATTCACATGTCATGGTTGTAGGTTAAATGTTTTGGCTCTTGGATTTATTAAGCATTTGTAATATGATTTGATATATATATATATATATTAGTTGATTCGAATATGGAATTTATGATATGTAAAATATGGTTTTGTGGCATACTAGTTTGGCTTGGAATGTGAATTGATAAATGACATTGATAAGCTAATTTATTAAATATGTTCTGTATATATAAGAAAGAGTTAAATAAGTATGGTTGGATTTTGTTGAGTATGTGTTTCCTATGATTGAATGGAATTTAAGAGAATAAGATTTACATATGTTTTAAATAGTGGATTTATGATGCATGTGAAATAGGATATGGATATATGTTAGTTGGTTTGACTATTTGAATAAATAAATGATAATGACTTGGTTGATTTTCAGACTATGTTTTGAAATATGAATTTTGGTTTAAGAGAGATTTTTTGATATATGCTCAGTATATGAAATGCAATATTTTTTATTATGACTTGGGTATTCAATTGTTATGGAAATGATGGCCATATGGTTTCAATTTTTTTAATTATGAAACAGGTACAATTTGGTTTTGATATTTGATAGCTTAGTTTGAAATTTTTTTGAATAGTCAAACGGTAGTGAAATGGTTTCATATTGAAACATAATTCATATAACAGAATGTTCAATAAAGCATGTTTTGTATGGCTAGCTACGTTATTCAAAAATATGATTTTTTTTCTTTTATGAATAACATGTTGGTTTATTAATTTATTTATTTCAGAAAAATTTTATAAAGGAGAATACATTATTGGGTGCATGAATCTTAAAGAATTTCTATTCTGAACTGTGTTTTTTTCGGTAATGCCTCAGAACCCTAATCTAGCGACGAGTATGGTTTAGAGGAGTTACATTTGGTTGGTATCAGAGCTATGGTTTAGTTGGTTCTAGGACTACCATAGCATATGTGTGTCTAGTTATACATGCCACATTTAACCTATGGTAGTGTGATATCACCCGACTCTGACGAAAATTATTTTGATGAGACATATATGTTTTCCAACTGAGCTAATTCTGATAGTGCGGAATGTGTACTCAAATGCTTGAATGAAAATGTGTTGATTATGAGTTGAAACTTATAAAGATATGGACCAAAGAATATGATATTTTATTATTGATAAATGTTACAATTATATGAGCATATGAGTTGTGATATGTGGTTTGTGATTCTTATATGAAATGCATTGATTGTGAATTAGTGATTTGAGTTTACATATGAACTATGTGCTAAGTACAAAAGTGATTATAAGCAAACATTTATTAAATATTTTGAGAATGTGAAATTAGTAATGAACTGGTTATTTGTGATAGTATGTGTTATTATGTGCAAGTTAAATTGAGGCTTTACTACCCTCACCCCCTATTTAATGAAATGTTACAATGAAACCTGTAAGATTTGGGTTGAATAAGGTCACGAGTGTGGAGTTACAGAAGTCTGTGTTCGAAAGATTAATACTGTGGTCAGAAAAGTGAATGAATCAGCAAATGGAAACAGTATTAACAGAAATATTGGATAGTTTTGAAGACTATTCACATTATGCAAAGTCACTATTACAGAAGAAGTTAACTTCAATTAAATGACCTATTTAGGTATGTTATCTAACGAAAGTATTAACTGAATTGTTCGTGAAGGAATAATGTGGAAAAAAATAATTTCTAATGACAGAATTAGACAGTTGAATAATGTTTGGATTGTAATGATAGCTGGGTACAGTGGTTATAATCGGGCAGTTACTATGATTTCTTCTGGGCATTCTGTGTGTATTTGTTTACATGTATCCTCAGAGGTATATGTGATTATTTAATTTCAGATGGAATTCTTATCGTATGAGAACATTAGCTAAACATACTAAAAGACGAAATTATCGTTGGTTTGTATGGGTTATGTTCGACATTGCTATGTTTTTCTCTGGTATTTATTCTCTGTGTGAATATGAAAAGTCGACGGTAAAATCTATATAATGCTAATATTCTGTTTCTACTAGCTATTGTTCTGTTGAATCTAAGAGAAGATTATATTGCTTCTGTTACTATGGATTTCAGTATTTATGAGCGACATTGTAACACCCCGAATTTTGGGCCTAGAAGAAATGGGCCTTGAGCCTGGGAAGCATTTGGAAGCTGCCAAATGAATTTTTTTCTATGCAAGAAGAGTCTTAATCAAAGGCTTGCTTCGGTGGTTTAGGGCCTTATGAAGTGTTGGAGAAGTCCTGGGTTCAAACCTGGGCTTTAGTAAAAATTTTGGTTTTAGGTAAATAAAACCAGGGGTGCTTGGAAGTAGGCCTTATAATTAATGGAGGATAAAATTTGACACAAAGAGCCTAGTGGTCTAGTGGCAAGGTGGTGTCACAAGTGTGGCAAGGACGTGGCGTCACAAGGGTGGCAAGGAGATATAGGGTTCGAGTTTTGGATTGAGTGATATGAGTATTTATTTTGCACATGTAGGCGGCTAGTGGTTTAGTTGGAATTGAACTCTGGTGGAGAAGGTTTGAATTGGTCAAGTGAGTGATTTAAGGAGTGGATTATAGAGGATATTGAGGAGGGGATCATGGAGAGATAAGGGGAGAAAATTTAGGGAAGGTTGGGTTGGAGTAAGTTGATGCCGAAATAGAGACTTTGCTCTTGAGAATTGGGCTTGTGTGGTGTAGAGATGTCGTGTCTCTGTTAGCCATTTCGGCTTTTGGTTCATTTTTTGCGATTTTGAAGAATTAATGTTAGTAAGGACCGATTTGTGTTTTAGTCATTTTAGTTCTTTTCTTTGCCTTTTTGCCAAAATCGAATACTACCTCCTTACTTCTCAAAACAATTGCTACTTGTGCTGATTCTTCCCTTCTTCTCCTCTTTTCGATCCCTTTCCATTTCTTTTTGCTTCTAGCCGAATATATCTTCTCCCTTTGACCGAACCAATCCCTACTCTCCCTCCTACTAGTTGGGTCGAATTCATTTGCAGCATTCCTATCTTCTTCCCTCTTTCAAGAAGTGGCCGACTACTTCTTGTTCTTCTTCTCCATCTCAACTTCTTTTTAGTTGCACCAATTGTTGATCTCTTGTTCTCTTCAATCACTTTCCTCCTGTCTTTTATTTCTCTAAAGCCGAACAACTCTCTCTTCTTCTTCTTCTCTCTCAAGTAATTCGGTTGTGCTAGGGTGAATGCTACTTTTTGGATCAAATGTTTTTTGTCTGGTGAAGAATCTCTTTGTCAGGTCATGGTGTACTCGACTCTTTTGGTTGTTTTTGTTCTTTTCTTTTTGTATTATTCACTCTTTAAGGCAGTTGTCGATTCTGGTCCTTGTCTGAAGTTTATTCTTGGGATGTTAATGTTTTCAAGGGGTAAAGGAGTCGTCAAAGGATACAATCGCATTCGAGATATATCTGTCTATTGATCAAATATCTAGGGTAAGCGGGTTTATGTTTTCAAATGTTGGCCGAATGTTAGATCTTGATGTAGGCGTGTGTTTTCTTTGGATTATCATATGGTTAACTCTGGTTTTTAGGTAGTGACAAATGATAGATTACGTTTGCAATTCAGATATGCCCCAAGGAGGGGGAACGATTATTAAGCAAGCGGTCTAAGAAAAGGGATAAGCCGGTTGTTATTCAGTCAAGGTAGGTAAGAGTTAAAGGATTTGGGAATAAGTGTTGTATGATCTTTAATGATGAAAAGGCTAACTATACCTTTTGACTGAATATAGGTTTGTTGTTAGGGGATTCGTAGTACGCTTCATAAACAAGGTGTATACACACTACTCAAACTGTAAGATTGGCAAATACCGAAATGTTGAAAAGCCAAAAGTTCGGCAACGGTTGCCACACGAGTGTGTAAACTCACATGTGTATAAGCCGAAGTGATAGTACAGACCACCACGAGCGATCTCATAGGCTTTGGCTGATTTTGGGTCGAAGCGGGCCATATTGGCCCGATGGGCTCGTGGGCCCCATACGGGCCCGTGTACTGGATATACGAAAATTTGGACCTGGCTATGTCGCTCACATGGCCAAGGTTGAATTTGGGCTTGGTGGGCCAAATAAATGTGTGGGCACACTTGGGCCGAGTAGTGGGCCTTAGGCCTATTTGCATTGTTATGTCAATTTAGGTTATTTAAGTCGCTTGAGGCAACTGTAAACCTTCCTAGAGGTCGATTGTCTATACCGAGACCCTAGAGAGTGAAATGACCAAAATACCCTTGAAGGGTAAAATGACTGTTTTGCCCCTCGAGAGTAAATGGTCGGCTTGTGCTTTGGTTAGACTAATGTGATTGTGAGTTATACGATCATGATTAGGGTAATTTGACTATGATTGTATGACCGATTAAGAACATGACATTTTGCATACAGAACATTTTGCATGAGGGTTGGGATATTGTACGGAGGAAGATTCGATTTGTTAGTGTTGCACAGGTCGCCCGGGACAACTGTGGAGCCACTGAAGGCTTAAAAGCCGTACATTCGTATTGATCTGATAAAGTCACACGGGTCGCCCGGGACGACTGTGGATTGATCGATGGCTTAGTACCGAATATTTGTTCAGATGGCTACGTGGCAATCATTCTATCAATGGCTTTGTGCCACGAACATTAGCGATAGCTTTGTGCCACGTACATTATCGATGGATTAGTGCTGGCCATTCTATCGATGGCTTTGTGCCACATACATACATTATCAATGGCTTAGTGTTGTCGGTTCTATCAATGGCTTTGTGCCTCACATATTATTATGGCTCTGTTTCATCTTGTTTATGGTTTATAACCATTCTATTTATGGCTTCGGGCCATTCTAAATTCAGGCAGCGTTGCTGGGATTTTGGTTAGTGCCGCAACCGGTGCTACCATTTAGAGTGCAGGAATGGGTGGGTTGATTTTATCCCCACAATAAGTATAGGGTTGGACGGAGGCAAGTGCGAGGTTAGAAGGGGTTAACACATAACATGCATCATTACATCATTCATTTTAATTCTGTTCTGAAATGGGCTAGGCCCAATTGATTCTGCTATGGGTTGTGACCCAAATGATAATGTATTGGGCTTAGGCCCTCTTGTGTTTTGTTTCTGAATCTGTCATGGGCTAAGGCCAATCTGTTATTGTCTGCTATATTGGGCTTAGGCCCAGGTTGTTATTGCATTTATGTAAGACTGATTGTTTTTATATAGTAGGGGATTACACACTGAGTTTTTGTAAACTCACCCTATTTATTAACTTTTCAAGTAGTCTCTAACGTTAAGAGGATCGGTGCTGTGAGGGACTCGAAGATGGCCACACAACTACTTTTGTTTCAGTTTTGTTTAGTTTACTTTTAAGTATTAAAGTTTTGGTATGGTTTGTAATAACACCTCTCTTAATTTCTGGATTTTAATTTGGGTTTTATGGTTTACTTTGAACTATAACTGTTAGAAGTAGGACACGATTTTCCAAAAACAATAACTGTTTCAAAATATCATGTTTTCGCAAAATATCGCAAAGGCTTTTGCAACTTCCTTGGTTTTCAAATATAACAACAAACAAACAATGTTTTAGAATTAAAAATAACAACATTTTAATAAGGAATAACTTTTCAATGAACCATATATTGAAAATAAACTATCATAGATTTTACACCCGTTTTGAATGGCTAGAAGTTTTAAATGGTAAGAAGAGTTTCAAATGAAAACAGGATTTTCGAAAAACACTTCAATGTGACATGCCAGATTCGGGTATAATGTCTGGGGCGAGTTTGGGGTGTTACATTTAGGGGTATCAGAGCCAGGTTGCAAATCTCGGCTGTGGAATGGGTTTTAAGTTTTTTGAATTTCTGGAAATTATTTTCAAATAACTTGAAGTGGTTTAAAAGGTTTTAAAAAGTGTGGTTTACCGAGACTTCGGCACCGAATCCGTAAGTTTCTTTAGATATTAGACAATACTTAAAGTTAGATTTTTGTATTTATTCTGTGTGTGCTATGGAAGTGTAGATTCTTAAGCTAGCAATAGCACTGCTATGGATTTCAAAGGCAAGCAAGGTCGCAAGGAGCTGCCCGTTTTCCTAGAACATGAGAATGTTCGGGAGACGGAGGTTAAGGTAAGTCCGTCAACTTCGGGTAATGATAACCCAGGGCTGGGTACTAAGGCACTGACCCTGTTGGTTAGGGAAGTGCTGGAAGAGGTGTTTGAGGAAAGAGTTAAGTCGAATGGTCAAACACTTCAGGCTAGGTGTTTAGAGTGTGGCAAGAAAAGAGATCGTAGTCCGTTGAAGCAGGAGCCTCGTTCAATGAAACATGTTGAGATGCATCCAAAATTTTTGGCTTACGAGCATTGCAGAAGATGTCATTCGGGCGAATGCTGGAGGAAGACAGGAGCATGTCTTAGATACGGATCTAAGGAGCATCAGGTTCAAGATTGCACAATCCTTTTTAACTCATGTGTGTTTTGTTGGATGTGATGTTTGAATATAGAAATTGTATGCATGTGTGATGAATATCTATTTGCTTCTGTGGCTAGATGCCTTGGGTGTGGGTAAAAGGTTTCAAGATTAAGTTCAAAGTGAATTAGTAATATTGGGATCAGAATGAGCAGCGGTAGCGTAATGGTGTAGTTTTACACAACTACCCTGTTAGTTGGAAATTTCGAGGACGAAATTTCTTTGAGGAGCGGTAAATTGTAACACCCTGAATTTTGGGCCTAGAAGAAATGGGCCTTGAGCTTGGGGAGCATTTGGAAGCTACCACATGAATTATTTTTACTGTGCAAGAAGTGTATTAATTCAAGGCTTGCTTCAGTGGTTTAAGGCCCTGAGAAGTGTTGGAGAAGTCCTGGATTCAAACCTGGGCATTAGTAAAATTTTTGGTTTTAGGTAAATAAAACTAGGGGTGCTTGAAAGTAGGCCTTATAATTATTGGAGGATAAAATATGACACAAAGAGCCTAGTGGTCTAGTGGCAAGGTTGTGTCACAAGTGTGGCAAGGACGTGGCATCACAAGGGTGGCAAGGAGATCTAGGGTTCGAGTCTTGGATTGAGTGATATGAGTATTTATTTTGCATATGTGGGCAGCTAATAGTTGAGTTGGAATTGAACTCTGGTGGAGAAGGTTTGAATTGGTTAAGTGAGTGATTTAAGGAATGGACTATAGAGGATATTGAGGAGGGGATCATGAAGAGATAAGGGGAGAAAATTTAGGGAAGGTTGGGTTGGAGTAAGTTGATGCCGAAATGGAGACTTTGCTCTTGGGAATTTGGCTTGTACGGTGTAGGGATGCCATGTCTCTATTAGCCATTTCGGCTTTTAGTCCATTTTTTGCGATTTTGAAGAATTAATGTTAGTAGGGACCGATTTGTGTTCTAGTCATTTTAGTTCTTTTCTTTGCCTTTTTGCCAAAACCGAATACTACCTCCTTACTTCTCAAAACGATTGCTACTTGTGCCGATTTTTCCTTTCTTCTCCTCTTTTCGATCCCTTTCCATTTCCTTTTACTTCTAGCCAAATATATCTCCTCCCCTTGATTGAACCAATCCCTGCTCTCCCTCCTTCTAGTTGGGCCAAATTCATTTGTGCCATTTCCATCTTCTTCCCTCTTTCAAGAAGTGGTCGACTACTTCTTGTTCTTCTTCTCTATCTCAACTTTTTTTTAGTTGCACCGATTGTTGTTCTCTTGTTCTTTCCATTCACTTTCCTCCTTTTTCTTATTTCTCTAAAGCTAAACACATCTCTCTTCTTCTTCTCTTTCAAGCACTTCGGTTGTGCTAGGGTAAATACTGCTTTTTGGATCAAACATTTTTCGTCTAGTGAAGAATCTTTCTGTTAGGCGATGGTGCACTCAACTCTTTTGGTTTTGTTTGTTCTTTTATTTTTGTATTCTTCAATCCTTAAGGTAGTTGTTGATTCTAGTCCTTGTTTGAAGTTTATTCTTAGAATGTTAGTGTTTTCAAGGGGTAAAGTAGTCATCAAAGGATACAATTGCATTCAAGATATATCTATCTATTAATCGAACATCTAGGGTAAGCGGGTTTATGTTTTCAAATGTTGGCAAAATGTTAGATCTTGATGTGGGCGTGTGTTTTCTTTGGATTATCATATAGTTAACTCTAGTTTTTAGGTAGAGATAAATGATACATTACATTTGCAATTCAGATAAGCCACGAGGAGGAGGGAACGATCCTTAAGCAAGCGATCTAAGAAAAGGGATAAGCCGATTGTTATTCAGTCAAGGTAGGTAAGAGTTAAAGGATTTGGGAATAAGTGTTTTATGATGTTTAATGATGAAAAGGCTAACTATACCTCTTGGCTGAATATAGGTTCGTTGCTAAGGGATTCATAGTATACTTAATAAACAAAGTGTGTACACACTACTCAAACTGTAAGATCGACAAATGTCGAAGTGCCAAAAATCTGAAAGTTCGGCAACAATTGCACACGAGCTTGAAAACGCATATGTGGATAAGCCGAAGCAATAGTAGAGGCCACCATGAGCTATCTCATGGGCTTAGGCCAATTTTAGGCCGAAGCGGGCCGTGTCCATACGGGTCTGTGTCATGGATATGCGAAATTATTGGACCTGGCTATGTTGCTCACATGGCCAAGGTTGTATTTGGGCTTGGTGGGCCAAATAAGCGTGTGGGTTGACTTAGGCCGAGTAATGGGCCATAGGCCCATTTGCATTGTTATGTCAATTTTGGTTATTTAAGTAGCTCGAGGCAACTGTAGACCTTCCTAGAGGTCGATTGTCTGTACCGAGACCGCAGTGAGTGAGATGACCAAAATACTCTTGAAGGGTAAAATGACTATTTTGCCCCTCGAGGGTAAATGATCGACTTGTGCTTTAATTAGACTAATGTGACTGTGATTGTATGACCATGATTAGGGTAATTTGACTATGATTGTATGATCAATTGAGAACATGACATTTTGCATGCATAACATTTTGCATGAGGGTTAGGATATTGTACGGAGGAAGATTTGATCTATTAGGGTCAAATTGGTCGCCTGAGATGACTGTGGACCCACCAAAGGCTTAAAAGCCATACATTCATATTGATCTGATAAAGTCACACGAGTCGCTTGAGACAACTGTGGACTGATCGATGGCTTAGTACAGGTCATTTTTTCCGATAGCTACGTGCTGGTCATTCTATCGATGGCTTTGTGCCACAAACATTATCGATGGCTTTGTGCCACGTACATTATCGATGGCTTTGTGCTACCCGTTCTATCAATAGCTTTGTGCCTCACATATTATTATGGCTCTGTGCCATCTTGTTTATGGTTTATAAACATTCTGTTTATGGCTTCGGGCCATTCTAATTTCAGACAGTGTTGCTGTGATTTTCGTTAGTGCTGCAACAGGTGCTAACATTTGGAGTGCAGGAATGGGTGGGTTGATTTTATCCCTACAATAAGTGCAGGGTTGGGTGGAGGCAAGTGCAGGGTTGGAAGGGTTTAACACATAACATGCATCATACATCCTTCATTTTGATTTTGTTCTGAAATGGGCTAGGCCTAATTGATTCTGCTATGGGTTGTGACCCAAATGATAATGTATTAGGCTTAGGCCCTCATGTGTTCTGTTTCTGAATCTATAATGGGCTAAGGCCCATCTATTATTGTCTGCTATATTGGGCTTAGGCCTAGATTGTTATTGCATTTATGTAAGACTAACTATTTTTATATAGTAGGGGATTACACACTGAGTTTTCATAAACTCGCCCTGTTTATTAACTTTTCAGGTAATCCCCAGCGTTTTGAGGATGGGTGCTACAAGTGACTCAGAGATGGCCACACAACTACTTTTGTTTCGATTTTGTTTAGTTTACTTTTAAGTATTTAAGTTTTGGTTTGGTCTGTAATAAGGCCTCTCTTAATTTTTTGATTTAATTTGGGTTTTATGGTTTACTTTGAACTATAACTGTTAGAAGTAGGACACAGTTTTCCAAAAATGATAACTGTTTCAAAATATCACGTTTCCGCAAAATATCGTAAAGGTTTTCGCAACTTCCTGGGCTTTCAAATATAACAACAAACAAACAATGTTTTAGAATTGAAAATAACAATGCTTTAATAAGGGAATAACTTTTCAATGAACCACGTATTGAAAATAAACTATCATAGGTTTTACACCCATTTTGAATGGCTAGAAGTTTTAAATGGTAAGAAGAGTTTCCAACGAAAATAGGGTTTTCGAAGAACACTTCAATGTGACATGCTAGATTTGGCTATAACGTCTGGGCCGAGTTTGAGGTGTTACAGGCATTGTTCTTTATGGATATTTTTTGGGATATCATCAGAATTGATATCATTCTATATGGGTTATAATTTTCTGATATTATGTGTAGCTTCAGATGTTGAAATTCCACTATCCTAGTTTTTTATGATTCTATGTGATTATCTGTAAGAGATATCTATTTGACAGAAATGGCTATATCTATTATAATATTAATTTTTGTTCTAAAATTTGGGAGTATTGTCGTACCATTATCAGAGTTATAGAAGATGTGCTTCTACATTGGTTGCTATTTAAATCATATTTGATTTTCTTCTGTGTTTAAATGCTTTATTAATAGCTAGAATATTATCTATTGTTACGCTCAATACGTCAGTCTTATTATGACATTATGATTTCTATATGATGGTTGTGGCTTTTGTATAATGATATGTTTGGGTTATTCTTTTAACGAGAAGAAAGATTTTTTTTGAAAAGACCGATTCAATGGTTTAGTCTGATTGAATTATTTGATTGAAAAGTTAATTGGGTTATATGTGTTTGAATCTATCTATCGGATTGGAAATAGATTTTGAATGTACAAATATGAATTGAGTTATAGCTTGGAAAAAGAATTAGTATTCTTGAAAACTTGATACAAAATTATATCTATTTGAACGATTATAGTTGAGAAATGTTGTGGTAAATTATAGTTAGTTCGATTGTTGAAGCTTTCTTTTGCATGAAGATATTGTCAATTGAAACATTAGTTCTAGTTCAGCATGAGTTGAATAAAAAGTTTATGATTTTCAGCGATACGTTAATGAATAGTTTGAAGTGTGTTCTAATGAAAGAGTGTATAGAGATATTTTGTGATTTCGTACAGTTAAAGTTGCATGAAAAGAATTATGTGATATATTTGATGACTATAATAGCTTAAAATGTTTAATTTCAGGGAAAGACTCGAGTTTCAAGACAATAAAAATGGCCCGAAGTCTTAAAAGACGTTGAGTTAATATTTGATGTTGCAGAGCGAGATCTAAACTTGACACAGTAAAAATAGTTCGAATCGTCAAAAAGTTTTTAGTTTGTAAGTTAAAAAGGGATTTAGTATAAATTGATCTCTGATTCGGAACTTCAGATGTGGAATCAATGATTGTTCTTTGCTTCGAGATTGAGTGTGTATACCAAGAACTTTTGAGATTGTACAACAACTGCTATAAGTAATTCTTAGTGGTGGTTTGTCTGTTCATATGGGATTAACCAGATGCACGACAATTCGAGATATGGTACTGATGAATAAGTGTGAAATGTAACATTTCTGGTTTTGTTGATTAGAGAAATAGAGTATTGATAAATTTTGTATCGGGATTATCTTTGTATTGGGATTATTCATATTATCGAAAAAAATAGAGTTATCTGAATTATTATTAACTATCTAAAGAAATCTCTTGGTACGGATGGATTTTCTCTTTTGATAGAACAGCTCTGTTATCCGTTTCTGAGATGACAACTCTGCACATGGTGTCAGTCATCATTGTTTCGAATTGAAATCTAAAACTCAAATTGTGATTCTGAGAGAAATTACAGTAATCTGTGACTATGAGATTTCATTGAAATCGAGAAACGCAATTCAAATTCTTGAAATATTTATTTGTCATTGTGTTTTAGAGTTTCAAAGCAACTAAGAAAGACTGTTGCTATTTGATAAGCTGTAACATCCCAAATTAGGGCCTAGTCAGAATAGTGGTTTTGAGACCACAAATTTGAAGTAGAAATAATTATTTTATGATTGTTATAAGATCTATGATATGTTTATATGCTTGTGTGAAAATTTCGTGAAGAAATTTTATGTGAAAAATGTTCAATTTAATTTTAGAGACTAAACTGTTGTAAAAGTTGAGTTCTATAAGCTTTTAGCATGAAATTGAATTGGAATATTAATTAGAGGTCCTTAAATAGCAAATTGGCCAAATCCTAAAATTTTGGACAAAAGTGGACATGGAAGGGTAAAATATCAAAGTTTTAAAGTGAAGGGCATTTTGGTCATTTGGCCATTAAATGAATTAAAACACAGAATAAAAGCCAAAAATCCTTGTCCATCTTCCTGCTTGGCCGAATACACCATGAGGGAATCCATGGCTAGGGTTTTCAAGCTTCCAAGCTTCATATGTTATTTGATATGTTAGATCAAGAAAACACGAAATTTAAGCTTAAAAAGCGGAAAAGCGAGATTTTGAGTTAAGTCAGAAATAATAGTCACTTTTTCATTCGAGGTAAGTTGGTGTGATAATAATAATGCAATAATGTTGTAATTTATATTTGAGTCTATTTTCACATAAAAGTAGAGTAAGCAAAAGAATCTCATACCATGAGATATCTGTATTGTTGTGAGACAGGGTCAGATGGATTTCAGGATCCCTTATTCCGACTTTGGAAAATCACTAAAAATTCTATCAAAATTTTTATTGTGTTTAATTTATATGTTTAAAATTCTTAGTGATCGTACTTTCAAGAGAAACAAATGGGAAGGTCATCCGAATTCTGTATAATGAGAAAATTGATTTTTAGTGAAGAGGAGTCAGAACCGTCGAATAGCGAAATAGGAGAAACTTTAATGAATAAACTGTACTAATTGTTTAACAAAAAATTCTAAAAATTTTATGGCAAAAAGGTATATGAGTCTAGTTTCAAGGAAATTTTACTAAACTTAATTTCGAGTTCTGTAGCTTAAGATATAATTAATTTAGCAACTATGACTCAGGAAAACAGCTTAAGCTGAACATTAGTAAAAAGTGAAATCATATAAATAATGATTCTATTTTCTTAAGAATACCTATTACGGAATGAAAATATCTTGTTAATTAAATTTCTTGTTATTATATTCCAACTTACTAAGCTATAAAGCTTACACCCTCCTTTCCAATTCTCTTAGTGTTGTCAGGTTGGCCCGGGGTTTGAGATCGTTGTAGGCAACATCACACTATCAATTTGTCAAGTTGGAGTAAAGGCAATTTTTATTTTCTTACAAGTGGGTGGCATGTATAGAGATTTAGTTATTGGTAAGATGTATTCTTGTGAATTAGCCAAATGTATTGGCTTATTTTACTTCATTGTATAATGCCACAAGAGGTGGCCCAAATGGTTATGGGTATGTAAGCCTAATTTATACTTATATGTGGAAATGTTTTGATGTAGTTGGGTATATTAAATGTGTTTGATGGTTAAGACAGGAATAATTAAGAGTGTGATGGGTGTATATGCAATGTATATGAGTGTGAAGAGTTAAGGACAACAAAAAGGGCTTGGAAAATAGCCTAAGAGTTGGCTACACTAGCAGAGACACAGCCGTGTGGAAGACATGGTCTAGCACACGGATGTGTGACTTGGCCGTGTGTCCTTAATGGTATGCTGACGTAATAAACAGGATGCTTGATGTTTTAACACGGGTGGGGACACGAATGTGTGAGACCACATGGCCTGCCCACACGGGCGTGTCCTAAGTCACATGGACGTGTGACACTATTTTGCTAAAAATTTTTATAAGTGTTCCAAAGAACCCAGTTTAGTCCCGAGCCATCCTTAAAGTATGTTTTGGGCCTCGTAGGCCCGTAATAGGGACAAAATGAGTTTAAATGAAAAGTTTTAAATTTTAAGTGGAAATTGTAACTCGGTAATTGATCGATTGTGTTTATAAGTCCGGTAATGCCTCGTACCTTATTTCGGCGACGGATACGGGTTAGGAGTGTTACATAAGCTATCAGGCGAGCATAAAAATAATATTGCATGAGGTATTGTATGGTGGCAGTTACTGAACTCTGTTGTTTTGAGATCAAGCTTTGTAAGGAAATGATCTGTGGGATTAATGTTTTCAGAGAAATGAGCAGAAAATGAAGGTAATTTAATACAGTTATAAACAGTTCATCTTAACATGATGTATATCGGAAGACAGATCAGAATTTTACTTGTGTGATTAAAGAGATATGAAATTTGAAACCATGTGTGAATTTGAAATGTACTGTGTGTAAGCAAATCCTTAATCTACTTTCTAGTAAGATTTTCAGGGACAAAAATCCCTAAAGGGGAGAGTTGTAATAGCCCGGTTTAGACCCTAGTCAGAAAAGTGGTTTCAAAACCACAAATCTGAGGTTGTAAAATTATTTTAATATTATTTTTGGTATCTACAGCATGTTATTTGATAAGTGTAAAAATTTCGTGATTTAATTTCATCAATTGGTTAGCTAAGTTGATAAAAGGACTTAATCGCGTAAAATGAAAAAGTGGCATACAATTTGTTAAAGTACTAATTTTATATGGTTTATTAATTGTTAAGTCCTTAAAATGGAATTATGCCACTAATATGCTTGATGGACGGTAATGGACATTAGTTATATGTTTTTCTAATTAAATTATAAAGGTTAAATTTGTAAATGATATAATAATTGATAATAAAATAAAACAAATCATAAATGGCCATGCATTATCATCTTTTTGGCCGAATGTTGAAAGAAAAAGAAGCCATGGATGAAGCTTTGAATATTTGGCACTTTTGAAGCTTAATTCGGGTATGTGTTTTGCTCGATTTTTTATAATTTTTATGTTTTTGAGATCGTTGCTTCGAATACTAGCAAACCCATGCTTTAATTTTTGGAATTGACGATGAATTTGAAATTTGCCATTGTTGATAATGTGATGAATTTGTTGTTTGATGATGAAAAATAAGTATATGTTGTTAGATTATCATGTTTAATTAAGTGATTTTTAGTAAAAAAGCCTATTTGGGATTAAATTGTGAATTTTTTAAATTGAGGGGTCAAAATGTGAAATAAATGAAAGAAATGGGCTGTTAGGACCTTAGTGAAATTCATCTATGCTTGGCTGTGGTGAAATTCTGAATATTTTGTGTTTTGTGAAATAGGGACCAAATTGAGAAAAATGTGAAATGTTAGGGGCTAAAATGCAATTTGCCCATTTATGTGTTTATAGATGAATATGAATGGATATATGAATAAGTAAGTTAATTTTGATATTAATTAGGTTGGCAAAAGTGGAATTCAGATCTAAATCGAGGGAAAGTCAAAATATTGGATTAGTCGATTTAATTTGTCATTACTACAAACGAGGTAAGTTTGTAACAGCCTAAAATAGGGCCTAGCCGGAATAGTGGTTTCGAAACCACAAACCCAAGATAGAAATATTTATTTTATGATTATATTTATAGTTCATGATGTGTTTGAGTGATGGTGTGCAAATCTTGTTAAGCAATTTTAATAATAAAGTGCCCAATTTTACTATTGGGATTAAATTGCATTAATTGCAAAATATGAGTTCTAGATTATAAGTACTTATTCGAAATGGGGGTTTAAACTAGAGGTCTTTAAATGGAAAATAGATCATCATGTTTTAGTATGGACAAAAATGGGCATGAATAAGATAAATTTGAAAGAAAAGCATTTAAGGGCATTTTGGTCATTTGGGTGTTTTTAGTCATAAAAAGACAAATTTTAACCCAAAAATCTGTTCATTTTCTTCTCCATGCTTCCGTTTCTCTCCAAGCCACCATGGTTAGGGTTTCAAGCTTTTCAAAGCTCAATTGTAAGTGTATTTGAACTCCATTTCTAATGTTTTTCATATTTTTGAGACCTTAAAAGCTTAACCTTTCCAATTCTACCATTTATTTGCATGAAAAATGAAGTTTGAAAATTGACCCATGCTTGATAATTGTGCATTTTGATGTTTAATGGTAGAATAAGGGTACTTGATGTTAGGAGAATGGTTTTTGCTAAGTGAATTTCATTGAAAATGGTTGAAATAGATTAATTAAGCAAAAGTTGTTAATGGTTGTAAATACAAGATAGAAAGAGAATTTGATGTTGTCATGGAGGGAAAATGGTTAGCAAGTCATAAAACATAAGAATGAAGGTAAAGTTTAATTTTTGAGCTTTTGGGGCAAAAGTGCAAATATGCAAAAGTTTAAGGGCAAAATCATAATTTTTCCAAAATTAGAGTTAAGGACTGTTTTGATAAATGTGGGTATTAAATAAGTTAATTTTGCTATTATAGATCAGAAAGAACCAAATTCGGGGAATAGACAAAGGAAAGAAAAAGGTAGAGGACTAAAGTGTCAAATTGACCGTATTTGACATTAAGGTAAGTTCACATGTTTAATACGCATTTAATTATGCATATTTAATTTATAAATTGATATTTTAGTCATTAATTCTTTAGTATGTGAATTTTAGATATAATGACTAATATCCAATGATAGTTTAAAATTAGAAAAGAACTTGTGTAAAATTTACATGTAAGACCATATTAGGAATATGGCTTTGTATGATCTTTGGATGAATGTTCAATAATGTGACTTAAGGAGAATAATATAGATTAAAGTTGTAAGGAGTTAAAAGAGTTAAGATATTGGAGGACCATACTATGATTATATGGTTATGTAAGCTTGTATGAAATTTATATAAATTCTATGAGATGAAATTGTCAACAATGTTTGTAAATTCCATGAGATTATTATCACAAATTCTACCAAGAAATGATGATTTGTGAAAGAAGACTTACATTCGAGTATAAATAGGATATGAAGGATACCAAAATCTTATCATGAGTATATGTAGGCCCTGTATAAGACCATGTCAGGGACATGGCGTCGGTGCCGAACGTAGATCCCATGTAAGACCATGTCTGGGACATGGCATTGGCATCGAAAGCAGATCCCATGTAAGACCATGTCTGGGACATGGCATTGGCATCGAGATGTGATCCCCTGTAAGACCATGTCTGGAACATGGCATGGGCATCCGAGATGAGGTCCTATATAAAACCATGTCTGGGACATGGCATCGACACCGAGACGAGACTATATCCCCTGTAAGACCATGTCTAGGACATGGCTTGGGCATCTAAACTTTGAGATCCCGTGTAAGACCATGTCTGAGGCATGGCGTCAGCAGTTGAGGACAATCTCATATAAGACCATGTCTGGGACATGGTATCGACATTGGCATGAGCTTCCATGTAAGACCATATCTGGGATATGGCTTTGGCATTATTTCATGACGATGATTTTCGATTATTCTTCGGTATCCTGAGTGAAATAATAAGTATAATGTTCAAAGTTAATGAGATTATTGATGAACGCTAAAGAGTAAGATAAATATATCAATTACTCATTAATAACTTACAAGTGAAAGTTAATGTAAAGCCTTCAATTGAATAAATTATAAGAATAAACAAGTCATGAGATCAAGAAGTTCAAGAACATGAAAGTAATGATGATGATGAGTAAGTCTGATTAATATTGAGATCTAAAACTCATAAGTTATGAAGTTATAATTCTCTAAAGATGTTAGTATGAGAAGAATGAAAAAATTCTTTAGTTATGAGCTGTATTACATATTATGTGTAATATTATGATGTGATATGACATAACTTAGAATCATGTCAATAAGGGAATAGAATGTGAAAGCATTGCAAGTACATAAGAGAGGCTCATAAATGTGAGAGTGTGGCATAATGAACCTCGAGTAAGGGTCAATGAGTAAGATGAGGAAGTAAGGTCTAAATGTTACTTGTGCAAGCTTTATAAATTCTTAGCAAATGAATCAATAATTGAGACTTAATTTAATACATGTGATCTTACTAAGCTCTATGGCTTACAGTTTTCCTTTCCCATATTTTGTAGTGCCATTAAACTAGCTCGGGTTGGAGGTTGAAGGATGTCGCTTCATACTATCAAACTGTCCATGTGGTATTGTAAATTGAAAAGTTTCACGTTATGGCATGTATAGGAAGTTATATTGCTCGTTTAATCACTTTTTTAAATGGTTGTATGTAATGGCCTTTATTCTGGTCAAGTTAAGTTGTATTGGCCTTTAAATATGGCCTAGTATTGTCTATTTAGTTCATCTATGTCATGGTGATTATTTTGCAAATTGATAGTATGTTGATGTTTGATGATTGCTGTAGTGAGTTGGTATGAAAATTGGATGTTTTAAGATTGGCAAAAAGGCTTGAAAATAGCCTGATTATGCCCATACGGCTGAGCACACGGGCGTATGCCCTGGCCGTGTGACAATTGGTAGATTAGGCCACGGGTAGCCAACACGGGCGTGCCTAGGTCGTGGGCGATACACGGCCAGACCCTACGGGCGTGTTCTGGAGTCGTGCTGCCCCTGCACCTTAAATTTTAGGATGACTACCACATGGGCATTGGACACGGCCGTGTGTCTCAGTCGTGCGAAAGACACGACCCCCAAATGGGCGTGTAGCGTGGCCGTGGCAAAATCGATAGATTGAACCATGGGGATTGAGCACGGGCATGTAGTAGACACACGGTCTACTAGCACGGCCGTGTCATAGGGTCACACAGGTGTGTGACGAAATTCATGAGAAATTCCCTCCTTATGTGTTCGGGAACTCCTGGATCGATTTTGTATTTTCCTCAAACGAGTGTTTAAGGCTTCGTACACCCATTTAAGGATTAATAGGTGTGAGAAATGAAAAGTTTTAAATTTGTATGAAAGTTCATGGTTAAGTTTAATCCCGGTAGCACCTCAAACCCTATCCCAGAGTTGGATACAGGCGAGGGGTGTTACAAAGTTCGTATTTTAATAGGCGTTATGAAATCATGTTATAATTGCATGTTATTTATGTGATTAAATTTAATGTCGAATGGAAATGCAAATATATGTATTTTTAATAAGTTAAATATATGTTATTACGATATTGAATTGTTCGAGAAGTAGAGTATATGAATATAAGAAAGTTCTGATAATGTGACGACGTCCTAAAAGCCCCGTATGAACCTTTGGAATAGTTAGGATACATATGCCATGACATACGATTTCGATATGTGTTATCGTGTAAGACCACGTATAGGGCGTTGGCATCGATTTGAGATTTACGTGTAAGACCATGTCTGGGAGATCGACATCGTATGTGATTCCATATAAGACACTACCTGGGATAATGGCATCGATATTTAACTACATGTAAGACTACGTCTGGGACATTGGCATTGTATGTACTTTCCGAGCTATCCGAGTATCCTTATTGATTCCAAATGTTTCAACGGGCATTCTGAGAAATAAGTGACTAAGTGAATGGCATTCCGATTTAGGTACGTTGAAAGGTATACAATGTTGAAAATGAAAGGTAAGTATGTAACACCCCGAACCCAGCCTAGACATTATGGCCGAATCTGGTGATGTCACATGCTAGTGTTTTTCGAAACAAATGAGTTGTCGTAAAAACCTCTTTTCTATTTAACATCTATACAAATTCTTGTGTTAACTCTAGGATGCAACGTTACTTTTCAAATGTAGTTCATTTTCACAAAATTATTCTTTTTCAAAACGTTGTTAATTCTAAGACGTCACTTATTATAACACCCTAAATTTGGGCCTAGAAGTATTGGGCCTTGAGTATGGATCCGTAAGGAGGCTATATGTAAGTATTTAATTGTGCAAGAAAATGACACAAATGTATGTCCGCTTTAGTGGTTAAGGGTCCTGTGAAGTGTTGGAGAAGTCCTGGGATTAAATCTTGGCAGTAGGAAAATTTTAGTTTTTCCTCTTAAGTAAACCTTGCCTTTAGCATGTTAACCTTATAAATTCTTATGGCGAAAATATGATGCAAAGAGAGCTTGTAGTATAGTGGCAAGGTGGCATGATGTGTAACTGTAAGGTTTGAGGTTCAAGTCTTGGCGTGTGCAGAATTTTTGTTTACTTGTTTAAGTGAACTCTGACTTTGGCTTGTAGGCTTTTAAATTGTTACAAATAAAATAGGGCACAAAAGGAGCCTGTGGTTGAGTGGTATGTGGTGTGTCAGTGTTTCCAAAGAGGCTTGTGTTCAACTCACGCCCTGCTCAAAGAGAGAATTTATTTTTCTCTCTTGCCAGGTGAGAAGCAGAGGTTGACTGAAACTCTGTTGAAAGGAATTTGAATTAGTTAAAGATGAGATGTTGGAGAAAATCAAGGAGGAGATAAAGGAGGATTTTTAGGAGAGGATCGTGGAGAGAAGGGAGGAGTTTGACTTGAAGAGGGTTGAGCCGAATTGGTTTATTAATGTATGGGAAATTCGGCTATGAGACCTTCTCCTCTAATTTTGGTTTAATCTTCGATTGTTTTTGTTTTGGCCTTTTGCTCTAAATTCTGGAGTGCAGAAAATAGTTTTTTATTCTCTTTTTTGGTTGTTGAAGCTTTGTCGATTTGACCATTTAGGGAAATTCAGGTTAAGGTTGCCGAATATACTTTTCTACATTGCCATATTGCTTTTTACCTTTCTGTCTTTTAGCCGAATACTTTAATTTCCCTCCCTCTCTATTTCTTTTTCGATTTTTCTTTCAAGTTATGAGAGCCAAATTTCTTAGTAGTCAATTATCTTGTTCTCTTTTTCTTTCCTTTGCTCAAACAATCTATGCTGGCCGTTGGTTGCTTTCCTTCTTCCCCTCCTTGGTTCTTTAAGTTTTCCCTCATAGCCAAACTCTTTTCCCCTTCTCTTGCATTTTCTTCTCTTCCAATCGGTTGGGTTGCTTGTCATTGGAGTTCACATCTTGGCTGAATCTCAAAACACCACCCCCCCATTCCAGCTCTGTAAGTGTTCTTGATAATCTGTAAATGTTTTATTCTTCACTTTTAAATAAACTTGTTTACTCTTGCCTTCTCTTAGAGGCTGAATTCCCTTTTCCTCTTATGTTTTGATTTCATTTCTTGTACCATCTCCTCAATGGGATTGTTAGGTTCTGAACTCTCGAAGGGTGAAGGATTTCTCTAGTGACTCAAGGCCTTTCTTTCGGCATTCAACTGATTGTTGAGGGTAAGTGTTGTTGGCCGATTGCTTCTATGTTTTAGTGTTGGGTTTCTAACCCTTATTTTTGGTAATCAATCTTAGATAATGGAATTTGTTGTAATAAAGATATACGATAAAACGCGTGTTCAATTCTGGTTAGTGTTTTAAGAGGTCTAAGGACACTCGCTCAAGCAAGGCGTAAGTAGATTAGGTGCGCGTGGGTTAATTTGCCCGTTTTCGTAACCAGGTGTGTAACCATACCCTATATCTGATAATCGGCTGAAAAGCTGAAAGAGTGTGCACGCACAACTGAATAGACTGTAGATCAGTAAAAGTCGAAAAGCCAAAAAATCAGAGGATTGGGTCACATGGGCGTGCGAACGCTCGTGGGGTAAAATCGAGCCCAGAAATGTGGGTGTAACACGCCAAACCAAACCTTAAAGTTTGGGCCGAATCTGATGTGTCACATTGAAGTGTTTTTTGAAAACCATGTTTTCATTAAAAGCACTTCCTAAAGGCTTAAAAACACCTTGCCATTTAAAACTTGTGTAAAACATTATTTGTTGCGGAAATTTGACTTAGAATAGTCGATCTATGAAAGCTTAAGTTTAAAAACAAATTTAAGCTGTTAACCATTTTTAAAAATGTTGCGGAAACATAGTGTTTTGAAAACCAATTGTCATTTTAGAAAACCGTGTTCTACTTCTAACAATTGTAGATCAAAATAAACGAAATACCAATTAAAACTTAAAACATCAAAAAGGCCTTATTACAACCCAAATTAAAATATAAATACTTATAAGTAAATAAATGTAAATAGGAAGCCAAAAGCAGATGTGTGGCCATCTCCGAGTCCTTTGTAGCACCAATCTTTCTAACGGTGGGGATTACCTGAAAGTTTAATAAACGGGGTAAGTTTATAAAAACTCAGTGTGTAATCCCATCCTATAAAAAGATTAGACAGTCATAAAGAAACAATAACAAACTGGGCCTAAGCCCAATACAGTAGACAGTAGCAGATGGGTCTTAGCCCATTACAGATTCAGAAACAGATACATGTGGGCCTAAACCCACTACTTTAACATTTGGGTCACAACCCATAACAGAATCAATTAGGCCTAGCCCAAACCAATAACAAAACAAGCAGCGTCAGCCCAATCTAGAGACAGATCTAAAAATCAGGTATGCAACAGTGTGAGTATGCAACCCACCCCAATCCAGCCATCACACCACCCATACCAATCCTACACATCTGTGGGGAATAAATCGATCTACCCAGCCAACATACCAAGCTCAGCATTGGTTGCGGCACTAAGTCAACAGAACGGCTCAATGCCGTAGATAAAACAGCTAGAAGCCGTAAATGTCGCAGCAACGCTGCCAAATAACAGAACAGCTGAAAGCTGTAAGTAGAATGGCACAAAGCCGTTGATAACTGCATTATGTTAGGCACATAGCCATCAATTACGGTAACATAACCGGCACATAGCCATGGGTAAATGTGATTGACACATAGTCATCAATAAATGCAATTGGCACGTAGCCGTAGGTAAGAACAATTGGCGCAAAGCCTTAATCAAGGTAGCACAGAGCCAGAATTAGGTTGGCACAGAGCCATAATCAGAATAAGTGACCTTAAGCCATCAATATTGGATCAACAGTCGTCTCGTGTGAACCGTGTGATCCTATAAAAACAGAACTGGGTCCACAGCCGTCTCGCACGACCCATGCGACCCTATCAGAACAGAACTTCCTCCATAAATAATATCCCAACACCATGCAGTATGTCATGTATGTGAAACATCATGCCTATAAATAATCATACAAATCACAGTCACAACAATCCAATCACAATCATACATTCTCAGTTAAACAGAGTCAAATCAATCAAATTGTATCACTAGTGAGTCGTATACCCTCGAGGGGCAAAACGATCTTTTTACCCATTAGGGTTATTTTAGTCATTTCATCCTATAGGGTTATTTTGGTAATTTCACACTACGGGGGTATTTCAGTAACTCTACCTTACAAGGATATTTTGGTAATTTCACAAACTAGGGGTATTTTGGTAATTTTGCAAATCGAGAGTATTTCGGTAATTTTGTAACCCAGGGGTATTTCTAGAATTTTGCAAACCAGGGGTATTTTGATAATTTTGCAACCTAGGGGTATTTTGGTAATTTTACAATCTAGGGGTATTTCGGTAATTTTGCACTACAGGTGTATTTGGTAATTTAGCAATCCAGGGGTATTTCGATAATTTTGCAAGCCAGGGTTATTTTGGTAATTTTGTAATTTAGGGGTATTTCGATAATTTTGTAAACCCAGGGTATTTTTGTAATTTTATAAATCGAGGGTATTTTTGTAATTTTATAAACCGAGGGTATTTCTGTAATTTTGTAAACTGAGGGTATTTCTATAATTTTGTAAACTGAGGGTATTTCTGTAATTTTGTAAACAAGGTGTATTTTGGTAATTTTACAAATTGGGGGGCATTTTGGTAATTTTGCAACCCGGGGTATTTCAGTAATTTTATAAATCGAGGGTAATTCTATAATTTTACAAACCGAGGGTAATAATGACCCAATCGAAGGTCCATCGTCGCATCTGGCGACTTTTATAGCCTAAACAAACAAAATGGGGCAATTGAGCCTAAAGCACAGTACTTGGCCCAAATAGGCCTACACATCCGTATGGCCCACTTAGCCGAGAAACAACTACGGCTATGCGAACTACATAGCCCAAATCAATCACTTATCCCATCACTTATATTTTATCTGTCTGGGCACACAAGCCAATTGGGCCCATATGGCCCATTTAGCCCAAAATAGACTCTACTATACCAACTACACAGTCCGAACCAACAGTAGCCTTATAACATAAAATTTAATCTGTATGTGGCCCACAGGCCCATTGGGCCCACACGGCCCATTTCGGCCCAACCATCATACACTCCTATTCGTGGGTTTGATTCACCACGCATGTGATCGCATGCTCGTGTGGCATCAATCGCCGGTATTTTAGCTTTTCAGCATTTTCCCGATCTACCATCGATTCAAAGAGAAATACATACTTTATCGATTTTCGGCCAATCAACAATCTGAACGGGGCATACGGTTACACTACTACACACCCCTTTCAACTCTTTTCGCCGACTATCGAGATATAGGTAGTGTTACACACCTTTACGAATCGAGCAAATCATCCCACAAGCGATAAACCTACATTCAACCAACAACCATTATTACTTAAACCAAAGCGTCCACTAACACAATAACCCTCAACTGATGCCATCACTTACCTTAATCGAAGAATAAGCAATCTTTTTCCCCCCCTTAGATCGCTAAGTAAGAATGAAACCCCTACCTCATTGACTTACTGCGCATAAGGCAACCCAATAACACTTAACCATTACCCCAAGAATTGCATTGACATCTCAAAAGAAACTAAATAATTAATAAAAGAAAGGATAACTAATCGGTCAATACTAATAAGACAACATAATCCTCCTTATCACCCAGTGTTCAGCCAAGACTATCTGAAGAATAACCAGAGCTGTGCAGAGAACTAAAATAGTCGATGCCTAACTGATAGCCAAAGATCCAATATTACGAAGAAGAAGAGAATTCAATGTTTGAGAAAATGAGAAAAGAGATTCGGCTATCTACAGGACAATGGAGGAGAAAGGGTCATACATTTCTTTCAGGTTAAGAGGGGAAAGAGAAGTAATAATAATCGGCTTAGGGTAGTAAGGAAAAAGAATAGGAGATGTACCGTGTTCGACCAAGGTAGAATGTTTGAGGGAAAAGAATAGTAAGGTTCGGCTAAGCACAAAAAGGGAATTTGCAGATATAAGTATTCGGTTTAGAAAAGAGACAAGAAAGAGATGAGAAGAAGAAGCTTACATGGATTTAGCAGAAGAGGAGAAACAATTTGGCAAAGAGAAAATGTGAAGAAAAAGAGAAAAGTGATATCTGGTATTTCAGCCAAGAACAAAAAGACCAACTGAAGACAACCTAAGAAGAAAAGGCTCGGATAGTCAAAAATTATGCCTAAGCCACCAGAATTGCATAACCCGAAAGGAGAAAGGAAGCAACTGTCGAAACTCCAATGAAAAAAACACCTAAAGACCCTATACTAATTCGACACCCACACTTCCTAATTGCCGAATTTTGCATAGACAACTCCCCCCTAATCGGCTCTGACTTCCCTCATTCAAATTCCATGAAAATCTCCACCGATTCTCCTTGATTCACTCTAACTCCCCATTAAAACTCAATTCAAATTCCTTTGACTAATTCAAACTCCCCCTTTTACCAAGTGTCCAATAACCTTCCAAAACTTAAATCCAACACAACCACTCACCGTCCCCACTTAGCAAAATAGAAGTCCATTGCCTGCAGTGCGATTTGAACCCTTGCTCTCTCACATGCTCCACATGCCACTTTACCATCAAGCCAATAGGCTCCTTGTGTCCCATTTTGTCCATAGTTACTTATAAAGTCTATAGACCAAGGTCCAAGTTCCTATTAAAAGAAAGACAAAATTAATTGCAAGAGCCAAGACTTGAACCTCAAACCTCAAGCATACTCCTAACACCACCTTGCCACTAGACCACATGCTTCCTTGTGTCACATTGTACCATATTTTATTCTTAAAGCCTACTTCCCAGCATCTAAGGTTTAATACACTTTTACCAAAAAAATTAGCTAGGGCCCAGGTTTGAACCCAGGAATTCCCCAACACTCCTAAACACTTCTAAATCACTTAGCCACTAAACTAAACATGCAATTTATGAAAATTTTCCCGCACAACTAATATCCAATTTCTCCAACTCACGAAGCCTATTTCTTCTAAGCCTAAAATCCGGGCCATTACAACTTTACCCCCTTAAAAAAATTTCGTCCTCAAAATTTCCAACTAACAGGCTAGTCGTGTAACCACTACCCCACTACGCTATTGCTGTACACTTTGATCCAAATAACTTAATCACACATCCAAAACACCCGCGTATCGGAGTAGATAGGTTACAATTTCTAAAACATCCCATTCATACTAAACATACAGAATAAATACAAACTCTAATTTTAAGTGCAGCAATACAGTCTAATATCTAAGAAATCACAGTATTTCTATCTACTGCTTTTCAGTGAAAAACAAGAACAGTTTCAAAAACTTACAGATTTGGCGCTGGAGACTCGGTATGATACACTTTTCAGAAGAAATATCTCAAACATATCACATACTTGAAAATAACTTTTTGAAATCCAACTTTTGAAAAACCCATTCCACAGCCGAGTTTTGTAACCTAGCTTTGATACCACTAAATGAAACACCCCAAACCCAGCCTAAATGTTATGGCCGAATTTGATGTGTCATATGGAAGTGTTTTTTGAAAACCATGTTTTCATTGAAAACCCTTCTTAAAGACTTAAAAACACCTTGCCATTTAAAACTTGTGTAAAACATTATTTGTTGTGGAAATTTGACTTAGGATAGTCGATCTACGAAAGTGTCAGTTTAAAAACAAATTTGAGTTGTGAACCACTTTTAAAAATGTTGCGGAAACATAGTGTTTTGAAAATTGATTTTCGCTTTATAAAACCGTGTTCTACTTATAACAATTGTAGATCAAAATAAACGAAATCCCAATTAAAATTTAAAACATGGCCTTGTAACAACCCAAATCAAAATATAAATACTTAGAAGTAAATAAACATAAATAGGAAGCCAAAAGCAGATGTGTTGCCAACTCCTAGTCCCTCGCAACACCGATCCTCCTAACGCTGGGGATTACCTGAAAGGTTAATAAACGGGGTGAGTTTATGAAAACTCAGTGGGTAATCCCCTCCTATACAAAGATTAGACAGTCATATAAAAAAGTAACAAACTGGGCCTAAGCCCAATACAGTAGACAGTAGCAGATGGGTCTTAGCCCATTACAGATTCAGAAACAGATCACATGTAGGCCTAAACCCACTACTTTAACATTTGGGTCACAACCCATTATAGAACCAATTGGGCCTAGCCCAAACCAATAACAGAACAAGCGGCGTAAGCCCAATCTAAAGATAGATCTCAAAAACAGGTATGCAACAGTGTGAGTATGCAGCCCACCTCAATCCAGCCATCACATCACCCGTACCAACCCTACACATCGGTGGGGAATAAATCGACCCACCCAGCCAACACACCAAATTAGCACTGGTTGCGGCACTAAGTCAACAGAACGGCTCAGCGCCGTAGATAGAATAGCTAGAAGCCGTAAATATCGCAGTAACACTGCCAAATAACAGAACGGCTGAAAGCCGTAAGCAAAATGGCACAAAGCCATCGATAACTGCATTTTGTTAGGCACATAGCCATCAATTACGGTAACATAACCATCACACTGCCATGGGTAAATGTGATTGACACATAGTCATCAATAAATGCAATTGGCACATAGCCGTAGGTAAGAACAATTAGTGCAAAGCCTTAATCAAGGTAGCACAGAGCCACAATTAGGTCGGCATAGAGCCATAATCAAAATAAGTGACCTTAAGCCATCAATACTGGATCCATAGTCGTCTCGTGCGACCCGTGTGATCCTATTAGAACAGAACTAGGTCCACAACCGTCTCGCGCGGCCCATGCGACCCTATCAGAACAGAACTTCCTCCATAAACAATATCCCAACGCCATGCAGTATGTCGTGAATGTGAAACATCATGCCTATAAATAATCATACAAATCACAGTCACAACAATCCAATCATAGTCATACATCCTCAGTCAAACATAGTCAAATCAATCAAATTGTATCACTAGTAAGTCGTATACCCTCGAGGGGCAAAACAATCTTTTTACCCATTAGGGGTATTTTAGTCATTTCATCTTACAGGGGTATTTATGTAATTTCACACTACGGGGGTATTTCAGCAACTCTACCCTACAAGGGTATTTTGGTAATTTCACAAACCAAGGGTATTTCAATAATTTTACAAATTAAGGGTATTTCGATAATTTTGTAATCTAGAGGTATTTCAATAATGTTGCAAACCATGGGTGTTTTGATAATTTTGCAACCGGGGGTATTTTGGTAATTTTGTAATCCAGGGGTATTTCGGTAATTTTGCACTACAAGTGCATTTGGTAATTTAGCAATCTAGGGGTATTTCGATAATTTTGAAACCAGGGTTATTTTGGTAATTTTGCAATCTAGGGGTATTTCGGTAATTTTGTAAACTCAGGGTATTTCTGTAATTTTGTAAATCGTGGGTATTTCTATAATTTTATAAACTGAGGGTATTTTTGTAATTTTGTAAACTAAGGGTATTTCTGTAATTTTGTAAACTCAGGGTATTTCTGTAATTTTACAAACCGGGGGCATTTTGGTAATTTTACAAACTAGGGGTATTTTGATAATTTTGCAATCTAAGGGTATTTTGGTAATTTTGTAATCCAAGGTTTTTTGGTAATTTTGCACTACAGGGGTATTTGGTAATTTGGAATCCAGGGGTGATAAACGATAAATTATCCATGTTTGTACCTCATGCTTACCCTAATTTCTAGATGAATTATCATTGAATTTGTCTAAATTGATGCTCTTAAACCTTTAACAACAGTTTGAATCCTTCCACAAGACAAATGATTGATGCAGCTGTCGGAGGAACAATCAACAACAACACACCCGAAGCAGCTTATGAGTTTATAGAAGAGATGTCACTGAATAACTATTAGTGGCAAGTCAAGAGGACAAAGCCAACAAAAGTTGCAAGAGTTTTTAATATCGATGCCGTCACCATGCTTTCTAATCAGGTAGAACATTTAAATAAAAAGATTGATGGTTTTATTTGTTCTACGCAAGCACACCCAGTGATGCAGTGTGATGCAATTCAAGGAAAAATGTACAATCCAGACTACTCCTCCCATGGACATGGCATAGAGATCCAGCAAGCCAACTATATGGGTAACAATTCTAGATCCCAAAATAACCCTTATAGTAACACTTACAATGCAGGTTGGCGGAACCACCCCAATTTTTCATGGAGAGGACAAGAAAATCAAAGACAACCACCTCCTCCGGGATTTCAACAGCCACCATTCCAACAAGAAAGAAAGCCAAAACTTGAGGAAATGCTCAATCAGAAACTCATTTCCAAAACACCGAAACGGCATTGAAGAACTAGCAAGCATCCATTCAAGGACTCGAAACTCAAAAAGGCCAGCTCGCTAAGCTAATTTCTGAAAGACCGCAAGGTGGGTTACCAAGCAACACTGAGACCAACCCTAAGGAGCAACTCAATGCCATGGATACAATAGATGAGGAAGGGATAATCAAAACCAACCCAGAGCCATGTAAGGAGACTGTGATAAGTAAAGGTAAGGCCGAGGTAAGTAGTAACGAGCCAGTCAAATATAAACCTTATATCCTATACCCAAATGCGTTAAAGAAAGACCGCACAGATGAGTAATTCGGTAAGTTTCTTAAACTCTTAAAGAAATTACATATCAACTTACCGTTTATTGAAGTTCTTTTGCAGATGCCAAATGCTGTTAAGTTTTAAAAGAGCTCTTGACAAACAAGCAAAAGCTAGATGAGAAATCTCATGTGGAGTTGAATGTAGTATGCTCAGCCATCTTACAGAAATAGCTACCCAACAAACTAAAAGATCCAGGGAGTTTTACTATTCCTTGTTTACTTGGTATCTTAGACGCCAAAAATGCTTTAGTTGATTTAGGGGCTAGTATTAATGTCATGCCTTATAAACTATTTAAACAAATAGGTCTAGGGAAACCTAAACAAACTAAGATGAGCATCCAATTAGCTGATAAGACCATTAGATTTCCAAAGGGAATAATTAAATATGTGCTTGTCAAAATTGATAAATTTATATTCTTAGTTGGCTTTTTTGTTTTAGACATTGATAAGGATGGCAATGTACCCTTAATTCTAGGGCAACCCTTTCTAGCAACTGCTGGAACAATAATTGATGTAGGAACAGGTGAGCTTACACTACATGTAGGTAAGTTACTTTACAAGCTTGAAACTCGATTAAGACTGTTGATAATTATATAGTTACGAGTCCTTGTAAAAACACTGAACTCACCACCCAACCTTCTGTCCAGGATACATTCCACATAAAGGTAACTCAACCATAGACAAGTCCATCCAAGGGAGACGCACTTCAAAAGCAAATGCTTCAGATCGAAGAATTAGATGAGTGGCTGAACTATCATGTAAAGCCCAAACTATGCCACACCAACCCAGAGCATCACCGTGATGACCCGAGGTAAAAGCGAATCAATTCAAGGTAGGAGATAATGTAAGCTTAGGGGACGACGATCCTCGAATCTCGAATTCAAAAGAACATAAAAGTGACACACCTTACTTTCACGGTAATGAAAATCTTCCCTTATGGTATAGTTGAGATAAAACACGAGTCACTTGACACTTTCAAGGTAAATGGTCATCGGCTTAAACATTATAAAGGTGAGGATTTTAGGAATAATAGGGAGGAGCTTCAGCTCCACGAGCTTTCGTCATAATACACGCAAAGCAGAGTCGATCTTAGACTCTAAATAAGCGCTTCTCAGGAGGCAACCTGAGCACTGACTTAGTAAATTCTTTTATTTCAGCTTTCTAATACATGGACTAACCCTTTGAATGCAGGTTTTTCGAGCCACACGGCCATGCCCACGGGCGTGCCTAAGGCCATGTGGACAATACGAGCAGAGACACGGCCGTGCATTATGGTCGTGTACAAGCAGGGTAATTTTTTTTCTAACACACGAGCTTAAACAAATTACCACGACTGTGCGATGTGGCTGTGGCCGAAACTGCCAATTCAAACATGGGCATGCGACACACCCATTCCTCAAGGCCGTGGTCGACACTGTCAATTCAGACACGGGCATGTGACCTACTCCACGGTCGTGGGAGAAGTGAACATCAAGGATACATCCGTGCAACACAGCCGTATGCCTCAACACGCCCTAGCCACACGGGCGTGTGTTAGGAAACTAGCGCGCCAAAACCCCCAATGTTTAAACCCCACGGGTAAAACCTGAGTCACACGGGGTGTGATGTGCCCGTGTGACCCAAAAACCTATATAAACAGGCCACTATTCACTTTCTTCTCCATTTTAATCCCTAAAAACTCTCACCCAAAACCCACATCAAGCTTCCCCAATACTGCCGCCGGCCTTCACAGCGCCACCACGCCCGTGCAACGTTGCCACGACTGTTTTTCACGTTCACACTCACCTATTCAATTCCTTTTTCTTATTTTTCTCTTAAATTTTTAATGTTTGTATGTATTTTTATGTTAATAAATTGCTTTATTTAGTTTTAGCATTATTCTTGGGCATAAATATCATTGATTTAGCATGATTATTCTAGAATCTTTCGACACGCCACTTAAAATCATCTTGTGCTGCCATCTTTAGTTTTCTTAGGCCATTAGTTTTTAACCCAAATTAATATTTAAACAGCCACATTTTGTTCCACTTCATGATTAGATAAACCAAATTGATTTCTTAACACTAGCTTTTGCATGGAACTAGGTACTAAGTCTTTGATTAAATTATTTTGAGTATTGTTAAACCCTCACCTAATTATGAATACTAACAATATACATGGCAATCTTCTTTCTTTCTCATTTTGTTTCAGTCATAATGCCATCATCCAAAGGGAAGAAAGCTGCCGTCCCTACTTCAAAGAAGCGAAAGGGGCCTGGTGGTTTATCCTCCCGACCCATAGCCGAAGCTCACCATCCTTTTATCAAATTCCTACAGAACTCCCAAGAGCAGTTATTCCAGATTCTGCGAGAACGACCTCTAGGAGACGAAAGATGCATTGACTAGGCCGCCTTAGAGCAGGTCCACTTAGTAGATGAGGTCTGGGCTTTGTTGATGACAAATCCGTGGGAGCAGTTCTTCCAGATTATGGAGCCCACCTATTTCGAACTCACTATTCAGTTCTGCTCCACGTTTTATCTACAGACGGTGATGAGCTGACACGAATATCTAGGGACGATACAATTCCGTTTAGGAGGCCTCCTTTGTCAGCTTAGTGTACCAAAATTCGGTACAGCTTTAGGCCTCTACACGGAGCAATTCATGGAGGAAGGGGATCTTTCAACGCTCCACCGTCACATCCACGTCTTTCCAGTTAACTGCTGGCACGGCCCAGTCCCTAGCCAGCCTACATATGATCCCAGTCACTCCAAAGCAACCAATCTCGCGCCATCTCTAAGTTACATACATGCCCTCCTCGCACACACATTGACGGCAAACGCAAGAGCACATGTGTCGTCAACACCCACGATGCCTATTTTCTATGGAGCATGGTAAACGCACATGTTATTGACCTTGCTTACTTCATCGTTCATTCCATCCAGCACCAGACCGAGAGGCATCGGAGAGGTGTAATCTTTATGGGCCCGTACATCACTCGACTGGCCCGCTACTACGGCCTACTTAACACCGCGGCCCAGACATCCTCTTACACCTTGATTAAGATGTCCCCACAGGGCATCCAAACTATGTTACACATGAGGATGATTCAGTGACGACCTGGGACCGATCCTCCACAGTACTGTCTACTTCGAGATTCCGAGCAGGAGGACCCCGAGGACATTACTGATGATGTCCCACCACCCAAGGAGGCCCCAACTAAGCCACCACCCTCTCACCGCCCAGTTCATGCGGCAGCTTCATATGTTGACATATCTGAGCGACTCACACGATTTGAGCAGCAGTGCTTTCAACGCTTTGATCATATCGACGCTACTCTTCAGCAGATATGCCAGCATCTCCACATTTCATTAGCGCCCCCACCTCGCGACCCATCTGAGGATTAGTACTTCCTAATCCTCTTTTCTTCTCTTTTATTTTCCTTTTTATTTTTCCATTTTATGTTATTTTACCTTTTTTATTATTTTAATTTTAGTATTTTTAGAACTTAGTTTATTTTATTTCAATTATTTCATATCGACTATCCCATAACAAATATATTATGTTAATCCAAATTCCCCAAAACTGATAAATGCCTTCGCAGTTTCAAAGGAGCTCTACAGCTCAAATCCAAAATCTAAGGGGAATCTTGCCACAACTTCACCCAATTCACACCTCCAAAGCCTACACTCCCAACATAAAAGCTGTGGATAACAAACACTACCACCACTGGAGTATCCACCTCTGCACAATCCTTTGCCCCAGACACTCTGTAGGCACCACCACCTCACAAATTCATCCAATTCAGGGAGTTTCATGCATTTCCCTATCTTATGATATTATGCTTCTATTGCTACTAATGTATCTTTGTACATTGAGGGCAATGTACATCTTAAGTGTGGTGGGGAAACTTACTTTCAGTCATTGCATTTTCTTTGAAACCCCTGAAAGTTTTTATAACTAACTTTTTGCATTATTCTCAAATTTTCAAATTCTCACTTTCACTCTCTGCATTATCTTCAATCTCCTATTGGGAATTAATTATGATTAATTTATGATTTTTATTGATATGTTGAGAATTAAGACATAGGTGCTTATGCTTTGATTATTCAAACTTTAAGATATTAGGGAATCAAGCATAATGAGTTGAAATTTTTGAGTATTTAACTTTTTTCTAGGTTATTTTCCCTAATTTTAAGTGTTATCTTGAGATTTGAAATTCGCTGGATTGACATCAAAAAGCCATAATTCTGGTGAGATTTATGAGCCTTTTGAGCATACATTATTTCGTGCTCACTTTCATTGTTGCTTTGAGTAAGTCAATACTGATTTGTTATTCTAGAACTTACTTCGATTATACATGTCGAGACCACATCATTGATTTGATACACTGAGATGATAAAGGCACCTAGGTATAACCCACTTACTCCATAAAAGCCTACCTCCATAAATTGACCCATAGTGAACCCCATTGAGCCTAACAACCCATTCTTTGACTTACCTCTAATATTAACCTATAACCCATTTTTGTTGAATTCCATTCAATTATTTGATCCCTATTTTTTCGAGATTTGAGTTGAAATTATTATCTAGCTTTGTTCTCTTGTTCAGTTTACAAAGTTTGTAAACATTCAAAGTATTGTATTTGATTTCTTCTTAAACAAAAAATGTATATACAGTTAATTCATTTGTAATTCATATCTTAGTTATAGCTTAATATTTTTGCATATTTCTATTATAAGCCATCAAATCCAGAACGATGTCATCGTAAGGCTTAGCTCGAGGAATATGTTCTAATGTAGAGATTTTTCTAGCTAGATGATTTTTCAATTCGATCTCGATTCTAACCCTCTCTTTTTCAGATTGTGACAACACCCCTAACCAAAGCCCCATTACAACCATTGAAAGACCTTTTGATCGATGTGTCATATCAATCTATAGTGGTGGAGATTTGACTTTCTTGCAAGCCTACGGTAATAACTTTTCAGGTTTACTAAGGAGTGTTTCATTCTTGAACCCTAAGCACTTTGAGTGGATAGAGTGAATCTTTAGTGAGGATGTCAACTCTTGTTAATTTCGATTGAAAGGTAATTACTTAGGAGAAGGGTGGAAACCTATGTTTCTGTGAGAAAATTCTCAACTTAGAGTGTTTGAATCCTTAATGTTCTTCTGGTTGAATTCTCATTGAATGATTACTTGTGGATTGGTTTGAAACATTATTGATAAAGGTTATAAGTTGAGAAGAATGATTCTTAATTATGAGTTGGGATTTTGCTTGAGGATAAGCAAAGGCTTAAGTGTGGGGGTATTTGATAAACGATAAATTATACATGTTTTCACCTCATGCTTAGCCTAATTTCTGGATAAATTATCATTTGAATTTGTGTAAATTAATGCTCTTAAACCTTTAATTTCATGTTTTACACTCAGGTGAGCATAGTGAAGTGAAAAGAATGAGAAACAGGCTAAAAACGGAGAAAATGGGCCAAAGAATGAAAACAGCATGGCCTGGAGGATCGCCACATGGCCGTGCCACAAGGCTGTGCCACCTTGAGCTCGAACACGGCCTAACCCCGACAAGCACGGCCAAACCACACTGCTGTGCCAACTTAAGAGGCCCGTGCACGGCCTGGGCCTCGATCCACAAGGGCGTGGCACACGGGCGTGGCACACGGGCGTGTCCCTTTCGTGAGGAAGTTCAATTTCACTCAGAAAAGGATGCTTAGAGGCTAAGAAAGGCATTCCAAAGCTCTATATAAAGACCCTAGGAGGCAACTTCAAGGGTGTGCTTTTTCTCCCACAAAAGAGTGCCTTATTTCTACCAACACAGAGAGTAGAAGCAAGGAATTACTCCAAGGGAAGCTGATTGATCCATCTTAGAAGCTGAATTCTCCCTCAAGACTAAGGATCTCTCTTCAAATTACCTCCAGGGGTTTTTGGGTTCTTTATGTTTTGTTATTTTATTTCTTCTGAGATGTTTTCTTTTATAATCATGAACTAATTCCCCCAAATACTTGAGGGGGATGAAACCTAAGACAGATCTTGTTATTATTTTCTCTTGAATTATATGATAAATATTTGATTTGTTCTTAATTGTGTTTTTAACTCTTAAATTGGTATTTCCGGGATATTGATTTAAGTTGAATGTGGTTATGTAGAGGAGAAAAAGTCCCTGCATAGAAGTAGATCCAACACAATTAAGCGGAGTTGATTGCAATCCTAGAGATAGGATAATGAAAATCTGTCGGATTAGGGTCAAACCTAATAATCGAATCCATAGATCGAGTTAAGGCAACTCTAGGGGTTTTAATTAGAAAGAGATTTCAATTAATCAACCTAGGGTTAGTTGTTTTTAGTCTCGAGAGAGATATTAACATAAGTTAGGGATTTCTACGGATCAAGTCAAGTGAATAAATCATCTAGTTCAAGAGTTGATAACAAGTGAAGTCTAGGTGGATTCTTCCTTGAGTATTGTCCAAATCTATCAGTTTTCCTAAGAGTTTTTCCCCAATTTACTTTTTGTGCATTCTTAGCTTAGTCCAATAATTAGTTTAGTTTAATAAAATCCCTTTTTATTTCTAGGGTAAATAATAGAAAGAAAGTTAGTACTAGTACTTTTGGTTCCCTTAGGTATGATATCTCAGTCTTGCCACTAAGCTATACTACTGTTCGATAGGTGCGCTTGCCTTAAATCGTGATAATAGTTAGTTTCTGGTGTGATCATTTATTATAAATTTTATTACTTCATATCACGAATATCAAGTTTTTGGCACCGTTGCTGGGGAACTAAAACTTTAAGAACATTTGATTTCTATTACTTTAGCCATTACTATTTTTATTTATTTTCAACTTTTATTTTTATTTATTTATTTTAATTTTCTTTATTTTTTCCCTTTTCTAGGTATCTCTAGTTTATGACTAGAAGAAACCCAGGAGGGCCACTACTATTCGATGAAGATATAGAAGCCATAGTTCGCAGAAATCGTAGAGAGATCAGACGAAGCCTACAGTATCCAGAGCTGGAACAAGAACCTGAACCTATGGAAGAGATGGAAGCAAATCAAGCCGATCTACCACCTCCCGCGATAGTTGCAGAATCGGTGAACCAAAATGATGCTCCTTGTACTATGTATGATTATGCTAAATGTAATTTGGCTAGTACTCAATCTAGTATTATTAGACCAGCTATTGCTGCAAATAATTTTGAATTAAAGCCTAACACTATTCAGATGATTCAACAATTTGTTCAGTTTGATGGTTTACAGGATGAGGATCCCAACTCACACTTAGCCAATTTCTTGGAATTTTGTGACACTTTTAAAATCAATGGTGCTTCTGATGATGCCATTCGCCTCCGACTATTTCCTTTTTCCTTAAGGAATAAATCTAAACAATGGTTAAATTCTCTACCTCGAGGCTCCATTACTACATGGGAACAGATTACCGAAAAATTTTTCTAAGTATTTTCCTCCAACTAAAATAGCTAAATTGTGGAATGATATGTCTTCTTTTGTGCAGATGGATTTAGAGACACTTTATGATGCCTGGGAGAGATACAAAGATCTCTTGAGAAGGTGCCCTCACCATGGGTAGCCTTTGTGGTTACAAGTTCAAACCTTTCACAATGGTTTGAATCCTTCTACAAGACAAATGATCGATGCAGCCGCCGGAGGAACAATCAACAACAAAACACCCGAAGCAGCTTATGAGTTTATAGAAGAGATGTCACTGAGTAACTATCAGTGGCAAGTCATAAGGACAAAGCCGACAAAATCTACAGGAGTTTTTAATATCGATGTCGTCACCATGCTTTCTAATCAGGTAGAACTTTTAAATAAAAAGATTGATGGTTTTATTGGTTCTACGCAGGTACACCCAGTGATGAGGATAACAATGTACCCTTAATTCTGTTTTAGACATTGATAAATTGATAAATTTATATTCCTAGTTGACTTTTCTGTATTAGACATTGATGAGGATAGCAATGTACCCTTAATTCTAGGGCAACCCTTTTTAGCAACTACTAGAACAATAATTGATGTAGGAACAGGTGAGCTTACGCTACGTGTAGGTGATGACAAAGTTACTTTACAAGCTCGAAACTCGTTTAAAACTATTGATAATAATATAGTTACAAGTCCTTGTAAAAATACTGAGCTCACCACCCAACCTTCTGTGCAGGATACACTCCACATAAAGGCAACCCAGCCACAGACAAGTCCATCCAAGGGAGACGCACCTGAGAAGAGAATGTTTCAGATTGAAGAACTAGATGAGTGGCTGAACTATCATGAAAAGCCCAAACTATGCCACACCAACCCAGAGCATCACCGAGATAACCCCCAGGTAAAAATGAATCAAATCAAGGTAGGAGATTAGGTAATCTTAGAGGACGACGATCCTCAAATCTCGAATTCAAAAGAACATAAAAGTGACACACCTTACTTCACGGTAATGAAAATCTTCCCCTATTGTATAGTCAAGATAAAACACGAGTCACTCGGCACTTTCAAGGTAAATGGTCGTCGGTTTAAACATTATAAAGGTGAAGTTTTCAGGAATAATAGGGAGGACCTTCAGCTCCACGAGCTCTTGTCATAATACACGCAAGCAGAGTCGAGCTTAGACTCTAAATAAGCACTTCTCGGGAGGCAACCCGAGCACTGACTTAGTAAATTATTTTATTTTAGCTTTCTAATACATCGACTAACCCTTTGAATTTAGGTTTTTCGAGCCACAGGCCATGCCCACGGGCGTGCCTAAGGCCGTGTGGGCAATACGAGTAGAGATACGGTCATGCGATATGGTCGTGTACAAGCAGGGTAAAATTTTTTCTAACACACGAGCTTAAACAAATTGCCACGGCTGTGCGATGTGACCATGACCGACACTACCAATTCAAATACGGGCGTACGACACGCTCGTGCCTCAAGGCCATGGTCGACACTATCAATTCAGACACGGGCGTGTGACCTACTCCACGGCTGTCAGAGAAGCGAACATCGAAGGACACGTCCGTGCAACACGGCCGTGTGCCTCAACATGCCCTAGCCACACGGGCGTGTGTTACCAAATCGGCACGCCAAAACCCCCAATTTTTAACCCCACAGGCAAAACCCGAGTCACACGGGCGTGTGATGTGCCCGTGTAACCTAAAAACCTATATAAACAGGCCACTATTCACTTTCTTCTCCATTTTAAACCCTAAAAACTCTCACCCAAAACCCACATCAAGCTTCCCCAACGCCGCCGCCGGCCTCCACAATGCCACGACGCCCGTGTAACGTCGCTACGACCGTGTTCCACCTTCACACTCACACATTCGGTTCCTTTTTCTTATTTTTATCTTAAATTTTTAATGTTTTTATGTATTTTTATGTTAATAAATTGCTTTATTTAGTTTTAGCATTATTCTTGGGCATGAACTTCATTGATTTAGCATGATTATTCTAGAATTTTTCAACATGCCACTTAGAATCATCTTGTGCTGCCATCTTTAGTTTGCTTAGGCCATTAGTTTTTAACCCAAATTAATATTTAAAAAACCACATTTTGTTCCTCTTCATGATTAGATAAGCCAAATTGATTTCTTAACACTAGCTTTTGCATGGAACTAGGTACTAAGTCTTTGAGTAAATTATTTTGAGTATTGTTAAACTCTCACCTAATTATGAATATGAACAATATATATGCCAATCTTCTTTCTTTTTCATTTTGTTTCAGTCATAATGTCATCATCCAGAGGGAAGAAAGTTGTCGTCCCTACTTCAAAGAAGCGAAAGAGGCCCGGTGGTTCATCCTCTCGACCCATAGCCAAAGCTCGCCATCCTTTTATCCAATTCCTGTAGAACTCCCAAGAGGAGTTATTCCAAATTCTGCGCACAACCTCTAAGAGCCGAAAGATGCATTGACTGGGCCGCCTTAGAGCAGGGCCACTTAGCAGACAAGGTTCGAGCTTTCTTGATGATAGACCCGTGGGAGCAGTTCTTCCAGATTGTGGAGCCCACCTATTTCGAACTCACTCTTGAGTTTTGCTCCACGTTCCATCTACAGACGGTGATGAGCTGACACGACGATCCAGGGACGATACAATTCCATTTAGGAGGCCTCATTCATCAGCTTAGTGTACCAAAATTCGGTACAGCTCTAGGCCTCTACACGGGGCAATTCATGGAGAAAGACGATCTTTCTACGCTCCACCGCCACATCCACGTCTCTCCAGTTAACTGCTGGTGCGTCCTAGTCCCTAGCCAGCACTCCAAAGCAACCAATCTCACCCCATCTCTAAGTTACATACATGCCCTCCTCGCACATACATTGACGGGCAGACGCGAGAGTACATGTGTCGTCAAGACCCACGATGCCTATTTTCTACGGAGTATGGCGAACGCACATGTCATCGACCTTGCTTACTTCATCGTTCATGCCATTCAACACCAGACCGAAAGACATCAGAGAGGTGTAATCTCTATGGGCCCGTACATCACTCGACTGGCCCGCTACTACGGCCTACTTCACACCGCCGCCCAGACATCCTCTTCCACCTTGATCAGCCAGTTGTCCCCACAGGGCATCTAAACTATGTTACACATGAGCATGATTCAGCGACGACCTGGGACTGATCCTCCACAGTACCGTCTACTTCGAGATGCCGAGTAGGAGGACCCTGAGGACATTACTGATGATGTCCCACCACCCGAGGAGGCCCCAGCTAAGCCACCACCCCCTCGCCGCCCAGTTTATGCGGTAGCTTCATATGCTGACATATCTGAGCGACTCACACGATTCGAGTAGCAATACTTTCAACGCTTCGATCATATCGATGCTACTCTTCAGCAGATATGCTAGCATCTCCACATTTCATCACCGCCCCCACCTCGTGACCCATCTGAGGATTAGCACTTCCTAATCCTCTTTTCTTCTCTTTTATTTTCCTCTTTATTTTTCCATTTTATGTTATTTTACCTTTTTCATTATTTGAATTTTAGTATTTTTAAAACTTAGTTTATTTTATTTATTTTTTTCATATCGGCTATCCCCTAACAAACATATTCTGTTAATCCAAATTCCCCAAAACTGATAAATGCCTTCGCAGTTTCAAAGGAGCTCTACAGCTCAAATCCAAAATCTAAGGGGAACCTTGCCACAACTTTACCAAGTTCACACCTCCAAAGCCTACACTCCCAACATAAAAGCTGTGGACAAACAAACACTACCACTACCGGAATATCCACCTCTGCACCTTCCTTTGCCCCAGACACTCTATAGTACCACCACCTCACAAATTCATCCAATTCAGGAAGTTTCATGCATTTCCCTATCTTATGATCTTATGCTTCTATTGCTACTAATGTATCTTTGTACATTGAGGGCAATGTACATCTTAAGTGTGGGGGGGGGGAACTTACTTTCAGTCATTACATTTTCTTTGAAACCCTTGAAAATTTTTACATCTAACTTTTTGCATTGTTCTCAAAATTTTGAATTCTCACTTTCACTCTCTGTATTATCTTCAATCTCCTATTAGGAATTAATTATGATTGATTTATGATTTTTATTGATATGTTGAGAATTAAGACATAGGTGCTTATGCTTTGATTATTCAAAACTTTAAGACATTAGGGAATCAAGCATAGTAAGTTGAAATTTTTGAAAATTTAAATTTTTTTCTAGGTTATTTTCCCTAATTTTAAGTGTTATCTTGAGATTTGAAATTCGCAGGATTGGCATCAAAAAACCATAATTCTGGTGAGATTTTTGAGCCTTTTGAGCATACATTCTTTCGTGCTCACTTTTATTGTTGCTTTAAGTAAGTCAATACTGATTTGTTATTCTAAAACTTGCTTCGATTTTACATGTCGAGACCACATCATTAATTTGATACACTGAGATGATAAAGGCACCTAGGTATAACCCACTTACTCCATAAAAGCCTACCTCCACAAATTGACCCCTAGTGAACCCCATTGAGCCTAACAACCCATTCTTTGACTTACCTCTAATATTAACCTATAACTCGTTTTTGTTGAATTCTATTCAATTATTTGATCCCTATTTTTGTCGAGATTTGAGTTGAAATTATTATCTAGCTTTGTTCTCTTGTTCAGTTTCTAAAGTTTGTAAACATTCAAAGTATTGTATTTGATTTTTTCTTAAACAAAAAAAGTATATACAGTTAATTCAATTGTAATTCATATCTTAGTTATAGCTTAATATTTTTGCATATTTCTATTATAAGCCATCAAATCCAGAACAATGTCATCATAAGGCTTAGCTCGAGGAATCTATTTTAGTGATAGAGATTTTTCTAGCTAGATGATTTTTCAATTTGATCTCGATTCTAACCCTCTCTTTTTCATCTTGTGACAACACCCCTAACCAAAGCCCCATTACAACCATTGAAAGACCTTTTGATCGATGTGTCATATTAATCTATAGTGATGGAGATTTGATTTTTTTGCAAGCCTATGGAAATAACTTTTCAGGTTGGCTAAGGAGTGCTTAATTCTTGAATCCTAAGCACTTTGAGTGGATAGAGTGAATCTTTAGTGAGGATATCAACTCTTGTTAATTTTGATTGAAAGGTAATTACTTAGGAGAAGGGAAGAAACCTATGTTTCTATGATAAAATTCTCAACTTAGAGTGTTTGAATCTTTAATGTCCTTCTGGTTGAATTCTCATTGAATGATTACTTGTGGATTAGTTTGAAACATTATTGATAAGGGTTATGAGTTGAGAAGAATGATTCTTAATTGTGAGTTAGGATTTTGCTTGAGGACAAGCAAAGGCTTAAGTGTAGGGGTATTTGATAAACGATAAATTATACATGTTTTTACCTCATGCTTATCCTAATTTCTGGATGAATTACCATTTGAATTTGTGTAAATTAATGCTCTTAAACCTTTAATTTCATGTTTTACACTCAGGTGAAGTGAAAAGAACGAGAAACAGGCTGAAAATGGAGAAAATGGGACAAAGAATGAAAACAACATGGCCTGAAGGATCGCCACACGGTCGTGCCACACGGCCGTGCCACCTTGAGCTCAAACACGGCCTAACGCCGACAAGCACGGCTAGACTACACGGCTGTGCCACCTTAAGAGGCTCGAGCACGGCCTAGGCCTCGATCCATACGGGCGTGGCACACAGGCGTGTCCCTGTTGTGAGGAAGTTCAATTTCACTCAGAAAATGATGCTTAGAGGCTAAGAAAGGCATTCCAAAGCTCTATACGAAGACCCTAGGAGGCAACTTCAAGGGTGTGCTTTTTCTCCCGCAAAAGAGTGCCTTATTTCTACCAACACAGAGAGGAGAAGTAGGGAATTAGTCCAAGGGAAGTCGATTGATCCATCTCAGAAGATGAATTCTCCCTCAAAACTAAGGATCTCTCTTCAAATTACCTCCAGGGGTTTTTGGGTTCTTTATGTTTTGTTATTTTATTTCTTCTGAGATGTTTTCTTTTATAATCATGAACTAATTCCCCCAAATACTTGAGGGGGATGAAACCTAAGACAGATCTTGTTATTATTTTCTCTTGAATTATATGATAAATATTTGATTTGTTCTTAATTGTGTTTTTAACTCTTAAATTGATATTTCCGGGATATTGATTTAAGTCGAATATGGTTATGTAGAGGAGCAAAAGTCCCTGCATAGGAGTAGATCCAACACAGTTAAGCGGAGTTGATTGCAATCCTAGAGATAGAATGACGAAAATCTGCCGGATTAGGGTCAAACCTAATAAGGGAATCCATATATCAAGTTAAGGCAACTCTAGGTGTTTTAATTAGACAGAGATTTCAATTAATCAACCTAGGGTTAGTTGTTTTTAGTCTCGAGAGAGATATTAACATAAGTTAGGGATTTCTACGGATCGAGTCAAGTGAATAAATCATCTAGTTCAAGAGTTGATAACAAGTGAAGTCTAGGTGGATTCTTCCTTGAGTATTGTCCAAATCTATCAGTTTTCCTAAGAGTTTTTCCCCAATTTACTTTTTGTGCATTCTTAGCTTAGTCCAATAATTAGTTTAGTTTAATAAAATCCCCTTTTTATTTCTAGGTTAAATAATAGATAGAAAGTTAGTACTAGTATTTTTGGTTCCCTTGGCTTACCACTGAGCTATACTACTGTTCGATAGGTGTGCTTGCCCATGATAATAGTTAGTTTCTGGTGTGATCATTTATTATAAATTTTATTACTTCATGTCAGGAATATCAAGGGGTATTTCGATAATTTTACAAAACAGTGGTATTTTGGTAATTTTATAATCCAGAGGTATTTCGGTAATTTTGTAAATCGAGGGTGTTTTGTAATTTTATAAATCGAGGGTATTTTTGTAATTTTATAAATCGAGCGTATTTCTGTAATTTTGTAAATGAGAGTATTTCTCTAATTTTACAAACTGAGGGTATTTTTGTAATTTTACAAACTGGGGGTATTTTGCTAATTTTGCAAACCAAGGGTATTTCGGTAATTTTACAACCCGTGGGTATTTTAGTCATTTTATAAATCAAGGGTAATTCTATAAATTTCCAAATCGAGGGTAATAACGACCCAATCGCAGGTCCATCATTGCCTCGAGCGACTTTTATAACCTAAACAGACAAAACGGAGTAATTGAGCCTAAGGCCCATTACTCAGCCGAAATCGGCCCACACACCTGTGTAGCCCATTTAGCCTAGAAACAACTATGGCTATGCGAACAAGATAACCCAAATCAATCACTTATCCAGTCACAAATATTTTATACGTGTGGGCCCACAAGCCCATTAGGCCCATATGGCCCATTTAGCCCAAAATAGACTCTCCTATACCAACTAGACAGTCCGAACCAACAGTAGCCTTATAACATACAATTTAATCTGTGTAGGGCCCACAGGCCCATTGGGCCCACATGGCCCATTGGGCCCACACGGCCCATTTCGGCCCAACCATCATACACCCATATTCGTGGGCTCAGTTCACCATACGTGCGATCGCACGCTCGTGTGGCATCAATCACTGGTATTTTAGCTTTTCAGCATTTTTCCGATCTATGATTGAATCAAAGAGAAATACATACTTTATTAGCTTTCGGCCGATCAACAAATTGAACGGGGTATACGGTTACACTACTACACACCCCTTTCGGCTCTTTTTGCCGACTATCGAGATATAGGTAGTGTTACACACCTTTACGAATCAAGCAAATCACCCCACGAGTGATCAACCTACATTCAACCAACAACCATTATTACTTAATCCAAAGCATCCATTAACACAATAACCCTCAACTGATGCCATCACTTACCTTAATTGAAGAATAAGCAATCTTTTTCCCCCCTTAGATCGCTAAGTAAGAATGTAACCCCTACCTCCTTGACTTACTGCGCATAAGGCAACCCAATAATACTTAAACGTTACCCCAAGAATTGCATTGACATCTCAAAAGAAACCAAATAATTAATAAAAGAAGGGATAACTAATCAGCCAATACTAACAAGACAATATAATCCTCCTTACCATCCAGTATTTGGCCAAGACTATCTGAAGAATAACCAGAGTTGTGCGGAGAACCAAAATAGTCGATGCCTAAGCGACAACCAAAGATCCAATATTACGAATAGAAGAAGAGAATTTAATGTTTGAGAAAATGAGAAAGGAGATTCAGCTATCTGCAGGACGATGGATAAGAAAGGGTCATGCGTTTTGTTCAAGTTGAGAGGGGAAAAAGAAGTAACAATAATCGGCTCAGAAGAGTACGGAAAAAGAATAGGAGATGTACGGTGTTCGGCCAAGGTAGAGTGTTTGAGAGAAGAGAATAGTAAGGTTCGACTAAGCACAAAAATAGAATTTACAGATCTAAGTATTCGGTTTAGAAAAGAGACAAGAAAGAGAAGAGAAGAAGAAGCTTACTATGATTTAGCAAAAGAGGAGAAATAATTTGCCGGAGAGAAAATGTGAAGAAAAGGAGGAAAGTGATATCTGGTTTTTCGACCAAAAACCAAGAGACCAACTGAAGAATACAAGCTAAGAAGAAAAGGCTTGGATAGTCAAAAATCACGCCTAAGCCACCAAAATTGCATAACCCGAAAGGAGAAAGGAAGCAACGGCCGAAACTCCAATAAAAAAACACCTAAAGACCCTACACTAATTCGACACCCACACTCCCTAATTGCCAAATTTTGCATAGAGAACTCCCTCTAAATTGGCTCCAACTTCCCCATTCAAATTCCATGAAAATCTCTACCGATTCTCCTTGATTCACTCCAACTCCCCACTCAAGCTCAGCTCAAATTCCTTTTACCAATTCAAACTCCCCCTTTTACCAAGTGTCCAACAACCTTCCAGAACTTGAATCCAACACAACCACTCGCCGCCCCCACTTAGCAAAATAGAAGTCCATTGCCTGCAGTGCGATTTGTACCCTTGCCCTCTCACATGCTTCACATGCCACTTTACCATCAAGCCAATAGGCTCCTTGTGTCCCATTTTGTCCAATGTTACTTATAAAGTCCACAGACCAAGGTCCAAATTCCTCTTAAAAGAAAGATAAAATTAATTGCAAGAGCCAAGACTTGAACCTCAACCCTCAAGCATACTCCTAACGCCACCTTGCCACTAGACCACATGCTTCCTTGTGTCACATTTTACCACATTTTATTCTTAAAGCCTACTTCCCAGCATCCAGGGTTTAATACACTTTTACCAAAAATTTTTGTTATGGCCTAGGTTTGAACCCAGGACTTCCCCAACACTCCCAAACACTCCTAAATCACTTAGCCACTAAACTAAACATGCAATTTATGAAAATTTTCCCGCACAACTAAAATCCAATTTCACGGACTCTCGAAACCCATTTCTTCTAGGCCCAAAATCCAGGGCGTTATAGTAGGCGTAAGACTATAGAGGCTGCCATAAGCGTTCTCATGGGCTTAGGCCGTTTTGGGCAAAATAGGTCGTGTGGGCCCAATGAGCTTGTGGGCCCTACATGGCTAATATCCATATTATGTGGTAAAGATTGGTTTGGGCTATGTAGTTCACATAGCTATGGCTTAATCTGGGCTAAATGGGCTACGCAAGCGTGTAGGCCTACTTGGGCTGGATAATGAGCCTTGGGCCCATATGCACTAATTTGCATGTCGGGGTTAAATAAGTCGCTCGAGGTGACTGTAGACCTTCTGATGGGTCGGTAGGTGAGTCTAGACCCATTCTGATGAAAATGACTGAATTCCCCCTAGAGGGTAAAATGACCGAATTACCCCTAGAGGGTAAAATAACTGAATTACCCCTGGAGGGTAAAATGACCGAATTACCCATAGAGGGTAAAATGACTGAATTACCCGTAGAGGATAAAATGATCGAATTACACCTAGAAGGTAAAATGATCGAATTATCTCTGAAGTGTAAAATGACCGAATTACCCCTAGAGGGTAAAATGATCAAATTACCCCTGGAGGGTAAAATGACCGTAAGACCCTTATAGAGTAAAATGATTGTAATACCCTTGTAGGGTAGAATGACTGTTATGCCCTTATATGATGTTTGATTTATGGGATATTTATGTGTTTTGCATACATGCACAACATGCTGCATGGATTGGGTTATTGTTATAGAGGAAGTACAGATCTATTAGGGTCACACGGGTCACACGATACGACTGTGGACCCACCGAAGGCTTAAAGTCGTATATTTATACTGATTTGTTAAGGTCTTACGGGTCACACGAGACGACTATGGATCTACCGATGGCTTTGTGTCGTTCATACTATTGATGGCTTAGTGCTATCCATTTTACCGATGGCCTTGTGCCAAGCATATTATCGATGGCTTAGTATTATCCATTTTACCAATGGCCTTGTGCCACGCATATTATCGATGGCTTAGTGCTGTTCATTTTACCAATGACTTTGTGCCACACATATTATCGATGGCTTAGTGCTATCCATTTTACCGATGGCTTTGTGCCACGCATATTATTGATGGCTTAGTGCTATCTGTTTTACCGATGGCCTTGTGCCACGTATATTATCGATGGCTTAGTGCTGTGCATTTTACCGATTTGTGCCACGCATATTATCGATGGCTTAATGCCGTTCATATTACCAAAAGTAGGTTGTATTGATGGCCTAAAGCCACTTATCTTATTGGCAGCTATGCTAAGATTCTGTTATCTGGCAGCCTTGCTACAATATTGGTGTGCTGGCTAGGTGGGTCAATTTTATCCCCACATGGTGTATTGGTGGTACGGAGTGGTGTGTTGGCTGGATTGGAGTGGGCTGCATTGTTGCATTATTGTTTTGAATTGATATTGTATTGGGCTTAGGTCCACATATTTTTTGCTTTTGATTCTGCTACTATAATGGGCTAAGGCCCATCTGATACTGTCTGCTACAATGGGCTCAGACTGGACTACTTCTGTATTTGATTTGTTTGATTGACTATTTTCTTATTAGGGGATTACACACTGAGTTTTCGTAAACTCACCCTATTTTTAATTGTGTAGGTAATCCACAACGTTAGGTGGATCGGTGTTGTAAGGGACTCGAGGGTGGCCACACAACTGCATCTACGTTACATCAACTATTTATTTTTCAATAACTTAAATTTTGGTTTTTGATGTAATAAGGCCTCTCGTAAATTTCTAGTTTCAATTTGGGATTTTATTTATCATAATTTTAGATCTGTTAGACATAGGTCACTGTTTTTCCAAAATGATAATTGTTTTCAAAACAACATGTTTCCACAACACTATTGAAATGCTTCCGCACCAAACAAAGTTTTTTTAAAAAAAGTAAGAACGTTTGAAATGGTTAACAAATGACTAAAAGAATTTAAGAATTAACCAAGAGGCTTTAACCTTCAAATGGGATTTATCAACAAGAACAAGTTTTCAAAAAAGCACTACAATGTGACACGCCAGATTCGGTCATAATGTCTGGGTCAGGTTTGGGGTGTTACACTTATTGCAGAAGCTTTTTAAATTAGTTTACGTATTTGAGTGTACTTTGTTAAAACGGTTGATTATTTATCCCTACTACTAGCTATTGTAAATCAAAACAACTGCAATCCCAAATTAACCATGAAAATCCAAAAAGGCCATTATTATAGTAAAATACCCAAAATAAAATTAAAAATCATTATTAAGTACTAATCAAATAATTAAGTCGTGGGGCCACCTCAGAGTCCTCCGTCATACCAATCCGCCTATGTCTAGGGATTACATGTACAGTCAAATCAGAAGCGTGAGTTTTCAAATACTCAGTGTGTAATCCCCATGTAATTATACAATTAAAATGCAAGCAGTAATAAACTAGGCCTAAGCCCTTCAAAGTAGCAGTATCAATTTGGGCCTTAGCCCCATCACATTATCAGTAATCAATAGGGCCTTAGCCCATTACAGTATTAGAATGCATTTCCTACCCAACCAACCGCTATACACCATCTCCTGTCCAACACTGTACTCTTGTGGGGAATATATCGCCCACATATCCATACACTTACAAATTAGCACCGGTTACAGCACTAACCAGTATTTGGAGCAGAGCTACCAATATAGTAGGCTTAAAGCCACCAGTGATTTGCAACAGAGCTGCCCGTACAGTACACTTCCTCCAATCATATTATCCTAACCCCATGCAATGCATCATACAATCATGGCATGCCAGCTCATGGAAACGTGCATATAATTAGAACAGTATAAATATCTTGCTCAGTATATAGTCATACATATTCTAATGTTATACAGTCAGTTAGGGATCTAAGTAAAGCTTACCGACCCTACAGTAGGTCCATAGTTGACTCAGGCGACCCGTGCAACCTTATCAGCCAAACAGTGAAAATAGGCCCACAGGCCCATGTAATTTGCCCATGTGGGCCACCTCAGAGTCCTCCGTCATGCCGATCTGCCTATGTTTAGGGATTACTTGTACTGTCAAATCAAAAGTGTGAGTTTTTCAAAAACTTAGTGTGTAATCCCCATGTAATTATACAATCAAAATGCAAGCAGTAACAGACTAGGCCTAAGCCCTTCAAAGTAGCAGTATCAATTTGGGCCTTAGCCCATCACATTATCAGTAATCAATAGGGCCTTAGCCCATTACAGTATTAGAATGCATTTCCTACCCAACCAACCACTATACACCATCTCATGTCCAACACTGCACTCTTATGGGGAATAAATCGCCCACACATCCCTACACTTACAAATTAGCACCGGTTGTGACACTAACCAGTATTTGCAGCAAAGCTGCCAGTATAGTAGGCTTAAAGCTGTTGGAACGTCAGTGCCTCCAAGGCGCAGTGAAAAAAAATATTTCGGCGATCCAAACCATGGATCCATGTGTAAGGAATGAATCGGGGTGATAAAAGGTTTCAAAATTACCGAAACTTCAATCTGAGTAGACAGCGACTCCTCGGCTATGAGAATACTGTTGTGCTATCGAATCCAAGTCGTAATCCGTATAATCTCGGCCTCCACTTGATCCACCCAGTTGACAATGAACGAGAGAAATCCCCAAAACTATTTTCAGAGGCATTTTGCTTTGACGGCTGCTAGACCTTGTAGCAAAAAATGGGGTTTATCTTTATTCTCTTTTTAGGATTTTTTTCCTCCCTTTCTATATATAAACCCCTTCTTAACTGGTATGTATATAATGAATTCTTAATTCATTAAGTTTTAATTTGAACATAATAATCATAATAAATAAACATAATAATATTTTAACTGAAAATTATAATTACATTAATTATAGTAAATATTTCGGTAAACTATATTTATTTAAATTTATATACGAACCAAATTCATATATTAATAGAATTATGTTTTCCTTATGTGTACAACATCCTTGTACATATAATATGTTTGATATTTGATTGCCTAATTAAATTAATTCTTCAATTAATTTAATTCATGTGACAACCAAACACAATACCAACTATGTTCTATTCCGTTCATTTCAACCATAGGGTGTGACCATGTAGGTTCTTGTAACGTTAGCAGTAATACTAGAACGATTCTAATATTACAAACAATGAGTGGCATCTAGTAATGCATCATTGCTACCTAAGTTCTAAGAAGTCATGATTTGACATAACCTTTTCTTGTGATTAACCTTTCATGCATTAATCCTTAAGTCCTTTATCTCTGGAATGGACACAAGTCATGGAATAGTTACACTTGCATAGTCCATCCCATGTTTCTTGATACCTTGAGTAGAATATGATACACAAATAAGTATGACATCTCATATCAACTTATTTGAGCATGGCCATGCATTTCTAGTCTCACTCAATCAAGTGGCCTGAGATATTACTCTCATTATGTAGGAGGGAGTTATGCTATATTGATCAACCATATCCCTCTACATAGATTGTGGTATATCCAACATCAGTCTTTATAGAACAACTAGTTACGGCGTTCGTTTGACTATATCAAAATATACAACTCACGATGTTAGGATAATGATGATCTCAAGTATGAGGATCATATACATATTAATCACTATGAGTAATGTTGTGACAATTACATAATAATCCAAGAAATATACTCATAGCGGGTCAGTCTAATATGTTGTTCTCTAACACACATATTCATGCATTGATTCTGACGCTCCATATCAATGATAACTCTTTATCATCAATCAACTACATGTTAGTCTTAGTGCATTATTGTTGTCCTAGCCAACAATAATACTTGACTAAGTATCTTTTAAGAATAATCATATTATTCTCAGGACATTATTATAAAATAGTTCATTTATGCACACAGAAAAGAAACTGAAATAATAATGGCAATGCCTTATATTAATAAACATGATAAATCAAGTATGTTATTACAACCATCTCGTGATTGATCTTTGGGCATACTCTTACAAAAGCCACTAGTGATTTGCAGCAGAGCTACCTGTACAGTATACTTTCTCTAATCATATTATCCCAACCCCATGCAATGCATCATACAATCATGACATGCCATCTCATGGAAACGTGCATATAATCAGAACAGTATAAATATCATGCTCAGTATACAGTCATACATATTCTAATGTCATACAGTCAGTTAAGGATCTAAGTAAAGCTTACCAACGCTACAATAGGTCCATAGTCAACTCGGGCGACCCGTGTAACCTTATCAGCCAAACAGTGAAAATGGGCCCACAGGCCCATGCAATTTGCCCAGTGGGCCCACACGCCCGTATGGCCCAGAAGGCCCAAAATGGCCTTAGTCGTGTGAATCACATGGCGTGACCCAATAATCTCACACGTCTGTGTGGTTTACCCATGTGAGGCTCACACGCCCGTAGGGCCCATACGGCCCAATTCAGCCCGACCCATGAATCGTACATGCCTAGCCTCATCGATCATATGCCCGTGTTCTATCACACGGCCTACCACACGGGCGGCCACACACCTGTATGGTATCGATAGTCTAATTTTTTGGTTTTTCACTAAATCTCGTTTTCAATGATGTGGTTACACACCTGCTGTAACGCCTCAAAAATCCCGAGACTTTAAATTCTGCGCTTTGACTGTGGTTTGTATAGGTAGCTCTGTTAGAATATTAATTTTAGGATGCTACAAGGTTATTTGAAGTCTTATCGATAGGGTTGTCCATGGATAATTTTAATTTCTTGCTTTAGTGGAACCCTAGTCTTTGGTAATAGGCCTGTTCAACAAATTTAGGGGAAAATAGGACACAGTAGGGCCTGTGGCCTAGTGGCAAGGTGGCGTTACATGGGAGCTATAAGGTGGCGTTTCAAGTAGGGAATCAGGTCCAAGGTTCGAGGCTCAAGAGTAGTGGTTTTAGGATTTATTTTTGCTCATAGAAAGAAGGTATGGATAATAGAGAGAAAATAAGAGATTGAGAGAGGGAGAGTGTTGGTGCCGAATGGGACTTTAAAGGAGGCTAGAATCGGGTAGGGGCCTATCTAAGAGAATGTCGAATGTGCATGAGGGTTCTTTGGATTTTGCCAAATTCACATCTTAGCCAACCTCTCTTCTCCCTTTTCTTCTCCCTTTTATTTTTACCGAAATTTCACTAAATTTCTTTATCTCTTAAAGCTGAACACCATTCTTAAATTCTTAAAACCTGAATGCCTATAGTCTTTGCCGAGTTCTTCCCTTAAATCTCTTAAAAGCTGAATACCCACCTCCTTTTGCCGATTTCTTTTGTTTTCTTTCATTACAAACCTGTTTTTGTTATTTGCAACCCTTGATCAAGTGGTTAAAAGCTGATTGCACACTCAGTAGAGATCTAGGCCGTAAGATTGGGGATTAGTGTCGGTAAGTACTTAGTTAACCTTTTTTTAGTGCGTTTTAGAAAAGCCAAAGGGCTATCTAATCTTTTCTTTTTCTTGTCGATTAACCCTGTTTAACTAGAGGTAGGGTTCTAGGATTCCAAGCGTGGAAAAGATCTCTAGCAGGTGGTAAGTGTACTTACTCTCAACTTCGGTTTCATAGGTGGCTGAATGTAAATGTGGTTGATAGGGGTGACTCGTGTGGAATACAAGTCAATTGATGTTGATATATGTGTGTATTGGTGTAGATCTAAGGATATTCAGAAATAATAGCGAAGGAGAGGAAATTAAAACTGGTGGTACACGATAAGGTTTCGGTAAGGCTTCGGGATTTGATAAGTTGTAGTCTAAGTATAGAATTGATTTGAAAGTGGTTGTGGTTGTAGGTTGGGGCTGAGGATAGAGTAGTGCGAGTCATCAATCAGGTGTGTACATACACTGCACACACGATATATCGGCAAAAGCTGAAATCCTGAAATCCCGAATGGGCCTGCTGACCTTGTGGGCCCAAACTAGCAAAGTTGTGATATGAAATTGTATGATGGATTGATATGCATGATTGTATGATTGGATTATGACCGGGCCTAATGGGCTACATAAGCATGCTTGGGGCTTAATGGGTTTTATGAATATGATTGCGCCTAGTGGGCCTTATGGGATTGTAGAAATGTATGTTAGCGTTTTTAATGGACTATAGGCCTAGTTCTGATCTTTCAAATTTTACATAAGACTTAATTAAATAATTAAACATGTCTGTGGACAAGTCGCTAGACTAAGGTGTGGCAATGGATGTGTGCATGTCTAGGATTGGATCTAGAAAGAGCTTGGCACTTAAGCGGTCCGGGTGACCCTACTCCTATTCTCTTAAATCCTACTTGGTGCATAGTGTCTGTTCACTTTAGCTGCGAGGACTTGTTGATGGGCCAAAACCCATAATTAAAATCCGTACCAGTAGGAAATTTCTAAAATACCCCCTAGGATAGAATTACAAAAATATCCCTCTAGGCTAGAATTACGAAAGTACCCCTCTAAGGCAGAATTACTAAAATGCCCTGTAGAGTGGAACTACTAAAACACCCTCATAGGGTAGAAGTACTGAAACACCCTTGTAAGGTAGAAATTGCCAAAATACCCCTGGATAGTGAAATGACAGAAATACCCCTAAATGCTTAATGTGTCGAAAAACTTGTATGTGCATTAATGAAATGTATGTTGCATTTGGGTGGGTTTAATTGAATGGAGGAAGATATGAGGATCGCATAGTCGCTTGACGACCATGGATCCACCAGTGGCTTTAAGCCCATTATATGAATAGCAGCCTTGCTGCAACGTTTGTGTAATACTGCTGTTGGTGCTACTTTTGGCGTGTAAAGATGGGTGGGTTGATATTTATATCCCCATAGGAGTGTAGGGTTGGAAGGGAATTGGAGTGTAGGGTTGGATTTGGGGTGGGAGCATTGCATTCATGTGATTCTAATATGATATGAGGTCAGTGTGGGCTAAGGGTCGTACACACTGAGTTGCAAAACTCACACCCTTAAATTTAATGTTTCAGGTGACCTTCATTAGGTGGCTCGACGTTGGAGAGGACTCGGAGATGGTCACATTGCAAGCTACTTAGGAATTTTAAATAAATTATTTATTTTAATTACCTTAATTTTATTACTTTATTTCCAATTGATGTAATAAGTCCTTGTGTCTCCAATGTGACTGTATGTAGGGTTTATTAATGTTTCGACTGCCTAGTTTTTTAAACTTAGATAAATTTCTCAAATTGAACGCAGTTTTAAAATAACTTTATCATATGGGCATTTTTGTTTAAACATGGGCTTTCATTTTGGCTTAACATGAATTTGAATTTCTAAATCACAAACTTAAGTTTTTAACCAAGTAAATTTTCTATCGAACATGTTCTCAAATAAACAAAGTCATGTTTTGAAGCAACCTCTTTGATGTGACATCATTGGATTCAGCCATAATGTCTGGGCCAGGTCTAAGGTGTTACATTTAGTGGTATCAAAGCCCAATTGCAGTGCCCGGGCTGTGAAATAGGCCTTAGATTTTGGGTTTTTAAAAAAACAACAATTAGATGAAAAAGTTTTTACAGGTTTCTTGAAGTGTGGTCACCGAGCCCTCGACATCGAGCCAAGTAAGTTCTTCAGTTATTACATTGTTTAAATTTCTGAATTATATTGATATTGGGCTACTTTATACAATAGGTTCTTAGAGACTAAAGCCCATAGGAAACTTGAACTTGTAGTGAAATCGCAATGACGAAACGACTTTTAAATTACTAATTGCATAAGACATAAGCGTTAAACAGTGGAATTATGAACTAAAATTTTATAACGTTTTTAATTTAGAAACACGTACGCAACAATGAGCACTAGAAGTGGTGCAAGATGCCGCGGTAGAGGCCGTGGAAGTGCTAGGGCTGGGTCGTCAGCGTCAGGCCATATACCCAACGTAGGAGTAGAGGAGGCTCCGACCTCACCAGTTGCTGAAATGGGACCTTACGATCAGGCTACTGCTACAGAGGACGCCGTGTCACAGGCCATGCTAAGGATTCTAGAAAGGGTCACTGGGCCCAATAATGGTACAGGAAGTCGTGGGTCGATCGTGGAACGGCTTCGAGCTAATGGGGCGGAGACTTGCAAAGGAGTAGTTGGGGTGGCCCCGAATGTGGCAGAGTACTGGTTGGAAGCTACAGAAAGGATAATGGATGATCTGGACTACACGGTGGAGCAAAAATTGAAGGGGCGATATCTCTACTTAAGGAAGAAACGTATCACTGGTGGTTGACTGTGGAGGGAAACCAATCAGAGTAAAACACATGGGAGTTCTTTAAATCGGTGTTTCAAGGGAAGGACATTGGAGCGGGTTGTGTGGATGCCCGAAGGAAGGAGTTTTTAAATCTAGCTCAGGGAGATAAGTCAGTAGCGGAGTATGAGGCTGAGTTTTTGCGCCTGAGTCGATATGCTAAAGGAATAGTCACAACAGAGTATTAGCGGTGCGTGCAGTTCGAGGACAGTTTAAGAGACAACCTTAGGGTGCTTATAGCTCCACAGAAGGAGTGGGACTTTGCGGTATTGGTAGGAAAAGCGAAGATAGAAGAGAAAGTAAAGCATACGGAGCGACTCAACCGTGAGAAGGAGAAGGGTAAAAATAAGCAGAACGTAGAAGCTAGGGCAGCTAAACAAAGGCCTGCAAGGAGGGCCAGAGTGAATGGGCCGGTAAGAGCTAGGGGCCCTGTTGCTGTTGCTAACACTTGGATACCACCTTGTGCTGTGCGTGGTAAAGGACATATGGGTGAATGTTGGAGGAGAATAGGAGCCTGTTTGAGCTGTGGGTCTATGGAACATAGGATTAGAGAGTGCCCGAGAGGCCTGACCAGGTGCAAGCCGATGGTAGAGGCAATTTTCAGCCATAGAGAGGTGGCTAATAACCACCAAGGGGCTGTGGTAATGGCGCTGGACATGGACGTGGAGCACCAGGCAGAGGTGCAGGTCTGGTAGAAGCGAGGCAGGCAGCTTTGGTCTATGCAGCTCGTCGCAGATAGGAAGGAGATGTACCAGATGTGATAACGGGTATGTTTTTAATTTATAAGTTACCTTATGTTGCACTGATTGATATTGGATCAACGCACTCGTATGTGGCATGCAATAGGACTGAGTCATTGGGTGGAATGTTTGAAATGACTGCAAATAGGATTTCTGTGTTAAGTCCTTTGGGCCAGTCAATGGAGGTGAATAGGATGTATAGAGACGTACCCTTGGTAGTCCAAGGAGTTACCTTCTTAGCAGACTTGATAGAGTTACCTTTTAGTGAATTTGATCTTATTTTGGGGATGGATCAGTTGGTGAAACATCGGGCAACCTTGGATTGTGCTGCAAAGCGGATGGTGTTAAGGACGGCGGAATATGAGGAAGTAGTAGTAATTGGAGAGCGCCAAAATTATCTATCGAATGTGATTTCAGCATTAAGGGCTGAAAAGTTTGCGCGTAAGGGTTGTGAAGCTTATGTGGCATATATAAGTAATACGGAGGTTAAGAGCCCTACTATTTAGGATTTAAGGACAGGTGATGAGTTTTCGGATGTTTTTCCTGATGAACTACCTGGGCTACTACCCAATAGAGAAGTAGAGTTTGGACTTGAGTTGTTACCTGGTACGACTCCAGTGTCCATCGCACCTTATCGGATGGCACCAAAGGAGTTAGTGGAACTTAACGCACAGATTCAGGAATTGTTGGATAGGGGATTTATCCGACCAAATGTGTCTCCATGGGGAGCACTGGTGTTGTTCATGAAGAAGAAGGATAGGTCTTTGCGAATGTGCATTGACTATCGGCGGTTAAATAAGCTAACCATTAAGAATAAGTACACCCTACCTAGGATAGACGACCTATTTGATCAACTTAGGGGAGTCTCAGTGTTCTCAAAGATTGACTTACGTTTGGGGTACCATTAACTGGGGGTTAAAGAGGCAGACATGTATAAGACAGCTTTTAGAACTCGTTATGACATTACGAGTTGTTGGTGATGCCTTTTGGGCTAACAAATGCACTTGCTGCTTTTATGGATCTTATGAATCGGGTTTTTCAACCTTATCTAGATCAATTTGTTGTAGTTTTCATAGATGACATCTTAATGTACTCAAGAACAGAGAAGGATCATGCTGCACAGTTAAGGATTGTGTTGCAGATTTCAAAGGAGAAGCAATTGTATGCTAAGTTTAGCAAGTGTGAATTCTGGCTAAGGGAAGTCACTTTCTTAGGACATGTGGTCTCAGCTGAGGGGATTAGTGTTGATTCTCGGAAAGTGGAAGCAGTGTTGGATTGGAAACCACCTAGACCAGTGTCGGAAATTTGGAGTCTTCTAGGCTTGGCTGGGTATTATAGGTGGTTCGTTGAAGGGTTCTCATTAATTGTTGCACCCTTGACCATGTTGCTATGGAAGGGGGTGTTGTTTATATGGATTGGTAAACAGTAAGAAAGCTTTGAGAAGCTTAAAAAGGTTCTAACGGAGGCCCTTATTTTGATTTAGTCGGAGCCTGGGAAGGAGTTTACGGTTTATAATGATGCGTCCCATGTGGGCTTGGGCTGTATTTTGGTGCAAGGAGGGAAAGTGGTGGCATATGCATCGCGTCAGCTTAAGGCTCACGAGGGAAATTATCCAACCCACGATTTGGAGTTGGCAGCAGTGGTGTTCGCACTTAAGATTTGGAGACATTACTTGTATGGAGAGAAGTGCACCATTTATACGGATCATAAGAGTTTGAAGTACCTCTTAACTCAGAATGAGTTAAATCTGAGGCAGCGAAGATGGGTTGAGCTATTAAAGAACTATGCTTGCACAATCGAATACCACCCAGGTAAGGAAAATGTAGTGGTTGATGCCCTAAGTCATAGAGCTATGTTGGACTTGAGGGTGATGTTTGCTCGGTTAAGTTTGTATGACGATGGAAGTTTATTAGCTGAGTTGTAAGTGAAGCCACTGTGGGTTGAGCAGATCAAGGCTAAGCATCCATTGGATAGCACTTTGGGTGCTCGATTCAAGTAGGTCGAAAGTGGGGAAGTGAAGGATTTTGGGTTAAATAGTGATAGGTTGTTGTTTTTCCGTGATAGGATTTGCGTGCCAAAGGAGGCTGAGGTAAGGAAGTCTATTTTGTAGGAGGCGCATAGTAGTCCCTATGCTATGCACCCCAGAGGTAACAAAATGTATCGAGATTTACGAGAGCTTCATTGGTGGCCAAGATTGAAGCGTAAGGTGATCGAGTTTGTGGGCAAATGTTTGGTATGCTAGCAAGTGAAAGCTGAACATCAACTACCATCAGGGTTACTTCAACCGGTTAAGATCCCACTCTGGAAGTAGGAGCGAGTCACTATGGATTTGGTTAGTGGGTTACCCCTAACGCCTTCTAAGAAAGACTCTGTATGGGTGAAAGTGGATCGGTTGACTAAGTCAGCCCATTTTATACCAGTCCACACAGACTACTCATTACAGAAGTTAGCAAGGTTGTATGTGGCAGAGATTGTGAGGTTGCATGGGGTGCCAGTCTCTATTATATCTGATAGAGACCCTCGATTTACGTCTCGCTTCTGGAAGAAGTTGTATGAAGCACTGGGTACGAGATTGGATTTTAGTACAGCTTTTCACCCTTAAACTGATGGTCAGTCGGAGAGGGTAATTCAAGTTTTGGAGGACATGCTGAGGGGGTGTGTAATTGAGTTTCGAGGTATTTGGAGGATTATTTACCATGAGCTGAGTTTGTTTATAACAATAGTTATCAGGCAAGTATTGGAAAGGCACCATATGAAGCACTGTATGGGCGAAGATGTCGTACTATGACTTGTTGGACTGAGTTGGGTGAGAGGCAAATATTGGGTCCGGAGTTTGTGGCAGACACTGAGGATAAGGTAAAGTTGATTCAGGATCAGTTGAAGGAAGCGTCGGATAGGCAAAAGTCGTATACTGACCTGAAACGGAGAGAGATTGAATATGTAGAGGGGGATTCAATTTTTCTCAAGGTTTCTCCGTGGAAGAAGGTGTTAAGGTTTGGGTGGAAGGGCAAGTTAAGCCCTAGATTTATTGGGCCATATCGGGTGTTGAAAAGAATTGGGCCAATTGCTTATCAGCTAGAATTGCCTACGAGTTGAGCCAAATACACGATGTGTTCCATGTATCAATGCTAAGGCATTATCGTTCAGACCCATCTCACATCGTGTTAGTCGAGGAGATCGAGGTTAGACCCAACTTAACTTTCAAAGAGGAGCCAGTTCAAATAATTGATCAAGATGTTAAGGTGTTAAGAAGAAATCTGTCCCTTTGGTCAAGGTGCTTTGGTGGAACCATAGTACCGAGGAAGCTACATGGGAACCTGAGGAGGCAATGCGACAACAATACCCTCACTTATTTTAGCCAGGTAAATTTCGAGGCTGAAATTTCTTTTAGGGGGTAGAGTTGTAATGCCCCAAAAATCCTGAGACTATAAATTCTACGCTTTGACTTTGGTATGTATAGGTAGCTTTGTTAGAATATTAATTTTAGGATGCTACAAGGTTATTTGAAGTCTTAGCGATAGGGTTTTCCATGGAAAAATTTAATTTCTTGCTTTAGTGGAACCTTAGTCTTTGGTAGTAGGCCTCTTAAACAAATTTAGGGGAAAATAGGACACAGTAGGGCCTGTGGCCTAGTGGCAAGGTGGCATTTCAAGTAGGGAATAAGGTCCAAGGTTCGAGGCTCAAGAGTGGTGGTTTTGGGACTTTATTTTTTATCATGGAAAGAAGGTGGTGGCCCATAAGTGGACTTTGGAAGGGAGTGTTCAGGAGAGAATTTTAAGGTAGGGATAATGGAGAGAAAATAGAAGATTGAGAGAGGGAAAGCGTTGGTGCCGAATAGGACTTTAAGGGAGGCTAGAATCAGCTAGGGGCCTAATTAAGAGAATGCCGAATGTGCATAAGGGTTCTTTGGATTTTGCCGAATTCACTTCTTAGCCAACCTCTGTTCTCCCTTTTCTTTTCCCTTTCATTTTTACCGAAATTTCACTAAAGTTCTTTATCTCTCAAAGCCGAACAACATCCCTAAATTCTTAAAAGCCAAATACCTATAGTCCTTACTGACTTCTTCCCTTAAATCTCCTAAAAGCCGAATACCCACCTCCTCTTGCCGATTTCTTTTGTTTTCTTTCATCACAAACCTATTTTTGTTATTTACAACCCTTGATCAAGTGGTTGAAATCGCACACTCAGTAGAGATCTAGGCAGCAAGATTAGATATTAGATTCAGTAAGTGCTTAGTTAACCATTTTTTAGTGCGTTTTGATAAAACTGAAGGGGCTATCTAAACTTTTCTTTTTCTTGTCAATTAACCCTGTTTAACTAGGGGTATGGTTCTAGGATTCCAAGCGTGGAAAAGATCTCTAGTGGGTGGTAAGTGTACTCAATCTCAACTTCAGTTTCATAGGTGGCCGAATGTAAATGTGGTTGATAGGGGTGACTCATGTGGAATACGAGTCACTTGATGTTCATAATATGTGTGTATTGGTGCAGATCTAAGGATATTCAGAAATAATAGCGAATGAGAGGCTATTAAAACTGGTGGTACACGGTAAGGTTACGGTAAGGCTTCGGGATTTGATAAGTTGTAGTCTAAGTATAGAATTGATTCGAAAGTGGTTGCGGTTGTAGGTTGAGGCTGAGGATAAAGTAGTGCGGGTCGTCAATCAGGTGTGTACATACACTACACAAGAGATATATTGACAAAAGTCGAAATCCTGAAAACCCAAATGGGCCTGCCGACCTTGTGGGCCCAAACTGGCAAAGTTGTGATATGAAATTGTATGATGGATTGATATGCATGACTGTATGATTGGATTATGATAGGGCCTAATGGGCTACATAAGCATGCTTGGCGCTTAATGGGTTTTATGAATATGATTAGGCCTAATGGGCCTTATGGGATTGTAAAAATGCATGTTAAGGTTTTTAATGGACTATCGGCCTAGTTCTGATCTCTCAATTTTTGCATAAGACTTAATTAAATAATTAAACATGTCCGTGGATAAGTCGCTAGACTAAGGTGTGGCAATGGATGTGTGCATGTCTAGGATTGGATCTAGGAAGAGCTTGGTACTTAAGCGGTCTGAGTGACCCACCTCCTATTCTCTTGAATCCTACCTGGTGTATAGTGTCCGTTCACTTTAGCCGCGAGGACTTGTTGATGGGCCAAAACCCATAATTAAAATCCATACCAGTAGGAAATTACGAAAATGCCCCTCTAGGGTAGAATTACGAAAGTACCCCTCTAAGGTAGAATTACTAAAATGCCCTGTAGGGTAGAACTACTAAAACACCCTCATAGGGTATGAGTACTGAAACACCATCGTAAGGTGGAAATTACCAAAATACCCCTAGGTAGTGAAATGACAAAAATACCCCTAAATGCTTAATGTGCCGAAAAACTTGTATGTGCATTCATGAAATGTATGTTGCATTTGGGTGGGTTTAATTGAATGGAGGAAGATATGAGGATCGTAGAGTCGCTTGACAACCGTGGATCCACCGGTGGCTTTAAGCCATTATATGAATAGCAGCCTTTCTGCAATGTTTGTGTAGTGCCGCTGCTGGTGCTACCTTTGGAGTGTAGGGTTGGATTTGGGGTGGGAGCATTGCATTCATGTGATTCTGATATGATATGAGGTCAATGTAGGCTAAAGCCCAGACCACCGATATTGTTAGGGCTTAGGCGCAATGTGATATGTGTATATTGAATTGATTTGATTGCCAAGGGTTATACACACTGAGTTTCGAAACTTACAGCCTTAAATTTAATGTTTTAGGTGACCATCATTACGCGGCTCGACGTGGGAGAGGACTCGGAGATGCCGACACTGCAAGTTACTTAGGAATTTTAAATAAATTATTTCTTTTAATTACCTTAGTTTTATTACTTTATTTCCAATTGATGTAATAAGGCCTTGTGTCTCCAATGTGATTGTATTTAGGGTTTATTAATGTTTCGACTGCCTAGTTTTTTAAACTTAGATAAATTTCTCAAATTAAACACGGTTTTTAAGTAACTTTATCATATGGGCGTTTTTGTTTGAACATAGGCTTTCATTTTGGTTTAGCTTGAATTTGAATTTCTAAATCACAAACTTAAGTTTTTAACAAAGTAAATTTTCTATCGAGCATGTTCTCAAATAAACAAAGTCATGTTTTGAAACATCTTTGATGTGACATCGCCGGATTCGGCCATAACGTCTGGGCCGGGTCTGGGGTGTTACACCTGCTTTGGTTTTGACGTGCAAAACTCTTGAGCACTCCCAATACCTAAAATCGGCAATCAAGAATTGACTAATCATCTAACCCGTTGAATTTATCTAAATCCCAAGGCAAGGTAATCATTTCTAGCTATAGCCATTACCTTAAATCACAGAGTAGGAATCTCCATCTTTAGAATGTCGTCTAGCGATCAAAAACCCTCCGACAAACTCCTAAACACCAAAAGAAACCAAATCACCACTTTTCCACATCCTAATTTAACGTTTAAACAAAACACAACTTACCGAAGACGCGGATAGGACGATGCGCAGAAAGGAAGTAAAGATATAAAGACCGAAAAAGAGGAAAAACAAGGTAAGGGTTCGGCTAGAGAAAGAATAGGGAACCGTTAATAGATTGTTAGCAAGAAGGACAAAAACCAAAAATACCAACTCTACCTTATTTCACTTGCCAAACATACGGAGACACTAATTGCAACACAAAACCAATTGAAGCAAGGGAGAGGCAAAAAGAAAAGGTCGAAGGTGGGGGAGGAGAAGTAGGATTCAGCTGAATGGAAGCAAAGAGAGAAGAAACGGCAGAGGTTTTTGGGAAAAGAGGAAAATTTTGGTAGCTAGAAAAATAAAAACCCAAAAAGATTTCCTAATAACCCTTTCCCTCAAAAACTCCTCAAAATTCTCTACACTAACTCCACACTCCTTTCTTTTCTCCTAAAATCACTCCAACACCCCAACTATCCAAATCCCTTAAATTTCTCTCCGCACTTCCCACTACACCTCTACCACTTCGGCATCCCAGTTTAGTTCAAACACCACACAGCACCACTAGCAAAAATAATACTCAAGCGCTGCTCGCACCCAAGACCTCTACCATTTTAACACACCACTTATCCACTAGACCAGTAGGCCCATTCTGACATGTTTTTACCCACCTTTAATTATAAGCCTACTAGACAAAAGCAAGGCCTTATTTAATTAAAAACAAATATTTGTCCAAGCTAAGGCTTGATCTTGAGACCTCTCAGACACTTCCCAGAACACTTAACTACTGAAGTAGACAGATATTTGTTTCACAAACATACAAAAATAAATATTAAGGATTTTTGGGGTATTACAAAGTATATGTGCAAAGAATGTTATGTGATGTATAGGAAATGAAATGTGAATATGTGTAAAGGTAATATGGATAAATGAATAAGATGTGATTTATAAAATTGCATGTGTGAAATTGTCAGATGCTATATGAATGAAAGGTGAATTTGAGTATAAGTGACGATATGAGATTTATATGAGAAAGATATATGATCAAACGTGTTATTTCCCATAAAGTGCTTATCTGGTTATATGAAAATATGAATTAATTGATATATGAAAATTAAATTGAATAAGCTTGTAAAAGCTAAAGTTAGCAAGTTATGTAAGTATAATATTGAATGATGATAATTCGAAATGTAAACAAGTTATAAAATTTAGAAAAGATGTATGTGATAGCATAACATACTTATAGCGTTGTAATGAAATTATTTGCTATGCTAAGTTTATTAAAATACAAGCTTACTAAGCTTTCAAAGCTTACTCTATGTGTTTTTTCCTATGTTTATAGATTTTTGTAGACTTGCTCAGGTTAGAAGTCGTAGGAGACATCATCACACTATCCAATATTCGTTTCGATAAATAAATGCTTTGAGATTCGGTTATGTGGCATGTATAAGCTAGTTTTGATATGTTTGGTTTTGAAGTTGTGTATTTTTAGCCATGCGAAAATGGCTTAATCATGATGTTAAAGTTTGTATATATATTCGGTCATGATTTAAGCTCATGTTGGAAGTATGGTTTGAGGCATATCTTATGTGTTGCATGATAATATGATTTGGCTTGGTTGAATAGGTAAAACGATGAATGTATCATAGATAATGCATTTGGTTAATTTAGTTATGGTTTATAAAGGTAGGTGATGATTATAAACATGGTACGAATATAAGGTGTTCTTGTTATATGTTTTGGTTGAGTAATGGTTTGATAAATGAATATGTTTTTGCTATAATGCAAATGTTTTCATAAGCTAAGTTATGTATATGTGTTTGTATGCATATTAATTATTTTGGTATGGTTGTTAATGATTAAAGATGATATTGTTATAAGGATGTTTCGTTGGCCTTTTTAAGCATGTATAATGTGATGAAACGGGTATGCATTTTATAGGTTAAATTGTTATTTGATTAGATGATAAGATGAATAGCTAAGTATATGAAATTTGAATCGGTTTTGAGTATGTGGATTAAGTATAATATGATTTGTTTATTTGTGATCGAATATAGTCCATAATGATATGGTGAAATGAGTATGAATTAAGTAAAAGTTGTAAAAATACTAGTTCGTTTGGTCATATATGTTCATGTCTGTTATATGTTTAGTTGTGTGCTAAGTTGTGAGATATGGTTGGATTGGTTTAATATGTGCATGTATAATGTTTATTAAATGTTATGTTTATTATTTAGTTAATGATATGGGTTGAAATGGCTTAATATGCATTTCTATTTAGATTTATAAAAGATATGTTTGATATTTAATTATGGTAATGTGATAAGCTTATTTATGATTTGAATATTCGCATGTCATGGTTATAGGTTAAATGTTTTGGCTCTTGGATTTATTAAGCATTTGTAATATGATTTGATATATATATATATATATTAGTAGATTCCAATATGGAATTTATGATATGTAAAATATGGTTTTGTGGTATACTAGTTTGGCTTGGAATGTGAATTGATAAATGACATTGATAAGGTAAATTATTAAATATGTTATGTATATATATATAAGAAAGATTTAAATAAGTATGATTAGATTTTGTTGAGTATGTGTTTCCTATGATTGAATGGAATTTAAGAGAATGAGATGTACATATGTTTCAAATAGTGGATTTATGATGCATGTGAAATATGATATGGATATATGTTAGTTGATTTATTTGAATAAATAAATGATAATGACTTGGTTGATTTTCAGAATATGTTTTGAAATATCAATTTTGGTTTAAGAGAGATGTTTTGATATATGCTCAGTATATGAAATACAATATGTTTGATTATGACTTGGGTATTCTATTGTTATGGAAATGATGTCCATATGGTTTTAATTTTTTTAATTATGAAATAGGTACAATTTGGTTTTGATATTTGATAGAGTAGTTCGAAATTTTTTTGAATATGCAAACGGCATTGAAATGGTTTAATATTGAAACATAATTCATATAAGAGAATGTTCAATAAAACATGTTTTGTATGGCTGGCTATGTTATTCAGAAATACGAATTTGTCTTGTATGAATAAGACATTGGTTTGTTAATTTATTTATCTTGGAAAAAATTTATAAAGGAGAATACATTACTAGGTGCATGAATCGTAAAGAATGTCGGTTCTAAACTGTGTTTTTATTCGGTAATGCCTCAAAACCCTAATCTGGTGACGGATACGGGTTAGGGGTGTTACAGATAAGGCCTCGGTAAGTAGTGAATGAAGGAAATCATGAGTTTTATGGTACATTATGTAAAGAACATGATTGAAGATGTATTCATGATAATTGATGACATTGTATCAAGTTATATTTATGTTATGCGTTTGATATTGCATGATTAGTGTTGTTAATTATTTACGTGCAAACTTACTAAGCTTTATGCTTACTCCCCTTTCTTTTCCATTTTCTTATAGTATTGGCAAGCTAGCTCGTGGATCGAAGGACGTGAGAGGCTCGATCACACTATCACTATCAATTGGAAATTTGGATATAGTTAGTTTTAACACTTTGTGTATGGCATGTACAGGGACTTGGTCTTTTTGTTATATGTCATATTGGTTAGCCAAATGTGTTGGTTTTTTATGATACTTAATTCATTTTGTATAAGACTAAATGATATTGGCTAATGTTGATTACAAGTATTATGGCATGTTGATGCATTCCATGGATGTGGTAATTTGCATGGTTTGAGTTGTTGAGCATGCTAGAAAGTAGTGAGAATAATGTGATGATATCTTTGTTGTGGACATGTTGGTCGCTTAAATATGCCATGAATTTATACCAATGCCTTGGTGCTTGTGTGTTTATGTTTTAGGGTGGCAATTGACTTGCTAAATAGCCACAAATTGTCCACACGGGTAGAGACACGTGCGTGTGTCTAGGCCAGTGTGACACACGGTCAGCCCCATGGGCATGTGAAAGCCTATGTGTCCCCTACACCTTGATTTGTAAGAAACAGAATGCCTAGTATGGAGCATACGGGCAGAGACATAGGCGTGTGTCTTGGCCGTGTGATAGCCACAGCCTGGAACACGGGTGTGTACTAGGCCATGTGAAAACTATTTTAGCTTCGAAATGAAAAATAATTCAATATGGGCTGAGCACACGAGCGTGTTTCTCAGCCGTGTGGACGACACGGCCTTGGGAACGGGCGTGTACCAAGGGCATGTGAAGTCTGTACCTAATTTAGAAGAATTTAATTCGTCACACGGCCTAACACACAAGCGTGTGGCTTGGCCGTGTGGTTTCATTTAGTTGATGACGTTGTAAACAGAGAGTTAGACGGGGTATGGACACGGGCGTATGTGACGACATGGCCTACCCACATGGACATGTCCTATATCCACACAGGCATTTGAGCCCTGTTTTGATGAAAAATTTTCCAAGTTTTCCAAATTTTTCAGTTTAGCCCCGAACCATTCCCAAAGTACGTTTTGAGTCTCGTAGGCTCACTTAAGGGACGATGTGCTTGTGTTTGAATGATTTTCAAAGATGAATGAAATTTTATGGCCCGATTTTGCATGGATGTTTATGTTTATGTCTGGTAACGCCTCAAACCCTGTCCCGACATCAGATACGGGTAAAGGGTGTTACAAAACTAGCCCTAAGAGTCTATAGAAAGAAGATTTTGCTTCAATTAAGAAAAAAAAGAATAAAATAGAAAATAAAAAAATAGAAAAAGAAACCAAAAAAAGAAGAAAAATTAGAGAGAAAGAGATAGCAAGAGTGTAACACCCCAAACCTAGCCTGGACGTTATGGCCGATTCTGGCGATTTCACATGGAATGGAACTTGAAATCGAATTTGTCAAGTTAAAACTATTTCCGTTTATTAGCTTCTATTTATCCCTCGTTAATTCCAAAAACATTTTCTTGTTGATTTGATTGGTCCAAAAACATATTCTATAGCGGAAGCTTTTAAAAACCGTGATATTTAATGAAAACCGTTCGTGTTTAGGAAAAAAGTTGTTTTTAATAAAACTGAGTTTTCGCTATGTTTTGCATTTTAAAAGTCCATAAAGCAGTCAAAACCCGAAAAAAAAACCAACAGTCCAAAAGTCTCAAATTACATAAAAAAATTAACCAAATAAGAATTAAAAACCATAAATGAAAACAAAACAGTTTGACAACCGAGTGGCTACCGCTGGGTCCTCTACTGCACCGATCCGTCTAAGTCTGGAGATTACCTATATAGATTAAATAGAAGGGATGAGTTTTTGTAAACTCAGTGTGTAATCCCCACAAAAAACATGCATATAGTCAAACAATAGTAATCAATCAAAAGTAGTCTAAGCCTAAATCCATTTCAGATTCAGATACAACTTAGGCCTTAGCCCATTCAGATACAGTTTCAATTATAAGTTAGGGCCGTAGCCCATCTCAAATATAGTTATGCATACAGTACAGAAATCAGTATCCTACCCACCAGTCTCTACACACCATCTCCGACCATCCCTACACACCATGTGGGGTTTAAAACACCCACCTAGCCCTACACACCAAGCTGTACTGAATGTGGCACATAACAGTATATTGCAGTTGAGCTGCCAGATAATAGGCTTAAGAGCCTTTTAGTACACTTCAATAATCATCATCCCACCCCAATGCAAATACAAATAACATACTCAATGCAAACATATAGTATAACATGCTTACATGCCCATATTCAATTATCAATCAGTCATATAGAATAGTATTTAAAACATGCTTATAAATATCATGCTTAAAATATACATCAGTCAGTTAGATCATACAATTCGAGGTATAAGTAGCCCTTACCGACCCTACAGTAGGTTCACAGTCGATTTGGATGACCCGTACAAGCCTAGGATTCATTTCAAATAAATGGTCCCACATGCCTATGTGGCTTGCCCGTGTGGGCACACATGCCCGTCTGGCCCACACGCCCAGATTGGCCTTGGTCCGTGTGGATCACACGGCTTGGCCCAAATTCCCACAAACCCATGTGGAGTACCCGTGTGGACCCACACACCCATGTGGACTACCCGTGTGGACCCACACGCCCGTGTGACCCACACAGCCCAAATCGGTCTAGCCCGTGTGTCGCACACGGCCTACCTGGCCATCACATAGTCATGTCTAGTGCATGGCCTAGCCTTCATCGATCACATGGCTGTGTTCTTCACATACGGCCTGTAATATCCCGAAAATTTCTATCATTGATATAGTAAAATAAAGAAATAAAAAAAGAAATTTTGAGCTATATCAACAAAATCTATGTAGGAAGTGATTATGATGTATTAATCTAAGAAAGGACTAAATCGTAAAAGTGAGAAAAGTTTTGTGGCCCAAGAGTAAATACTTAAAATTTAAGGGGTTAAGTGTAAATATGGAAAAGTTGAAGGACCAATAGTGCAAATATTTTAAGGGTAGAATAATCTAGAAACTAAGGAAAATTGATGAATTGGGACTAAATTGAATAGGTGAAGAATTATGAGGGACTAAATTGTAATTTTACCAAATTAAGTGATGACTCAAGGATGGAATTTTAAAAGATCATAAAGGGTAAAATGGTCAATTGGAAGAGAGAGAAATCTAGAAAGTAATGATTACATTGATGATATTTTATAATTATATAATTAAATAATTATTATTTTATTAATATTTTAATAAGATATTTTACTATTTTATTTAGTCTATATATATGTGTGTATGTGTGGAAAAAAAAAAAGGAGAGAAGAAACCCACCATTTCCATGCACCAACGTGAGAGGAAGAGGGAAAGAAAGAAAGTTTTACCTTCTTTACAATTTGGTCCTTCCACCAAAAATTCACCATTTTCACCTAGAAATCAAAAGAATTTCCATAGCTACCGAAGGAGAAAAATGCTAAGGAGGCTATGAGGAGTTAGAATATCAAGTTGGATTCATGAAATAGAAGCTGGAGGAGAGAGAAAGTGAAGTTAAAGTTTGGAAACAATAAAACAAGGTAAGAACATCAAGATTTCCATGTATTTTTAAGTTTAATATTATTGAAAAAGCATGTAAATGATGATAATGTAGAGTTTCCTTATATATGATTCTATGTTCTTGATATGGTAGTGAAGAGAAAATAAGATAAAGTGATGGGAAATGGTGTCGAGAAAGAAAATAAGGGTGATATAAACTTAATAATTAATATCTTGCACTAAAACAGTTTTGGACAGCAGCAATAAGCTAAATTTGAAAAATCACCAAAAATGGTAGAAACTGAATTAGAAGTTGAGTAAGATATGGAATTAAAGCTTGTTGAGTCTATTTTCATATAAAAGAAACAGAAAAAGTAAATGAATTCTGTATTCTGAGATATTTATATTTTTGTGAGACTGGTTTAGAATGATTTCGGGATCCTCTGTTTTGACTTTGGAAAATCACCAAAAATTGTATAAAAATAATTAGGGACTTAAATTTATGTGTTTGAAATCCTTAATTAGTCTATTTTCAATATAAATAAGTGGGAATTTCATCTGAGTCCCGTACGAGGAGATAATTAAATTTAAATGAAGAAAGGTCGGAACAGTTATACAGCAGAACAGGGGTAACTTTAAAGAATAAAATGTACTTATTGGCTAAACAAAAAATTCTGAAAATTTTATGGTAAGAAGATATGTGAGTCTAGTTTCAGGGAAAATTAACGGATCCTAATTTGAATTTCTGTAGCTCAAGATATAAATAATTTAGTGACTATGACGCAGGTGGACAGCTTGAATGTTCACATATAAGTAAATAGTGAAATTATTGATAATGTTACTTATAAGCATATTATATAAATTAAGGATATGGAATGGAGAGGAGGAGGAGGAAAATATGTATGAATATTCAGTTAGCATGACTAATATGTATGTTTTAAGCCCAAGGACTAAATCGAATAAAAGTAAAACTTTATGGGTAATTTTGTAAAAATGTTAGAAATGATCAAATTACATGAAATGGATTATTTTATTATTTCAATTGAAAATTTTAAATGAAAATTGTTAATTTAGTTCAAGGTCGGGGGAAAACATGTTTTGAGGATTAAAATGAAAAGTGTTGAAATTATAGAAAATTTTGATATTTTATAGAATTTATGGGCTCTCATTAATATGTATGATGACAACGGCTGGAAATAAGGATTAAATCGCAAGAATTTATTTTTCTGAGCCTAAGGGTAAAATCGTCATTAATTAAAAGTTTGGGGCCAAATGGTAATTTTGCCTAGAGCATTAATTGAATGTATTAGAATATGGATTGAATGAAAACAATGGTCAAATTTATTTATAAAGATCCCAACGACTCAAATGCGAGACTTGAACGTGAAAAAGAAAAGATATTGGATTAATGAATTTATAAACACGGACAAGCAACGAGGTAAGTTCGTGTAACTTGAATTGTATTTTTAAACACTTGAAATATGTGGCTATGTGATGAAAATATGATTTGAATGATCAATGCATAATAATTGATGAAATATTGATAATACTCGATATAAAAAGAAAGTAAATCCCAGTTGAATGGCATGGATTTCGATGGATCATTGGAAAAGGAATTGACGGTAAAAAGGATCTAGCCCGGACGGGTGATCCTATTCTGATGTAGCACTCCCGAAGAATACAGGAAAAAGGATTAAGCCCGGAAGGGTAATCCTAATATCAGCCCTCCCGAAGAATATATGGGAAATGAGGTTCGTGGGAGTGTGCTGATGGCTCTCCCGAAGAATATATGTGTATAGGCCCTTCCAAAGAATACATGGGAGCTGAGGTTCGCGGAAGTGTGCCAAGAATTGAGGTTCGCGGGAGAGTGAGGTTCGCGGGAGTGTGCTTACTGAAAAGAAATGTGTAAGACCATGGTTGAAAGATACCATGGCAATGAATAAGACCATGGTTGAAAGATACCATGGCAATGAATAAGACCATGGTTGAAAGATACCATGGCAACAAATTGAGAAAATGAATAAGACCATGGTTGAAAGATACCATGGCAACACATGCATATGAATTGACGGACTCGAAATTGTACACTAAAAGTGTACTCCTGTATGAATTGACGGTTAATGAGATTGTACACCAGGAGTGTACTATTGGATATCCATCGAAATTCCTAGAAATTCAACGGGATAAATATAGAAGATGGTAAACACATAGCTAAAAAGGGTAAATGTGAATTGATGGATTACGTATTTACATATTTTAAGTATACTATATGATTTTAACTATCGATATTCCGATAAATTTAGTAGATAAGAATCCTGACCAAAAAAGGAAATATGTATATAAAAAGATTTGTACATATATTCCTGAAGTACATGAAAAAAAAATGACAGTGATACTGGATATATGGAAATATAAGATGATGATATTTGTACATGGAATTTATTGATGAATATATGCATCCATGATTATAGATTCGTATACTTTAATAATATTAATTGTATGACGATGAAATTTCGAATGACTTAATGAATAAAGCCCTGACATGGAAATAATTTGAGCACGAAACAATAATCATGAAATTGAACTTGAAATACAAGAAAACGATATTTATTTGATATTTTAAAAAAATATGACATAGGAAATACATGTATATGAAACTTACTTGATAATTATGCATGTTCAAGATTATGAATTGTCCCGGAATAAATATATACAAAATTCATGGAAACAATGATGCATACAATTTTGGTATAATGAATGATTTATGTTTTGAAGAAATGGCAAGAGAATAATATGTATCATATTATATGAATATGTCGCTATCTTTAATATGCTGATACATGAAAATTGGGTAAGCCGTAATAAGTAATAATCTCAAGTATGATATGTTGATACAATGAGTTTATCGATTCTAAAATTATATGAAATATATTCAAGCATACTAATGACTGTTGTTGTTGACGCTTAGACAAGTGCCAAGCTATCGGCTAAATGGTAATATGTTTATTATTTGATATGTTAAAAGGGAAAATGATCAAATGAAAATATACATGTGTTTATGGAAGAGTGGTAAAATTTAAGTTGTATAATTTCTTATAAAATGAGTTATCATTTGATAAAAAAAAAGTTCTATAAACTCCGGTAATACCTCGTGACGCTATTCCAATGATGGATACGGGTTAGGGTGTTACACGGCCTACCACACAGGCAACCACATGCTCATGTGGCGTCGATAGTTTGCACTTTTGGCTTTCACTGAATCTCGTTCTCTGTGTTTTCTAGTACACACCTTGTTTCGATTGAAGCTAAAACGATCCCCGAGCCCTCTAGAACCTATACTCGACCAAAATACCACTCAATTAATCAGTTAACTTGATTCTCAATCAACTATAATCGGAAAGAACATTCCCTAAAGTCTAACGAAACCCTTACCGTCGAGCAAGTAACAGAGATTTCGCAACACCTGAGCACCGATTGGCTAGTCACAGCCCCTTATCTTTCACCTAAGTATCAAATCAAGCCCCCATTAATAGCATATTCATTAACCATAATGAATATGCACTTAATCAAACTTATCGATAATACTCGAAAGAAAAAAAACAAAATGATCCTCGGAAGCTTGCTAAAAGATAGAATAAATAAAAACGGGAATGGCAGTAAGGTGAAGAAGAGAATTTCAGTAGGGAGAGTTAGGGCGAAGAACGTCCAAATTTTGGGGACAAAACTGATTTTTTTGAAAAATAGAAATAAAAATAAAGTTAAAACTAACCCGATACACTCTAACTAACCCCAAATCCCTAATTTCACTTCTACAATTCCCACTACATCTCCACTACTCAGAATTTCAATTTAACTCAGACTCTACCACACGCCACCTACCCCAAACAAAAATAATTCCCTTGCTCAAGCAGGGACTCGAACATAGGACCTTCAGCCAACTAACAGTCCACTTAACCACCAGACCAGCAGACCCATTCTAATGTGTTCTTACAAATAATATAATATAAACCCACTCCACAAGTGCAAGGCTTACTTCAAAAAAATATCAAAATTCGTCAATGACATGGCTTGAACTTGGGACCTCTCACACATACCCAGAACACATAACCACTGAAGCAGACAGATAGTTGTGTCAAAAATTTACAAAAGTTGAAATAAGAAAATGTGGGGCGTTACAACTCTACCCCCTAAGAGAAAATTTCGGCCTCGAAATTTACCTAATCAGAATAGATAAGGATACTACTGATGCATTGAATCCTCAGGTTCTCACGTGGCCTCCTCAGCGCTATGATTTTGCCACAGAACCTTTACCAAGGGAATAGACTTTTTTTGCAGAACCTTTACATCACGATCTAGAATTTGAACCGGCTCCTCCTCGAAAATCAAATATGGCCTAACCTCAATCTCCTCAATGGGAAGAAAATGAGTAGGACCAGAGTGGTAGCACCTCAACATCAAAATGTGGAACACATCATGTATACGGTCTAACTCTAGAGGTAGCTCCAACTGATAAGCGACTGGTCCCACTCGCTTTAGAATTCAGTAAGGCCCAATAAATTGAGGGCTCAACTTACCCTTTCAACTGAACCTCAGAACCTTTTTCTATGGCGAGATCTTGAGAAATACGAAGTCCCCCACAGAATACTCAATCTCATATCTCTTCAGATCCACATAAGATTTCTGCCTATCAAAAGCCACTTCAGATGATCCCGAATTAATCTGACCTTATCTTTAGTCTCAAATTCCAATCCAAGACCCAAAAGCTGATGGTCACCCAGCCTAGTCCAACATGGGGGAGTGCAACACTTACGTCCATACAGAGCTTCGTAATATGCCATCTGAATGCTAGACTAGAAGTTGTTATTATAGTTGAACTTCACTAGCAGCAAATAATCCACCCATCTGCCTTAGAAATCAATAACACAACCCCTCACCATATAATTCAGTATCTGAATTACCCTCTCAGATTGGCCATCGATTTGAGGATGGAACGAAGTACTAAGTCCAATCTCGAACCCAGAGCTTTATGTAACATTTTTCAGAACCGAGACATGAAGCAAGGATCCCTATAAAAAATGATCGAGGTAGGTACCCCATGCAATCTCACTATCTCAAAAATGTAGAGCTTCACCAGCTTTTATAGAGAATAGTCTCTCCTAGATGGGATGAAGTGTGCAGACTTGGTCAATCGATCCACGATAACCCACACAGAATCCTTTTTAGTGGATGTTAGAGGCAACCCACTAATAAAGTCCATCGTTACTCGCTTCTATTTCCATAGTGGAATCTTAACTGGCCATAGCAAACTCGAAGGTAACTAATGTTCAGCCTTAACCTGTTGGCATGTCAAACATCGTGCCACAAAATCAGTAATGTTTCGTTTCAATCCCGGCCACCAGTACAGTTCTCGAAGATCTTGGTACATCTTATTCCCAACGGGATGCATAGCGTAAGGGTTACTATGTGCCTCCCTCAGAATAGACTGTCTCAAATCAGTATCATTTGGAACACAGATCCACCTACGGAAACAGAGTACCCCATCACTACTCAGTCCAAAATTCGTAGTTCTGCCACTCTTAACCTGACGAAACTGCACCCCAAGTGGCTCATCCTCATATTGTTTATCTCGAATTTGTACAATCCAAGTCAGTTTAACCTGAAGCTCGGCTAAAAGGCTACCATTATCAAATAGACTAAGTCAAGCGAACATTGCCCTCAAATTGGTCATTACCCTACTGTAATAACCTAGTTTCGACCCTAGTCAAAAAAGTAGTTTCGGGACCACATATCCGAGTTTGAAAAATATTTTATTATTATTTTTTGTGTTTGTGACATGTGAATTAGCATGTGTGGAAATTTCGTAAGAAAATTTGGTTGTTTGTGTGTTTAATTTTAGGAAATGATTAAATTGTAGAAAATGAAAAAGTAGCATTATATATATGTTCAAGGTGTTTAATTATTTTGGCTTTTGATTATGATGGCCTTAAATGGAAAATAGACCATTGAATGCATTAATTGACATTAATGGACATTGGTTAGTGGATTATTAAATGAAATGAATAAGGTTAATTTAGTAAATGGCAAATTAGGTAGAATTAAATAAAACAAGCATGAACTTAGTCCACTATCATCATGTTTGGCCGAAAATAACTAAGAAAAAGAAAAAGGAAAAGGAAAAGGAAGCTACGGTTCGACTAATTCTAAGCAAAAATTAAGGTATGTTTTGGTCTTGGTTTTTGATAATTTCTACATTTTTGGGATCGTTGCTTCGTGTTTGCTCAAGCCCATGTTGTAATTTGAAGAATTGTTGATAGTTATGAGATGTGCTATTGATGAAATGGTGAGTTTTGTGATGTTAGTTCATGAAAATTGAAAGATATGTATTTGATTGATATGTTTGTTCTTGGATTTTTGATGAATTTAGCTAAATTGGGCTAAATTGTGAAATTGTTAATTGGGAGGACTAAAATGTGAAATTTATGAAATATGTGTCCTTGGATTTAATTGATTGAGTGTGTGATTAAATGAGTTATTTTTAATACGTATAGATCAAGAAAATCGAAATTCAGAGTTGGATCGCGAGAAAATGAAAGTCGACGAGTAATTGACTTATTTCAACGAATTACACTCGAGGTAAGTTCATAAGCAGTAATTTCATTATAATGCTGTTAATTGCATTATTATTGAATGAATTGAAATGAATGGAACCTCGGAGGAGGTGAAATTAGTGATATTTATGTTGTGGATGAGTTAGTAATAGAAACAAGATTGAGAAAGATCGGTTGAATCATAGAATTAGTTTCGGAAGGTAGTGACATGTCACTAGGATTTGATTTGGCTTTGGGCCATGATATCGGCACTACGGGTGCGAGAGATACCTTGATTTGGCTATGGGCCATGGTATAGGTATCGTGAGGGAGTGACCTTGATTTGGCTATGGGCCATGGTATAGGTTCTCCAGGATAAGCTACTCTAATTTGGCTTCAGGCCATGGTATGAGTACTTATCGGATAATATATTCATGAAATTGATTCGTAATTCAATGGTATAAGCTTCGGTTATGGAAATGTGTGAGTTTGTACAGAATGAACAGGTACGTAATATGTACATATTTTTTATAGATGAATTTATGATGAGATTTTGTGAACTTTTGGAAGGAAGTACATGAATTTGATTAAACCATGTGGTAAGGCATGGATAAAGGTTTGTAAATGGTTTAGTTTGGAAGAATGAATATTATACCATTGAATTGGCTTATTGAATTACTTGCTTATGACTTACTAAGCTTTTAAAGCTTACTTAGTGTGTTTATTCCTATTTTATAGATTATCGACGCTACTGAAGGCTCGGGAATCATCGAGGATCTTCATCGCACTATCCAAAATATTTTGGTAACTTTTGTGGTTGTAAATAGCTAAGTATGGCATGTATAGGCTAGGGATATTTTGAATATATTTGGGTTGTATATATATGTTATGCCAAGTGATTTGGCTAACTAATAGTTTGTGAATATGCTTGGACTTGGCATGTGTTTATGATGCAAATTTGATATGTTATTTGTGCATAAATGGCCAATTTGGAAATGGTCATTTTGGTATGAACCAAATGGTAGATGTTAGGTAATAATGAGCATGAATTAACTTAATACATGAATAGTTTATGTAGCAAATGTATGACCATGGTTATGCCTTGAAGATTTGAAAGGGATTTTATGCACGATTGGTTGTCATTGATTTGGTTATATTGGTGATTGTGTTGAAGCATAAAATTGGCTGAAATTGAGTTGTCATTGTTGCATAATTTGTGCTTGTAGGTTCTAGCATTTTGGGGTGTGAAAGTGGCATAAACCAAGCCTATTTTGTGCCACACAGCCAGAGCACACGGGCGTGTGACTCGACCGTGTGACCCCTGTGGGTATTTTGGTCAGTTTCACACATAGACTAGACACACGGCCATGTCCGGTGACCGTGTGAACCCTGTTTTATAATCATATAGGTCAATATAGCACGTAGGATAGACACACGGGCGTGTCTAGTGACCATGTGGCTAACTCAGGATGAAACATGGGTCAGACACACGGGTGTGTCTAGAGACCGTGTAACCCTAGTTAGTGTTGCACACGGACTAAGGTAAGGTGCATGGTATAGCCGTACAAGGTACATGGCCTAGCCACATGGGCATGTGCCCTATTTCTAAAGCAAAATTTTTATATGATTGTTAAAGTTTTCAAAGGTTTTAAATTTAGTCCCGACCCCTGATTAGTGCATGATATAGGTTTCGTAGACCTTCTAAAGGGACTTATTATATGGGATTGATAATGGAATGACAATTTATGATTTATAATTGTGTAAATGATGTGAATAATTTCGATTGTTTGTAATACCTCGTAACCCTAATCAGGCGATGGATTACGAGTTAGGGGTGTTACACATACGGTTCATTGCATAAGCCACCACATTGACCTGGCTTGGATGGTACTCAATGGTACAGTTCTAATCCTTAAGCAGCTCAATCCATCTACGCTACCTAAGATTCAACTCCTTCTAAGTAAGGTGGTACTTGAGGCTTTTGTGATCTACGTAGATGATACACTTCTCACCGTACATGTAACACCCCTATCCCGTAACTGTCACCAAAATATGTAAAAGGCATTACCTGACATATAACACAGTTGGGAATGGTAAAATTTTAAACTTTTAACAAACATCATCTTAATTCAATAATATAATTCATTCTTAGACATAGTGTGGTTAAATCAATCATATAAAACTCTATGTATACAATAGGGATCAATTTGATAACATATAAAAGATATATGAAAACTTAAGAAAATTTTTGAAATAGGGTCACACAGCCGTGTACCCAGGCCGTGTGCCTCACATGGTCATCAAACACACCCATGTGTCTAAGCCGTGTGAAAACAGGACATACATACTAACTTGGCCACATAACTACAAGACATACCCGTGTGTCCAGTCCATGTGCCATACACGGTCACTAACACGCCCATGTGTCTAGGCCGTGTAACTCTCTGTCCATTTTAATTAAGGTGAAGGGCTCACACGATCGAGACACACGCCCGTGTGCTCAAGCCGTGTGGCACGAAAATAGGCTTGGTTTAAGCCACATTTCCCACACATTTCTCTTGTACCTCTATGTATCAATTTGTACCAATTTCACCTACCAAATAAGCAACAAACTCAACCAATTCAAGTCACATATAAACCATTTCATTATCAACCAATTCAATATCATTTATAACACAACTTATACCAACTTCCATATATCTATTTCAAATCAAATACATATACTTCTTAGTCCATTTCCATTCATATCAAATGTACCATATCCTACAATTCAATCATGAAACTTACCATTCCATTCTTCCCATATCCTACCATATTGATAGTACACTTATAACCATATTCATGTTCTTTTGATAACAAAGCCAATTATACCATAACAACATTACAAAACATTCATACGATATCATTTACTTCTAACTTATCAAATGCCATCAACATGCATTAATTTACCATATGCAAGCATATCATATAAAGCTTTCATATAAGCTAACCATCTCCAATTCAAGCCAAATCACATAGCTTGAGATAGTACCAAAATTCATACCATATTTACTAACATTAGTGACCATATAATTTAACTTAAAAACTAGCCTATACATGTCATATTTACAACATTTACAAGTTCCAAAAGTACCAAAGGATTTTTTGGATAGTGCGATAGCAATTTTTGACCTCGTCCAAAATCAAACTAGCTTTCAAAATCTATAAAACGCGAGCAAATAAAACGAAGTAAGCTCAAAAGTTTAGTAAGCCCATATAATATAGAATTAAACTTACCAAATTGTTAATAAGCGTATAAAGCAATTAAAAACCAACTCATTTGCTCACAATGCCTATTCCCATCATTCAACCACATGTTAGTTACTTATAAATCATATATTCATCCATTCAAAGGATGAAACCAAGCCTATAACATCCATGTAACATTCCCATGCTTGTATCTGATCACATATCAACTTTCATTTACAAGATTCGTACATACCATGTAACTTTTCATCCAAACAAATCATATATCTCAATAAGCATATAAAACATGTATCATGTAACATTGTATTTCTTGTAACATATATTCCATGTAACTTGTAATTAATAACACATAATTCATATACATCTTATATCTCTTATAACATGTATTCCTTATAATTCATATCGGTATAGTGCCCGATGAACCTTCGGAAACATTGAGGGATACTCGGGTGATCCACACTAAGTGTATAATCGATAATCTGTCAATTCGTCATGTATACTCGTTCGAGCCAGAATCAATATGCTCCTCATGAGCTGGTAAACTGTAAGCTCAAACGAGCTGAATGGTAAGCTCCGTAAAGCTAAAACGGTAAGCCTAAAGGCTAAACAGTAACCTCGAAGGCTGAATGACAAGCCTGAAGGCTAAACGGTAAGCCCGAAGGCTGAATAGTAAGCCTGAAGAGTGAACAGTAAGCTCATATGAGTTGTGGTGTGTCCGCAACGAATGCAGGAGCTCGACCAAACGGTAACCCTAGTGACATGTCACTCGTATCCTACAACTTTCTACGATTCAAGCGGGACTCGGTACTTAATCAAAGCATATAACCAATAGGAATTTTAACTCAATAATTCATTTATACATTATACAACTATTTGATTCAACAATTAAAAATATATAAACAATTCAATTCTAATTATACGAACTTACCTCGTAATAGCTCATAAATCCGATATCTACTCGTCTACATTTCGTTTCCCCCGGTCAAGTTCCGGTATTTGTTTGTTTTGATCTATATGAATTCAAATTTAATCCATTTACTCATCAAATTATTCAATTCAATCCATAAACATATAAATTTACAAATTACATATTTGCCCCTATACTTTTAACTACTTTGCAATTTAGTCCTTTATTCACAAAATGGCAAATTTGCACAATTAGGCCAAAGCCCAACTTAACTGAATTCTCTATAGCATCAAAGCAGCCCATATTTTCTTTTATTTCACATTTCTAACCACAAAATTTCTATCTTTTTCAATTTAATCCCTATTGCTCATTTTTCTCAAAAATCACTTTATAAAACTTGTATATCTATTAACAACCTTTAATGATCAATCAAGAAACATCAAAATATACATGTATTCAACAATGGCATATTTCAAAATCTTCCATAATTTCAAAAATTAAGGCATGGATTTTATAGATTTCATAGCAATGATCTCAAAAACGTGAAAATTATCAAAAACCAATCGAAAATCACTTACCGAATTAAGCTTTCAAGTGCCGAATATGAGAAAGCTTCCCAAACTCTTTTCTTTCTTTATTTTCAGCTATGAATGAAGAATTATGGACAAATTTTCATGTTTCTTTTATTTAATTCTAACATATTAACTAATTTCCTATTTTAACCTTATAATATAAACATATTAAACATATTAAACAAGGCTGTTTATGTCCACTATCATTTAAAGTGGTCTATTTACCTACTAAGGCCACTATATTCAAAAGCCAAAGCAATTTAAAACCATTAATAAATAACATGTCACTTTTATCTTTTATACGATTTAGTCTTTTTTACTAAATTAACTATTTAAACGGTAAAATTTCTTTACGAAATTTTCACACGATAATTCTATGATGCTGTAAACATTAATAAAATAATAAAACAAATATTTTGACTCGGTTAAGTGGTCTCGAAACCACCAGTTTTGATCAGACTCAAAATTGAGTTGTTATAATACAGATAGTGCCTCTAGATTTTTAAAGCAAAAACTACAGCGACCAATTCCAAATCATGCGTCAAATAGTTGGCCTTATGTGTCTTAAGCTAACAAGACGCATATGCCAAAACCTTACCATCCTACACCAACACATATCCTAAACCGACATGTGATGCGTCACTATAAACCACAAACTCCTTTCCAGGTTCAGGCTGTATCAGAACAGGAGTCTCAATCAGAATAGTCTTGAGCTTCTCAAAGCTCACTTGCTGCACATTAGTCCAGTCAAAAGGTACTCCCTTACACAAAAGCTTAGTCAACGGAGCTGCGATTAAGGCGAATCCTTCTACAAAGTGCCAATAATAACCTGCTAGCCCTAGAATGCTACAGATCTCAGACACACTCTTAGGTTGTTTCTAATCCAGTTCATCCTCAACCTCTCGAGGATCAACTCGAATCCCCCCAGCAGAAACTACATGGCCCAGAATGTTACCTCACATAACCAAAACTCGTACTTGCTGAACTTAGCATAGAGCTGCCTTTCTGTAACACCCCTCACCCGTGTTCAACACCAGAATAGGGTACAAGGCATTACCGGAACAAAACACATATAGTCTTACTAAACCAAGATATAAAATTTATATTCAAATTTAAAAACTTTCAATCTTCATCACACACTCATTCAACCTAGTCATGCATCTCATAAATTGCATCATCATAAACATATTACTTGATCAATAATAGCCAACATCAATGGCCTTATACAAAATGAACTATTAAATAACATAGACCAACATTTTAGGCCAAATCAATTATGACACATAACAAAATGACCAAGTCCTCTATACATGCCATAATCCCAAAATATTGTTTTCAAAATACCAAAAGAGTGTTGATAGTGTGGATAGATCTCTGACGATCTCTGAATCCCGAGCTAGCTTGGTGACACTATAAAACAAGGGAAAGAAAAGAGAAGGAAATAAGTATATAGCTTAGTAAGTAAGTATGTAAACAATAAACAATTTATTAACATGCCATTAACAATCCTCATAATATGTTCTCAAGATAATACAATCATAATTACACATAGTTCCACCATTTACTCATGTTCATCTTAAGTTGTCTACTTAAGTCACAGTCACAAAATTATTTATATCTCGAGCTACAGAACTCAAAAGTAAGATCTAATCATTTTCCCTGAAACTAGACTCACATATCTTCTTACCATAAAATTTTCAAAATTTTTGGTTTAGCCAATAAGTACAGTTTATTCTTTAAATTCTCCCCTATTTCACTGCCTGACAGTTCTGACCCCTTTGCACTAAAAATTAATTATCTCTTCGTAAAAGATTCAGATAATGTTCCCGTTTGTTTCTTTTGAAATATACTTATTAAGGATTTTAGGAATATAAATTATAACCCATTATTTTTTTACAATTTTTAATGATTTTCCAAAGTCAGAATAGGGGATTTTGAAATCATTCTGACCCTATCTCACTAAAACTCAAATATCTCATAATATGAAATTCGTTTGCTTTCATTGTTTATTTTATGTAAAAATAGACTCATTAAGCTTTAATGTCATATCTTATTCAACCTCTAATTTTATTTTCACCATTTTTGGTGATTTTTCAAAGTCACACAACTGCTGCTATCCAAGACTGTTTTAATTCAAATTTCACTCTTACATAACTTCACTTACTTTATTTCATCTTATCAAAAGTTTGATCAACTATCGACCGCATTGCTCATAAATTTTCACACACATATACCTGCACTTATTCATCACATAGCCATATTCAATTACACTAGTCATTACATGATCACATGTATTTTTCACTTAGTCAATTTCCCGTTGAACTTATCGGATTAATAACAGATACACAGTGGTCTGTACGTAGTACCACCCTATAGCCGAAGCTATTTGGTGCACATAGTAGCTTGCACTTAGTACTACTTCTATGACCAAAATCATCTCTTACGCATAGTGGCCTGCACTTAGTACCACCCATGTGATTGAAGCTATCGGGTACGCATAGTAGCCGGCACTTAGTACTACACATACGACCTAACCATCTGGTACACGTAGTAGCCTGCATGTAGTACTACACACGTGACCTAAAACCATCTTAAAAACATAGTAGCCTGTACATAGTACTACACATGTGTTCTCACAACGGATCATTCGTATCTTTTCTATTCCGAATATCTAACCGGGAAATTTCTCACTTTTCAACATTTTACCAATTATCCATACCCATTTTTCAACTCATAATTTGCCTCAAGTGAGCATTCAATATGCAACCACATCTCATATAATAATAAGATATTATAACATAAGTAAAAACGATATATTATTTACATACAAACTTACCTCGATGCAAAATATAGTAATTTTGCAATTTAGTCCACAATCTTTTCCTTTCCCTGATCAAGGTCAATTCCACGTCTTTCTTGATCTATAATAACACATTTGCCTTATTCAATGCTCACATTATTCAAATAAACCCAAAACAACCTATGGAGAAAATTACTATTTTGCCTCTAAAGTTTCACAAAATTACGATTTTGCCCCTAGGCTCGAAAAATAATTTTTATTCAATTTCCTTGCATTTTAGGCCTAGCCAAACTATTTTTATAACTATAGCAATCCTTAATTTGCACTAAATCACACACCTACACACATTTTACAAGTTTTTACAAACTAGTCCTTTTATGCAATTTCATCAAAAATCACTTAGTAAAAGTTGTTTATCACACTCCAAACATTCATATTCTTCCATAAAACATCAAAATACATGCATGCCATCCATGGGTAAATTTTTAAATATAAACCTTAGCTCAAAATATTGGTAGAAATAGGTAAACCGAGTTACGAGGATCTCAAAAATGTAAATAACATTAAAAACGGGGCTAGGATGCACTCATATTTGAGCTTGAAAGTTGGCAAAACCCTAGCTATGGTGTTCATGCAAGTTTCGGCCAAGCTTGATGAAGATGAATAAAATTTTTGGCTTTGTTTTCCCATTTTATTCTATTATTTACCAAATAACCAAATTGCCTTCATTAAAAACTATGGTGTTTTATCCTTCCTTGGGTATTTTTGTCCAAACTAAAGTATAATGGTCTAATTACTACCCAAAGACCTCCACTTTAAAAACTAATTACTCACAAGTACCTTTATGAACTAGAACACACATTTTTCACCTATTTCAATTTAGTCCTAAATACCAAATTGGACACCCAAACAATAAAATTTTGTTACGAAAATTTTACACAGTCATTCAATCTCAAAGTAAATATTAAAACTTAATTATAATAAATTTTTCTACTTCGTATTTATGGTTTCAAAACCACTATTCCGTTTAGGCCCTAAATGGGGCAGTTACACTTTCCCTTAAAGTCTGAAGAACCACTCTAAGGTGCTCGTCATACTCATCCTCAGTCTTAGAATAAACCAATATGTTGTCGACGAACACTACAACAAACTGATCCACATAGGGCTGAAACACTCAGTTCATCAAATCCATAAATATTGACGGTGCATTAGTCAATCTAAAAGGCATCTCTAGAAACTCGTAATGACCATAACGAGTCCTAAATGTCGTCTTATGTACATCAGCTTCCTTAACCCTCAACTGATGATACCCAGAATGTAAATCAATCTTGGAGAACATAAAAGCCCTTCGGAACTAGTCAAACAGATCATCAATCCTCAAACGTGGATACTTGTTCTTAATAGTCAATTTGTTTAGTTACCGATAGTCAATATACATCCTCATGGATCCATCCTTCTTCTTAACAAACAGTATAGGTGCTCCCCACAGAGACACACTGGGACGGATGAACCAACGATCCAATAGCTCTTAAATCTAACCTTAAGCTTTGTAAGCTCCTTTGGTGCCATATGATAGGGAGCGATAGACACCGGAGTTGTACCAGGAACAAGATCAATCCCAAATTCCATTTCTCGATTCGGAGGTAAGCCTGATAGCTCCTTAGGAAAAACGTCCTAAAAATCCCTTAATGTTCTGATGTCTTTTATAATAGAGTCTCCAGAAGTAAAAACACTAACATAGGCCAAGTATGCCTCACATCCCTTACGAACTAGTTTCTCAGCCACCAATGCAAAAATCATGTTTGCCAAATAATTCTGACACTCCCTAATCACAACCACCTCATTATCCTCATCGGTTCTCAAGACGACCCTCTTAGTTGCATAGTCTAAACTTACTCGGTGTTTGACCAACCAGTCCATTCCCAAAATTAGGTCGAACTCCCCAAACAGAAACTCCATCAGATTAGCCAAAAAAATTAACCCTTGAACTACTAGTGGAACATCCCTATAAAGTTTGTTAACCTGAAACGATTGCCCCAGCAAACTCACTACAGTCACCTCACTAGATGTACTTCAACTAAAATACCCAAGTTTTCAGACACAATGCTAGCTACATAGGAATGTGTGGAACCTATGTCTATCAATGCAAGATAAGGTACATCATAAATTAAGAACGTACCCATGATGATGTCCAGAACATCTCTATCCTCTCAATAATGTGCAGCATATACAAGAACAGGCTGTCTCGCCTTAGTCTATCCAGCACCTCTACCCGGTACTCTCTGTCCACAGCCAATACCATTACCACCCGTAGCCTGACCATAACCCCTAGATGGCTGTTGAACTACCCTCTGTGCCTATGCAATACCAGAACCCGAAGCTTGCACCTGATCAGCCCTCAAAGGATACTCTTGAATGCGACGCTTTAATGACCCACACCTCAAACAAGCCCCAGTCCTCCTCTAACATTCGTACTGATGGCGTCTACCATAATCCCCACACGGCTACAAACTGGTAGAAATAACAGGGGGCCCAGTTCTAACTGGCCCATCAGATCTGGCCTTTTTCTTAGGCCTCTGTACAGAACTCGACAACTTCGAATCCTTCTTGTTCTTTCCCCGCTCATGATCCCTGTTTTGCCGTTCAGCGCACTTAACCTCTTCGGCGATCTTCGCCTTCTCCACCAGTACAGAGAACTCTCGCTCCCTCTACAGAGTAATCAAAACCTTCAAATTATCTCTTAATCCATCCTCAAATTTGACGCCCCTCTCATATTCAGATGCCACCATACCTCGCACATAACGGCTCAGTCTCAGAAATTCGGCCTCATACTCAGCTACTGATCAGTCTCCCTGGGTGAGGTTTAAAAACTTACACCTACGAGTATCAACATAGCTAGCTCCCACATACTTGCTATAGAATGTGGTCTTAAATAACTCCCACATCAAATGTTCGAGCTGAGTGCCCTCCTTAACTATCAACCACCACTGATAGGCCTCATCGCGAAGCAATGAGACTGCACCCTTTAGTTTCTACTCTGGGGTATAGTCTAAGTCATCCATTATCCTCTCAAAAGCCTCTATGCAGTACTCAGCCACAATAAAGGTGACTCTAGTGACACCCTTAAAAGCTTAGCTTTATTGGACCAGATTTAGTATTGGGCCCAGCGACCCTCTTTAGTATCCTCAACATGGCCTGGGACAATGCATCGTCCCTAGCCATACGGTCTTGAGACCCATTCCCTGTAGCAGGTGACACTTGTATCTCATTTGTATCCAAATTCGACATACTGCCCAGAAAAGATGACTCAGCTTGAGCCCCTCTATGGCCTCTACCTGAGCCTCTAGTACCACGTCCACGAATACTTCATGCGCTCATATTTATTCAGATATATCTATATTACAAATTTTATGAATCAATTACAGTTTCAGTAGTTATTAACAGATGTTTTATGTAAAGTAGTATCATAAATTGGGAGTTTGTTTTCGTAAATCGCAGTCTCTATCAGTTTTACTATAGTTTTAGTTTCACTACAGTTTTAGCATACACTAACTAGAGCGTTCTCAGAACAGACTATCTATAATATCAAATCAGTTCATCAGATTTTAAAAAACTTACAGGATAGGTGCCAGAGACTCGATGTACCACATACTCAGTTTGATCACTTTAAATCATTTGAAATTTAGTTCTTTAAAAACCAAGTTTTAAAACCCTAAATCTGTAGCTGAGTTTTGCAACCTGTCTCTGATACTACCAAATGTAATACTTTAAACCCGGCCTAGACGTTATGGTGGAATCTGGCGATGTCACGTGGAATGGAATTTGAAATCGAATTTGTCAAGTTAAAACTGTTTCCATTTATTAGCTTCTATTTATCCCTTGTTAATTCCAAAAACATTTTCACGTTGATTTGATTCATCCAAAAAAATATTCTGTAGCAGAAGCTTTTAAAAATCATGATATTTAATGAAAACCATTTGCATTTAGGAAAAACATTATTTTTTAATAAAACTGAGTTTTCGTTTTGTTTTCCCGTTTAAAAGTCCATAAAACAGTCACAACCTGAAATGAAAACCAACAGTCCAAAAGTCCTAAATTACATAAAAAATTAACCAAATAAGAATTAAAAACCATAAATGAAAACAAAACAGTTTAACAACTGAGTGGCCACCACTGGGTCCTCCACTGCACCGATCCGTCTAAGTCTGGGGATTACCTGCACAGATTAAATAGAAGGGTGGGTTTTTGTAAACTCAGTGTGTAATCCCTACAGAAAACATGCATACAGTCAAAGAGTCATCAGTCAAAAGTAGTCTAGGCCTAAACCCATTTCAGATTCAAATCCAATTTAGCCCTTAGCCTATTCAGATACAGTTTTAGTTATAAGTTAGGGTCAGAGCCCATCTCAGATATAGTTATGCATACAGCACAGAAATCAGTATCCTACCCACCGGCTTTTACACACTATCTCCGACCATCCCTATACACCATGTGGTTTTTAAAATACCCATCTAGCCCTACACACCAAGCTATACCGAATGCGACACATAACAGTATATTGCAGCTGAGCTACCAAATAATATGCTTAAGAGCCTTTCAGTACACTTCCTCCAATAATCATCATCCCACCTTAATGCAGATGCAAATAATATACTCAGTGCAAACATACAGTATAACATGCTTACATGCCCATATTAAATTATCAATCAGTCATATAGAATAGTATTTAAGACATGCGTATAATTATCATGCTTAAAACATACATCAGTCAGTTAGATCATACAATTCGGGGTCCAAGTAGCCCTTACCGACCCTACAGTACGTTTAAAGTTGATTTGGACTACCCGTGCAACCTTAGGATTCATTTCAGATAAATGGGCCCACATGCCCATGTGACTTGCCTATGTGGCCCACACACCCAAATCGCCTATTCAATTCAATATCAATCTTCCTTCTTTTCACAACCCCACCCAAAAATGCTTTATGCATATGTATGTATGAGTGCAGAGAAACAAATAAAAACATATTACTTATTTTAGATAGTCATTCACATCCAGTCAGTCAGAAATAAATAGGGGTATAATCACTTACCCAGATTCAGGTTCGATAGCAAAATAATCTCACACAACAGTGACGCTCACATTTAGTCAATCTATTTTCGAATCAATCATCAATCGAAACATCTCTTAGGTAGTGTACACGAGTGTAAATATCGAGGGAAGAATACCCTCTCTAAGCTTAGCCTCATAATCGAAACACACAAAGCCATGATTACACTTAAATTGACCTAAAATCCAAAATCAGTGAGATAGGTCCACACGTCTGTGTGTCCTATTTGTGTGGGACAATCAAGGCCGTGTAAAGACCCAAAGACCCTTGTGAAGGGTAGCAGACAGCCGTGTGATAGAGGCACACACCCGTGTGAAGCAGGGACACGACCGTGTGAACAAGTCGTGTAACTCACTGTCCAATTTCGCTAAAACGAAGTGCGGGGCAAACACGATCGTGTGAAGTTGTGCCTTAACAGACACAGCCGTGTATCCCAAACACACGCCTGTGTGGGATCCCTACATCCCCAAACCAGTTACATGATCATGTGGCCAGGCCGTGTGACATCAAATTCCTGAATCCCTGATTCCCAATTACACATGCCCGTGTGACCAAAGGACACGACCGTGTAAAAATCGACAAAAATCCACAAATCAGCCACACGGCCGTGTGGCCAAGCCGTGTGGCACCCAATTTTGCTCGAAAACCCTAGTTTTCAAATCCACACGATCGTGTCCCTTGACACATGCCCGTGTACCCGTCGGGGTGATCACAAAATCACTCTAAAATAGCCTTAAAACTATAGTTTTAGCCACCAGAATCGTTCCTAACCTTTTCTCTATCAACATATATCAGAAGGTGACGATTTCTCATGACTTCCATTGACTAATAACCCCCAACGGCTTACCATACAATCAAGAAAAGTCGAAAGCAAAGATTTACAAAACAAAATAAATAGATAAGAACTATAGACAAGGTCTGAATCCCACACCTGATTTCGATTGGAGAAGACGGCAAAGGTGTGAAATTTTTGAAACCAAAACGCTGAAACTGATTTTTGAGTAATTTTTCCAAAAGTAGAAAGAAAAAGAAAACAATAAGAAGCAAAAGAGACAGAGAAGTAGCAGTTTATTTCTATTTTAGGGGAAAATTCTTCAGACAAATAATTAATAATTATACATAAGTATAATTATAATTATTAACTGAAACAAATCAAAATAAAGAAGGCGCTTCAAAAATGCACACCCAAAGACTCAAATACAAGACCTCCATCATATTAGTTCTCCACTTAACCGCCAGACCAACAGGCCCATTCTTGTCACTAAAATGCACAACAAACCTTATATGTGCAGCCTCCTCACTATCCCTATGCTCTAAATCCAAAAACTTCTAGGCCCAAAATTCAGGGCGTTACATAACTCCTAAGACCCCGTAGTACAATCACTGGATAGCTGTTGTGGGGGTGCTATAACATTTTTCCCCCACATAACCGTACTCCCAAACCTAAAATTTGGTGATAAGATCGAGTTTAGACTTTTAGATTTTTTTATAGTATTAATTCTATACTTTTAGACGATATGTGGCTAACCAAACTAGCTCTAAGTGGTTAGTTACGCTAATTTAGGCCCTCTGTGTCTAGCTTTACTTACTAGGCCCCCATACTCTTATGTAGGCAACATTATGACTATCATCTTCAAGCTTTTTCTTACCAAAATTTCTTTCTTGGAGTTGAAATTAGAATCATTTAGAGGGGTTGTGGATTCATCTTATTTCCAATGCTCCTTAGGACTTTTACACACTACTTTCCATCTTTCTTGTTTCATTTCTTTGTTATCATGTTATGCCTTGTTTAATTGTTTCTAATCTTTAATTTGGATGCATTGTTCTTTTTTATCTTAATTATTTGTTTTAATTGATGCCCTTTTAATTCTCAAATCTGACTTGATTTTGTTTCTGGTTCAGGTTGTGTCAAACTCCAAGTTTCCCTTAATTCATCTAGAGCCCCAGGAGAAATCCACAACTTGGACAAACTTGCTGTCCTATTCTATGTGCACCAATATCATGACAACTTGCTAAAAACTAAGTAATTGAACAGATTGAACGATAGGCTAGCTAAATTAAGCTCTTATAATCATAAATCTATAAAAATTTCATAGAAATGGCTTGATTACCTTAAGAATTGAATAGTCAAAAGCTTAGTTGAATGCTTGAGATTTTCTTTCTTTCTTTCTTTCTTTTTTTTAATGGCAAACGGTGGAGAAATGTAACAACCCAATTTAAGGCTCAAATGGAACAGTGGTTTCAGAACCACAAATCTGAAATAGAAACAAATTTATTGTGATATTATTTTAAGGTCTACAGTATGATTGAATGCTTGTGTGAAAATTTTGTTAAGAAATTTTATCGATAGAGTGTCTAATTTGCATAATAGGACTAAATTGTAATAGGTGCAAAAAGTGAGTTCTAGAAGCTCTGGGTGCTTAATTGAAATGAATTCTTAAATTGGAGGTCCTTAAATGGTAATTAGACCATTATATCATGGGATGGACTAAAAATGGACATGGTTAGGTGGAATTTCAAAGTTAGGCATTAAGGGCATTTTAGTCATTTGGCAAATAAAGACAAAATGAAACAAATAAAAGATATCATCTTCCCCAACTTAGCCCCTTTGTGTCGAATTTGAAGGGTCTCCATAGCTAGGGTTTTGGCCAAGCTTTCCAAGCTCAATTGTAAGTCCATCCTAGCTTCGTTTTGAATCATTTTTACGTTTTTGAGATCATCGTAACCTAATCTAGTCTTTCTAAGGACTAATTTGAAGTATTATCAAAGCTAAAATTTTACCCATGTTATACATGCATGTATTTTGATGTCTAATGGTAGAAAATGCATGTTAGATGTGTGATAAACGACTTTTGCTAAGCGATTCTCAATAAAAATGTCAAAAAGGACCTATTTGTAAAAGTTGTAAAATGAGTAGTAGAAAATGTGAATAAATGAAAATGTGGGCTGTTATGAGCATGAAAAGGATTCGGCTAGGCTTGGGTAATGAAAAAATTCATTTTACGAGCCTAGGGACTAAAGTGTAAATAATTAAAATTTTAGGGGCAAAAATGTTATTTTTCCATAGTATGATTTTGGGTCGAATTGAATACTGTGATGATTAAATAAGTTAAATTTGTTATTATAGACCAAGGGAAATGAGGTTTGGGCCTAGATCGGACGAAAAATAAAGTTTTTGATGATTAGGTCCATTTCAACTATTTTTGTACCAAGGTAAGTTTGTATGCAAATGACACATCGTTATATTATGTTTTAATGCTTTATTATTGTATAAATTGTGTGATTGACTCTTTGGACATATTCGGTAAAGTTTTGACAGGTAAGAAAATCCCGGTTGAACCTTAGGAATAGAATAGGATACAAGTGACATGTCACTAGGAAACTATGTGTATATACATGCTTACGTGATTCCGGGTGCTGGTCTCATACGTCCTACCAGTGGCTAGGTACTCCAGCATTTGTTTCGGATTCTTGACAGCTTGTGTGAATAGCACTGGGTAGCTACGTTTTGATCGACAGCTTATGTTAGCAGGCCCATGAATAGTTTGATAGTGAGCCTATGTGTGTTATGTAATATGAGGTAGCTTGGCTACATATGTGGCACTTATGTGCAAATTTTTGAGTATCCATTAATATCCCGAGTGTTCAACATGAAATGTCAAAGATGTGAAAGTGTGTGTGGCTATGTTATGATTTGGTACAGGTATGTACGTAGAATTCACAAGTACGAACACTATAAGTGATAAACACTTGGTAAGATTGTGATTGAGTAAGTTATGCCTATGGGATTTTAGTGACAATTATGTTATCTCTCATTATTTGAATTGCTTGATAATTGTGTAGCTAATATGCTTATTATTTGCATATGAACTTACTAAGCTATATAGCTTACTCCTCTTTTTCTTTCCCTTGTTTTATAATGTTACCATGCTAGCTCGGATCAGTGATCGTCTTAGATTCTAATCACACTATCAACTTTTTCATTTTGGGTATCGATAATTTTAGCATTTTGAATTTATGGCATGTATAGGAGCATTTGGTCATTCTGTTATGTGTCACATTTAATTTGGCCAAATATGTTGGCTTATTTAGGTTTGATGATTATTTTTGTATAAGGCTATTGGAAATGGGCCAATATTGATTATAAGTATAATCATATGATAATATCTTTCATGAATGATGTGTTAATGTCTTATTTATGGATATTTGGTTGTATGCATATGCTTGGATTGGTGTTATGTTTTGTTGTATAGGTGTGAGCATTAAAGGTGGTAAAATGGCTTGGTAAATAGCCTATATTTTGTCCACATGGGTAGGAACAAGGGCCTGTGTCTAGGCCGTGTGTGACACACGGTTAGCCCCTCGGGCATGTGTTCAAGCCGTGTGTCCCCTGCACCTTAATTTTGAGAAATAGAATACTCAGTGGTTAAGAGGAGAGTGTTTATGCTTGAGGTCCTGTGTTTGAGTCTGGGCAAGAGCATTATTTTCTTTTGCTTAATTGTCTAGAGGAGTTAGCATTTGAGTAGAAAATTAAGTAGTGGGGAGTGAGAGAGTGATTTGTGGAGGAAAGCAAGGGATTGGGGGAATATCTCATTGCTTCTTCCAAATTTCAGTTTTCTTTTTTTTCCAAAAACAACTCCCTGCCAAAATTTTCTTCTTTTCCATCTCTCTTGCTGCCCCTTTTCTTGTTTCCTCTCTTTACCAAATTCAATTTTTTCCTTTTCTCGTTAATTATTACTCATCGCGGCGTGTGATGTGTGTTCGTTAAGTCTAAGGAAAATCTTTTTGTTTTGTTTTGATGAAGTAGTGGAATAATAAGAGCTTTGTTTACTGATTAGAGGACGATTGAGGTGCTGTGGACTGCTCTTCGGGTTTAGCAGCAAGGAATTTTTGTTACTCGTAAAAGGTAAGGGTTTTTCATTTGGAAGATGACTTTTTTTATATAAGATTAAGTTTAATTCAATCGTTTAAGTGACTAATTGAGCGACATATTGTTCGATAATAGGTGCTGGAGTGTTCGGGGTTGAGTTAGCTTCGGATTGATACTAGGTGTGTACATCAATTGCACAGGAAACGAGATTCACCAGAAGCCAAAAAGTAATTTGTAGACGCGACACAGGCGTATGGACTACCCGTGTGGTGATACACGGCTATGTGATCGACGAACTAGGCTGTACACGCATGATACGGGCACACTACACGGCCATGTGATAGCCGGTGAGGCCGTGTGTGAGACCCGGGCTCGATCGATTGGACAATGTGGGCCACATGAGCGTGTAAGATTTTGGGCCAGGCTATGTGACCTACACAGCCAAGGCTAATTTAGGTCGTGCAGGCCACACGGGCAGGCCACATGGGCGTCTGATTCAATTTTTTAAAATGTATTGTAAGGTTGCACGGGTCCCCCAAATCGACTGTGACCTGTCGTGGGGTCGGTAAGGATATCTTAGACAAAAATGAACTGTTGATTGAAGATTTATAAGCAACTAAGTATCGTTTTCCTAAAGTAAGCTACAATTTCCACAAGTACACACGATTACAAAAAGGTATTTGTTTTCAAAGCTTCCACGTTAAAGAAATGGTTTTAAGCAAACCGTTTAGTTTACGTTTTCCTGACTTAAGTAAAGATAATAACCGAAACGATTTTTAATGTAACGAGGCACAAAAAGTCTCTCATGTGACATCGCTAGATTCGACCATAACGTCTAGGCCGGGTTTGGGGTATTACATTTAGGGTATCAGATCCAGGTTACAAAACTTAACTGTGGATTTGGGTTTTTAATATTGGTTTTAAGAAAATGATTGGTAAATGATTTGAAATGTTTTGGAATAAGTGGTTCACCGAGCCTCCAGCACCGATCCGGTAAGGTTTCATAAAATTCTGTGTGATCTTTTTGAAAATATGAAATTCTAAAACTTCTGTAGGTAGTATACTTTACTAAAAACACTCTAGGTAGTGTAGACTGAAAACTATAGTGAGACAATTACTCGCGATAACAGACTTTAAACTTCTGGTACTATTCTACATAAAATATTTGCTAATAAATATCAAAACTGTTAACTAATGCATAAAACTGTTAATACAGATAATTTCAAAATTATGATGAGCACACGTGATAGCCATTGACGAGGTACTAGAGGCTGTGGTAGAGGCCGTAGGGGGGCTCGAGCTAAGTCTTAGCATCTGATACGATTCTGAATCTGGGTCTCATAATCGTGTGGCTGGGGACGATGCACTGTCCCAAGCCATGCTACAGATTTTGAAGAGGGTCGCTGGGCCCAAAACTAGATATGGGGGTCCTGGGTTGGTTACAGAATGACTCCAGTCTAATGGAGCTAGTTATTCAGGGGCGGTGTCTTTGCTGCAATAAGGCATATCAGTGGTGGTTGACGGTTAAGAAGGGCACTCAGTCTGATCGACTGACATGGGATCTATTTAAGATGGCCTTCCAGAGCAAATATGTGAGGGCCAATTTCATTGATGCAAGGAGACGTGAGTTCCTTAATCTCACACAGGAGGACCATTCAGTGGCCGAGTATGAGGCTAAGTTCTTGAGATTGAGCCATTATATGCAAGGCATGGTGGCACCAGAATATGAGCACAATGTTTGATTTGATGACGGTCTTTGGGATAGTCTGTGTGTTCTGGTAGCTCCTCAAAGTGAGCGAGATTTCTCTGCACTGGTTGAAAATACAAAGATCGCCGAATAGGTGAAACGGACTGCACATCAAAACTGAGATAAAGGGAAGGCTAAGAGGGATACAGAGCCTTTAAATTCTAAGATGAGGCCTAAGAAAAAGGTCAGGTTTGATGGGCCAGTGAGAGTTGGGCTTACTGTTGCACCTACTGGGGTGGCAATTTGTCAGCACTGTAATAGACGCCATCTGGGCGAGTGTTGGAGGGTTACTGGGGCTTGTCTTAGATGTGGGTCTATTGAGCATCGAGTTAAGGATTGTCTATTGAGAGTTCATTAGATGCAAGCTCTAGGTACTGAGACTGCACAACCACTGAGGGTAGTTTAGCAGCCACCTAGGGGCCGAGGTCAAGCCAAGGGTGGTAATGGCATGGGCAGAGGGCAGAGAGCACCGGACAAAGGTGACGTACCGACTGAGGCGGGGCAACCTACACTGGTTGCTCTGGACGTCATCAAGGGTACAATTTTAATTTTTAATGTACCTTACTTTGCATTAATAGACATAGGCTCTACACACTCTTACGTAGCTAGTACTGTGTCTGAAACCTTGGGGATTTTGTTTGAGAGCACTTCTAGTGAGGTAATAGTGGTGAGTCCATTGGGGCAGTTTACTGGAGTTAGTAAACTATTTAGATACGTTTCGTTAGAGGACCAAATGACCGTATTTCTAGCTGATTTGATGGAGCTTCCATTTGGAGAGTTCGATTTGGCATTGGGTATAGACTGGCTGGTTAAACATCGTGTGAGTCTGGATTGTGCTACGAAAAGAGTTATGCTGAGGACTGAGGAGGATAACGAGGTAGTTGTGATTGCAGAACGATGAGACTATTAGTCTAATGTGATATTTGCGTTGGTGGCAAAGAAGTTAGTGAGGAAAGGATGTGAGGCATTCTTAGCCTACATCAATATTTCTGATTCTGTGGACTCTTTTGCTAAGGACATAAGAACCGTGAATGACTTTCCAGATGTTTTTCCAGAGGAATTACGAGGATTACCTTCGACTCGAGAGGTGGAGTTTAGGATTGAACTGATTCTTGAAATAGCTCCGGTGTCTATCGCCCCTTACCGAATGGCACTGAAGGAGCTTACAGAACTCAAGACTCAGATTCAGGAGTTGTTAGATTGTAGGTTTATTTGTCCCAGTGTGTCTCCGTGAGAAGCACCTGTTCTTTTTGTAAAGAAGAATGACGGTACAATAAGGATGTGTATCGACTACCGTCAGTTGAACAAGTTGGCGATCAAGAGTAAATACCCACTTTCGGGGATAGATGACTTATTCGACTAGTTTAGAGGGGCTTCTGTGCTCTCTAAGATCGATCTGCAATCAGGTTATCATTAGTTGAGGGTAAAAGAGGCCGATGTGCATACAATGGCATTTAGAACTCGTTATGGACACTATGAGTTTCTAGCTATGCCCTTTGGTTTGACTAATGCACCAACGGCATTTATGGACTTGATAAACTGTGTGTTCCAGTCTTATCTAGACCGATTTGTGGTGGTTTTCATCGACGACATTATGGTATATTTAAATTCTGAGGACGAGCATGATGAGCATTTCAGAGTTGTACTGCAGACTCTTCGAAAAAAATAGCTTTATGTGAAGTTTACTAAGTGTGAGTTTTGGCTCCGAGAGGTAACCTTTTTGGGACATGTGGTATCTGTTGAGGGGATTCGTGTAGATCCTCATAAGATTAAGGCTGTGTTGGAGTGGAAATAGCCAAAGAGTGTCTGAGATTCGTAGCTTTCTAGGGTTAGCAAGTTACTATCGACGTTTCGTAGAGGGGTTCTCTTTGATCGTGACTCGGATGACTAAGCTACTGCGTAAGGGAGTTCCTTTCATTTGAACTGATGCATAGCAGGATAGTTTTGATAAGCTCAAGACAGTGTTAAGTAGGCTCTTCTTCTGATATAGCCTGAGCCTAGTAAGAACTTCGCGGTGTACAGTGATGCGTCAGATGTGGGTCTAGGTTATGTTTTGATGCAAGATAGCAAAGTTGTTGCTTATGCATCTCTTCAGCTCAAGACTCATAAGGTTAATTATCCGACGTATGATTTAGTGTTGGCAGCGGTAGTCTTACGCTAAATATTTTGAGGCACTATCTATACGGTGAGAAATGTACCATATACACTAATTACAAAAGCCTCAAATATCTTCTCACTCAGAAGGAACTGAACCTTAGGCAATGTAGATGGGTTGAACTGCTTAAGGATTATGACTGCAGCATCGAGTATCATCATGGTAAGGCCAATGTGGTGTCTGATGCGTTAAGCCGTAGGACTATAACCAAGCTAAGAGCGATGTTCATTCGACTTAGTCTATTCGACGATGGGAGTCTACTGGCTGAGCTGCAAGTGAAACCAACATGGATTGAGTAGATTAGAGGTAAACAAAAGGGGGATAAGTCTCTCAAGATATAGTTTCGACAAGTTGAGAGTGGTACTACAACGGATTTTGGGATTAATAGTGATGGGGTATTATGTTTCCGTGGTTAGATTTGTATACTGAATGATGAGGATTTGAGACTGTCGATTCTGAGGGAAGCGCATAGTAGCCCTTATGCTATGCATCTCGATAGAAACAAAATGTATCGAGATCTACGAGAGTCATATTGGTGGCCAGGGTTGAAGCGTGAGGTTACCGACTTTGTTGCTTGCTGTTTGACTTGTCAGCAGGTTAAGGCTGAGCATTAGTTACCTTCGAGTTTGCTGCAGCTGATTAAGATACCGATGTGGAAATGGGAGCAAGTAACGATGGATTTCGTTAGTGGGTTGCCTCTAACACCCACTAAGAAGGATTCTATCTGGGTCATTGTGGATCGATTGACCAAGTCTGGACACTTCATTCTAGTCAGGACAGACTTCTCCCTATAGAAACTGGCTAAACTTTACATTTATGAAATAGTGAGACTATATGGGGTACCTGTCTCGATCATTTTTATAGAGATCCTCATTTTACGTCTCGGTTCTAGTAGAAGCTTATTGAGGCTTTGGGTTTAAGGTTAGACTTTAGTATTTCTTTCCATCCTTAGACAGATGGTCAGTTGGAGAGGGTGATTCAGATACTAAAGGATATGTTGAGGGTTTGTATTATAGATTTTTGAGGCGGTTGGGAGGAGTATTTTCCTTTAGCAGAGTTTGCCTACAACAACAACTATCAGTCTAGTATACAGATGGCACCTTACGAGGCACTGTATGGTCATAACTGTCGCACTCCTTTATGCTGGACCGAGTTGGGTGAGCGACGAATTTTGGGTTTGGAGTTGATTACTAAAACTGAGGACAAGATCTGTTTGATTCGAGATCGACTGAAAGTGACTTCTGACAGGCACAAGTCCTATGTAGATTTAAAGAGGAAAGATATCAAGTATTCTGTGGGGGACTTGGTTTCCCTTAAAGTCTCGCCAAGGAAGAAGGTTCTGAGGTTTGGTCACAAGGGTAAGCTAAGCACTCGATTTATTGGGCCGTACCAGATTTTAAAGCGAGTAAGTCCAATCGCATATCAGTTGAACCTACCTCCAAAGTTAGATCACATTCATGATGTGTTCCACGTCTCGATGTTAAGACGCTACCGCTTTGATCCTACATACATTGTTTCTGTGGAAGAGATTGGGGTTAGGCTAGATCTAACGTTCAAGGAAGAGCCGGTTCAAATTCTAGAGCACGACGTTAAGGTTTTACGAAGAAAATATGTCCTCTTAGTGAAGGTGTTGTACAGAATCATAGCACTGAAGAGGCTATTTGGGAACCAAAGGATTCGAAGTGATAGTAGTATCCTTACCTTTTCTGATCAGGTAAATTTTTGAAGCCTAAATTTTCTTTTGGAGGGTAAAGTTATAACGCCCCAAATTTCTTGAATTCCGGCTTTTGTGAACTTGTAGCATAAAAATGTCTATATGTGTTTTTAGAATTAATTTGACACAAAATATTTGTCTGCTTTAGTGGTTAAGTGTTTTGGGTGTGTGTAGGAGGTCCCAAGTTCAAGCATTAACGTGGGCAAATTTTTGGTTTTTATTGAATAGAACCTTACCTTTGCTTAATAGGCTTATAAGTAGTTATGTGTACAAGCTTATTAGAATGGACCTGCTAGTCTGGTGGTTAAGGGGAGAGGGTTTATGCTTAAGGTTCTGTGTTTGAGTCTGGGTAGGAGCATTATTTTCTATTGCTTAATTGTCCAGAGGAGTTAGTATTTGAGTAGAAAATTAAGGGAAGTGAGGGAGTGATTTGTAGAGGAAAGCAAGAGATTGAAGGAATATCTCATTGTTTCTTCCAAATTTCAGTTTTCCCTTTTTTTTCCAAAAACAACTCCTTGCCTAAATTTTCTTCTTTTCCACCTCTCCTGCTACCGGTTTTCTTGCTTTTTCTCGTTACTAAATTCAATTTTTGCCTTTTCTCATTAATTATTACTCATCGCGGTGTGTGGTGTGTGTTTGGTAAGTCTAGAAGAACTCTTTTTGTTTTGTATTGATGAAGTAGTGGAATAATAAGAGCTTTGTTTACTGATTAGAGGATGATTGAGGTGCTGTGGACTGTTCCTCAGGTTTAGCAGTAAGGAATTTTCATTATGTGTAAAAGGTAAGGGTTTTCCATTTGGAAGATGACGTTTTTTATATGAGTTTAAGTTCAATTTGATCGTTTAAGTGACTAATTGAGCGAAATATTGTTTGATAATAGGCCCTGGAGTGTTCGGGATTGCGTTAACTTCGGATCGATATCAGGTGTGTACTGCGATTACATAGGAAACGAAATTCGACAGAAGCCGAAAAGTAATCTGTCGATGCCATACAGGCGTGTGAACTGCCCGTATGGTAGGCCATGTGGCGATATATAGCCCTGTGAACAAAGAACCAAGCCGTGCGCACATGACACAGGTGCACAACAAGGCCGTGTGATGGCCGGTGAGGCCATGTGCGAGACACGAGCTTGACTGATTGGGCAGTGTGGACCACACGGGTGTGTAGGCCCATACGGGTGAACTACATGGGCGTGAGGGATTTTGGGCCAAGCTGTGTGACCCATACAGCCAAGGCTAATTTAACTTGTATGGGCCACACGGGCGTGTGGGGCCACACGGGCGTGTGGGACCACACGGGCAGGCCGCATGAGCGTGTGAGCCCATTTGTCTGGAATGTACTGTAAGGTTGTACACTCGCCCAAGTCGACTATGACCTGTCGTGGGGTCAGTAAAGATATCTTAGACCCCTATTTTTGTGATCTGATATTGTGATGTATGCTTTTAGCATGTATATCGGCTCTATTTTGAATATGAATATACGTCTGTTAATCTGCACTATAGCATGCCATTCTTGTATCATGCATTGCATTGGGGTGGGTTCGATGAAGTTGAAGAAAGTATCTGAAAGGCTTCTAAAGCCTATTATCTGGCAGCTAAACTGCATATTTCTAATTTGTGCCGCATTTTGGTACTATATGGTGTGTAGGGATGGAAGGGTCAATTGTATCCTCTATTTGGTGTGTTGGGCTGGGTGGGTTGACTTTATCCCCACATGGTGTGTTGGGTTGGACAGAGTTGGTGTGCAGGGTTGGTAGACATGTTACTATTATTCTGATCTGTTATGTATACTATATTTATGATGGGCTAAGGCCTTAAGTCTGTATCTGATACTGTTTCTGAGTGAGTTGAGGCCCACACCGATTCTGTAAAGGGCTCAGGCCCGAATTATCTATTATTTGTTATATGTCTGTATGCATGCTTTTTGTAAGGGATTACACACAGAGTTTGCAAAAACTCACCCTTTTCTGTTTAAACTGTTTAGGTAATCCCTAGTAGTAGACGGATCGGTACAGCGGAGGACTCGATGGTGACTACTACCACTTCATTCCGGTTTTACGTTTCTATGCTCTTATTACCTTGATTAGTGTTTGGAGGATTTTTAATGTAATTTGTGGACTTAGACTTTTTGATTTTATTTGAGTTTTTGGACTGTTGATTAAAGATTTATAAGCAACTAAGTATCGTTTTCCTAAAATAAGCTACGATTTCCACAAGTACAAAAGATTACAAAAAGGTATTTTTTTTCAAAGCTTCCGCATTAAAGAAATAGTTTTAAACAAACTGTTTAGTTTATGTTTTCCTAACTTAAGTAAAGATAATAACTAGAATGATTTTTAATGTAACGAGGCATTTTCAAAAATACTCTCATGTGACATCGCCAGATTCAGCCATAACGTCTAAGCCAAGTTTGGGGTGTTACAGCTTGACTGCTACTGTTACTATAATGGGTTACAACCCTACTGCTTATTGTTACTGTGATGGGCTAAAGCCCTACTGTGTGACTGTTACTGTTCTAAAAAAAGGCTTATGCCTAGATTGTGCAACTGCATACTGTTTGTTTGTTTTTGTGGGATTACATACTAAGTTTACAAAAACTCACCCTTCTATTTTATCCGTATAGGTAATCTCCAGACTGAGGCGGATCAATGCGGCGGAGTGCTCAGCGGTGGCCACATGACTTCTTATGTACCGTTCATTACTTACTTAAGATTTTAATTTTATTTGGGAGTATTTTGCTATAATTATGGCCTCTATGGATTTATTTTTTCTTAATTTGGGATTTATATTGCTTATGGTTTATAACTGCTAGTATTATGAAAACTCGGGTTTTTAAAGAAATAATGATTTATTAAAATTCACAAGTAGGCGAACTGTTTTAAAAGCTTCCATGTTGAATAATGTTTTAAGACTTTCAACTAAGTAAATCCATCAATTTTAGAACTAATAAAAGATAATGAAAAGTTGGTAAACAGGAAGATAATTTTTAGTGACAATACGATTTTCAAACACACTTCCATGTGAAATCGTCAGATTCGATCATAACATTTAGCCAAGTTTGGGGTGTTACATTTAGTGGTATCAGAGCTAGGTTGCAAAACTCGATTGTGGATTTGGGTTTAAATACTTATTTTTAGAACTAATTTTTGAAGACTGATGTATTTTTACTGAATGTGTGATACACCAAGTCTTCATCGCCGATCTTGTAAATTCCTTGAAACGGTTATATGTTTTAAGCTGAAACTACAAGATAGTATATATTGAGACTACTGTAGATAGACTGTATTGAAAACACTCAAAATAGTGTATACAGAGACTGTAGTAAAATTGATAAACACTGTGTTGTACGAAAACAAACTTTACACTCCTGATACTATTTCACATAAGATATCTGCTAATAATTACTGAAATTGTAAACTAATGCATAAAACTATTAACACAAAAAAACGCAATTAGATAATGAGCACTAAAGGTACTCGCGGATGGGGTACAAGGGGTCGTGGTAGAGGCTGTAGAGGGGCTCAAGCTGAGTCCTCGTCATCTAGCTACATGCTTAATTTGGACACTAGTGAGACGCTGGTGTCGCCTGTTACAGAGATGGGGTCCAGGTCTCATGATCGTGCGACTGGGGACGATGCACTGTCCCAAGCCATGTTAAGGATTTTAGAGAGAGTCATTAGGCCCAATACTGATGCTGTAGGCCGAGGGTCAGTTACGGAAAGACTCCAATCCAATAGAGCTGAGCTCTTCAGGAGTGTCATTAGGGTCGCCCCTAACGTGGCCGAGTATTAGATTAAAGCCACAGAGAGGATCATGGATGACCTGGATTGCACCCTCGAGCAGAATTAAATGGTGCAGTGTTGCTGCTACGGGATGAGGCTTACCAGTGGTGGCTTACTGTTAAGGAGGGCACTCAGCCCGAACGACTGACCTGGGAATTCTTTAAGACTGCCTTCCAAGAGAAATATGTGGGGGCCAGTTATGTGGATGCTCGTAGAAGTGAGCTCTTAAATCTGACCCAAGAAGACAGATCAGTGGCCGAGTATGAGGCTGAATTTCTACGACTAGGCTGCTATGTGCGAGTTATGGTAGTGACTGAGTATAAGCGATGTGTCTACTTCGAGGATGGCCTCAGGGATAACCTGAGGGTTCTGATAGCTCCGCAGAGGGAGCGAGACTTTTCTGCACTGGTTGAGAAGGCGAAGATAGCCAAAGAAGTTAAGCGCTAGCATCAAAATCGAGACAGAGAGAGAGGTAGGAACAAGAGGGACTCAGAGCCCTTGAGTTCCATTCAGAGGCCTAAGAAAAAGGCCAGAGCTGATGGGTCGGTTAGAGTTGGGGCCCCTGTTGCTGCTACTGGATAGCAGCCATGTACTAATTGTGGTAGACGCTATCAAGGAGAATGCTGGAAAAGGACTGAGGCGTGCTTGAAGTGCAGTTCATTGGAGCACCATATTAGAAAGTGTTGGCGGAGGTCTGATCAGATGCAAGCTCTGGGTACTAGTACTGTACAGCCACCGAGGGTAGTTCAATAACCACTGAAAGGCCATGGTCAGGCCAGAGGTGGAGGCCAGAGGTGGTAATGGCATGGGCCGTGGGCAAAGAGCACTGGGTAGAGGTGCTAGTCAGATTGAGGCAAGGCAGTCGACTTTAGTTTATGCTACACGTCGACAAGAGGATGGAGATGCTCCAAACGTCATAATGGGTTCATTTCTTATTTATAATGTACCATATATTGTATTAATAGATATTGGATTCACTCACTCCTATATAGCCTGCTCTGTTACTAAAAACTTGGGGATTCCGATTGAGAGAACTTCGAGTGAAATTACTGTATTGAGTCTATTAGGGTAGTCCGTCTGAGTTAGCAAGTTATTTAGAGATGTCCCTTTAGAGGTTCAAGGGGCAATCTTTTAAGCGGATGTGATGGAGCTTCTGTTTGTGGAGTTTGACTTGATATTGGGAATGGACTGGTTGGTTAAGCATCGTGTTAGTTTGAATTGCGTGACTAAGATGGTTGTGTTGAGAACTGAGGAGGACAGCGAGGTAGTTCTAATTGAAAAACGTCGGAACTATTTGACGAATGCGATTTCTACACTAATTTCGAAAAAGTTGGTTCGTAAGGGATGTGAGGCATTTCTGGCCTACATAAGTGTTTCAGATTCTGGGGTTTCTTCTGTTAAGGATATCAGAACGGTAAAGGACTTTTCAGAAATTTTTCCATATGAGCTACTTAGTGTACCTCCGAGTGTTGAAGTGGAATTTGGGATAGATCTCTTTCCTAGTACAACTCCGGTCTTCGTTGTAACACCTCAACCCGTATCCATCATTGGAATAGGGTCACGAGGTATTACCGAAGTTTATAGAACTTTTTTTTATTATCAAATGATAACTCATTTTATAAGAAATTATACAACTTAAATTTTACCACTCTTCCATAAACACATGTATATTTTCATTTGATCATTTTCCCTTTTGATGTATCAAATAATAAACATATTACCATTTAACCGTTAGCTTGGCACTTGTCTAAGCGTCAACAACAACAGTCATTAGTATACTTGAATATATTTCATATAATTTTAGAATCGATAAACTCATTGTATCAACATATCATACTTGAGATTATTACTTATTACGGGTTACCCAATTTTCATGTATCAGCATATTAAAGATAGCCACATATTCATATAATATGATACATATTATTCTCTTGCCATTTCTTCAAAACATAAATCATTCATTATACCAAAATTTCATGTATCATTGTTTTCATGAATTTTGTATATATATATTCCGGGACAATTCATAATCTTGAACATGCATAATTATCAAGTAAGTTTCATATACATGTATTTTCTATGTCATATTTTTTTAAAATATCGAATAAATATCGTTTTCTTGTATTTCAAGTTCAATTTCATGATTATTGTTTCGTGCTCAAATTATTTCCATGTCAGGGCTTTATTCATTAAGTCATTCGAAATTTCATCATCATACAATTAATATTATTAAAGTATACGAATCTATAATCATGGATGCATATATTCATCAATAAATTCCATGTACAAATATCATCATCTTATATTTCCATATATCTAGTATCACTGTCATTTTTTTTTTCATGTACTTCAGGAATATATGTACTAATCTTTTTATATACATATTTCCTTTTCTGGTCAGGGTTCTTATCAACTGAATTTATCGGAATATCGATAGTTAAAATCATATAGTATACTTAAAATATGCAAATCCGTAATCCATCAATTCACATTTACCCTTTTTAGCTATGTGTTTACCATCTTCTATATTTATCCCATTGAATTTCTCGGAATTTCGATGGATATCCAATAATACACTCCTGGTGTATAATCTCATTAATTGTCAATTCATACAGGAGTACACTTTTAGTGTACAATTCCGGGTCCGACAATTCATATGCATGTGTTGCCATGGTATCTTTCAACCATGGTCTTATTCATTGCCATGGTATCTTTCAACCATGGTCTTATTCATTTTCTCAATTTGTTGCCATGGTATCTTTCAACCATGGTCTTATTCATTGCCATGGTATCTTTCAACCATGGTCTTACACATTTCTTTTTAGTAAGCACACTCCCGCGAACCTTACTCTCTCAACCATGGTCTTATTCATTGCCATGGTATCTTTCAACCATGGTCTTACACATTTCTTTTTAGTAAGCACACTCCCGCGAACCTTACTCTCCCACGAACCTCAATTCTTGGCACACTTCCGTGAACCTCAGCTCCCATGTATTCTTCGGAAGGGCCTATACACATATATTCTTCGAGAGAGCCACCAGCACACTCCCGTGAACCTCATTTCCTATATATTCTTTGGGAGGGCTGATATTAGGATTACCCTTCCGGGCTTAATCATTTTTCCTGTATTCTTCGGGAGGGCTACATCAGAATAGGATCACCCGTCCGAGCTAGATCCTTTTTACCGTCAATTCTTTTTCCAATGATCCATCGAAATCCATTTCATTCAACCGGGATTTACTTTCTTTTTATATCGAGTATTATCAATATTTCATCAATTATTATGCATTGATCATTCAAATCATATTTTCATCACATAACCACATATTTCAAGTGTTTAAAAATACAATTCAAGTTACACGAACTTACCTCGTTACTTGTCCGTGTTTATAAATTCATTAATCCAATATCTTTTCTTTTTCACGTTTAAGTGTCGCATTTGAGTCGTTGGGATCTTTATAAATAAATTTGACCATTGTTTTCATTCATTCCATATTCTAATACATTCAATTAATGCTCTAGGCAAAATTACCATTTGGCCCCCAAACTTTTAATTAATGACGATTTTACCCTTAGGCTCAGAAAAATAAATTCTTGCGATTTAATCCTTATTTCCAGCCGTTGTCATTATACATATTAATGAGAGCCCATAAATTCTATAAAATATCAAAATTTTCCATAATTTCAACACTTTTCAATTTAATCCTTAAAACATGTTTTCCCCCGATCTTGAACTAAATTAACAATTTTCATTTAAAATTTTCAATTAAATAATAAAATAATCCATTTCATGTAATTTGATCATTTCTAACATTTTTACAAAATTACCTATAAAGTTTTACTTTTATTCGATTTAGTCCTTGGGCTTAAAACATACAAATTAGTCATGCTAACTGAATATTCATATATATTTTCCTCCTCCTCCTCTCCATTCCACATCCTTAATTTATATAATATGCTTATAAGTAACATTATCAATAATTTCACTATTTACTTATATGTGAACATTCAAGCTGTCCACCTACGTCATAGTCACTAAATTATTTATATCTTGAGCTAAAGAAATCCAAATTAAGATCCGTTAATTTTCCCTGAAACTAGACTCACATATCTTCTTACCATAAAATTTTCATAATTTTTGGTTTAGCCAATAAGTACAGTTTATTCTTTAAATTTACCCCTATTCTGCTGTATAACTGTTCCGACCTTTCTTCATTAAAATTTAATTATCTCCTCGTACGGGACTCGGATGATGTTCCTACTTATTTCTCTTGAAACTAGACTCATTAATAATTTCAATCACATAAATTTAATCCCTAATTATTTTTATACAATTTTTGGTGATTTTCCAAAGTCAAAATAGAGGATCCCGAAATCATTCTGAACCAGTCTCACAAAAATATAAATATCTCAGAATACAGAATTCATTTACTTGTTCTGTTTCTTTTATATGAAAATAGACTCAACAAGCTTTAATTCCATATCTTACTCAACTTCTAATTCAGTTTCTACCATTTTTGGTGATTTTTCAAATTTAGCTTACTGCTGCTGTCCAAAACTGTTTTAGTGCAAGATATTAATTATTAAGTTTATATCACCCTTATTTTCTCTCTCTACACCATTTCCCATCACTTTATCTTATTTTCTCTTCACTACCATATCAAGAACATAGAATCATATATAAGGAAACTCTACATTAACATCATTTACATGCTTTTTCAATAATATTAAACTTAAAAATACATGGAAATCTTGATGTTCTTACCTTATTTTATTGTTTCCAAACTTTAACTTCACTTTGTCTCTCCTCCAGCTTCTATTTCTTGAATTCAACTTGATATTCTAACTCCTCATAGCCTCCTTAACATTTTTCTCCTTCGGTAGCTATGGAAATTCTTTTGATTTCTAGGTGAAAATGGTGAATTTTTGGTGGAAGAACCAAATTGTAAAGAAAGCCAAACTTTCTTTCTCCCCTCTTCTCTCCTAACGTGAATTGCATGGAAAAGGGGTGATGGTTTTCTCCTTTTTTTTTTTTCCACACATACACATATATATAGACTAAATAAAATAATAAAATAATAAAATATCTTATTAAAGTATTAATAAAATAATAATTATTTAATTATATAATTATAAAATATCATTAATGTAATCATTACTTTCTAGATTTCTCTCTCTTCCAATTGACCATTTTACCCTTTATGATCTTTTAAAATTCCATCCTTGAGTCATCACTTAATTTGATAAAATTACAATTTAGTCCCTCATAATTCTTCACCTATTCAATTTAGTCCTAATTCATCAATTTTCCTTAGTTTCTAGATTATTCTACCCTTAAAATATTTGCAATATTGGTCCTTCAACTTTTCCATATTTACACTTTAACCCCTTGAATTTTAAGTATTTACTCTTGGGCCACAAAACTTTTCTCACTTTTACGATTTAGTCCTTTCTTGGATTAATACATCATAACCACTTCCTACATAGATTTTGTTGATATAGCTCAAAATTTCTCTTTTTATTTCTTTATTTCTTTATTTTACTATATCAATGATAGAAATTTTCGGGATATTACATTCGTCGCTCCCTATCAAATGGCATCGAAGGAACTTGCAGAGCTTAAAGCTTAAATTTAGGAGTTATTGGATTGTGGGTTCATCCGTCCTAGAGTGTCTCCGTGGGGAGCACCAGTGTTGTTTGTAAGGAAAAAAGGATGGATCCATGCGTATGTGCATCGACTATCGGCAACTGAACAAATAGACCATTAAGAATAAATACCCCCTACCAAGGATAAATGATCTGTTTGACCAGTTACGAGGAGCTTTAGTTTTCTCTAAGATTGACCTCCGATCAGAGTATCACCAGTTGAGGGTTAAGGAGGCCGACGTGCATAAGATTGTAGCATTTGCATCTCATCAACTTAAGACTCATGAGGCGAATTATCCTATGCATGATTTGGAATTGGTCGCGATGGTATTTGCACTAAAAATTTAGAGGCACTATCTATATGGTGAGAAGCGTATTATCTACACGGATCACAAGAGCCTCAAGTATCTCCTTACTCAGAAGGAACTGAATCTTAGGTAGCGTAGATGGATTGAGCTACTTAAGGATTATGACTACACTATTGAGTACCACCTTGGCAAGGCCAATGTGGTGGTTGATGCATTAAGCCGTAGAACTATGACTAATCTGAGGGCGATTTTTGCTCACCTTAGCTTATTTGATGATGGTAGCCTTTTGGCCGAGCTGTAGGTTAAACCTACATAAATTGAGCAGATCAAGGGTAAGCAGTTAGAGAACAAGTTTCAAGGTATTCGTTTCTGACAGGTGGAGAGTGGTAACACTTCGGATTTTGGACTGAATAACGAAGGGGTACTTTGATTCTGTAGGAGAATCTGTGTACCTAATGATACTGAATTGAGGCAGTTTATACTACGAGAGGTGCCCTTATGCTATGCATCCTGGCAGAAATAAGATGTACCGAGACCTTTGTGAGTTATATTGGTGGCTAGGGCTTAAACGAGAGGTTACAGATTTTGTGGTTAAGTGCTTGACATGCTAGCAGGTTAAGGTTGAGCATCAGTTACCTTCGAGGTTGCTGTAGCCGGTTAAAATTCCACTTTAGAAGTAGAAGAGAGTAAATATGAACTCCGTTAGTGGGTTACCCCTAACGCCCACTAAGAAGGATTCAGTATGGGTCGTTGTAGATCGATTGACCAAGTTTGCCCATTTCATACCAGTTCGTACTGACTATTCTCTACAGAAGCTGGCTAAACTATATGTTTCTGAAATAGTGAGACTGCATGGTGTATCGGTTTCGATCATCTCTGATAGGGATTCTCGTTTTACGTCTTAGTTCTGGAAAAAGCTACATGAAGCTCTAGGTTCAAGGTTAGACTTCAGTATTGCGTTCCATCCTCAGACTGATGGTTAGTCCAAAAGGGTGATTCAGATGCTAGAGGATATGTTAAGGAGTTGTGCTACTGATTTCTGAGGCAGTTGGGAAGATTATCTGCCACTAGCGGATTTCGCTTACAATAACAGCTACCAGTCTAGCATCCAGATGGCAACTTACGAGGCACTATATGGTTGTAAGTGCTGCACCCTTTTATGTTGGACTGAGTTAGGTCAGCGACGTGTTTTGGGTCCTGAATTGGTTTTTGAGATAGATGAAAAGGTTAGATTAATTCAAGATCGACTAAGAGCGGCTGGACAAGCAAAAGTTTGGTTGCAAGGGCAAGTTGAGCCCTAGGTTTATTGGGCTTTACCGCATTCTAAAACAGGTAGGACCAGTTGCCTACCAGTTGGAGCTACCTCTAAAGTTAGACCAGATTCATGATGTGTTTCACGTCTCGATGCTGAAGTGTTACCGCTCTGATCCAACGGATATTGTTCTTGTGGAGGAGATTGAGGTTAGGCCAGACTTGACCTTTTAGGAGGAGCCGGTTCAGATTCTGGATCGCAACATTAAGGTTCTGCGAAGGAAATCTATTCCTTTGGTTAAGGTTCTATAGTGTAATAATAGTAATAAGGAGGCGATGTGAGAACCTGAGGATGCGATGCATCAATATTATCATCATCTCTTCTAATCAGGTAAATTTCGAGGACAAAATTTTCTTTTAGGGGGTAGAGTAGTAACACCCCAAAATTTTAATTTTTGTTTATGCATATTTATAACACAAATATATGTCTGCTTCAGTGCTTAAGTGTTCTAGGTGTGTGTGTGAGGTCCCAAGTTCAAGCCATGTCTTTGGTAAAATTTTGAATTTTTATATAAAGCCTTAATCTTGCTTAAAGGGCTTAAGTTTAATTATTGGTAAATAATTAACAGAATGGGCCTATTGGTCTGGCGGTTAAGCTGAGTGTTGGTGTATAGGAGATCCTGTGTTTGAATCCTTGCATGAGTAAGGAAGTTGATTTTTACTCAGTGAATTGAAAGAGTTTTGGTTTAGCCAAAATATTGAAGTGGTTGAGATGAATGTGGGTTAGTGGGAGCAAAATAGGGGATTTGGAAGTTATCCAATTATTTTTTTCTCTCCTATCGAAAGTCTCTACCAGTTTTCCTCTTTATTCTTTTTCTTTTTTCTGTTCTGCCAAAAATTGTCCCCCTTCCCTACCAATTTTTCCCTTGTGATTTTATTCATCTCGGTTTTCTTTTTTCTCGTTTGGTTTATCACGTCGTCTTCGCATCTTTTCGGTGTTGTTGGTAAGTACCCTCTTCTTTTTTTATTACGAATTTCTTAACGAATGAGTAGTGATATTTTTATCTGAAGATTAATGGTGTAAAAAGAAGTTTGGGTCAGTGAATTTCATGGTTCTCATTTTCTTAACTGTGTTTATGGAGGGTCTTCATCGATGGTAAGTCAAGTTAATATCGTTAAGGATTGTCGAGACATTGGAAAATAGACTGCTAAATCAGTTCTAAATGTTCTTGGATAGGTTTCTGGGCTTAAGGAGTGTTTTGACATCGAAAACGATATAGGTGTGTACTCGAAATGTAGAAAACGAGATCTGACGAAAAGCTAAAATTACATTTTGTTGACGCCACACAGACGTGTGATCGCCCGTGTGGTAGACCGTGTGAGGGGGCACAACCGTGTGATAGACGAGGCCAGGCCGTGCTCAAACGACACGGCTGTGTGCTGGCCAGGCGAGGCCGTGTGCAACACACGAGCTCGACCAATTTGGGTTGTGTGGGTTACACGGGTGTGTGAGACCACACGGGTAGTCCACACGGGCGTATGGGATTTTGGGCCAGGTCGTGTAATCTACATGGCCAAGGCCAATATGAGTCGTGTGGGCCACACAGGCGTATGGGCCCACACGGGCAGACCACATGAGCGTGTAAGCCCATTTTCACTGAATTGTTTGCTAAGGTTGCATGGGTCGCCTAAGTCAACGTGAACCTACTGTAGGGTCGGTAAGATATAATTAGATCCCTAATTGAATGAAATGATTGAATGATTAATATATATATATATGATATAGAGCATGATGATATTTCACTGAACTGATATTGTATGTACTGTTACCATGAGATGGCATGTTTTAACTGTATGTTGCATTGCCTAGGGTGGGATGATATGATTGGAAGAAGTGTACTGAAGGGCTTCAAGCTTGATTTACGGGCAGCTCAGCTGTGAAATACTATTTAGTGTCGCAACCAGTATTATTTGTAAGTGTAGGGATGGCTGAATGATTTGATCCCCACAGGAGTGCAGGGTTGGATAGAAGTTGGTGTATAGCGGATGGTTGGGTAGGACTTGCATACTGAATTCTGCTTGACTGCTACTGTTACTGTAATGGGCTACAGCCCTACTGCTTACTGTTACTGTAATGGGCTAAGGCCCTACTCTATGACTGTTACTATTCTGAAAAATGGCTTAGGCCCAGATTGTGCAACTGCATACTGTTTGTTTGTTTCTGTGGGGATTACATACTGAGTTTACGAAAACTCACCATTCTGTTTAATCTGTACAAGTAATCCCCAGACTTAGGCAGATCAGTGCGGCAGAGTGCTTAGCGGTGGTCACACAACTTCTTTTATACTGTTCATTCTTAAGATTTTAATTTTATTTGGGAGTATTTTGCTATAATTATGGCCTTTACAAATTTATTTTTTTCTTAATTTGGGATTTATATTGCTTATGGTTTATAATTGCTAGTATTAGGAAAAACCTCAGGTTTTTAAAGAAACAATGGTTTATCAAAAATCACGAGTAGGTGAACTTTTTTAAAAGCTTCCGCGTTGAATAATGTTTTAAGACTTTCGACTAAGTAAATACCTCGATTTTAGAACCAATAAAAGATAATGAAAAGTTGATAAACAGAATATGGTTTTTAGTAGGGGTGAGCGTTTGATCGAATCGAATCGAATCGAATCAAATGAAAAAATTTCGAGTTAATCGAGTTGACGAATCATATTTTATCATCCTAATTTGATTTGAAATTTTCTCGAATCGAGTCGAGTGAAATGGAATTCGAATCGAATCGAATCGAAATCGAATATATTTGTTTGAGTTAAATTTTAAAAATTAATTTTGGATCCTTGTAACCAATGTCACCCACTGTAATAAAATTTGTCCACCGTATTCAATTTTTTATTAACTTTCATCACCTCATAATTTATTTATTAATCTTTTATATACAGGTTAGCTTTTTTGCTTGCTTAGTTGTTTCAATTATCTTTAGATTATTGTCACTATATATTTTAGAATTAAAAAATATATTAAATGTAAAAACGTGATTTTTTTAATAAAAGTTATTTTAAAGATAAAATATGAAATTGATACTAATATAAAATTTTAACACGAATATTTTATGGAATCATTAATAATTCAATTTTAATATAAATATTCAATATGACTAAACAATTCAATAATATAAATAATATAAAATGTGAAATTTAATTTAATAATATAAATAGTAGATATAAATAAAATCATTACTATTTATGTTTAGGGGTTTTTTGGGATAATTTTGATTTTTTATTTGGGAGTAAATGGTGAGAAGTAAAAGTTTAGGAGGAAAATAAAAAGTTTTGGGGAGTAAAAGTTCGAGGGAAAGTAAATAGAGGGAGTGAAATTTTGGAGAGAAAATATTAAAAAAAAATTGTAGAGGGGATGGGTTTGGGGTAGATGGGGGTGGAATAGGAAAGGAGTAAAAGTTTAAAGAGGAAAATGGGAGGGAGTAAAAATTTTGGGGAAAAATAAAAAGTTTTGAGAGTTTTGGGAGTAAAATTTTGAGGAAAAATAAATAGGAGAGTAAAATTTTGGTGGGAAATGGGTTTTGGGTAAATGGGGGGTTAGGATAGGAAGAGAGTAAAAGTTTTGGGGGGAAGTGGGCAGGAATAAAAGTTTAGAGGGAAAAGTAAAAAGGTTTGGATATTTGGGGTAAAAATGTAAAATATTATTGTTTAATATTCGAATTATTCGAGCTATTCGAATTCGAAAACTCAACTCGATTCGAACTCGAAATTCGAAAAAAAATTCGAGTTGACTCGAATAACTCGAATAATTCAAACAACTCGATTCGTTTAACTCGAAATTTGAATTTTTTTTATTTTTTTGAGTCGAATCGAGTTTTGCTAACCCCTAGTTTTTAGTGACAATACGATTTTCAAACACACTTCTATGTGACATCGTCAGATTTGGCCACAACGTCTAGGCTAGGTTTGGGGTGTTACAATATGGATGACACTTAAGTATTTAATTAATTTTTAAAAATTATAAAAATATTTTTATAAAATTAAAATTATTAAAATTATAAAAAAATATTTTAATATTTTAATATTTTTAAATTTTTAAAAGTAGTTAAATACTGACATATCATTCACTTGTATGCCACATTAGCAAAGTTAACAAATGTTAACTTTCATCCATTTTGGGGTTATTTGACAAAAAAAATATAAATTCAAGGACTAAAAGAGGTAAAAAATTAAATGGAAGGTTAAAATGATGTTTTCTGTAAGTTGGAGAGCAAAAAAAATCATTATGCCCTATGTCTAAATTTGTAGTTTAATCTCTATACTTAATTTCTAATGTAATTTGGTTCATTCATTTTATAATGTTATTAATTAGTCAAAAAAATAAATATTTAATTTCTAATGTAATTTGGTTCATACATTTTATAATGTTAGCAATTAGTCCAAAAGTTAATATCATTAACTTCTTTATTAAAATAAATTAATATATCAAAAAAGCCCTCATACTATTTTTATAATTAAATATGTTCCTAACCTATTATTTTTACCCATAAAAGCCTTTAATTTTAATTTTAAAGTAAAAACAATTTGAATTTCATGCTATTATATTATTATTTTTTGTTGATACAATATAAATTACATAAACTTTAATATAAACATAAAATTTAAAAAGGTAATTAGAATTTTCAAAAAAATATTAAGTATATTATGTATATAATAACTTAAAAAAATTAAAAATATATATTATTTTTTATTTAATAAACCATTCTCATCAAATCCACATCAACAATAAATACATATTAATTTAAAAATTCAAAATATTTTTTCTTTAATATTAAAATGAAATATTTTCATAGGTAAAAATCACTTTATATAAAATTTAAATGCCTAAAAATCTTAGAAACTGTCACATGAATTTTCATTTATTTTGAATTTTCCCCTCTCTCTCATTACAAGACCATTGCCAAATTTCAATTTTTGCTCTTATACTATGCTAAAACTTAACAATTAACCTGTATGTTTTAATTTTTTATATAATTTAGTTTCTTTATTTTATAATATAATTAGTTAGTTTAATAGTCAATATTGTTAATTACTTCAATCACAATGCTGACGTCAATTTTTCTTAAAAACATTGCAACAAAAAATTTATTTTATGAAAATAATTCAAACTTTTTTTTTAATCCTAATGAATATTTTTAAAATTATCTTTATTGTTATATGACTACTAAGACTATATATATAAATATATTTTAAATTTCAAAATGTTACTTTAGTAAATTTAATAGAAGAATTTTAACAGTAATAAGAATTGAATCCAAAATTTTAAATTTGAAGAGCGGATGACTAAATTCTTGAAAATAAAAGTAGAGGACTAAATTCTAAATGTACAAAGTATATAATAACTTAAAGCATATTTTAACTTTCAAATTTTTAATCTATAATTTGACATAAACAAATAATCAACCCAAAATTTTTTAAATTTATTTTTACAAAGATGTAAAATTCCTTTATTTTTATTCACCGTTGATTGCATTATATTCTCAACCCTTCTTACAACTAGGGGTAAGCATTCGATCGAATCGAATCGAATCAAATCGAATAAAAAATTTTCGAGTTAATCGAGTTTTCGAATCTTATTTTATCATTCAAACTTTATTTGAAATTTTCTCGAATCGAGTTTAGTGAGATAGAATTCGAATCGAATCGAATATATTTGTTCAAGTTAAATTTTAAAAAATAATTTTGGGTTCTTGTAACCACTATCACCCATCATAATAAAATTTTTTCACTATAATCAAATTTTTTATTAACTTTCATCACCTCATAATTTATTTATTGATCTTTTATATACGGGTTAGCTTTTTTGTTTGCTTAGTTGTTTCAATTATCTTCAAATTCTTGTCACTATGTATTTTGGAATTAAAAAATATATTAAATGTAATAATGTGACTTTTTAATAAAAGTTATTTTAAAGATAAAATGTGAAATTAATACCAATATAAAATTTTAACACGAATAATTTATAACATCATTAATAATTCAATTTTAATATAAATATTCAATATGAATAAACAATTCAATAATATAAATAATATAAAATGTGAAATTTAATTTAATAATATAAATAGCAGATATAAATAAAATTATTACTATTTATGTTTATGGGTTTTTTTTGGATTGTTTTGATTTTTTATTTGAGAGTAAATAGTGAGAAATAAAAGTTTAGAGGGAAAATAAAAATTTTGGGAGTAAAAGTTTGAGGGAAAGTAAATAGGGAGAGTAAAATTTTGGAGGGAAAATATTAAAAAATTGGGGATATGAGTTTGGGGTAGATGGGGGATGGGATGAAAATGGAGTAAAAGTTTTAAGGGGAAAGTAGGATGGAGTAAAAATTTGGGGGGAAATAAAAAGTTTTAAGGGGTTTTGGGAGTAAAATTTTGAGGAAAAGTAAATAGGAGAGTAAAATTTTGGTAGAGAATGGATTTTGGGTAGATGGGGGGTTGGGATAGGAGAGGAGTAAAAGTTTTGGGGAGAAAATGGGAAGGAGTAAAAGTTCTGAGGAAAAAGTAAAAAGATTTGGAAGTTTGGGGTAAAAATGTAAAATATTATAGTTTGATATTCGAATTATTCGAATTTTTTGAGTTATCCGAATTTAAAAACTCAACTCGATTCGAACTTGAAATTCGAAAAAAAAATTCAAGTTGACTCGAATAATTCAAATAACTCGATTCATTTAACTCGAAATTCGAATTTTTTTCAATTTTTTCAAGTCGAATCGAGTTTTGCTCACCCCTACTTACAACAATAAGTTGTATGTGTAAATTTAAGATAATACACAACATAAACTATCTAGGCAAAGTCAACATAAAAAAAATGCCAAAGTTAAAATAAAAACATTCATATCTTCTAATAAAATAAATACTTATCCTAATGATCTTCTTCTTCTTCTTCTTTTTGAAAATTTAAAATATCTCATATTTTACCCAAAAATGTTGGGAGTAGAATTACCATTAAATCCTGGAGTTAGCAGTGATTTGAGGTTGTGGAAGAATTGGAGGCAGCATGTAGTAGAGGGCAATGAAAGTTCATTTCTTCCACAGAATATTTCTCCCTGCGGATGCCCAACATACTTTTCACTTTACACAAACATAAAATAGTAAAATTTATACACAAGGGTGAGTAAAAAATGTCCAAGGGGTATCCTTAAGTTTCCTATATATTAATTATCCTAAGGATCACTTGCATATAGCATCACTAATTTCTAAACACTATAAGTAGTAGCATACTTTACTATGCATATTATACATCCATTTTACTACCCACTCTCCTAATAAGGTAATATTTTCTTTCCATTTATATATTGACGCTAAAACTTATATGGAACAGTGATTAAAGTTCTTGTCTGGCACTTAGATGACATGATTTTAAACCCTATCATTCCATTCAAGAGAAAAAAAAATACAATTCTAGCATGAATATCAATAATTATTAACAAGAATCCACCAATGAAATTTCTGGATCAGCAAGGAAATTGATCCTAGAGAGAAGACATGAACATATTTCTGGGATAAGTCACAAAGATCTTAATCATGTGCATGAAACAAAGCCTTCTTGAAAATGCACATAGCTTTGCTTAAATTTAGAAGAAAAGATCGAAAGCACTTACGATAATAGACTAATAGATTCGAGATCATCAGCTTTCAACGAATTCTCATTGAACGAGTGGCGATGAAGTTGACGTGTGAAACTGCTTGTTGTGTCCAAGAAATAGAGAAGGAAAGACATCATGCAGCTGCAAAGAAACATGGGTATAGGCCCAAAGATCCATAGCAATAGAGAGAAGGATAAGTAGAAGGCTCGCAGTCCAAGTGACCAGAAATAACTTCCTCTGTTTAAATTTCTTGCAACATACTCAACAGTCTCCATGTTGTCTATGGGTGAAGAGAGCGTGACCAAGAAGCTTACATGGGCGTAGTATCTAATAGACTGCACATTGCAAAGAAAAGCAACAAGGAAACACAACAAGATGGAAAAATACTTGATGGAAGACAGTAGCCGAGTCTTGTTCCCAAAAACTATTTCGGAACTTGTGTTGCCAGAGTCTGAGCTGCTGCTAACGAAAACACTAATCAGTGAACTGAGAGTGATTGCTATCGTGGCCAAAAGTGTCGACGCCATTATGTTGTTGCGTATTGTTTGTACTGCTAGAACACCATTTTTCAACGGATCCTGAAATATCAACGACAATATCATGCTTAGTACAAGCACAGTGACATTCTATGGGAACAGAAAATGTTTCCATACTGTAATTTGTGTTCTCGATTTATCAAATCCAGACCAGGGAAGGATGCTACATTCTTTTAATAAAAGAACTACAAATCATCGTGTTAAGCTCATTAAAAGAGAGACAACAAAAAGGCATGTCGTGATTTGGGAGCTGTCTGTTTCTGCAATCTCACAAGCAGCTCAGAAGTATATATATTTATTTTTCTATTGATGAAACAACAGCATATAAGGAATGATTACACTTGAATGTAAGATTGCACTTGAATATGTGTTACACTCAAACCATTTGTAGTCGCTCCTTTTTGTTCAAGTCATTAAACCCTTCGTCATTTCTTTTGACTTTTAGCAACTTCTCAACCTCTAGTGGCAAGTATATTGAAAGCATCAATTAACCAATTGAGCCAAAAGGAAGGAAATACACCAAAAGTTTAACTATTCATTGGCTCATCAAGCTCTCCCCAAATCAGCCACAAGAAAGCAAATTCAGAGAGAAACCAGCATAATAAGTACTGTCTTTCGTTTATTCTTGCTTTTGTGATACTCAAAACAGTAGATTTACACTTAAACAGTTATTACATTATTTCCATTCTGAAAGATTGTAAGGTATTTGTACGAAACAGATCAGGCCACCTTCAAAGTTAAATACTTCACTCCCTAAAGTCATAGAACAAATTAAAAGTTGAGAACTCTACATCCTACAAATATAATGATGTTCCTAACAGGTTTTGATCCCATAGGTACAGAAATTCCAAAACTTTGAAAAGAACCCATTACTCAAAATTAATCTAAATAACAAATGGCAGAAGAGAGAGAGAGAGAGAGAGAGAGAGACTGACAGACATCATGGAGACAACCCATTGGTGACGAGACTGGGCATTTAAGCCGATGACAGTCCTTGTAGGATGCTTGATAATGGTACAAAGAAGCCATAGATGATAGAGAGAAAGCAACAGCAGTCCCAATGGAACCACTACGTAATCCAACTTATCTTGTTCCATGATTCTTCTTTTACTTCTTTCTTCTGCGAGGTTTGAGGATTTTCAGCCGGTAACACAAACAAGAAAATGCAATCGACTATTTGCTAATTATCAAACAAATCTCTATTCCCTTCTACAGGCCCTATAAGCTAATTTTACTGACAGAGATCTCAAAAACTCACTGCTTATTTATATATATAACTCCAAAACTCATTTACTGTATAGAATATTGACTCCAATTAGAACTTTTATTTAAGTTACGACTTCAACTAGAATCGTATATGAACCTGACATCCAAAAATAACTTGACAGCATATAATCCGGAGGCAGTCCCTGTAAGAACGAAATCTTATCAATTGAGCCAATCACTCTCGGCTCGAAACTCAATGTGATTTCAGATACCATGGGGTGTAAAAAAAGGGTTAAATTCAATTTTTAATTTTAATTACATAATAAATATTATTTTGAACAATAAAAATTTTATTAAATAGTTTTAATTTTAAATTTTAGATTCTTTATTTAAAAATACAAGTTCTTTTTTTATAAAAAAAAAAAAGGAAAATAAAACCCATGAACCTCACTGAAAAGTACTGATGATAAAGGACATCATTGACAGTGTCCTGCTATTTTTTTAACTGTATAAAGAAATAGAAGAATGTGTACTTTTTTGGGGGGCTTATTTTTATTGGGAAAAAAATGTAGGACAATAATGCAAAGAGCGTGACAGCAAATAAAAAATAAATGGAAATTTGATTAAACTAGAACACAAGTTGTAACTTCTAGCTTGCGTGTCTATAATATACTTCTTTCTTATTTGGACTCATTGCTTGTATTAAAATATAACTATAATGATGGTATCAAAATAAATAATAAATTAGTGATCGCATATAAAAGTATATAATACATGTACTCCAAATTATATAAATAATATTGTTAATAAAAATAATCACGAATTTAAAATATGAATAGTAAAAACAGATATGAATATCAGATTTAAAATAATCATTTATAGTATTTTATTTAGAGAGGGATTAACTTATACCCTTTTGTATTTTTTGTATGATTAGTATCTTAATGATTCTATTATTAGATTTAACACTTCATTCATATAAATTATGTATATCAATTTTGATGTAAATTAAAATTTTTAACGATTTGTTTTATAAAAAAATTAACTGTTGAATATATATCAATATATAAAGTATTTTAAATTAATATGATAGAGATATTAGATCGATTCGAAAATTTATATATATGGTAAATATAATTATATCGATAAATTCAGCTGTTAAATCATTAAAATATTAATAATTTTATACCGAAGTAAGTCAATCTTCCTTCTTTTATTTTTATATAAATAATTAAACAAATTCCAAACTTTTTTTTGGTAGAAGCAGTGACCAATGAATATTCTCCTCCAACAAATCTCTCAAGCAAGATGGTGGATCAACGAGGACCACTAACTGATCAATTCCATCTCCCATTGTCTTAAATAGAAAATCAGCAACTTTATTACTGTCCTTTATAAGATGCAGAAAATTTACTTGCTAAGTTTTGATACATCATTCGTGAATCATCCTGATTTCGTCAACATTATTAATCGATGCTAAACCATCCCGAATAACATGAATTAACAGTGCATTATACTTTCCAACAAACAAATTCCGAACTTTTTAAGTTAGTTTCACCCTTTGATTAAATGAACCATAAATTATTCAAAAACTGCTTTCAGTAAAAAGGTATAGTGAAAAAAGTCAAACATCAAATTATCTGATCTGGTCATGTGTCAAAAAAGAGTTGGAGTTAATATATTTAGGTATGTCATGTTCAATTATTTTGGCGTTTCTTAATAATTGCAGCACCATCTCCTTTAATAACTATTTGTTTAAGGCTCTTTTTTGAGCTATTACCACGTTATCTTAATTTAATAAATTTGGTTTGATAATGATTTTTATTAGTATAATGTGCAATACTAAATTTGTTTTAAATATTTGGTTGATAGCATCCAGCTTGAAAATTATTCCTTTTAATTTGGGTTGAGTTTGATTAAAGATTTAATTAAATAAAAAAACTCCTAGATAAAGGCAGAAAAAATATTGTAACATATCTATTACGGCCTGATCTTGTCTAATTGTTTAATATCAAAATTACTTTAAAAAAGATTATCTTCTTTTAGTTTGGACTAATCCTTTCTTAAGGAGGATCTATCTTTTCTCAAGAAAAATAAAAACTTTTACAACTACTTTTAAAGAGATGTCAACATATATCATCCTTCAACGTATAATTTGAGTGGGCTTGAGAGGCATATATTTAGGTGAGACTGAATCAGAGAAGATTCTATCTTTATTAGTCTAGGACTTATGCGTTGTCTTTTGTCATATGAATACATCACATCTATTTTCTTTTTACTCATCTATTATTAGTCCCAAATTATTTTACCATAACTCATATTTTTAATGGGACCAGTTTTAGTATTGACCATGTCTTTCTAGTAATGAATCGAGCTTATTGGAGTCCTCTGAAGAAGACTTAGGCATAGAAGGTAAAAGTTCCTACAAGATGAGCATTAACTAAGACCGTCGAAGCTATTTTTTGAGATGCTTAAATCAACCAGGGGTGTATCCTAATGTAAGAAGAAATTGGTAAAAAATATCGACATCACGTGTATATATTTATATATAATAAGGGTAATTACATGTTATTATTTAATATCATAATAGCTTAGCCTAAATTAAAAGTGATTTAGTTTGGTTAAAATTTCATTGGGCTTTAATTATTAGATAAAGTATGGGTCAAAAATATGTAGATACTCTAGTAATTAAGTTCTAATCAATTTCTAATTAATGATAGACTAATTAGGAATAGGGCTAATGTGCCAAAGTTATATATATTAGGGTTATAGTCTCTAAATTACACACAAGATAACTTTTCTAATATACCATCCTTAGGAAAGAGAGAGCAAATATTCTTTGAATTTCTTGTGTGCTAATTTAGAAAATCAAATCCCCAATATTCAAAAAACTTCAAGGAATTCATGGATACAAATATGCTTCCGCATCTAGTTTTGTTCTTAATTTATTCTTGATGATTTGACATGATAGATCCTGATTTATTAAGTTTTATTTTAGATTTATTTTACAAATCTAATAAGTAGCATCTGAGCTTTATCATGTTTAATCATTGAAAATGAATTGATTCTTTATTATTTTTGGATTAATTCGTTTTTCTTTTTTAATTTTATGGATTTGATATTTCAATTATACATTATGTTGAATCTTTAAGATTCTTGATAAAATTTTTGGATTTTGATTCTTTAAATTGAACTTTTAGGGTTTTACTATTTAGATTGAATGCACTATTATATTTTTGGGTGGTTTTATTTCAATTGCTATTCAAAGATTAAGGATTTATTTGTTATTTCGTTTACTATGCTTCTATATCCATATGCCAATTTTATAATAATATTCTACTTTTAATTTGGGTTGAGCCAACGTGATATTTTTTAAGTTTGGATTAATTTGAAGTTATTACGAAGGGGTAGTTGAATTTTTTTAAAGAGTTTGAAATTATTGCTTTAGAATATGTTAAATATAACACCCCAGTTTTTGGGATGAAAGTTTGGGCTTTTAAGTAAGGATCAGTCAGTAGGTTTAGTTATTGTGTTTAGTTGCACGTTTTGATGTTAGAATGGGCCTGCTGATCTGGTGGTTAGTTCTGTATTAGTGTATCTCTAAGTTGCGTGTTTGAATCCTTGTATGTGCGAATTGGAGAAATATTTTTATTTTCTTAAATAGTAGATTTGTTTTAAGTTTAATAGTTATTTTTATTTTTATTTTTTTGGTTACTTTTTTTTTCATGTTCTTCTCTCCCTCTTGTTGGTTCCCCTTTCTTTTTTCCTTTTTTTCTTCTTCTTTTGGAAAATAGTTTTGTTTGTGGTTTTTAGATAACTTCGGTTTCTTTGTCGTCAAGTCGGTGTTTGGATGTCTTTGATCATGAATCAGGTGTAGGATTCAAACCTTATCTAATTTATTTGTAAGTTGTTGTTCGATAGTTCTTGTGTGTATTCTAAACCGTTGATTTTGGGTATTTAGCTATTGAGGAAGTATGGGAATACTGCGTATTTCGATATATTTTTGCTATAAAGAAGGCCGGGGACTGATTTGATGGCTAAAATAGCGATTTTGGCCTGTTCCGGTGTGATTTTGTGACCACACGGGTGGCCACAGAGGCGTGTCCATTTTCACACAGTCATGTGGAATTAGGAATTAGGGTTTCTGGGCAAGATTAGGTGCCACAGGCCATATGGCTGATTTGGAGATTTTAGTCAATTTTCACACGGCTGTGCCCTTGGGGCACACAAGCGTATGCAATTGAGAATTAGGGTTTGGGTGAATTGGTGTCACACGGTCGTGTGGCTAATTTAGGGATTTAGAGATCCTACACGAGCGTGTGTTTTGGACATTCGACCGTATTTGGTGGGCGCACAAACGTGTGAGACCTTCACATGGTCGTGTTTACCCTGAACCATATTTTAGCACAATTGGACAGAGAGTTGCACGGCCTGTTCACACTGCCATGTCCTTGGCTCGCACGGGCATGTACCTTAGCCACACAATCCTGTGCCTCCTCCCACACAGGCATGTGTTCTCTCACACGGGTGTGTCTCCCCCTCAAATGTGCATGTTGACCCCTATACTGTAACACCCATTACCCGTATCTGATGCCGGGACAAGGTATGAGGCATTACCTTACTAAAACACATGCAAACATTCAACTTCAACTCAATAAAATGCGTCCCAATTTAAAATTTTTTCAAACACCGACTTATAGTCCTTCATGTGGGCCGACGAGGCCTAAAATGTAGTTTAGAAACATCTCGGGCCATTTTGGGTACTTAGGAAAATTTCATCAAAAACTACTAAAAACAGGACACACGCCCATGTGGAAGGGCAACACGCCCCTGTGGCTTCTAAATATGGCCGTGCTGATGGCCTGTATGGTACACATAGCCTAAGCAACTGGGGAAACGCCCGTGTCCCACCTCCGTGTGGATTTATTTTCTAACTTTAACCTACAGGGGTTTTTACACGACTGAGCACACGCCCGTGTCCATAGCCCGTGTCCTTCACACCGCTATAACATGCTCGTACTCTTAACCCATGTAACTCTCTGACTCTAACGTCATCATACAATATAAGGCACATGGCCAACGCACATGCTCGTGTACTCAGCCCATGTCTCTTACACGGCCATGACACGCCCGTGTTGCGACCCGTGTGTGAAGACCTTGGTATTCTATTTCTGAGTTAAGTAGCCTTTAAGGGTCACACAGCCGTGGCACACGCCCGTGTGCTAAGCCGTGTCCTCCACATGGTTGAGACACATTACCGTGTCTCAGCCCATTTGTTTACCGCTGGCATTTAATTCAATAAATTCGAGGTGCAGGGGACACACGACCTAACTACACGCCGTGGGGCAGACCATGTGTCGCACACTACTTAGACACATGCTTGTATGTCTACCCATGTGGACAAAATAAGGCTATTTACCAAACATTTTTGCCACCCTGTAACAAGGTTAAACATATACCAAAGATAACAAGTCTCTAAGACTCAAACAAAAGCCATAATTTGGCAATCACACAACTTAAAATAATCAATCCAACCAACAATCATACAACTACCTTAATACTTGTATTCATTCATACCACTTGCACTATCAAGAACAACCTTAACGTTCTCATTTATCAACTTCCAGTATTAGCTATCATTCATGGAGTTATATAAAAAGAGTCAAACTCTAATGTAAGCCAACACATTTGGCCCAAAATAAAATGACAATAATTTAAGTTTAGTTCCTACACATGCCATTTCTCAAAATGCTAAAAACTAACTATACCAAGAGCTTTGGATGATAGTGTGAATGAAGCTTCCGACGAACTTTGATCCACGAGCTAACTAGGCGACTCTATAAGAAAATGGAAATGAGAGGAGTAAGCAATAAGCTTAGTAAGTTGCAAGTAAATAAAAGACAACAAAATTACCATTCTAAGTCATGCTCTCAATACATCGTAATTTATGCAAGATATAAAGAATAACCACAACATGACTTACTCGATTTCATCCATTTCTAATTATACAACATAAGTTCGAGCTCACATTTCATACTTTTCATATAGGTACCTACATCACTCACAAGATCGTTATACTATCTTTCAATCTTAATACAACTTTAAAATTTCCCGTTGAATAATTTAGAATACGAAAAGATATTCAATAAGCCTCAAATATAGGGTATCGAGTGATGCCATGTCCTAAACATGGTCTTACACTAGCTCACATATCAAGTCGATGCCATGTCCCAGACATGGTCTTACACTGACTCTCAATGTATCGAGGCTAATGCCATGTCCCAGACATGGTCTTACACTGGCTCTCATCTATTCGTGTCGATGCCATGTCCTAGGCATGGTCTTTCAATGACACCTATTCCAGCTGATGCCATGTCCCAAACATGGACTTACACTAGCTTGTCTGTCGAGGCTGATGCCATGTCCCAGACATGGTCTTACACTAACACTCATATCAACGCCGATGCCATGCCCCATACATGGTTTTACATTAGCTAGTACATATCCGTGTCGATGCCATGTCCTAGACATGGTCTTACACTAGCTATCGTATCAACCCTAGTATCAGACATGAATATCTAGTCAATTCTTAAGGTTCAATCAGGTGCTATCACATGGGTTCTCATCATATCATTATCACGAATCATCATTATCAATTCATGCTCAGTAACGTTCTCATACATACTCAGTTCGTAATTTATTATTTTATGTCAAAACAATGATCCCATGCATAATTGCAGTAATGTTGTATTATTTACCTACAACTTACCTCGATATACAAAATGTGATTTAACTTTCGATTACTCTGTTTGCTTGGCCTTCCCTTGGTCTAGGTTTGGATTTCTCACTTCTTGAGCTAAAATAACAAAATTTCACTATTTTAATCACTATATTAATCTAAACAATTCAAGGTTCATAAATTGGCAAAATAACCATTTTGCCCCTAAACTTTAACAAAATGACCATTTTACCCCTAGGCTCGGAAATCGATTTTTATCGAATTTCCTTACTAACCAAGCCTAACCAAACTCTTTTCACTTTTATGGCTGCCCAAAATTCCCATTATTTCACACAAATACCAACAAATTAACAACTTTACAAATTAGTCCAAATTAGGTGTTTTCCATGAACACATTTTTACAAAAGTTGTTTATTTAACAACAATGACTCATTTTCTTCCATAAAAATCCAATATACAACACATATACATTCATGGTGAATCTCTAGACTTTCAACCATTTTGCACAATAGTCCCCTCAATAGATAGCCCATGCTATAAGTGTCTCAAAAATGCAAAAATTATGAAGAAAGACCTTAAGAATCACTTACTTATGTGAGCTAAAAGTTGCTAAAAATTTTGAAGCTTTCAAACCCTTGTTTTTTGCTGATAAATTCGACAAAGAAGAAGAAGGAAATGAAAAAGATGATAGCTAGCTCTTAGGCCATTATTAAATTGCTAAATATCTCACCTAATGCACTAAAATTTTGACTTTTTTATTTCTTTTATCTCCTATGCTTCTCATGGCCAGCCAACACCAATTTAAGGGCCTATTTGCCCTTTAAAACCCCCAAATTTAGGTCCTCTTGCAATTTAATACCTTTAGCTAGCAAAACAAAACTTTTGGCCTTTATGCGATTTAGTCCTTTTTCGCAATTAAGCTCACAATTGCTACAATTAATCTACCAAAATTTTCATACACCCTTATAAAAAAAAACTATAACACATAAAATAATATTAGAAAATAATTTCTCCAACCTCAGTTTAGTTATTTTGAAATCACTATTCTGACTAAGCTAATTTCAGGCTGTTACACATATGACGTAAACATTTCCACATAGCCAGAGCACACAGCCGTATGGCCCTAAGTCACCAATTATAGTTTTGTGTATGTTTTTTATTTGAAAATGTGTTTGTGTGTTCCAACCCTTGGCTAGACTTTAGTGAGGGCAGTTAAGACTCTGATATGGACTTTGGCTTATGTATCATTTGTAACTGTTATGCGAGATATCTGATTCTGAACCCGGTTAGCTGGGTGTGTGCGTGTTTGTTTCTATCTAACTGTCTGTCGATGTATTCATTGTTTCTGTAAGGTTGTAAGCATACACACAGTTGCATAAAGTAAATTTTTAGGTTGGTTGTGAAGAGAAGGAATATTGATTCTGATATGATCTGGCAGTTTAACTACAAACTTATCGGCACAATGGTTTACAGCACTGTACAGCATGTATGTCAGCTTTGCTGCGTACTATTATCTGATCTGGTAGTTTAACTGCAAACTTATCAGTACAACAGTTTACTATACTGTACCGCATCTACGTCAGCTTTGCTGCGTACTATTATCTAATCTGGTAGTTTAACTGCAAACTTATCAGTACAGTGGTTTACTGCACTATACCATGATGTAATCCTAGCTGCATCATGTTTCGATACTTTTCGACGACATCGAAATTGGCCCAAGTACAAAGGGCCTAAGTGCAAAATGAAGCTTTAATATTAGTTTGTTAATTTTGTTACTGGAATAAGGACTTTGATTTATTTATTTTAGTTATTATAAATTGAGTCTTTAATTATGTCTTGTTTATTAAATGTATCTTTAATTAATGTCTTGCATTATTGATCTACATCTTTTAATTATGACATGCATTATGTGTTCTGCATTTAATACAGTCATGCATTATGTAACTCTCATGTTAGTTAAGATTGCATCATAAATTATGTCATGCATTATGTAACTCCCATGTTAGTTAAAGTTTGCATCTTTTAATGAAGTCATGCATTAAGTAATTCATTGTTCATTTAGTTTACATCTTAATTAAACCACACATTTAAGCATCTTAGTTGTTAAATATGTTTGCGTTTGTTTATATAAGTATGTTATTTGGCTGTTATGTTTTAATGCATAAGTTATAGTGTGTTTAATTTTTCTTGAATAAATTAATTGTGTGTTTAATAGTTTATTGTAGGAAAATCCAAAAGGCTGGTCACATATTTTAAAGCTAAAATCGGGCTGTTCGTTGCCAAGAAGAATCAAATGCTGTCACATTCAATTGGCTATTCAGTTTTGGTATAAAAGAGTGTGCATTTGGTCACTTAATTGCTAGTACATATTTAGAACGTTTTTGGTGGATATTGAAGCACTCAAAGCTCATTATGGTGGCTTTTCAAATGGAGTGACTCTTCAAGTCTGACCGGTTTCATGCACTCAAAGCTAGTTATGGTGCCAATTAAAGAGATGAATACACAAGCATTAAGGCATTTGGTTAAGGGGAAAATGAAGGGACATCAAACAGCACACTTAATGGACCATTAAGCCTTCATCAAGTGAAGAGGCATGACTTTTCAGCTATGCATGAATCAAGTGAAAAAACATGACTCTTTGGCTACCCATGAAGAGTTATAACCAAATTTTAATATATTGTTAATAACTTATATGAATGTTGAATTTGAATAGTCATATTAGTGCCTATAAACAACTTGTAAAAGGACAATGTTAGGGACTTTTTGCTTTATATATGAATTTTATAATTTTGTGAGTTTGATTCAACTCTCATTGTTCTTTTAAGACTCAAAATAGACTTATCAAGCTCAGCTTGTGCATCTGTCTTGTTTCTTTTTAACTTATCACTCATAACTGAGTGTGGCGTTCACTCTTATACCAATTGGTTCCTATCTCCATATAGATAGTGGGTCACGGTTTATCTATCTTTCTATCCACCTTAAGTAACTTATAAGTTTCAGGTCAATACTTTCTCATAGTATTGGTTCTTCATTGTTCTTACGATTAACCAATCCATCCTATTCAACATCTTTGTTTCGCTTGTTTCCTTCTTTAGCCAAACCATACACTTTCCATTTTCCTGTTTAGTCGAACATTACACTTAACCATATCCTTATTTAGCTGAACACCATAACGATCCTTTCAAAATATTTCAACTCCTTGTTTAAAAAAAATACCCTATTTGTTTTGTTTGCATCCTTAAAACTCTAAGGAACGATATTCCTCAATTTTACGATCAGGTATATGAAACAACTCGAGTCATCACCGAATCAAGTTCATATCATTTGGTATTAGAGCTAGCCAAAATAGAGGAGTACGAACTTCATAGCATCCCCGAAGTAAGTTTTAAAAAAATAAAAAAAAGGTTCAAAAAAATTCGTGGAAAAAAATATACAAGAAAAGTGCAAAAACAAGTGTTCTGAATATATATTGAAACAAAAGAGTTTTGAAATTAAAAAAGAAAAGAAGTTGTTTTAAAAGTGTTTAAATTTTCCCGATCTTCAAAACGGTTGCTGCAAAAAAAAAAAATCAACCATTGCGCCACACTGCCAGCCCTTTTTATTTTATTTCAGCCTACCCAACACTGAAACACCATCAACTATTGTAACCCTTTTGAAGTCGACCCCTAAGCTTGCTTGTATGTTTAAATGAGTCTTCAACGAACTTCGAAAGGAGAATCGAGTGGTAAAAGGCACGAGCATTGTGAGAGCATTTGAGCGTGGAAAAAGCCAATTTTGAGTGCAAACACGAGTGGGAATGCCATCTGCTTATTTCTTTTTCGAATGGATTCGTGAGGTTTGTATTGGTGAGGTATTCATTTTCTATTTTAAATATTTATTTTTTTCTTTTCAATAATAAATCATGTTTTGAAAAGAGCCTTTAGATTTTGAATTTCAAAATTTGATGAAAGAGATAGATTGATTGTTCGATAGAAAACTAAAATCCCTACACGAACGATTAGATCATGTCAAAGAGTGAGACCAGCGAGCAAAAGTCCAACGGGAGTGAATTTCACCAAATCAAAGGACGGAAACAAGATCGTCACAGAGACAAACGTCCAATGACTATGTGGGAAGAGACCCATATTGAGATTCTTATTCATCAAGGAAGTCGAGTCGATATGAAACAAACCACGAGTTTGAACCCTTTCGAGGCTACCAACGAGAAGGTAGAAATTTCCCTTCAAGTGCTTCAAAGTATTCATCTACGGAGAAGTCTTTACGAAGAAGTGAATGTGTTTCATATATTACTCATCCATGAAGGCTTATTCACGAAGAAATGATCGTGACTTAAATGAAGATTCTTCCACTTCTTTCCATCGAAAGGCCTATCGTTTTGATTCTTTTGTATTATCTTCATCTTGTAATGAAAGGAAAAGAGAAAAAAATTAAACGAAAACAGAGGCAAGAAATATTGATTCGAGAAAATGAATGAATCTTAAACGAAATTGAGAGAAGAAAAAGAGAGATGAGAGAAAAAGAGATTGAAAAAGAATGTGAGCCAGAAAAGAAAATTGAAAAAGAGAGAGTTTGAAGAAAGAACAGATAGTATGCAAAAAAGGTCAATTGAAAAAGAGATTGAGATGGAAGAATAAAAAGAGAGAGTAAAAGAAACGAGTGTTGTTGATGAAAAAGAAACAAGTGAAAAAAGATGAAAGTGAGCAGGAAAAAGCGAATAATGTTCTAACTAACCAACATGCAAATTGTCCTCGTATTGTTTCTACATTTCATGTTTTGAGAAATCCATTTGGTGAGTTCCAACTTCGATACCTTTCCAAAAAGCGTCGATTTCGACTGATCGAGAAAGGTAAGGTCAAAAATGACATTAATCCGTAAGTGCTTAAAGGTAAGCAAGGTAAGGGATCTTTGGCCATTGAATCCCAACAATCCAACTTGAATGTTGTTGAAAAAAAATTTAGTAACTTAGTGTTTGAAAGATCTCCTCACTTTGAATTGGTTAATTGTCATTCTATGAATATTGTTGATAATTTTGTTTCAGCTAGTTCCATGAAGAGAATTTCTTATGATAAATGTTATGTTGGCAAATTTGTCGATGAAGTTAGCTTAAATCGACATGAGCAAAATTTAATCATGTGTGATAAATAGTTGTCACATAAAAAGCCTAATCTGTTTGTTTATAACGGTAATGTGAATTCTCTGATTTTTTATATGAAAACCTCATGTTTGTGCAAGTCTGTTCGAATGAATTTCAAAAGGTTTGATTGTTTGAATGTAAGTATGATTAAATCCTTCTTGCTTAGCATGTGTGATTTATGGGTGATAAAGAAACACTTGCTGCACTTTGGAACAAGTAATCAAAATCGTGTGTTCAAACCTGGATTTTGTTATTTGAGAACATTATTGAGAGAAATCAAGCATCATAATTTTTTGAATAAATGTGTGAACAACTTTTGCTTGCTTGATGATTTGTCTTTAAATTTGAAAACAAAGTCATTGTACCATGATAATTTGCAAATGCAAAATCAAATCTTTGCTCCCAAAACTTGCTCTATAATATGGCTTAAAGCACTCGAACATGTTTTCCAAGCATATAACTTTAGTTTGCTTCGTGTTCCTCCCATGTTGCCAGCCATGAAATTTTTAATTCAGATTGAAGTGGTAAGGGAGAACTTTGTTTTTGACCCCGACGCTTATTATTCTATACTACTGTTCAAGGGATTTGAGCCATGGAATCTTATTTTCCAAAATTGTAACTTTCGAATGCTTTTGAGATTTAGTTTGTTTCCATTGATGAACTTATGGATTCATTATGGAAAGGTAAAACCAACTTCTATGTTTGGTCCCGGCATTGGAGTATGTGGTCAACTTTTGAATGAAATTTTAGTAATTTCTTTTGTGCTTAAAATTCTTAATTTCACTAATTTGTTTCATTTTTGTGTAGGTGACAATCTGAAGTGGTACCCTTCTAAAGAGGGAGGGTATGCAAATAACCTTCTTTCTTGTTGCGCCGTATAAGATTCTCACATTCTTGAAAGCTACTTTGTCAAGTTCATAATAAAGGTGTTCGTGACGATGAAAAAATTTTCGCGAGCAAGTGGCCTGATCTGTGAACAAATCCTCTTTAAGAGGGAAGGTATGATGTGATCACGGCCGCATCATGTTTCGATACTCTTCGACGACATCAGAATTGGCCCAAGCACGAGGGGCTTAAGTGCAAAATGAAGCTTTAATTCCAGTTTGTTAATTTGGTTGCTGGAATAAGGACTTTGATTTATTTATTTTAGTTATTTTAGTTATTATAATATGAGTCTTTAATTATGTCTTGTTTATTAAATACATCTTTAATTAATGTCTTGCATTATTGATCTACATCTTTTAATTATGACATGCATTATGTGTTTTGCATTTAATAAAGTCATGCATTATGTAACTCTCATGTTAGTTAAGATTGCATCATAAATTATGTCATGCATTATGTAACTCCCATGTTAGTTAAAGTTTGCATCTTTTAATAAAGTCATACATTAAGTAATTCATTATTCATTTAGTTTACATCTTAATTAAACCACGCATTTAAGCATCTTAGTTGTTAAATATGTTTGCGTTTGTTTACATAAGTATGTTATTTGGCTGTTATGTTTTAATGCATAAGTTATAATGTGTTTAATTTTTCTTAAATAAATTAATTGTGTGTTTAATAGTTTGTTGTAGGAAAATCCAAAAGGCTGGTTACATATTTTAAAGCTACAATAGGGCTGTTCGTTTGCCAAGAAGAATCAAATGCTGTCACACTCAATTGGCTATTTAATTTTTGTAACAACCCAATTTTGGGCCTAGTCGAAACAGTGGTTTCGGGACCACAAATCTGACGAGAAAAATTTTATTTTTATTATATTTTTATGGCTTACAATTTCACGGAATGATTTTGTGAAAATTTTGGTTGAAAATTTTGATGTTTGGGCACTCAATTTAGTCAAAAGGACTAAATTATAAATAGTGCAAAAGTTAAGTTCTATAAGTTAGAAGTGTCTAATTATTATGAAGTTTTAAATTAGATGTCCTTAAATGGTAATTAGTCCATTATACTTTGATTTGGACAAAAATGGGTATGATTAGAAAAAAAATCTCAAGAAAGGACAAAAGGGCAATTTGGTCATTTAGTAATTAAAAGAATTAAAAAGCAAAAATCAAGCCAAAAAAAGTGTCCATCTTCTTCATGGTGGCCGAATATACCATGGACTCCATGGATAGGGTTTGTTCAAGCTTTCCAAGCTGAATAGTAAGCGCATCCAAGCCTGGTTTTTAATGTTCTTTATATTTTTTAGATCCCGGTAACTCGGTTTAGCTATTTCCACCCTTATTTTGAGCTAGGGTTTGAATTCAAAAATTTGCCAATAATTGTGTATTTTGATGATTAATGGTGGGTTATGCATGTCTATGATGAGAGAAACGAGTTTTACTAGGTGATTTTCGATGAAATCGTATAAAAGGGGTTAAATTGTAAATGTTATAAATTGGTCATAAGTAAGTGATTTAATGAGAATTATGGACTGCCATAGTTATGAAAATGGTTCGACTAAATCCAAAATACAAGGAAATTGAATAAAAATCAATTTACGAGCCTTGGGGCAAAATGGTAAATATGTGAAAGTTTTGGGGCAAAAACATAAATTTGCCATAATACGGTCACATTGAATAATGTGACTAATAATTGAGCTAAATGTGATATTATAGATCATGGAAAATGAGATTCGGGCTTAAAATGGGAAGGAACGAGGTTATGGATCAAGTCGGGAAAATTAGCTACTTTCGCGTCTGAGGTAAGTTGGTGTGATAATAATGCAATATTACGATTGTTTATGCTTGAAATCTAAATTGGTATGATAATTAGACTATGTTGGATTAAATATTATAATGATATGTACATGATATTGAAGCACTTCAAATAAGTTTATACGTAAATTGTATGTTACTCTTAATGATGTTTTATTTGATGATACATAAATGTGATTTGTGGTTTAATATTAACGATTGATATGATGAAAAGAAATGAGGAGATTTCCGGGTGAGCCTTCGTAATAGAAAGAAATGTGGTGCTAAGTACGTATACCATAAAAATATATAAATTGACTCAAATGTGGTGCTAAGTGCGTATACCACAAAAACACACTTTATCTCAAAAATGTGGTGCTAAGTGCGTAAACCACGAATAAATATGTTGACTTAGAAATGTGGTGCTAAGTGTGTAAACCACGAATACATAAGTTGACTCAAAAGCGTGGTGCTATGTGTGTATACCACGAATATATATATATTGATCCCAAAAATGCTATATGCGTGTACCACGAATATATATGTTGATTCAAAAGCGTGGTGCTATGTGTGTAAACCACGAGTATGTACATTGATTTAAAAAGGGTGGTGCTGTGTGCGGAATCCACCGTGTATTGGCTATCATTCCAAAGTGTTCATCGGGAAAGACTCATTACGGGGAAGTTCATGTGATATTGTGATGAAAAATGTAAGGCTAAGTGTATAAGTGTTGTAAGCAATATGTGTGATGTGGGAATTGTGAGCGATGTGTTCGGTATGTGACCGAAATTTGGTAAGGTAGCAAACGAAGAAGTAATGTATATTGAGATGATTTTATGATGACATTGTGAATATAGGTCCATTTCTATGATAAATGAGAATGTGATAAATTTGATTGATAATTGGCATGTTTAGAAAGAAGTTAAAACAATGAAATTATGAAAATGTGAATTTGTATGTAAACAGAATTGGGCAACAGCAGTTACGTGAATTTGAAAAATCACCAAAAATGGTGTGAATTGAATTAGAGACTGAATGAGATATAAAATGAAAGCTTATTGAGTTTATTTTTTTATGAAAGAAACAGAGTAAGCGAAAAAATTTTATATTATGAAATATTTAAAGTTTTATTAGATAGGGTCAGAACAATTTTAGAATCCCCTGTTCCAAATTTGGAAATTCACGAAAAATTGTATAAAAATGTTCATGGTGTATAATTACATGCTTAAATTTCTAAATGAGTATAATTTCAAGAGAAAGAAACGGAAACATCATCCGAATTCTGTATAATGAGATAATCAAATTTTAGTGAAGAGAGGTCAGAACTGTCTCGCAGCGAAAGGGGGCACTTTAATGAATAAACTGTACTTATTGGCAAAACCAAAAATTTTGAAAATTTTATGACAAGAAGATATATGAGTCTAGTTTCAGGAAAAATTTATGGAACTTAATTTAGACTTCCTATAGCTTAATATATAATTAATTTAGTGACTATTACTCAGGAAGACAGCCCAAGATGAAATTGAGTAAAAGAAGAAACATGTGAATAGATGATTTTATTTTCTTAAAAATGCATAGTGAGGATTGTTAAAATCATATTGATTAATTGTTCATTATTATTATATGCCAATTTACTAAGTTATAAAGCTTACTCTTTCCTTTCCATTCCTCTTAGTGTTGTTAGGTTAGCTCGTGGTTGGAGATAGTTGGAGGCAGCATGACACTATCAAATGGTAAGTTTAGGGTAATGACAAACCTTAGGTGTTTATGAGGGAGTGGCATGTATAGAGACTTAGATATTGGTAATATGTATTCTTAAGATTTGGTCAAAGATATTGGCTTCTATTGCTTCATTGTATAAGGCCATGAGATGTGGCTCGCATTGACCATGAATATGTAAACTTATTTATGCATTCATGTATTAAGATCTTGTGTGATATAAATGTGTTGTTTGTCATGAATGGTTAGCACTATATTACGTGTGCTTGAATGTGTTAATGTGAAAATAATTAAGGATAACAAAAAGGGCTTGGAAAATAGCCTAAGTGTTGGCTACACGAGCAAAGGCACGGTCGTGTATCTCAGCCTTGTGGAGGACACGGCCTAGCACAGGGGCGTGTGACTTGGTCGTGTTCCCCTAAATGTTTGATGACGTCATCAATAGAGAGTTACATGGGTGGAGGACACGAGCGTGTCTTGAGCCACACGGGCATGTGAGACTACACGGCCTGCCCACACGGGCGTGTGACTTTCCAAAATATGGAAATTTTATTAATGTCTGAAAAGTTTCAAAGGTTCTCGGTTTAGCCCTGAAACATTACCAGCTTATGTTTTAGGGCCGCGTAGGCCCATATAAGGGACGTTAAGTTGGAAATTGAAAAGTTATAATTTTGAAAGAAATTTTATAGCCCGGATTAAAAAGGTTTTAAGATTGTATAAGTACGGTAATGCCTCGGACCCTGTCCTGACGTTGGATACGGGTAAGGGGTGTTACATTTAGTGGTATTAAAGCTATGGTTTAGTCGATTCTTGGACTAACCTAGCATGTGTGAGAGTCTAGCTATACATGCCAGCAATTTATGATAGTGTGATGTCTCCCAATGCGAATGAGAACTGTCTTGTTTAAATAGAGATACTCTCCAAATGAGCTACGTCCGATCATGTTGATGGTGATATTAAAATATTTAAGCCAGTGTAGTTATGATGAGATAAAACTTAAAAAAGTATGAATAGAAATTTATGATATGTATGCGTTAATGTACGATGTGAAATAATCGTGAGTTAACAAATGTGGAAAAGTAGAATAAAGTGAAAGTTTATATGGTGATAAGCCTTTCCGTATTTATTTGGCATGCATATGATGTTATGTACCCAACATATTTGATTAAGTGAATATGATAAGCAAGTTTACTCAAATAGACGGAATTTGTGTTTATGTACACTTGCTTGAACACACATAAAATAGTATGTTCATATGGTGGAATCTTATGATTAAGTGCTAAACTAGAGATAATATGATGTATGTTTTGTGCTTTTACTATTGAGCCATGAATACTACAATGGTATTAAAAATGGAATTTCAAGGTCAGATTGAGTAGAACGCATGAAACGAGTATGATTGTTCAATGAGGAACTAATAGATAAGACCATGGCTACAGCATGGCAATACATGCTAGTACGTGTAAGACCATAACTGGGCTATGGCATTGTGATCCGTGTAGGACCATGTCGGGGAAATGGCATCGATATGAGACTTTGTATAAGACTGTAGTTGAACCATGGCCTCAAGTGAACGACGTACTCAAACCAGTAAGGCGTTCTCTAATTTGACAAGTGTTGTAAAAAAAATTTAAAATTAAGTGTTGGAAGTTTAATTGGATGTTAATATTGAACTTGAGTAAGTAAGCCTAGTGTTTGAAATTGTGGATGACAGAAAACATTGGTGTAACAAATAAGTGTGTTAATCTACTTGAAATAAACTATGTGATTTTGGTGATATCACGTTAGTGATGAAAGTTAAGTCATATGTGTGTGCTTAAGAGAGTCAAGTTAGAGGCTTTCTGACCCCACCTTTACTGGTGTTATCTTATGACTAAATTTTACAAGAATCGTATTGAATAAGTTCATAAGTATGAACGAATGAGTTTGGTAGTGAAATAATTAATAATGCATGCAGAAATGAGAATAGTTTAGAGAGTGTATAATCTTCGATACAAAAGAAATCTAGAACTCATGTGTTTCTAGATTCAATAATAAGGATGTGGCGATTCTGATATCCAGATTTCTGTAACTTTCATGAAAGGACTTGACAACGGTCGGCTATAAATAATGAGAGCATGAACTTAAAATTTTGTGACGGATCTCTTTCCTATCGTTAGTTTCATTAAATTCGGTGAGTTTAATCAGGATAATTGTTTCTTTGAGCTAATATGGTTGCGAGACCTTTGAATTGCCAGTTAGGAGAATTGTGAACGAATGTATGTATTTAAGTTGTGGTAGTAGTATAAAGAAAAGAGTATTTTGACATGTTATCATTCAATGGTTCAAATCAACCCGATTGTTCTTATTGAAGTAAGCTAGCTTATTGAGATGTGGTTACAGTTATATGTATTTAGGCATGTCCTCAGCTAAGAAAATAAATTTTGTGCATTCACGAGTATGTATAGATATTGATGGATAGTCGGAATGGAGAAATTAAATTCTGGAAATTTAAATTTAGATGTCTACCTATTGGATTGTTTTAATTGAATGATGCTATGGTAAATTAAAAGTGTACCGATTGATAAAGTCATTGCACTGTGAAAATCTGAATGATTTATGCATGGTTACAAGGATCTAAACATATGAGAGTACTATCAACTAAAGCTCTGGTTTTAAGTTCAGTTTGAATTGAGGGAAGAAATTGTGATCTTTCAGTGTCATATTATTGAACACATTAGAACATGTTTATTTACAAATTGTAAGATGATGGTTTGCATGTTCAGACAATTAAAGTCGTATTAAAAAGAATTGTTCGACTAAGTGAATTAAAGACAATCACTTTTATGTCTATGTTGGGAATTTGATAATATCATGTGTTCGGTGGAAAAATGTCATATACTCCGTGATCCTAATGGTTTAAAGTGTCTAATGTTATAGAAAAAGATCTAAATTTTAAGACTTTATCTATGGATTAAGATAATGGGAGATTACGAGAAAATTTTCGATCGATCTTGGAGAAAGCAATTATAATTACCAAAGCTTGGAAGGGAAATCTTTGTGTATTTTTGTGAGTATTGGATACTTGACTGATCTTGATACATGGTGGCCTAAGTTTTAGCTATATTAAATACTAAGGCAAGGTTTTGAGAAACTCATAAATATGATAGTAAATGATAATTCAGATGAGTTCAGAGTGAGATTACTTCTAATGTTAAATTCCAGGTCCGATATGATTCCTATTATTATAGAGATGTCGAGATAGAATGTGCATATTGGCGAATCTAGAACTTATTTAGAAGTTTTAGTATGAGGCTTAATAGTAGCACGTCTGTTCATCCATGGATAATAAAATGTACAGTTATGTGAGTAGATATTTTGGTGATTGAGTTGGTATCACGATATATTTAAGTTTATGTTCAGATGTCTAATTATTAGCAAGTAAGTCGAAATAAAGTGCATTCAGGACTAATGCAGTCAATGACTGAACAAAAATGATGACGAGATAGAGTCATTATAAGTTTCGTATAGGAAATGTTATAATCTTTGAAAAGAAAGATGTTATCTAGATTATGGATGATTATTTGGTAAAGATCCGTAAGATCATTTCAGTATGTACATAGTTCTTAATGGATGAATTACTGAGTCTATGTATTCCAGAGAGTAATTTAGATTTTGATGAAGTGATTTGGCATGGTGTGTTAAAGTTTAAAGGTTATTGGAAAGAGATAATACGAGGTTAAATTGATCAGTGATACTGAGAGATAGTGAAAGTGTTTTATGAGAGTTGAAAGCAACTTCCTCTGGTAAGATTTTTAGGGACGAAAATCCCTAAAGGGGGGAGAGTTGTAATAGCCTGATTTTGGGCATTGTCGGAATAGTGGTTTTGGGACCACAAATCTGACGAGGAAAAATTTATTTTTATTATATTTTTATGGTCTACAATTTCACGGAATGATTTCGTGAAAATTTCATTTGAAAATTTCGACGTTTGGGCACTTAATTTAGTCAAAAGGACTAAGTTATAAATAGTGCAAAAGATGAGTTCTACATGTTAGAAGTGTCTAATTATAATGAAGTTTTAAATTGGAGGTCCTTAAATAGTAATTAGAGCATTATACTTTGATTTGGACAAAAATGGGCATGATTAGAAAAAAATCTCAAGAAATGACAAACGGGCAATTTGGTCATTTAGTAATTAAAAGAATTAAAAAGCAAAAATCAAGCCAAAAAAGGTGTCCATCTTCTTCATGGTGGCCGAATATACCATGGACTCCATGGCTAGGGTTTGTTCAAGCTTTCCAAGCTCAATGGTAAGTGCATCCAAGCCTCGTTTTTAATGTTCTTGATATTTTTGAGATCCCGATAACTAAGTTTAGCTATTTCCACCCTTATTTTGAGCTAGGGTTTGAATTCAAAAATTTAACCATGTTGAATAATTGTGTATTTTGATGATTAATGGTGGATTTTCGATGAAATCATATAAAAGGGGTTAAATTGTAAAAGTGATAAATTGGTCATACGTATGTGATTTAATGAGAATTGTGGACAGCCATAGTTAGGAAAATGGTTCGGCTAAGCCCAAAATACAAGGAAATTGAATAAAAATCAATTACGAGCCTTGGGGAAAAAGTGTAAATATGTGAAAGTTTAGGGAAAAAACGTAAATTTACCATAATGTGATTGTTGGTTCACATTGAATAGATCATGGAAAAGGAGATTCGGGCTTAGAACGGGAAGGAACGAGGTTATGGATCAAGTCGGGAAAATTAGCTACTTCCACGTCTAAGGTAAGTTGGTGTGATAATAATGCAATATTACGGTCGTTTATGCTTGAAACCTAAATTGGTATGATAATTAGACTATGTTGGATTAAATATTATAATGATATGTACATGATATTGAAGCACTTCAAGTAAGTTTATATGTAAATAGTATGTTACTCTTAATGATGTTTTATTTGATGATACATAAATGTGATTTATGGTTTAATATTAATGATTGATAATATGAAAAGAAATGAGGAGATTTCCGGATAAGCCTTCCGAATAGAAATAAATGTGGTGCTAAGTGCTTATACCACAAAAATATATAATTTGACTCAAATGTGGTGCTAAGTGCATAAACCATGAATACATATGTTGACTTAAAAATGTGGTGCTAAGTGCGTAAACCACGAATACATAAGTTGACTCAAAAGCGTGGTGCTATGTGTGTATACCACGAATATATATATATATATATTGATCCCGAAAATATAGTGCTATATGCGTGTACCACGAATATATATGTTGATTCAAAAGCGTGGTGCTATGTGTGTAAACCACGAGTATGTACATTAATTTAAAAAGGGTGGTGCTGTGTGCGGAATCCACCGTGTATTCGTTATCATTCCAAAGTGTTCATCGGGAAAGGCTCATTACGGGGAAGTTCATGTGATATTGTGATGACAAATGTAATGCTAAGTGTATAAGTGTTGTACGCAATATGTGTGATGTGGGAATTGTGAGCGATGTGTTCGGTATGTGACCCAAATGTGGTAAGGTAGCAAATGAGGAAGTAATGCATATTGAGATGATTTTATGATGACATTTTGAATATAGGTCTATTTCTATGATAAATGAGAATGTGATAAATTTGATTGATAATTGGCATGTTTAGAAAGAAGTTAAAACAATGAAATTATGAAAATGTGAGTTTATATGTAAATAAAATTGGACAGCAGCAATTACATGACTTTGAAAAATCACCAAAAATGGCATGATTGAATTAGAGACTGAATGAGATATGAAATGAAAGCTTATTGAGTCTATTTTTTTTATGAAAGAAACAGAGTAAGCAAAAGAACTTTATATTATGAAATATTTAAAGTTTTATTAGACAAGATCAGAACGATTTCAGAATCCCCTGTTCCGAATATGGAAAATCACCAAAATTTGTATAAAAATGTTCATGGTGTATAATTTATATGCTTAAGTTTCTCAATGAGTATAATTTCATGAGAAACAAACGGAAACATAATCTAAATTCTGTATAATGAGATAATCAAATTTTAGTGAAGAGAGGTCAGAACTGTCAGGCAGCAAAATAGGGGAGACTTTAATGAATAAACTGTACTTATTGGCAAAACCGAAAATTCTAAAAGTTTTATGAAAAGAAGATATTTGAGTCTATTTTCAGGGAAAATTTATAGAACTTAATTTGGAGTTTTGTAGCTTAAGATATAATTAATTTAGTGACTGTTACTTAGGAAGATAGCCCTAGATGAAATTGTGTAAAATGACCACTCCTAACACCCTAGCCGAAAATGCCACATCAAAGTCCCTTGGCCGGCCACCTCTTGCTTCAATTTTAAATTCCTACACTTTCTGCCCCTTATCCTCTTCAATCTAATCTCATGAGCAACTCAAACTCTTTCAAACAGAGTTTTACTTGGAGTCCATCACATGACTTGCACATGCACAAAAATAAATAAAATAGCACCTTCTTACCATGGGACTTGAACCTTGGCCCTTGCATAGCTTCCACACGCCACTTTCTTAGGCTCTAAGTGGCGCCACATTGCCACTTTACCAAGGGCTCACTTGTGTATTAAATTACTCACTTTTTCTTAAAAGCCCACCTACTCAAGTCCTCCTTCTCTTTAAGTCCAAAATTTAATAATTCTACTGGGTTTTAATTTAGACTTGGGCCTTCTAAAGGCCCACTAACACACTCAAAGCATAAATTACATACCCAAACAACAAAATTTCATGTTCACACCAAAATCTCAAAAATCTCAAAAAATCCCGAAAATTAGGGCTTTACAAAACATGTGAATAGATGATTTTATTTTCTTAAAAATGCATAGTGAGGATTGCTACAATCATATTGATTAATTGTTCATTATTATTATATGCCAACTTACTAAGTTATAAAGCTTACTCCTTCCTTTCCATTCCTCTTAGTGTTGTCAGGTTAGCTCTGGGTTGGAGATCGTCGGAGGCGGCATCACACTATCAAATGGTAAGTTTAGGGTAATGACAAACCTTAGGTGTTTACGAGGGAGTGGCATGTATAGAGACTTAGATATTGGTAATATGTATTCTTAAGATTTGGTTAAATATATTGGCTTATATTGCTTCATTGTATAAGGCCATGAGATGTGGCTCACATTGACCATGAATATGTAAACTTATTTATGCATTCATGTATTAAGATCTTGTGTGATATGAATGTGTTGTTTGTCATGAACGGTTAGTACTATATTACATGTGTTTGAATGTGTTAATGTGAAAATAATTAAGGGTAGCAAAAAGGGCTTGGAAAATAGCCTAAGTGTTGGTTACACGGGCAGAGACACAGTGTATGTCTCAGCCTTGTGGAGGACACGGCCTAGCACAGGGGCGTGTGACTTGGCTGTGCTCCCTTAAATGTTTGATAACGTCGTTAACAGAGAGTTACACGGGTGGATGACACGGGCGTGTCCTGAGCCACACGGGCGTGTGAGACCACACGGCCTGCCCACACGGGCGTGTGACTCTCCAAAATATGGAAATTTTATTAATGTCTTAAAAGTTTCAAAGGTTTTTGGTTTATTCCTGAAACATTACTATTGTATGTTTTAGGGCCTCGTAGGCCCGTATAAGGGATGTTAAGGTGGAAATTGAAAAGTTATAACTTTGAAAGAAATTTTATGGCATGGTTTAAAAAGGTTTAAGAATGTATAAGTACAGTAATGCCTTGGACCCTATCCCGACATTGGATATGGGTAAGGGGTGTTACAGTTTTGGTATAAAAGAGTGTGCATTTGGTCACTTAATTGCTGGTGCATATTTGGAACATTTTTGGTGGATATTGAAGCACTCAAAGCTCATTATGGTGGCTTTTCAAATGGACCAAGAGTGACTCTTCAAGTCTGATCGGTTTCATGCACTCAAAGCTAGTTATGGTGCCAATTGTAGAGATGAATACACAAGCATTAGGGCATTTGGTTAAGGGGAAAATTAAGGGACGTCAAATAGCACATTTAATAGACCGTTAAGCCTTCATCAAGTGAAGAGGCATGACTTTTCAGCTATGCATGAATCAAGTGAAAAGACATGACTCTTTCCCCGCCCATTAAGAGTTATAATTGAATTTTAATATTTTGTTAATAGCTAATATGAATGTTGAATTTGAATAGTCATATTAATGCCTATAAATAGCTTGTAAAAGGACAATGTTAGGGATTTTTTGTTTCATATATGAATTTTCATAATTTTGTGAGTTTGATCAACTCTCATTGTTCTTTTAAGACTCAAAATAGACTTATCAAGCTCAGCTTGTGGTGTCTGTCTTGTTTCTTTTTAACTTATCACTCATAACCGAGTATGACATTCACTCTTATACCGATTGGTTCTTATCTCCATATAGATAGTGGGTCACGGTTTATCTATTCTTCTATCCACCTTAAGTGACTTATAAGTTTCGGGTCAATACTCTCTCATAGTATTGGTTCATCATTGTCTTTAAGATTAACCTATCCATCCTATTCAACATATTTGTTTCTCTTGTTTCCTTCTTTAGCCGAACCATACACTTTCCATTTTCCTGCTTAGTCAAACATTACACTTAACCATATCCTTATTTAGCCGAACACCATAACTATCCTATCAAAATATATCAACTCCTTGTTTAAAAAAATACCCTATTTGTTTTGTTTGCATCCTTAAAACTCCAAGGAAAGATATTCCTCAATTTTACGATCAGGCACATCAAAGGACTCGAATCATCACTGAATCGAGTTCGTATCATACCGCATGTACATTAGCTTTACTGCATACTATTATATGATATGACAGTTTAAACTGCAATATGTCTATACAATAATTTACCGCAATGCACTGTACTATATATATGCCAGCCTTGCTGCGTATTATTATCTGAGTGGCTTAGTCTACATACATGGTGTGTAAGGTTGGATGGGCCGTTTGAGGTCTTATGTGGTGTGTTTGGTAGGATGAGCTTAAACAGCTTTTTTGGGGTGTGACCGGGGGATGGAGAGGTGTTTTGGCTGGATAGGTGGGTTTTTTTTAATACTTGACTACATTCATATGCATCTGGATGTAAGCTACTTATCTTTAATCTGTCTGTTCGTCATAACATTTATGAATGATTCTGTGCGCATTAAGGTGTTAGCGTAGTGACATTTTGGATTGTGATGATAAGTATTTTTGTATCGACCCGTTGACAGGTTTATCTATTGAGTATTCTGTGTGTGATTTGGTGTGCTTTGACTATTACGTTTGTTTCGGACGTTGGTTCCGAGTTTGCTTCCTGTTTCTGCGTATCTCTATAAGTACTTTTCGTTATCGATCTATTGTTTGGTTTCTAATCTATAATTCCATTGTTAGATACATTTTGTACTCACACTGAGCTCATGTAGCTCACCCCATAGTGTTTCCCTTTGTAGGTACATTTTTGATTTCTGATGCTGTACTCGGTATGCGGAGGTCTCGGACAGTCACGGTTAAAAATAGGCTTTATTAGTATTTTTAATAATTTCTGAGTTTATAATTAAACACCATGAATTGTAAGTACTATTTTGAAAACTGTGTTATGGAATTTTGTGTTTTACGCACATAAGTGTCCTTAGGATTGTATTTTCTTTTGAAATATCAGGATTTTATAACTAAGAATTTTACGTAACTTAAATGCTGCAACTTCTTTCGATTTGTTAAACTAAAATTTTTCTACGACTACTTCGGTGATCAATGTAACCTCTGAAATTCGACCAAAACTTCTGAGCTAGTTTTGGAGTGTTACATTAAAGATTTTAGGTTTTGAAGGTTTATATATTTTTATTTCCTTCATTCTGTTCGCCAAATCATGTGATTTTTTCTCTGAAATTTGATTTTGTCCTTCTGCCAAATCTTGTTTAATTTTAATTTAGTTTTGTATTTCATATATCAACCATGTAAGAGTTTGAATATCAAATTTGATTTTATATTTACAAAACTCACGTTAACATATAATATATATGCTTCAATTATATTAACGATTGAATTCCATATACTATGGATGAGTCCAATGATTACAGCTATAATGTTATTGTATGAGTCTTGGTGGATTGTTATATATTATCGAAATATTTAATATATACTAAAGAACAATTATTTCATTTGGTCTCTTATTGAGCAGAGGAATTAAAAGCATGAAATGCCTAAGGTAAGTGAAAGCATGTATTAAGTGTTGCACCAATTTGGTTGAGATTTCCTTTTAGTTGTTACTATATACTTGGATTAAATCTGCTTGAATTTAAGAGACATGTATTTTCTTGTAATTTTTTATTAGTTTTTTAAGGATGAATTCTTGTTATTCTCTCTCTTTTTTTTTTTAAGTATATGATTTCAAATATTTAGTTAAATTATGATTTTTTGCCAAATTGATTTAAAGAATATTCATTGAAATTGTTAATTTTATGCTATGAATATTTATTCAGGTTTTGGATGTTTTTGTAACGCCCCACGCCCGATACCGTCGTCGGATTCGAACTTGAGGTGTTACTAAACTTATCTTGCTTTTTAAACAACTTTAAACCACTTATTTTAAATTTCAGAATAAACTATTTTTCTGCGTCAAGGTCACTTAAAAATTCATATCTCGAGTTCCGAAACTCGAAATCAATATCCGTAAATTTTCCCTGAAACTAGACTCATATATATATCTACTAATTTTTTTCTAGAATTTTTGACTTAGCCAATTAGTACAGTTTATTAGTTAAATTCTCCCCTATTACACAGCTCAACTGCTCTAACCTATGTTCACTACGAACTAATTTTCTCCCTGTACAAAATTCAAATAGGCATGCTGTTTGTTTCATTAGACTCAATAAGGAATCTAGGCATATAAACTATAATACCTAATTATTTATGTGCAATTTATGGTGAATTTTTGAAGTCAGAACAGGGGATCACAGAGTCAGTCTCACTCAACTGAAAATTTCTCATAATATACAACTCTTTTTCCTACTCTGTTTCTTCCACATGAAAATAGACTCATTAAGCTTTAATTTCATACCTTGTTCACCTTTTAATTCCATTCCTATTATTTTTAGTGATTTTTCAAATTCACGTCACTGCTGCTGTTTGCATCTATTTTCAAGCTACTTTTATACTTTTCATAGTTTTCATGTGATAGTTACCATTCAAGCATACATACCATTAAACACATGCATGGTTAGCCATTTCATTAGCTATTCACTTCCAAGCATTTACACACCATAAATTGAACATATCATTCCATAAAAGACTAAGTCCCTATACATGCCATACACAAAATGAAACGTCTAGTTATACCAAAATAACTCCTTTGATAGTGTGATCTGAACTCCGACGTTTCCTTCGATCCCCGAGTAGGCTTGGCAAGAACTATAATAAGAAAGAAAATAAAGGAGTAAGCACTAGGCTTAGTAAGTTTACAAGCAAATAAATCACAATATTTATCATGACAATAATTGTACATTTTACCATTCAACATCTTAAACTTTCCTTACCCTTCCTGCTTTGATACACTTTCTTTCTTTCTCACCTGACCTTTAAATACTCATGAATTCAATCTTTATAATGGCCCGTTAAACCACTCGGAATACTAGGGATACTTGGGTTATTCCTGTCTGATAAAATACTGCCAATGCCAAGTCCTTGACATGGTCTTACATGAAATATTCCTGTCTCCAAAGCCATATATACGATATGGACTTACATGGCTCAATACTGTCCTGTCTCCAAGGCCATATACACGATATGGGCTTACATGGCGCAATACTGTCCTGTCTCCAAGGCCATATACACAATATGGGCTTACATGGCGCAATACTGTCCTGTCTCCAAGGCCATATACACGATATGGGCTTACATGGCGCAATACTGTCCTGTCTGTTAACCCAAATCCCCTAACATTCCTAAGGTTCCAACGGGGCTTTCTGATACTTTCTCTCTGTCATCTCTTATTCGTTTCGACTTTGAATATTTCCATAAAGTAAATATATAAATGCTGGAAATTAACAACATCAATGTAAAACAATGAAATATTGCATTTATTTACCGTAAACTTACCTCAATACAAATTGTGACTAAACTTTACAATTTAGTCCCTTACTTTCTCTTTTCCCCTATCTACTCCCGAATTTCGTTCTTCTTGATCTATAATAGCAAATTTAGCTTATTTAATATCAACATTTATCAAAACAGACCTTTACTCAAACTTTGGCAAAATTACATTTTTGCCCCTAAACTTTTGCATATTTACACTTTTGCCCCCAAGGCTCGGAAATCAAAACTTATCACAAATTCTTGTATTTTAAGACATGCTGATCATTTATTTACCAATATCATCTTCAAATTCCTACTATAACATACACTTATGTACAATAGGTATTTTTACCAATTAAGCCCTTTTACTCGTTTTTACCTAAAACCGAGTAGCTCAAGTTGTCTAACATAATTTAAAACCTCATATTCTATCATAAACATCAAAATACACAAATTTCACCTATGGGTATTTTTCCAAATATGAATCCTAACTTAAAATATTACTAACATAGGCTTTATCGAGCTGCCGGGATCTCAAAAACATAAAAATCATTAAAAACGGGGCTTGGATGCACTTACTATGAAGCTTGAAAGTTGAAGAACCCTTAGCTATGGTGGAGAGCAACAATTGGCAGCAACTAATGAAGAAGATGATCAATTTTGTCATCTTTTTCCTTTTTAATTCATTTAATATCCAAATGACCAAAATGCCCTTCCTTACTAAACTTTCAAAAATTCCCTCCATGTCCAATTTTTGTCCATAAACTTAAAATTGGTAAAATTTCTATTTAAACCCTCCTAATTAATATTCCAAACTAATTTCATACTAAAAACTTCTAGAATGCAAGTTTTGCAATTTATTCAATTTAGTCCTTACTTTCAAATTAAACACTTTATGCATAGAATTTCTTCACGAAATTTTCACACCATCATGCAATCATAATATAGACCTCAAAATAATTATAAAAATTATTATTTCTATCTCGAATTTGTGGTTACGAAACCACTATTCCGATTAGGCCCTATTTTGGGATGTTACAGTTTTGAAGTAAACTCATGTTAATCATAATATATATTTAAATAATTGGTTTTAAATTTGGTTTTATAATATAGAATTTGGCATTTTATAGTTCCAAATATTTGGTTAAATTATGATGATATGGTTTATTGTATGAATTGTGGTATAGACAAACTATTATGATTTTGCTTTTGAGATTTATTAGCTTGAAAATATTTCTCAAGTATTCATGCGAATCTCTATTTAATTATAAATACAATTTTGGATTTACATGGTATATTCAGTGTAAGAAAATAAGTTTTTCTATTTGATTATGAATACATGTATATGCGTGAATTGCTTTGGTGTTTTTTATCCATGCCAAAATTATGAATACATGTGCTTGTTAATTATTTGGCTTTGAACCACTACATTATTTCTATTTGATTTTGATATATATGGTTTTGGAACAAAAAGGAAATTGTGAAAAATTAAGGTTTTCGGATTTTTATTGCATTATTAAGATAACCTTATTTTGGATTATTTCGGAGTCTATAAAACAATAAAAAAATAGTTTTGACATTTGACTATTGGGTATTTTTTATATGCTTATATATATATTTTAGAATAACTTAATTGAAGCAATAAGTCACCAAAGTGATTTTTTTTGTATAAATTATTTTGTTTTAAAATATAAAAGGTTGCGTGCGTGTAACTTAAGTTATGTTAATATTGATCGGCTCAAACGAAGGTTAACAATATTACATATGCAACTATGGTAATAAACATCTGACAATTATTTGGTTTTATATGCGAGCAATAAATTGGCCCCAAGAAAGATTTATGATTCGACGTGTTCTTATTGTCAATGTTTGAATATTACACTAATATATCATTTACAAGTTAATATTTTTTCTAAAGATGAAATATTAATGAAGTGTCTGATATGATGAGGTTTACCTTTATTCAAATTATTTTGGCTTAAATTTAAAGTCTTATGTGAGGTATTTTGATTTATTCGGCTATTATTATATTTGCAAATATTATTGTATGTTGTTTTGGGATAAATATATATATATATATATATATACTACTATCTTTTAATTTGATTGAAAGATGAATTTAAGAGAAACATTTTGAAACAAATAAATTCAAATTTTGGCTTTGGGCTTTAATTAAGGATGTCTAATATTTTAAATAGATTAGTTGAAACAAAATGCCGCCAAAGTGACCTCTTTTGCGTCGATTAGTTTATTTAAAATACCAAGATGATTATATGTTTTTGTGATTCATGCACATATTAATTGACCTAAAGGTAAGTTAATCTTTAGCAAAATTTCAACAACGTCTGTGGTGATAAATGTGTGACAATTATAACGTACTTTATGTGAGTAATATGTTAGTCCAAAGATTAATTCATTGTTTGACATAATTTATTATTAATGTTTGATTGCTACAACAAGAGTGCCACTTACTATTAATATTACTGTCCAAAGACTTGATATTAATGTTGAGTTTGTGTAACACCCCAAACCCGGCCTAGACATTATGGCTGAATCTGGCAATGTCGCATGGAAGGGATTTTAAAAAGTCGCGTAGTAGGATTAAGCATTAAACTGTTATTTAAATCAAAACGTTCATTACTTACCATTTGAATTCAGAAATGTTTGTAAATTAATTGATTGTCAAAACATTATTTATTACGGAAGCTTTAGAAACTACTGTATTTAAGTAAAACCGTTTGTGATTTTAGGAAACCATTGCTTTTAGTAAAATTCGAGCTCTGCAATTATAAAATCATGAAATCACAGTTAAACCCAAATTTAAGCAAACAGTCCGAAAAGTCCCAATTAATACAAACCCTCAAAAGTAATTCCAAAACCTTAATTAATTTTAGGTGACTAAAACAAAACAGTATGGTCGAGTGGTCACTGTCGAGTCCTCCGCTGCATCGATCCGCCCAAGACTGGGGATTACCTGTATAGATTAAACAGAAAGGAGCGAGTTTAGATAAAATCAGTGTGTAACCCCACAGAATTAAGCATGCACACACAAAAAAAAATAAAATCAGACAGATACAGATTCAGGCCTAAACCCATCACAGATACATATGCAAATTCAGGGCTTAAGCCCTTTTTAGATGCAGATACAGATGTGCAAATCAAAATCAGAAATCCTACCCCTATCCTTTACACACCATCTCTGACCATCCCTAGATACCATGTGGGGTTTAAAACACCCACCCAGCCCTAGACACCATGTTGTACTGAATGCCATACATATCAGATATATTGCAGCCATGCTACCAGATATTAGGCATAAATTGCCTTTCAAATCACTTTCTCCAATACACATCATCCCACCCCAATGACAGATACAGTAAATATAGAATCAGTCATACAAAGTAATCATGCGTAATTACAAATTTACAATGCTAGTGTAGGTATATGTATCAGATAGGTCAAGCATGCATGATAATAACATGTTCAGAACATAATATCAGTCATTTAGATCATACAAATTAGGGTCTAGTTAGCCCTTACCGACCCTATAGTAGGTCCACAATCGTTTGGGACGACCCGTGCAACCCTAGGGAAAATTTCAGATAAATGTGTGTGGGCCCACACACTAGATTGGCCTTGCCCGTGTGGATTACCCGTATGGGCCTACACACCCCTATGGCCCACATGGTCTAATTTGGCCTAGCTCGTGTGGCTTACACGGCCACACCCGGCCATTACATGACCGTGTCATCACACACGGCCTACCACACGAGCGACCACACGTCCGTGTGGCATCGACAAAATGGTTTTCGACTTTTGCCGAAACCTCATTTTTTATGTTTTCAAGTACACACCTGGCATGTTTTCGATGCTGTTGCAACCACGAGCACTCTAGAACCTAAAAATCGATATTCCAAAGCCCAAATTCAGTCACACTAACGAACTTAAATGAAATTACAATGATATATTCAACCTTTAACCATCAACAACCTTTACCTTCAATTGAACAACGATATCTCTGCAAAACCTCGCCTCGAACGTACAACTCCAGTCCCTTAACCTTCTCCTAGCACCAACTGAAACCGTATCAATCACAATTACCAAAATTCGAAATAATAACACAAAACACACTTACAAGAATACAAAGAGAATACCGATGAACTGAGAAACAAAATTGAAAGATGGAAATTCGATAAAGTTTCAGCCACCAGAAAGCAAAAATAAGGGAAAAGGGAGCAAAATAAATTAACACCCGAAACCCGACCCAAATGTTATGGCCGAATCTAGCGTGCTACTTCATAGTGCTTTCCAAAAAATTAGAATTTGTTAATCAAAACTTGACGTCAGTTATGAACCCCTTTGTGATTTTATTGAAAACTTTAATGAATTAAGATATTTATTATTATCAAATCATCTTGTCAAAATGTTTTCCATGGATTTACATCGCGGAAGTTTTTAAAAACTTTGAAGTTTGAATTGCATGTCTTAAAAAAAATAGTTATTATTTTGAAATCCTGTCATCTTCTAACTAGTAGTTTTAAGTAAATAAACAAAAGCCCAACTAAATATTAAATCTCATAAATGGCCTTATTACAAAAAATAAAACCCAAAATGTAACTGTAAATATAAATAGAATCAAATGCAAATTTACTGCATCGTGTGGCCACCTCCGAGTCCCTCGCAGCACCGAATTGCCTATGGCTGGGGATTACCTGCACAGTTAAAAGGAAATGGTGAGTTTACGAAAACTCAGTGTGCAATTCTCCTATCAGTCAGTCGGTATACCAAATGCAGTAACAGTCTAGGCCAGAGCCCTATTCAGAAATTGTATAGTGTGGGCCTTAGCACATTATAGTATTAGTGTGGGACTTAGCCCAATACAGTAATAGTACAGTACAGTAATGCAACAGTGCAACCCACCCCAATCCAGCTAGACACTCTACTCCGTACCACCAACACACCATGTGGGGATAAAATCGACCCACCCAGCCAACACACCAATATCACAACCGAGCTGCCAGTAAGAGTATCACAGCAAAGCTGCCAGTAATAGTATCGTAGCAAAGTTGTTAGTAACAGTATCGTAGCAAAGCTGCCAGTAACAGTATATGTGGCAAAGCCACTAGTATAGTATACTTCCTCCATAACAATATCTCGACCCCATGTAGTATGTCATGTCATAAATCATACGAGTATGGAGAATGTCATGCTTAGTAATAGTCATGTTTATATCATAAATACATCAGTCAATCTACCCCTAGGAGTATAAATGTCATTTTCATCTATTAGGGGTAAAATAGTCATTTTGCTCTTTATGGGTATTTTGGTCATTTTACCTATCTTGGGATCTTGGTACATATACCGACCTCTTAGAAGGTCTAGAGTCACCTAGAGCAACTTATATAACCTAAATGGTCATAACAGTGTAAATGGGCCTAGGGCCCATCACTCGGCCCAAGTGGGCCCACACGCTCATGTGGCCCATTTAGCCCAGATTTAGCTATGGCCATATGAACTACATAGCCCAATCCAGTATTTGCCATGTGTCATGGATTATATTCATGTGGGGCCCACGAGCTCGTTGGGCCCACATGGCCCATTTCAGCTCAATATCACCCAAAACGGCCTAAGCCCATGAGAACGCTCATGGTGGCCTCTATAGTCTTATGCCCACGATTCGTGGGCTCGGTTTACCACATGAGCGTTCGCATGCCCATGTGGCCTCAAACGTTGTACTTTCAGCTTTTCAGCTTTTGTCGATCTATAGTTGAGAGGGGTGTGATTGCACACCTTTTTGTGAACACTTGCGAAAAATCCTTGAGCACCAAACTATGTTCATTCAAATATTCAATCAGTTTCTTAATTCATTTATTAGTGTTTATAAATGCTGAAACCCTAAATCAAATAATCACTACCTACCTTGACTAAATGATCTGCGATTACTCCTCCTAGATCGCTGGCCAAAAACAATCACGTGCACCTTGATGACCAACTGCACTAACGATAGCCCTTGTTGGAAAGAATCAATTATAGATGTGACTTAAATCCAAAGATATTACCTTACAGAGACATAGGCATATTCGACCTATACCCGAAAAGGAAGGTAATGTATTTACCTTAATCGAATAATAAGAGAAAAGACTTGGATGGCTTGAAAAACACTTGCGCTCCTTCACCCCTTGAGAAGACCTAAGAATCCAATAGATAACACATTATGAGGAACGAATCACCATACGGCAGCCCAAGATCAAGAAAGAGGGCATTCGGATTTAAGAAAAAGAATAAGAAAAATAGTTTTGAATAAAAGAAAAACATTATGAACACCTACCTTTTTACAGAAACACTTGCAAACCCCAAAATAAAGAGAGGAGAAGAGATGACTAACGCAGCCTAAAGAAAAGATAAGCAAACAATGGAGCAAAAGAAATAGGTAGGATGATCGGCTAAGGCTTAGAAAAGTAGAGGGAAAACAAGAGAAGAAAGATGATTTTGGCTAAAGTTGAAACAAAGGAAAAGAATGCCTTGACAAAAGGTACCACCAAACGTTCAGCATTCAAGAGTAAACAAAAAGAAAAAAGGAAAAGCAAACCTGAAGGCACCCAAAATTACAATCGGCCTACCAGAACACAAAACCGAAACAAACGAAAGAGTAAAAGTAACACTCTTGGCCAAATCCCTATACTCCAATTACCAATTCGGCACAACCCCCCACACACTTCCAACTTCTTGTTTTTCTCCCCTCTCTCCTCCTAAAAGTCTTCCTTAATCTCCTCCTTGATTTGCTCTTAAAATCACTCACCCACTCCCCCACTCTTAGAGTCCCAATCCACCTCAAATACTGGTTGTCCCAAGCAGTAAAATAAATACCCCTTTTATGCTAAGCCAACACTCGAACCTCAGACTACAAGCACACACCACACGCCACTTACCACTAGACTATATGCTCTTTTTTGTCACATTTTAACCTCAAATGTTCTTAAAGCCTACATGCCAAAGTCCAGGTTCACCTAACAGGAAAAACAAAAATTTTGCAAAAGCCAAGGCTTGAACCCAGGCTTCTCTCACACTCACAGACACACCAAAATCACTTCAGCCATTAAAGCAAACAACCAATTTGTGACACAACATGCAAAATTAAAGCCTTTAAATTTTTAGGGCATTACATAAATGATGGAAAAAGAAAGAAAAGTGAAACAAGAATGGAGGTGAGAGAGACGTCGGTTTATTTTCCAGAGAGATTTTTGGAGAACTAATTCAAACTAAATTCCACTACCTCCATGATCCCATATTTTTCTCCTATAAACCCCACTACACACAACTACCTCAAGAGTTTGGTTCTATTGAAACTCTATCAGATGACTGAGCAAAAATAATTCCCACGTTCACGCAGGGATTCAAACATAGGACCTCTAACACACCAACTCCCGTACCACTTGAACGTAGGCTAATTTTAATGTAGTTTTACAAATAATTAAATATAAGCCCACTGAACAAGGATAGGGCTTAAGTTAGAAAAATACCAAATTTTACCAAAGGTAAGGCTTGAACTTAGGACCTTACACACACACCCAGAACACTTAACCACTGATGCAGACATATATTTGTGTCTAAATTTTTCAAAAAATAGAAATAAGCAAAAATTAGGGCGTTATAGTTTGGTATCTTAAAATGGGATTAGCCATTATCCTAAATTTATTGTTTGCTTATAAATATTGATGTGAGCTTATTTTTATTTATTTTTTGTTCTATATTTAGCTAATTCATCTTCTACTGCCACAATATCCACTAATATAAATTCTATACCCATGCTTAATGGGACTAATTTCAATGAATGGAAAGACACTTACTTATAGTGTTTGGTTGTTTTAACATAGACATTGCACTAAGGGAAAAACAACCTGCACCTCTTACTGCGAAAAACGCCCCTTGTGTTAAAAGGGATTTTGAGGGGTGAGACCTTTCAAATTGCATGAGTCTAATGATCATGAAGCACAACATTTTAGAAGCCTTTAGGGGCACAAAATTTGAAAAGATTACTCAAGCCAAGGTTTCCTTGACGAAATTGAGAAACATTTTGCTAAAAATGATAAGGTTAAAATGACATCCCTTCTGACTTCTTTAATGTTTATAAAGTATAAGAGTCAAGGAAATTCTAAGTGATCTAAAGGCTATCAGTTTTATGATCCCACAATTAGGAATATTTTTTAGATGAGAATTGCAACATTCTTTTAAGATATTGAGTTTGAGGGAGAAATCAAGTTAGAGACATTGTTTTTAAGGAGGAATTGAATTCTAACTCAGTTTCTACTATCACTTTTAACGATGTTTAGGTTATCATACCTATCATTGATTAAGAAGTGAATCTAGAACCTCATTAAGACAATGTTGAACAACTCCCTATTCAAGATGAGGTAATTGTTCTAAAAGAACAAACTCAACAACCTCAAGAATGAATGTAATTAGAAAGGTCCATTAGAGAATGGGTTATAATGGCTTTAATGGAATATTTTGACCTTAAGCTACATTAGATGAATCTTAAGTTAATGGTTTCTCAATGGTAACATTGATCATACGTTTATATGTTGCAATAAGAAAACTGTGTCTGATGATGCAAAGGTAATAATTTGCAAATTAAAGAACTTCATCTATTGGCTTAAGCAAACATCTCGTCAATAATATTACAAAATTTACCAAATGATTATCTCATTCAGTTTAGAGATGAATTTTGTTGATAATCGTATATACCATAAGTTTTGTGGGAGTAAGGTTCTATATTTAGTTTTATATGTTAATGACGTATTGCTTATCAATAATAAGTATAGCCTGAATCAATGCCCTAAGAATGATTTTGAGATTACAAAAATGCATAAGATTTTTTACATTTTAGCAATAGAAAGTCTAATGTATGTTTAGATTTGTATACATTGGAATATTGTGTACACTATTGGGATGTTAGGCAGATATTTTAAGCAACCTGGTTTGGACAATGGGATAGCATCCAACAAGGTTATAAGGTATTTTCAGAAAACAAAAGATTGCATGCTCACATATTAGAGGTCTAATCAATTAGAGATCATCAAGTATACAGAACTCCAATTTTGATGGAATATGGATGTAATATATTGTCACTAAGGTGCAAATTGTGAAAACAAATTGCAATCTTTTATTCCAGTAGCAATAGGAGTACATCAAAGTTAAAAACCATATACTTTAAGTTCTTGATTGTTAAAGTAAAAGTTCAGAGCGGTTAGGTGCCTATAAAGCATATTAAGACAAACTCCACGATTGCAGATCCACTTACTAAGGGACTACACCTAAGGTTTTATAAGGGCACACTACTCATATAGGTATAATGTCATTTAAGGATATTTGGTTTTAATGGGAGTTTGTACTTTTAAATGCTTTTATGTTATAGAAAAATTTTTAATTATATCAGTTTACAAATATTAAGTTTATTTTCTGCAGAAATAAAGTTTATTTGGTTTATTCACACTCTGGTTTTGGTAAGGTTTGATCTCACTAAGGTTTAAGGAGGACCAATTGGAAATAGACATGTTTAGATCATATTACATGTAATTTCCATGCTACGCATCCATACTTGATCTATGTCATTTGGTTGTGCTAATATGTGATCAAGGTTGGATTTAGTTACGATATATGTAACAAAAGTCGCCTTGGTTCTATGTTAACATAACTAATGGATGAGATTGTTCGGAATACCTTTTGGATATGATAGTAAAATTTTAAGCTCATAAGGTTATATAATGACATGTAATTATATAGTAATTAGTATATGTATGTGGTCCAAGTGGGAGATTATTGGAAAATATGGACATCACATATATAATAAGGGTAACTGCATGTTATTCTTTACTATCATGATAGGTTAGCCCAAATTAAAACTGATCTAGTTTGGTTAAAATTTCATTGGGCTTTAATTATTAGATAAAGTATGGGTCAAATATGTGTAGATACTCTAGTAATTTAGTTCTAATCAATTTTTAATTAATGATGGGCTAATTAGGAATTAGGGCTAATGTGTCAAAGTTATATATATTAGGGTTATGGTCTCCAAATTACACATAAGATTAACTTTTCTAATATCGCATCCTCAGGAAAAAGATAGGAAATATTCTCTGAATTTCTTGTGTGCTAATTTAGAATATCAAATCCCCAATATTCAAAAAACTTCAAGGAATTTATGGATTTAGGTATGGTTCCACATTTAGTTTTGTTCTTGATTTATTCTTGATGATTTGACAAGATAGATCCTGGTTTATTAAGTTTTAATTGAGATTTATTTTACAAATTTAATAGAAATAATCGGCAATAGCCTGTAGAGAGTATTTATACCTAGTTTTTTAGGCTACTCATAAGGCCTCGATGCGTGGCCTTTGTTTACCCTTGTAGCCATGTTAGCATGCTAGTTGTTCAAAAACCAGTGCATCATTGTGTAACAAAAGAGGAAGAGTTGTTCAAGAAGAAGGATCAAACGTTTTCTCCATACCCTACACTAAATACTTTTTCTTTTACAAAGAAAAGCTTTATAGGGGAACAAAATATTAAGGAGAAAAGCTTTGGAGACTTAGGAATTGATATGATTCTTGAGAAGAATGATTTGTTGAAGTTTGTAAGTTTTGTACAACCTTACATGAAAGAGATTGTATTTGAGTTTTATGCAAATTTCCTAAAATCTGTGAATGAGCCTACTAGAAAACTATTCTACAAGGTATATGCTAGGGGAGATTGTATGATTTTGGCATTGCACAGATTATAGAGCTTCTCACGCATCCCTCTGCCACTAATGTTAAACTTGATGAGTCCTTTGATGGTATGGCCAAAACCATCACCAATAAGGTTCATCTCTCATGGCCATAGCAAACAAAACTTTTAGAATCCATCTTAGAACTTACCTATGTTGGACTCTTTACCATCATCACTTGAAATTGGATTCCAAACAATCAAAGGAATATAGTTAATAAGAGGATGAAAACATTTTTTAAGAAGATTTGTGATGTGGTGCAATTCATTTTGAGATAAATAAATTTTTAAAAAATCATCAAGCATGATGAGTAAGTGTGTCCCAAGTTATGTTTTTCCTTTTCTATAAAAATAAGCCTGTAAAATTGAAGTTTTTATACAAATTGTTGGAAGGGAAGCATGCAGAGGCCAATCTATGAACCATTCCTGAAGATGAAATTATTCTTGATGAGGCAATGCCTACTCTAGTTGGCATTGAGCCTAACACTTATAGGTGTTTATTAGCCTTTGAACAACGCATGTTACACTATATTGATATTGAAATTACCTCTCAAGAGAAAGCTATTGCTCAACTTCAAGCCAATATTCGTCATGGCAATGCGTTGAGGAATAATTTGTAGGCCAAACAACTATAGTAAAACTTTGGCATTTTTTTAATAAAAAACGGGGCTAGAAGTTATCGTGTTTCTTAGTTTTGCTACTATTTTTGTGTTACCAAACTTTAAAAATTTATTATTTTGGGATATTTCTAGGATGAACTTTTACTACTTTGGTTTAATTTTGGTGAACTTTATCTTTTAGCTTACTATAATATAATTCTAAGTACTTTGGTTGTTAATGCATCCATTAATTTAAAGGTACTAATAGTTGATCTGTTTGGTTATCTTAATAGTTAAATTTGATTAATTAAATAGGAGTTATGTAACATCCCAAAATAGGGCCTAATCGGAATAGTGGTTTCGTAACCACAAATTCGAGATAGAAATAATTATTTTATAATTATTTTGAGGTCTATATTATGATTGCATGATGGTGTGAAAATTTCTTGAAGAAATTCTATGCGTAAAGTGCTTAATTTAAAATTAGGGACTAAATCGAATAAGTTGCAAAACTTGCATTTTAGAAGTTTCTAGTATGAAACTGTTTTGAAATATTAATTAGGAGGTCTCAAATAGTAATTTGGCCAATTTTAAGTTCATGGACAAAATTTGGACATGGATGGAATTTTTGAAAGTTTAGTAAGGAGGGGCATTTTGGTCATTTGGATATTAACATGAAATAAAAAGGGAAAAATAACACAAAATTGATCATCTTCTTCATTACCATGAAATTTCAAGGGTTCTCCATAGCTAGGGTTTGTTTCAAGCTTCCAAGCTCCATAGTAAGTGATTCCAAGCCCCGTTTTTAATATTCTTTACGTTTTCGTAGTCCCGGTAGCTCGATAAAGCTTATGTTAGCAATATTTTAAGTTAGGGTTCATATTTGGAAAAATACCTATAGGTGAAATTTGTGTATTTTGATGTTTTATGATAGAATATGAGGTTTTAAATTATGCTAGACAACTTGAGCTACTCGGTTTTAGGTAAAAACGAGTAAAAGGGCTTAATTGGTAAAAATACCTATTGTACATAAGTGTATGTTATAGTAGGAATTTGAAGATGATGTTGGTAAATAAATGATCAGCATGTCTTAAAATACAAGAATTTGTGATAAGTTTTGATTTCCGAGTCTTGGGGCAAAAGTGTAAATATGCAAAAGTTTAGGGGCAAAAATGTAATTTTGCCAAAGTTTGAGTAAAGGGCTGTTTTGATAAATGTTGATATTAAATAAGTTAAATTTGCTATTATAGATCAAGAAGAACAAAATTCGGGAGTAGATCGGGGAAAAGAAAAAGTAAAGGACTAAATTGTAATGTTTAGTCACATTTAGGAATGTTAGGATACGAAATGTCATGACATTAGGGGTCAACAGGACAGGACAGGACAGAAATGAGCCATGTAAGTCCGTACTAGATATACGGCTTTGGAGACAGGATAGAGCCATGTAAGTCCATATTAGATATATGGCATTGGAGACAGGAATAATTCATGTAAGTCCATGTCAAAGACATGGCATTGGCAGGATATTGTTAGACAGGAACGACCCTAGTATCCTTAGTATTCCGAGTGGTTCAATGGGCCATTATTCAAGTAAATGTACAGTGAATTATCAGCAAAGGAAAGGTAGATTGTAATCATGAATAATGAAAGGTCAGGTAAGAAAGAAGATAAGTGAAGAAGAAGAAGGCAGAAAATGAGATGTAAAGAAAGCTTATAATGCTAATTGATAGTTTGCATACTTATCCCATATGATGAATGTTGTAATTTATTTGCTTGTAAACTTACTAAGCCTAGTGCTTACCCTCTTTATTTCTTTCTTCTTATAGTTCTTGCCAAGCTACTCGGGGATCAAAGGAAACGTCGAAGATCCAATCACACTATCGAGGAATCCTATCGGTATAGTTAGACGTTTCTTTTCGTGTATGGCATGTATAGGGACTTGGCTTCTTTTGATATGGATGTCTTATGACATGTTCAATGAATGGGATGTAAATACTTGATAGTGAATAGCTAATGAAATGGCTAATGATATACAAGTATGATAGTATGTATGCTTGAGTGATAACTATCACATGGAAATTAAGGAAAAATGTGAAAGTAGCTTAAAAACAGAACATTGTAACAGCAGTGATGTGAGTTTGAAAAATCACTAAAAATAATATAAAAATGTTTTGATGGTGAATAATATATGAAATTAAAGCTTATTGTGTCTATTTTCATATGGAATAAACAAAATAGGTAAAGGTATTGTATTTTATGAGATATCTGAGTTTTAGTAAAACAGGGCCAGAGCAATTTCTGGATCCCCTATTCCAATTTTAAAAATTCACCATAAATTGTACAAAAATAATTAGGAGGATTAATTTATATGTCCAGAATTCTTATTGAGTCTAGTTTTAAGAGAAACAAATGGCATAGTCATATGAATTTTTTACAGTGACAAAAGTGGTTCGTAATAAGTAGAGGTCAGTGCAGTTGAGTTCTAAAATAGGGGCAACTTTAACTAATAAACTGTACTAATCGGCCCAGCCAAAAATTCTAGAAAACAATTAGAAGATAGATACATGAGTCTAGATTCAGGGAAAATTTATGGATCTTGATTTCTAGTTTTGTAACTCGAGATATGATTTTTCAAGCGACCATGACGCAGATAAACTGCTTATTCCGAAAATCAAAATAGATAATGTAAAGTTGTTTAAAATGGTAAATTATGTGTAGTAACACTTCAAGCTCGACTCCGGCGACGGTCTCGGGCGTGGGGGCGTTACAAGTTACTTAAGGGGAACATTTGTTTCTAGTATATGTTTCTTTGTAATAGTTTTGTTCAAAAAATTGCCAAATGAGAAGGTTGTTGAGGCAATTCTCTAAAGTAGTATCCACCGGTGTCTAGCACTATTTAGCCTAATAAATTGTCATAATTGGAGTTAGTAATTTTTGTAACCAAACCTTTAGGTTGTGATATTTGCTAATACTTTAGACATGTACAAGCTTATCTACAATATCCAAACTTGTTTTAGGAACTTATCTTAAAAATTGGTTTGGATTGGATCAAGTAAATCAACTTCCCTATTTTGAGGATATTAGATTGAATCGAGTAACTTGGTACCATATCCTATAATAGCCTTACCCGAATCCGAGTGTAGAGTGCCACAAAGGTGTTGTTTAGACTCAATTACAAATTCAAAACTTAATAAATTAAGGACAAACTTTATTGGAAAATAAATTTCTCTTGCAACAGAAGCTTTAAACTTAAAAGTTTACTATCTCCAATCTCGATTCTAAGGGAACCATTTAACTAAATATATTAGTCCCCATGGCGAAGCCTCTAGAGGTACTCCTTTCTTATGTGCATGACACTTGATTAAAGAAGCTCATTGATCCAACACGGTCTGGTTTGGTCCCTTCTGAAATTCCTTATTTCTCAAATCCTGCAACCATAGTTCAAACCTTTGTAAGTTCCAAAACAAATTAGTGAGTCCCCTAACTAAAGTACATATACTTAGAGCTTGCCTCTCAAAGGTATTAAAAGAAAAGAAACTAAATGAAATTATCTCCTTGCTTGTACAGGTAAATTTTCCCTTAAACCCTACGTACCGGGCTTTGATTTATTCTCGATCCTATCCATTAGTGAATAAATCGTCATGTGACTTCCTCCGAGACAACCCTATTATCCATCAATTAATCTTGGCAGTTTCTCGGAGAACTCCCCATCTCTATTGACTCTGTCCTTTCCATTACTTGTATTCCTACTTCCATTTACCCCAAGTATGGATTCTTCTTTCCATTATGTTCTTACAAGGTAGTCCCTTAGGCCTACCCTCCTCAAAGCCCTTGGGTTAGTCTCTCTTGACGATCATTCCAAATTTGTTTAGCTCATAGCAGACTCCATATCTTACCATAGTCCCAAAAGATTTCTTGACACCTCATCCATTTAGATAACTATTGAGGTCCCTTGCCACCCTAGCAAACTAAATCTCACTTAAGATGAGTAGTGTTTGGATTACTTCCTTTTAATCCACCTTATTTGTGATACCATACTATAAGTGTAACATGTCCATCTGCTGGAAACTACTTCAGTCTACCGTATCTAGCAGACTATCACTTGAGCGATAGTTTGAATTTATGATTCCTCTTATGTGATGGTTCCCTATCGAACTAGCCCTTTAGCGTGTACTTTGTAATATAACCCCCTCTTAAAGAGGAATAGTCTTAACAAACATATCTGTCACTTGTTGTGTCTCTTTGTGTAACTCTCTTTATCGATGGGTTCCAACTAACCCCTCTTTATTAAATGGACTATCCGCTGTGCCTATGCTCAATCTCTAACATACAAGATTTCACTAAGAACCTTTTGGCCACTCTTATTGGTGGATCATTATATGTGATCCTTGGATAAATCTTTTTTCATTTGCCTATACACCAAGAACCTAATAATATGTTATTTCTCATAACCGCTTCATTATGGGTTACCACCCTACTACCCCAGCGGCTTTCATGGTTACTGTTCCGGCGATTTGTTTCCCCTTTATATTACTCTTGCTTTGTCCGACGAATTTCTCAACCTGTTCACCGATACTTGCATTTTTCATTATACTTGATTTTCCTAATTATCGTTCTAGCTTTCTACCCCATGTTTAATGTCCTGATGAACTACCACACGTTTAGTGTCCTGACAGACTACCCCGCGTTTATTGTCCTGGTGAACTCTCTATACTACCATAGTCGAGTTATGGTCTAACCTAGTATACCCCATGTTTAATGTCCTAGCAGACTCTAGTGGTTTCTATAGTTGAGCCACGGACTTACACTCTATGGAACCTTAAAGTCATCAATATCATCTTATATTGTATCCACCTTGATGCTTGAACATCAATGTGTCCCCCCGGTAAGGCTTGGATCTTCATGCATCAC